>CM074723.1:429843632-430443632 GCA_037306005.1 Rhinophrynus dorsalis | reverse complement strand
GGGTTCCCAGGGCATGGTTAGAGGCTCCGTGTGTGTGTGTGTGCGTGTGTGTGTGTGTGTGTGTGTGTGTGTATGGGGGGGGGTTCCCAGGGCATGGCTAGAGGATCCAAGTGTATTTTGCCAAGAGGGGCAGATATATAAATCCAGCTCTGATGATATGCATTGGAGGTTTCTCTCATAACCAGTTAACTAACCTCAGATATTAAAGGAATAGTAACAATTTAAAATTTAAAAATATGTATTACAGGGTTTATCCACTGCTGAGAGATGTTTTATTAAAAAGGAATTGCAGCTCAGTCTTGTACATTTGGGGTACAGTTCCTCAACAGCCTGAAATTTTACACTGGTGCTGTTATTACAACATCCTATAGAGAACGGTCCATAGACGGCTGTAGCAACATCACCATCATACATTTTTCAGGACATGGAAGTACTGTCCCTCAAAAAATGCAACTGTATGCTGCAATAACTTTTAAACAAAACATATCTCATCAGTGGGAACATTCTTGTTTTATTCAGCAGTATAAATCCTACAAAATATCTTTTTTCCATATTAAGTTTTACTGTCCAGTTAAAGTAAAACAGTCATCGGTCCATAGTCTGATCTCAGTGGGATCATCCATCTTGACAGGATGCACATGATTATTAGTTGGCCTCTAGTGGCCGGCAGGAAGTAGCAAGCCAGATGGAGAGCAGTGTGGAATGTTAGCATATGGCTGGCATGCTAGACGTCACTGCCTAATTGATAAATGGATAAATAAAGCTAAATATCTCATAAACTATTGTTTGAAATAAAAAATGGCTTACATAAACATAAGTGATTTGAAAGCTATTTCAAAACCAACTATTTCTTACAAAGTTACAATTCTACTTGAACCCTTTGAGTGTTTATTGAAGTATATTGACCAAATCAGCATATAAAGTGAACATTATAGGGATATATAAACCATCTAATAACTGAAAATGAGACGCAAGGCATTGAGATTGCACAGGCCCCAGCTTCAACTCTATCTGGTGCTCCAGGCACTTCCCACCTTATGGGAAATCGGTTTTGATGGGTTTTGAAAAAAAATCCTGCACCAAATATGTTAGGTTTAAGCGTTTGTTTACTTTTAACCCTTTGAGTGCCAAAGTCTGCTGTGCGTTCCCCTCTGGCACACAAAGGGTTCATTATTTTAGCATACTTAGTGAGTACAGAAGACTGCAACATTTAAGAAAGCGATGGAAAATTGGCATGCGTTTAAATTCTGTCTTTCTAGGATAAAGGCAATATTTAATTTTGGCTAAACTCATACTCAGATTAGCTCCTCTGTGTTATTAATGAATCACACAAAATTGCAATGTCTTGTAGCCATTTAGAAGCTGTTACTGTTCTTCCTGGAGTCAGCTTGTCTGTGTGGGTTTTACTTACTAACAAACTGTCTCCTCGTACAAACACATATTGTCCAGAGGGATCTCTTGAAAGGCTTTTGTTTATCTTTATAGAAGTCAAATCTGATTTACAAGACAGTATTAAAAACAATGTGACAAAATGTAACAATTGGTGATCTAAAAATGTAACAAATTGTTACATTACAATAGTTAGTGTGTTACAGTATCCTTCAGAATGTGGTATATACCTTATAAAAAAGGATTACTAGAACACAGCCACAAATCACAGAAAAATACTTGCATTGTCGATGTTGGGATCTTCCCATAGCTCACTAATGAGCCAGAGGACAGTTTGCCATCTCTGCTAAAGAGCAGAGACAGCAGCTGCCCTCCCTTAACTGTTTCAGTGTCATAAGAATGTGAATTTCACACCCATGTGGCACTGAAAAGGTTACAAAATGAGAGGATTGCAGAGAAGCTGTATATCTCAGTTTTTCTGCCCTTCTCTAATAACAGATCTGCTGATCAGCTGATTCTAGTAACCACAGGACTCACAAGGCACTCTGCAATGGAGTGTCTTGCGAGTCCTGTGTTTGCATGAATCAGCTGATTGGTGGATAGCTGATTCACGATTCAGTCAGTACAGAAGGGCAGAGAAGCTATGATATACAGCTTCTCTGCCATTCTCACATTTTGAACTTTTTCAGTGCCATAAAGGTGTGCACTCCACATCTGCAAGGCACTGAAAGGATTAATGGAGTAATGCTGTTTGTGGTGCTGAGGTCAGGGCAGATACTCTCCATACCCCCCAGTGCAAAAGTTTGGGGAGAAGACAGAATGTTCCAAGGCTTAGGGTTGTCAAACTGCTATTGATTTGTAAGGAAGGGCATCCCTTACATATTACCAGTAGTGCGACAACCTTACATGTTAATTATTAAATTTGCCCCACTCCCTTACATACATAATTCTTAGTGCATATGGCAATGTTTGTCTCCATTGCCAAGGTGATGTGCTCACCACCATCATCAGAAACGCAGCCATATCTTCATGCCCTTGTGCGTCTCACCCCTGGTGTCCACAACAGAATATTGTAGTTCCATCTCAAAATAAATAAATCTAATCTGTAACCATTTTTGAAAGTCAAATCTCCTTTCTTTTACTCAGCTGGAAAATAATTGCAATATGTAATATTTCATTAAAATTGAACCTCATTTAATGCTTTGAAGAGCTGGGAAAGGTAGTTAGAGTAGTGAATATCTACTGTGAACATACTTTTCTTCATTAATATATTATTGTGGCGCTCATCCTTGACACTCTTTAGTGGCCCCATCAGCCTTAGAAATGTACGGTTTGTGTTTGTTATTTACACCCCTCTGTGAGTTTTTTCTTGTCCCATAAATTCAGTTGATCTCCTTCCCCTATTATTCTGTTTCTAGCATCCTAGCATCTTTTGGAAGTAGTGGGAGGCTAGGGCAACCTTCTAGAGCTCTCCTTACTGCCTGAACACATTGCACATTCCCTCTGTATGAGCATAGTGCAAAAAATAATCTGCGGGGCAGGGGCTCCTCAGGGCAGGATTTACATCTCAGGAGCCTGTAGGCACAGAAATCTGAAGTGCCCCCCCCATTGGCCATCTCCACTGGACACCTCCACACTGCCCCCATCATCTCCATATTACACTCATATTGCCCCATCAGCTCCAACTTGCCCCCCATCATCTCCAACTTGCCCCCACATTGCTCCCATCATGTCCACATTGCCCCATCAGCTCCATATTGCCCTCACATTGCCCCCATCATCTCCACGTTGCCCCATCTCCATATTGCCCTCACATTGCCCCCATCAAATCCATATTGCCCCCATCAGCTCCATAATGCCCTCACATTCCCTCCATCATCTCCACATTGCCCCACCAGCTCCAGCTTGCCCCCCATCAGCTCCAACTTGCCCTCACATTGCCCCCATCATGTCCACATTGCCCCATCAGCTCCATATTGCCCCCATTATCTCATATTGCCCTCAAATTGCCTCCATCATCTCCACATTGCCCCCATCAGCTCCAACTTGCCCCCATCAGCTCCATATTGCCCTCACATTGCCTCCATTATATCCACATTACCCCCATCATCTCCACATTGCACCCCATAAGCTCCATATTGCCCTCACAATGCCCCATCAGCTCCACTTTGCCCTCACACTGCTCCCCATCAGCTCCAACTTGCCCCCCCATCAGCTCCATATTACCCTCACATTGCACCCACCCCCCTTTTCCTACCTCCTTCTTGGTGGTCCAGCTGCATAGCAGGACAGGTCTGCACCTCCTTCGGCACAGATCTGTAACTGCTGGAGCTCCCTCATGATCTTCTGTTCAGTAATGCATGATGTCATCTCCCAGCACTTTGCATTACTAAAGAGCTCACGGGAGCTCAGCAGCTACAGGTCTGTGCCGAAGGAGGTGCAGACCTGACTGAGTAGGGGGTTAGTGCTTGTGACAAGGATAATTAAAAAAAAAAAAAAAACCAGGTCCCAATGACAGGCGCCTCTCTGTGGGGTGCGCCTGTAGGCACTTGCCTACTCTGCCTTACGAGAAATCCAGCCCTGGGGCTCCTTCAGAGCAGACTCCAGTGTGGGTACTGTTAGTGGGGAATTTTTAGCCTTGATTCAAAGAAGTATATTAAAACAGCCAGCAGGGTTAAAATAGCTAACTGCCCGTTGACAAAATGTGGCACCGGACTCCTTCAGTTGCCCTACCAACTAAAACCACAACAAATAATATTGGGCCACAGAAACTGACTTGTGACTAAACATCCGTTGTGTGTGTTAAGTTCCCATAACCTACATTAAATAGCGTAATGGGAAAATCAAAGGAAAATGATTAACACACTGACAAGCACAGAGCGTGAGTTCAACATTCAGTCACCCTCCCAAACACTAACCCTACTCTACCCCTGAAGTAAAGTGCAACAATACTAGTCCTAATACTAGCCCAACACCCAGAACTGTAACAATTGCCAGTCATCCACTGCCCGTCTTCTTCTGTCATCTTCTTTCTTCTTCTTCCTCTTTATCTTCTGTCTTCTTCTCTTCTGTTCTTCATATTTGTCCCAATGATGTACCTGAAAAAAAGAATAAAAGTCTTTGTTAATTATAGACAACAGGCCAGAAGGAGTGCAAACCACCGACATATATTCTATAATATGGATAGGACCAACCATATACGCACACGTCTTATTATAGTTGACAGGTTGTGAGAACAACTGGTAAGGTCAAGCAGGGAATCGACAACCTCCCTGCTACGGTAAATATCCTCTTGTAGTTCAAAAAATAGTCAGGATCCACTTATATGGTCAAAAATATAACAAATTTATTGATGATAAAAACAACGCCAAAGATATATAAGGTCTACGCATTTTGAAGTGACCAACTCCTTCCTCAGGACAAAAATATACTTGGCAATTGAAAATATATAAATATAAAAACATGTCATTTTTTATATTTATATATTTTCAATTTCCAAATATATCTTTGTCCTGAGGAAGGAGCATTCAAGGGGTTAAAAGTCAGTTAACCCTTTGAATGCCAGTAGGGTGCGCATACCCCTCTGGCACTCACAAGGTTAATGTTCGCCCCTCTAACACTCAAAGGGTAAAACATTTGAAGATTTGATAATGCCATTGACAGTTGATCCTGATTTGTTTTTTAAGATCTCCAGGAACCGTACATCCTCATCTGAATTTTAAATGTCAACAAACTAACCATGAAAATGTCAGATACCGGTATATCAGTAATAGGAAAGATACGATCATTCACTGGAGCGGGCCAGATTATTTTCTGCTACTGTTACTGCCCTTTTTTCCTCGAAGTATAGAAAATGGGAATTTGCACACACCGTTACTTGAGATGTAACTGGCTCATTACTTGAGATGTAGCCAGGAATGAATACAGAGCGTCAATATGCCGTGTTTTGTTTAAATAAGGGACAGCTTGCTTAATTGTGTGTGAAGCAATCTTATTGGCATTTATGTTGCAAATTGATATACATAATTTGATGTGTAAAATATGATTCAACAATGAAACATAAACCAAGCCATTAATGTGCTTCTTTTCATTGAATAAAGCAAATGGATTTGAGGGTGAATTAAAGGACAATTAACATCACCTAATTATAACTCCCCTTTTACCTTACTATGGCCAGAAAATCCTAATGGCCCCTGTGAGTTTTGCCATTTGCCTTTGCTCATGAGGTCATAACTTCAATCAGTACTGGATGTAATGTTCATGGAGGACACCATGACCGTTGCTAGCAGCGGAATCACAGAACCTCAAATTCTGAATGCTACACATGGTAGGTAATCTTAACCTTTTAAGAACTATAAGGATGTGTGACTCGTTGCTTTGCAATGTGCTGCACACATCTTCTGATCCTTAAAGAGTTGATTACCATATGACTTGGGTGGTGTTTGAGGTCCTGTGGTCCTGCAAGCAACTATCTTGTCTGCCTCCAGGGACATTACATCCAGGGCTAATTAGATATTCACTCATGAGCAAAGGCACAAGGGCAATAGTCATTGGCATTATTAGTGTTTTCTGGTCATTGTAAGGTAAGTGGAGTTATTTTTAAGAGGAGTTACTTCTCCTTTAAGTTTGGGTGTAAAAAGGTTCCGCGTTCATGGCAGAATCCATTTCAAAGCCAACTAGAGAGAGGTTTTGAGGCTGATATTCTCATCTGGGTAGAAAATTGTATGAATCACGCAGTGTTGATGGGTTCTCCAGAATTAATCTTTGATTAGATACCATGTCCATGAAGACAGGCATGAGTTTTGGTGCAGGCTCCAGGACCCAAAACTGTTCCTGTTGAACTCTTCCATTTTGGTTACAGTGGAACTTTCACTTTAATTCAAGTTTGCATATTTGAAAACTGCATTAAAACTGTCTTTATGTAATGTTAACTAAAAGTCCAGCAAATGTATAGTTTAGGAGATATTCAAAGTTTTATTTCAGGGAAAAGTGAAATTGAACATGTCCTGGCACTGCACAAAGCTTCATTAGCAAATTATACCTCATTGAAACCTTCATTATCATATGACATATCACTGAAAAGGCTTCATTAGCATATGATACCTCATTGAAACCTTCATTAGCATATGACATATCACTGAAAAGGCTTCATTAGCATATGAAATCATCGCTGGTACCGAATGGGTAACTGAATTAGCATACAATAGCATATAGCAATAAGTGTGAATATCTCCTTAACTGTACTTTTGGCTAACATTACCCATAGGCAGTTTTTAATGAAGCAAACCTGATTTCAGTGGGAGACGTTTAGGGTCCTTTAGTCCAGAATCAAAGCATTATCTTCATTATTTTGAAGAACCATTCCAATGCAGAATTGGTTCATAGTAGTCATTAGGATTCCTGCCAATATTAAGTGGGGTTTTGTTATTTGGGGATGTTAGGTTTTAACCTTTTGAGTTCCAGAGGGGTATCCAGTGCATAGTGGACACTCACACCCCCAAACAATCTGCTTTACTATACAGTAACACAATGTGGGAGATGCACTAAGGTGTAATAAAGAGGTGATAAAGTGGAGATGACTTCTCCAATGATATCACTTCACCAAAACCTATGTTATTCTAAGGATCCAATGCACTAAGATTTCTCTAACTTTATAGCTATTAGTGCAAATGCTGTATAGAATAACACAGGAACTAGAGAAGTGATAGCAATGGAAAGTCAATTCCACTTTATCACCTGTTTATCACACCTTAATGCATATCCCCCTGTACTATGCCTGCATGATAGGCCTAATGTTTTTTTTTTCTTAGGTTCTATTCAGTTTTGGGTCATTGTTTCCTGTAGATGGCCAATCTGATGTTCCCCACTATGGACACAGCGGAGAGCCTTCCCCACTGAGCAGTGGTGCATGTCTTCTAGCCCAACTTGAATGTAGTCAGGGGCAGATGGTAAAGTTAGTTAAAAGCCTCACACTGACGCTTGGTGGTCGAGCGGTGCATAATGTCACTTGGGGCGAAGCCAATAATAGTGCTTTGCAGCCCCCCCCTCCAAGCCCTCCTGGTTCCCTCAATGCTCCCACTAACTGCTGCAGAAGTGCCCAGGGAAACTAATTCAAAGGCCTATAGTTTAAAAGAGATTTAGTTTATATAAGTCATGTGACACTCAAATATGAGGGCCACATGTACTCATTCCCTCTAAGGAGGGCAGTGTCAATGGCTTCAGATGTCTGCATTTATTATTTTGTTGGAAAGGCCTGGTGAAAGAGGTGAAATGTAGTTTGCTGCTCTACTGTATATGTTCTGATAACGAGCCCATTGTCTAGCTTACCTCAAGAACAAGAGTATTCAACCTTCAGCTCTCTAGCTTTTGTAGACTACAACTCCCATTAGCCATAGGCAGTCAACAGCTGGAGAGCCAAATGTTGCCTAGCCCTGCTCTTGAAGGTGAGAGCAAACCAAACTGATGTAAAACAATATTCGGCCAGCAGGGCTGCACTACATTGTAAGTGAGACATTCTGTTGGGGGCCGTGCTTTATTAGCTGGGGAGCAAGTCTGACATGCCTGGTTTATATGTCTAAACAATACATAGTACTAAAGCATATTACCTGCACTTTTAACCCTTTGAGTGCCAGAGAGGTATACAATGCATTGAGTGGCAATGCGTTGCAGTTGGGCACTCAAATGGTTAATCCTTTGAGCGCCAGAGTGGTGCACAGTAAATTGCTCTGAAATATGTTTCACCTCCCCTCCCCGGCATTTAAAGGGTTATTACTGTAAAAGAAGTCTAGGGGAGGTGTGTGTCTCTTTAACATCATTTCTGTGATTGGTTGAATTGTTTTCCTTTTTAGACAAAATTGTTTTGTTTTTTAGATGCATACACTAGATTACTTTTAATTGGCTTTTTTTAGGTTCAATAAACTAACATGTTCTAGGGAAGACATAACATATATGACCTTCTTCAAGTTAAATGTGTGCAAATCTAAAGCAATCCAATTCCACTATAAAGGGGAAATGAAAATTCAGCAAATTTGAATGCTAGAGAGTTAGACATAGTGAACACAGATTTTGATGGCAGAGCCACCCAGCCCATCCAGTCTGCCCATTTCCCCATCTAATAAAATACACAGTTTTACATATGTCTCATTTTTGAACAACACTTGTCCCTATCACCCTTTCATTGTGAAGCAATGTGTAAGAGACCTCTCTGAACTCGGCTTAAAAAGCTAATTTAAGTCAGTTGGGACTTTCACCCCCCCCCCTGCAGTTGGATCGCTCTAGATTTGCATCTCTTTGGATTGATGAATAAGGCCTGTGCTGTTTACTTTAAACCACTTTAAGTGCCAGATATTGTCCTGAAATATATTCTATGACACACACAGCAACAAACAAAAAGAACACACCTTTCTGTAACAGTAATTGGTAAACAATTACAAGGCCCCATTTACATGTGCAGTCCTGTATTGGAACTGTCACACTTGGTGAAAGCTAATAATCTGGTCCTCTATGCTGCAACTTTGCTGAGTAGCACTGCCAATCTGGAGCACAGAAGTACTGACTGCTACCCATGTGGTTTGACCATTCATTGGCGTATGTGGAGAGCATCACAACTCTGCTCTTGTGAAATGTCGGCCTGCAGCCTAATAGGCCACCGTGCAGACCTTCCCAAGTGAACACAATAGATCAGTGTTTCTCAACCTTTTTTGCTCGGGGCACCCCTAACACATAATCTTGAACATTCGGGGCACCCCTAACATATTTAATGTAATTTATCAAGGGCATAATTAAGGGTACAATACACAAATATACAGTTATTATTAGGTTTTATAATCATAATAACAAAACTAAACATTTTGTACATATTCATTTTTATAAATCTTTATTTAGAGGTCCATTTTTGTTAGTCTTTATAGAAAACACAGGGCACCCTAAATTAATGTCTGCGGCACACCAAAGTGCCACGGCACCCTGGTTGAGAATCACTGCAATAGATGTTCAGCATGCTGGAATTTTATGCAATCACACCAGGCAATGGTCACCCACGTGAAAAGCATCATAGTCCAGCATGCTACCTTTTACCATGGGCAGCAGACCCAATGTAGTATCTCCCATATGAAAGGGGCCTAAGGGCTATATGTGCAGAGACAAAACTGAATAAGTTCTGGGGGAAACCAAATACACCATAAGGAACAATGCAAAGTTTGTTCTTTTAAAAGAGACTTTTAACCCTTTGAATGCCAGAGGGGTACACAGCGCATTGCAGAGCAATGCGTTGGGTACACCTCTGGCACTCAAAGAGTTAATGCCTTTAACATCAGATTGATCTCCAAAACATTGGAAGCATTCATTAAATTCATTGTAGACCTCTCTAGAATTTAAATATAACTCTTTCAGTGCCAGAGGGGTATGCAGTGGATTGCTGTGCAATGCTTTACGCAGCCCTCTGGTACTGACAGGGTTAAGTAAATGGGACATTTTATTAATTTCTTGTGTTACAGTTGAATTGGCCCAGAATTGTTCCACATAACTTGCTGCAAGAATCCGAGGGCCGTATGCAAGTAGCAGGAGAAGTGGTGCATTTCTGGGGATTGAGATGTGGGGTTTAACTGCTGTTGAGGAAGTGCAGAGTGATACCACAAGACCTTATGTGCAATATGCACAAAGAAAATGGTGCAATTCTGCAGTAAACATACTTCACTGTGGGAGGACAAATTAAAATGCCCCAGGCTCTCATTGGCTTAATTGGGGCTTTCAACCCCTTGTGAGCAGTGCATTGGGCACCTCTGTCGTTCATGGGGTTAAAAGTCCCTTTTAAATGAATGGAAATTTTAATTTCTCTCTTATGGTACAGTTGATTTGCCCCCAGATTTGCTCCATTTTAACCCTTTGAGTGGCCAGAAAGGTATCCAATGCTCTTTGGGGGCTCGAAGGCTCGAAGGGTTAACAAAGCAAATATACAACAACAGTGCTGTAGGCTGCAAGTAAAAATGTTTGATTTTAAATGGGGCTTTTAACACCTTGAATCATAGAGAGGTCAAAAATCCCTATTTGAATAAGTGGGAATTTTGGGAATTTGTATTTGTCCTATACAGTGCAGTTGGTTTGTTCCAAAATTGCCCCATTTTAAAGGGACACTAACACCAAAATATAAAGGTGCCCTTAATGCCGCTATACATGTAGAGACACATCCTGGCACCTCCTAAAGGTTTCTTAGGGTGAAAGGCCACCACTCTTCTTTCTGAATAAAAAGTGTGAGTGCTCCCAGATGTACAGGAACACAGCCATAGAGATGAATAGGTCAGATACAACCTCATCATGCAGAAGGGGGGGCCAGAGAGTCCACCAAACAAGCTAGATGGCAGAAGGATTCTAGCAGGGTCTCATCTGATGCACAGAGTCCACCTCAGACTTAGCAATATATATATATAGATATGTATGTATGTATGTATATATATATATATATATATATATATATATATATATATATATATATATATATAAAAACTGTGTTAGTGTCTTTTTAAGTCTGCCGTACTAGCGGAACTGGAACACCTGGGGGGTGCACTAAGGTGTGATAAAGTGATGATAGAGCAGAGATGACTTCTCCAGTGTGATAAACTCTCCAGTTACTATGTTATTCTATAGAGCCTGTGCACTAGGATCTCTAACATCTGAGAGATCTTAGCACATAGGCTTCATAAAATAACATATGAACTGGAGAAGTGATCTCATTTTTATCACCACTTTATCACACCTTAGTGCATCTCCCCCTTGGAGGTCCAATAGTTGACAATCCCTGGAGAAGGCTGTAGTTGTGATCCTTTGGCTGTTTTGTACTTGTCACCATCACAATTGATATAAATACATTAGGACCAATACAGTGCTTTGTTTGAGTGGACACCTGTCCACCCTTGGCTAATAATGTTCTTACAATGATAAATGTCTGAAAGTGGCTTAACCTGAAGTGGTTAAGCCTAAAATCTTATCCCTCATTTCCTTTCCCTCATTAAAATTTCAGCAAATCTTAACCACATAAAACACTCTGCCGGCATGTATTTTTCAAGGGCATTGAATTTTGAATAGAGTCAGACTCCACTGATTTTATTTTCTTGGGCAAGGGCAATTTTCACATCACAGTGATTTATGGAAGAATCCGTCATAGTGATTTTGAGTAAAAGGAAATTGACTTTCTGATCATGCTCTTTTTAAGTATCGTTTAATTCACACACTGGGCTTCAGTAACGCATTAGATGAGCTCATAGCAGGAGATCTTCTGAAAAAGCTTGTTTGTATACAGTGGGGGATTGTTTTCTCTGCAAATATAAATCTTTATCTACATTTTTTTTACATTGTCTCATCAGAGCTGCGCAGTAGGGATAATGTACCATTCAGCCAGCACAGCTCACCTGGCATTAGCTTCCAACTCCAGCAGCTGCAGGTTGGGGTATGTACTTCATTGTATGGATGCTTTGGTGCAGGTATGTCAAATCTAGAGCCCTGGGGTTGATTTGTCCACCTAGCTAACAAATGAAGGTCCCTAAATACAGTGAGCCCTTCTGGTCCAAATCCCAATTTAGATCAATTTGGTTTCCTGTCACGTTGTAGAGTGGGGTTAGAAAACCCTTGTCTCTCCAGTTGGCTGATTAGAGCTGATGGGAAGAGTTGTCTACAACAGCTAAAGAGCCGAACGTTGCATACTTCTGCTGTAGAGGTAAACTAGGCCCTGACCTAATTATCAGACCAGCTACAGCAGATCAGCAAACTATTTACATTTCATCTCCCCTCCAAAAAAATAATAGTGTAGATATCGGCAGCCATTTTTGCATCCCTATTCTGAGGGAAGTATTGAGTATTGTGCACTTCTTGATCATGCGGCTCTCCTTAGAGGGATTTGTTGAGTATGCGTCCTTCGTTAGAGCAGGTGTTGAGTATGTGGCCCTTCCTAGAGGGAATTGTTAAGTATTCAGCGCTCCTTAGTGGAAATTGTTGAGTATGCAGCCCTCCTTAGAGGGAAATGTTTAGTATGCAGCCCTTCTTAGTGGAAATTGTTGAGTAAATGGACCTCATTAGAGGGAACTGTTGAGTATGCGGCCCTCCTTAGAGGGAATTGTTGAGTATGCGGCCCTCCTTAGAGGGAACTGTTGAGTATGCGGCCCTCCTTAGAGGGAACTGTTGAGTACGGCGCTTAGAGGGAATTGTTGAGTGTTCAGCTCACCTTAGAGAGAACTGTTGAATATTCATCCCTCCATAGAGGTAACTGTTGAGTATTCAGCCCATCTTAGAGCGAATTGTCAAGTAAGCAACCCTCCTTAGAGGGAAATGTTTAGTATGCAGTCCTTCTTAGTGGAAATTGAGTATACGGCCCTCATTAGAGAGATTTGTTAAGTATGCGGCCCTCATTAGAGGGAACTGTTGAGTATGCGGCCCTCCTTAGAGGGAACTGTTGAGTATTCAGCCCACCTTAGAGAGAACTGTTGAATATTCATCCCTCCATAGAGGTAACTGTTGAGTATTCAGCCCATCTTAGAGGGAATTGTCAAGTATGCGACCCTCTACTACATTTGAGTTTGACATTCCTGGTCTAGTGCATTCTGGCTCACATACTCCACCGTAGTTAAGACTGGAATGTGAGCAATCCCCGAACGTCTCCCAAGTAGTGAGCAGAGGAATGGCGTAACATATGCCGTTTCCTCTGCTCCATGTTACATACATATAGTAAACCAAAAGGAACACCCTGAAATGCCCATACATTTCCCTCCTCTTGACACAAGGCACAAGTACCTTAGTAAGTTGGCATTATGCTGGTGTAGGACTATAGACTCACTTCCAGTGCCTGGTTAACTCAGGATCATATTAGCACATCCCCATAATATCTTAATGTACAACTTATATATAAGGATAAGTACATCTGTGAAGAAAACAAAGGCCGTATTCATAAAAATCAGGAACAATTCTGGAGCACATCAACTGCACCTCAGGGGACAAATAAAACTTAATGTGGATTTAAATGGGTTTTTTAATCCCTTGTATGCTAGAGGGGTCTCCAAAACATTGTGAAGCAATCTGTTGGAGATCTCTCTAAATGCCCATTTACATTAAAGGGATAGTAACACTTCGTTTTAACTTTATTTTATTTTGTAGGCATTACAAAAACATGAAGAATGATATAAGTCTTATCTCTCAAACCTTTATGGTTTATGAGATATTCACAAGCAAAGTTCCCCTCCCCGCCCCTTTTACCTAGTGTAAGCCATCTCTTCTCAGATGTGAGTCTGGTTGTATGACAGTACAGATAACAGAAGGGGACAATTTTCTTTGTATGAAAACAATGAAAGCCCTTCCCCCCTTGACAAGTTTTTCAGCTTTTTCCCTTATCTTAATTGAAGATTGTCCCTCTCTGCAGTCTACCTGGGCATCTCCCTTCTGATCTGGTTGAACAGGGGGGGATACTTTGTTTGTGAATATCTCATAAACCATAAAGGTTTCAGAGATAAGACTTATATCATTCTTCATATTTTTTTAATGCCTACAAAATAAAATAAAGTTAAAATGAAGTATTACTATCCCTTTAATGAGAGTTTTGAGGATATTTACTTCTTCCATATGGTGCAGTTGGTTTGTTCCAGAATTACTTCTCATTTATTTTGTGGATATGGCTTTAATTAATGCCAGGTGACAGGACAGTCACCGGAATCAGTCCTTTAAAGATGGATGAAGGTTCTGGTACGTCAAGACTTCATGACTGTAGCGAGCCTCAGGGTGCACTGTGTTCATGCCGGGAAAGCTGTTACAGACAGCTCCAGGACCGGACCAATCAGTTTCAGCCTTCTCCCGGTTGCTCTGTACATGTGATCGCTGCTGCATACATTGCCTTTGTCAGTTTTCTCTGCCTCAATCTCACTGTTATCGTAAGGAAGAGAGAAGCAGAGAGCACACATCCCAACAGGGGAAAATGGCTAAAGAGGGCAGCAGTTTTAGTTTCATTGTAGGTGCTGAGGGTGGGATTAGAGGTAGAGCAGGTTTGTTCATTTGATGATCTACTGCCACCAGTTTGTTACTGAATAAATGATTTAGTGCAAGACCAAAGGATTTTATTTACACAGACTAATTTAAAAACACATATAGTGAAGTTTAAACAAACATGATCTGTGAGTTTTATAACTGTGGAGCAATGTGATACCCACCACAAAGTCTGAAGAACATCAGGGAAGGAAAGAGGACATAGGGATTTTTGCCTCAGAGGGACAGTACCCCCCTAAAAAGGGGCATTTGGGAGGTATGAATGACCGTTCATACCTTTTATCCAATCCTTAACCAATTGAGCTCAGATTATCACAGGAAAAATGATAAAAATGCTGGGTTTTTTTTTTTCACTTTTTTTTATACCTTTGAGTTCCAGAGGGGTATGCAACACATTGCGAAGCAATGCATTGCGTACCCCTTTGGCACTCAAAGGGTTAATTATTATCAGATTAAATTGTGGGTTATACTTATATTTGTGGTATTGAAAGCCATATTTTTGCTTAGAAAATGGTATATCATTTGTTTGGGTTTGCTGAATGAATTAGAGGAATAATACGGTTGAAGAAAGACATACTAAAAAGGCTCTTCTTTTCTAGTGTCAAAAAAAACCTTGTCACTAAGGGGTTAAAGGCCTTATTCAGGAAGCTAAAGGTGAGCACTGCTGGAGCAAACCAACTGCACTGTAGGGGACAAATAATAATCCCCATTGCTTTAAACAGAGCTTAGTAACTAGAGGGGTATCCAACTCATAGCTTCATAATGCATTAAGACCTCTCTAGCAATTTAGGGGGTTAAAGTCCTATTTATATAATGTAATGGACAATAGTGGTAGTTTCATTTCTGTCCATGGTTGAGTTGGTTTGCCCTAGAATTTGCCACCTTGTGTTCTTGATTATGGGCCTATACCCAATGTGGAGCAATTCCGGGGCAAACCCACTTCCCCAGAGGGGAGAAACAGAAATTCACATTGATTTAAAGAGGGCTTTTAACCCCTTGAATGCTAGAGCTGTCTCCAGTGCATTCTTCACAATGCCTTAGAGACCTGGCATACAAGGGAATAGAGGTCCCTTTAAATCAATGTGGATTTTTATTTGCTCTCCACAGTGCAGTTGGTTTGCCTCAGAATTGCTTCACATGTATATAGCCCGCTGTGTTTGTGTGTCACGCTCCAGGACTGTGTCTGTGTGTCACGCTCCAGGAATGTGTCTGTGTGTCACGCTCCAGGACTGTGTCTGTGTGTCACGCTCCAGGACTGTGTCTGTGTGTGACACTCCAGGACTGTGTCTGTGTGTCACGCTCCAGGACTGTGTCTGTGTGTCACGCTCCAGGACTGTGTCTGTGTGTCACACTCCAGGTCTGTGTCTGTGTGTCACACTCCAGGACTGTGTCTGTGTGTCACACTCCAGGTCTGTGTCTGTGTGTCACACTCCAGGACTGTGTCTGTGTGTCACACTCCAGGACTGTGTCTGTGTGTCACACTCCAGGTCTGTGTCTGTGTGCCACACTCCAGGACTGTGTCTGTGTGTCACGCTCCAGGACTGTGTCTGTGTGTCACGCTCCAGGACTGTGTCTGTGTGTCACGCTCCAGGACTGTGTCTGTGTGTCACGCTCCAGGACTGTGTCTGTGTGTCACGCTCCAGGACTGTGTCTGTGTGTCACGCTCCAGGACTGTGTTTGTGTGTCACGCTCCAGGACTGTGTTTGTGTGTCACACTCCAGGACTGTGTTTGTGTGTCACACTCCAGGACTGTGTCTGTGTGTGTCACGCTCCAGGACTGTGTCTGTGTGTCACGCTCCAGGACTGTGTCTGTGTGTCACACTCCAGGACTGTGTTTGTGTGTCACGCTCCAGGACTGTGTCTGTGTGTGTCACGCTCCAGGACTGTGTCTGTGTGTCACGCTCCAGGTGTGTGTCTGTGTGTCACGCTCCAGGTGTGTGTCTGTGTGTCACGCTCCAGGTGTGTGTCTGTGTGTCACACTCCAGGACTGTGTCTGTGTGTCACACTCCAGGACTGTGTCTGTGTGTCACGCTCCAGGACTGTGTCTGTGTGTCACACTCCAGGTCTGTGTCTGTGTGTCACACTCCAGGACTGTGTCTGTGTGTCACACTCCAGGACTGTGTCTGTGTGTCACACTCCAGGTCTGTGTCTGTGTGCCACACTCCAGGACTGTGTCTGTGTGTGACACTCCAGGACTGTGTCTGTGTGTGACACTCCAGGACTGTGTCTGTGTGTGACACTCCAGGACTGTGTCTGTGTGTGACACTCCAGGTCTGTGTCTGTGTGTGACACTCCAGGTCTGTGTCTGTGTGTGACACTCCAGGACTGTGTCTGTGTGTGACACTCCAGGTCTGTGTCTGTGTGTGACACTCCAGGTCTGTGTCTGTGTGTGACACTCCAGGTCTGTGTCTGTGTGTCACACTCCAGGCCTGTGTCTGTGTGTGACACTCCAGGCCTGTGTCTGTGTGTGACACTTCAGGCCTGTGTCTGTGTGTGACACTCCAGGCCTGTGTCTGTGTGTGACACTCCAGGCCTGTGTCTGTGTGTGACACTCCAGGACTGTGTCTGTGTGTCACGCTCCAGGACTGTGTCTGTGTGTCACACTCCAGGTCTGTGTCTGTGTGTCACACTCCAGGACTGTGTCTGTGTGTCACACTCCAGGTCTGTGTCTGTGTGTCACACTCCAGGACTGTGTCTGTGTGTCACACTCCAGGACTGTGTCTGTGTGTCACACTCCAGGACTGTGTCTGTGTGTCACACTCCAGGTCTGTGTCTGTGTGCCACACTCCAGGACTGTGTCTGTGTGTGACACTCCAGGACTGTGTCTGTGTGTGACACTCCAGGTCTGTGTCTGTGTCTGTGTGTGACACTCCAGGTCTGTGTCTGTGTGTGACACTCCAGGACTGTGTCTGTGTGTGACACTCCAGGTCTGTGTCTGTGTCTGTGTGTGACACTCCAGGTCTGTGTCTGTGTGTGACACTCCAGGTCTGTGTCTGTGTGTCACACTCCAGGCCTGTGTCTGTGTGTCACACTCCAGGCCTGTGTCTGTGTGTGACACTCCAGGCCTGTGTCTGTGTGTGACACTTCAGGCCTGTGTCTGTGTGTGACACTCCAGGCCTGTGTCTGTGTGTGACACTCCAGGCCTGTGTCTGTGTGTGACACTCCAGGACTGTGTCTGTGTGTCACGCTCCAGGACTGTGTCTGTGTGTCACGCTCCAGGACTGTGTCTGTGTGTCACGCTCCAGGACTGTGTCTGTGTGTCACGCTCCAGGTCTGTGTCTGTGTGTCACACTCCAGGACTGTGTCTGTGTGTCACACTCCAGGTCTGTGTCTGTGTGTCACACTCCAGGACTGTGTCTGTGTGTCACACTCCAGGACTGTGTCTGTGTGTCACACTCCAGGTCTGTGTCTGTGTGTCACACTCCAGGTCTGTGTCTGTGTGCCACACTCCAGAACTGTGTCTGTGTGTGACACTCCAGGACTGTGTCTGTGTGTGACACTCCAGGTCTGTGTCTGTGTCTGTGTGTGACACTCCAGGTCTGTGTCTGTGTGTGACACTCCAGGACTGTGTCTGTGTGTGACACTCCAGGTCTGTGTCTGTGTCTGTGTGTGACACTCCAGGTCTGTGTCTGTGTGTGACACTCCAGGTCTGTGTCTGTGTGTCACACTCCAGGCCTGTGTCTGTGTGTGACACTCCAGGCCTGTGTCTGTGTGTGACACTCCAGGCCTGTGTCTGTGTGTGACACTTCAGGCCTGTGTCTGTGTGTGACACTCCAGGCCTGTGTCTGTGTGTGACACTCCAGGCCTGTGTCTGTGTGTGACACTCCAGGCCTGTGTCTGTGTGTCACACTCCAGGCCTGTGTCTGTGTGTCACACTCCAGGCCTGTGTCTGTGTGCCACACTCCAGGACTGTGTCTGTGTGTCACACTCCAGGCCTGTGTTTGGCTCAGAGTAGCTGTAGAAGTCACTGTGTATGTTAAAATAAATAACAAATAAACTCACACCCCAAATCTACATACATTTATTCAGGAAACCACAACTCTTGGAATCATTATTCTACAGCTCTCTTGTGTGCTTTCTCTCTTGCTATTTCCCCTTCTCTCTTGACTTACTCTCTTTCTCTCTCACTCTCTCTTGCTCCTTCCATCTCTTAAACTTTTGCTTTCTCTACTTTCTCCCCGTCACGTCCCCTCACTCTCTCTCTTGTCCTTTCCTGTTTCTTTTTCTTTGTCACACTCACATACCTCCCAACATTTCAAAGTGACAAAGAGGGAAAATTGTGTTTTAGGGGGTGTTGCTGGGGGTGTTGCCTGTGGGAGGAGCATTATCGAGACTTTTTATGCTATTTCACGACCTATTGCTACCTCCATGTGTAACCTAATACATGATTTAGATCAATAAAGTGTTTTATTTACACAGACTAATGTATAAATACACATAACAAACAAGAATGTGAGTTTTATTGCTGTAGAACAATGTGATACACTTATATATACACCACACAGTCTGATCTCCTAAAAAGAGGGACATCAGGGTTGGAAAGAGGGACAGAGAGATTTGGGTCTAAAAGAGGGACTGTCCCTCCTAAAGAGGGACACTTGGGAGGTATGCACTCAGTCTCTTGTTTCTCCCTTTCTATATCTCGCCTTCCCTTCTCTTTTCCCCCTGTCTTGCTCTTTTACACACACACACACACACACACACACACACACACACACACACACACACACACACATATTCTCTTGCTCTCACCACCCCAACTATCTTCCTGTTTCTGCCTCCCTGTGTCCCCTCTCACCCCCTCCCTGTCTCTCGCTCTTTTTATCCCGCCCATCCCTTTTGTTTGAAGTTATGAGACCATTTTTATTTCTGTATTGCTACTATTTCTGTCTGTCAGTAGCTATGTAGTACAGTGATTTGTATATGTTCTGCTCAGATCATACAACATTGAGGAATATGTTGGCACTTTTTAAAACAAAGACAATAATAAAAACTAATTACGGCGGTGCAGTCACACTGTGTAGTTACAGTTCCACTTCTTTGTCAAAGGGCAACTATCACCAGGATCTGCAGGTCTGCTCCTCCGGTAGCAGACCTACCAGTGAAGCTGATTCTGTGAACTCCAGCAGACCAAAGGTGGAGCATAAAGGGGGTCTGAAAACAGACCCCCCCTCAGTGCTCCCTTGTTAGTCCTCTGAGACTGGAGTGAACTGAAAGTGCCCGGAATGGAACTGGTCTTTGCTTTTGGCCATCTCCAAAAATTTACATTTCTCTGGCTTTTCATGGGATTGTTTCTTGAGAAGTCCCCTATGAGAATCAGTATACTCACAGACCCTGAGATTCTTAGAAATAGTAATCCTTAGAGTCCTATGTGCTGTAGAGTGCACGTAACAATTCAACACTTGTTTACACCAGTGGTCCTCAGGCTATTCCTTATGGAGCTGATAAAATTCCACAATAAATGATAATGTAGCCAGAGTACGTAATTTGTACCTTTTTATTAATTATCCAGAGGAAACAGCCACATGTAGGAAGTTCTAGTAGGAACACATCATTCAGTGCATTGTGCCACTGGCTCCAGATTCTGTTGGATTTATGTGTAAAGCAGGGCCATGGCTAGGTACTGACTGAGGGGGCTAAAGCTCCAGGGTCTTTTTGGCCAGTTTGGGCATATAATGATGCTAATAACCCTAGCAGTAATGGTGGAGTTAGGAGCACTGCTCACTAATAATGCATTTGATTGGCCCAATCCCTAGGTCTTTTAGGAACCTTGCAGCGGCATTGGTATAAGAGTAAATGTGGGACAACTGGAGAAAACCAACTGCATGATAGGGGAGAAATACAATTTAAGAAATTTACATTGATAAATGGGGTGTTTCAAACTGTGAATGCCAGAGAGTTCTACAGTGGATTGTGAAGCTGTGATCTTGAGACCTCTCCAGATGGGGTTAAATGCCCCAATTTAAATTATTAATGATCGTGTGTTTGTTTTTCTTCATGTTTTTTCTTTTTTGCAGTTGATTTGCCCCAGAATTGGTACATTTTACTTTATATATATGTCGTGTGTGTGTGCGCGTGCGCGCCTGTGTCTGTGTGAGAATGTGTGTGTGTGTTTGTCTGTGTGTGTGTGTGTGTGTGTGTTTGTTTGCTCATGACTGTGTGTGTGTCTGTCGGTGTGTGTGTTTGTTTGTCTGTGTGAGTGCATGTCTGTGTGTGTGTGTCTGCCAGTGTGTGTGTGTCAGTATGTCTGTGTGTCTGTCTGTCTGTGTTAGTGTGTGTCTGTTTGTCAGTCAGTGTGTGTGAATGTGTAGGTGTGAGTTTCTGCCTGTGTGTGGGTTTGCGAAACATTTTAAAGGAAAAAAACAACCTTTTATTCTTCAAGTACGTATGTAAAATCAAGTTGTCTGTACTTTTTATTATTACTTTTTAACACTTTTATGTCCCTGACAGGGATCCCATGAACTTTGTTTCCAAAGAGAAACTTCAACAATGTACAAAAAGAAGTAATGTAAAAAAGACAGGAAAATAATGTAGAAAAGCCAGCTCTTTAGCATACAGAGCACTCTGTGCTGCAGATGACTGCAACATTGTATAAATATCTCTGATTTTACAGGCCAGCTGAAACCTCTCTGGAAAATAAACATGCGGGAAGCTCAATGACAGATGTGAAAGTGGCTTAAAATAAATAAATAAGCGAACAAATAAATAAATAGTATAACAGTTTGGCTTTACATATTAGGCATTTTCAAAATTTGTAAATTCAAAAAGAAGGTTGATTGTCTCTTTAAACAATCATGATTAGATAGATAGATAGATAATCATAATTGAAGCCTCAGAAAACTGTGCTGCGAGGTGCGATTTCTCTGTATAAATTACATAACAGAGCACCCCAGGCCACAAGCCTTCAGACAGGCAGCTGGGCCAACTGCACCTCTGATTAACTTACAATAATAATGTAACTGAACACCAGGTTCACCATCTGTCGGCGTATATCTGGAATCTGATTCCTTAACAATTTTAAATATAAACATGTGCCATTCTCTCTCTAGCATGGTCAAGGTCACCCAGAGTGGATATTAACCCACTGAGTGCCAGATAGGTATGTAATGCCTTGCTCTGCAGTGCATTGCACAGCACTCTGGCACACAGCAGGTTAACCATTTGATTACAAAACAGGCCAGTCCATATTAAATGCTTGGCTCAAATCCCACTGAGTACATTTTGTCTCTATAGACTGGGGTTTTGATGAGTAACTGAATGAGATCTCTCTTGCAGACATGGTTACAAGTCCCATTAAACGGAATGGTATTTTTTGGAATGTTTTTTCTGTTCCCTGTATTGATTTTACTCAAGAATTAGTCCAGAGCACTGATGTATTTAACTTTGATATGGATCCAGTTTGGTGATATTGTGGGGAATTGGACCCAAATCCTCCATCATATCCCCATGATTATACATCAAATGTGCCTAAATCGCCAGCCATTCTTCTCCATGCCTTTCCGATATATATATATATATATATATATATATATATATATATAATGAAATCTGATGTACGGAGACATTTCCATATTCCTGAGCACATGTTTATATTTTTATGTGATTATACGCCATACGCATTAAGCTCTGATAGCTGGCAATGCTCACAGACTACCCCATGGCTCTTTGCTTGGCACAAGTATCATTAAGGAGAGCAATTATGTTATACATAACTTTAACTAAAATTTACATTAGGCAGGAATATAGATTTAATAGCAATCCCTGTGTCTGATTTAGGTGGGGATCACAATTGTACACTCACCCAAGTGTCCTGAGCGCTTACAATATATTTGTGCCTTCACATCTTCATCACTTTTATTACCAAAGTGCCTTGCGTTCTAAACTTCAAGAATAAAAAATATCTGCAATATCATTCCCTGAGTTCCACCACAATAGTGACCCTGTGTATAAAAATTAACTCATGCATACCCAGCGCAGATGTTGACAAAAGACTATTCTTTAATGCAAGATAAAATCCTCATTGTGCTTGTCCGCCCCGCAGCTCCCATGTGTTTTGTACTTACATTCTCACACTTGGTACTGTTCCATTTAAATATGTTGTCATTTTTTGGATGATATATTTTGGATTAATTTAACCCTTATAATGCTAGAGGTGTATCCACCGCATACTCTAGCATCCAAAGGGTTAAATTATTATTATTATTATTTTGTTTATGATTTAAATCACACAAAAATTTATACTGTGCGGTAGCTCTGATACATTATTTTTGAACTCCTTTGACGATAGGGAGGTCACTATGGCATTGCTTCACTATGCATTGGAAATCTCTTTAGTGTCCAATGGGTAAAGAAAATGACATACGTGTGCATTATTGGAATGACCTTTACAGTGGTTGCCCTTCTTCCTCATCCATAAGTTTCTTCTGTGATGTCACAGCTCCTAGACATGATATCAAGACTATCATAAGTAAAGGCACCATCTTTGTTTAGGGAACTGCGGCTCACCTATCAACCTGCTACAGCTGGCTTCAAGTTACATGATTCTACATTGGAAGTAGTTCCCCACAGTTTGTGACATGGATCACCTGCCACTGACGTGATGCAAACCAGTTGTGCTCTTTTCAAAATATATTTAATCTGCCTACAAAGGGAGAATCAATATAGTGCCCCCTCCCTAGGTCAATAAGAGTAGTGCCAACAATACACTAATGAACAAATATAAAAACAATTTCACAAGAGAGGTTAATAGAAACCTTATATGCAATAAAGTCTCTAATGTATCTGAATGTCAAGGATGTTTTTAGCATGCTAGAATTGGATAGGGTTTCCAATGGTACACGTCTGTAGCAAAAAAAACAGCATCACAGAAAGGGCCCTCTAAGTGTAAAATATGGATATTCCTCCAGACCTTCACCCACTGCTCTTTGCATTAATACTAGAGGATAACTAACTGTCTCAAAATGCATGCACTCTCCTGATATAAACCCCAGGATGGCTTTACTCCACTCCACCTCCTTTTCTCTTTAAAGGGATAGTATTACTTCAAAATTACTATCCCTCATATTGTAGCCCTTAATAAACTGAGTTAAATGACACCAGTGGCATCTCTCAAACCTTTATAGTTTAAGAGATAGCCACTTTCAAAGTTTCCTCTCCCCTTCTGTCAGTGTTCTGCTGCCAGCAGGAGAATCCGGTCTCTGAATCAAGCGGAGGCACTTCAGCAGAGGCGATATCTCATGATGGAAGGAAAAATGATTAATTGAAACAGTCTTCTACTTGTGCTTGGTAACCAAGCACATGTAGAAGACTGTTTCAATGAATAATTTTTCCTTCCATAACGAGATATCGGCTCTGTTTAAGAGCCTCCGCCTGTCCCGGGACCGGATTCCCCTGCTGGCAGCAGAACGCTGACAGCAGGGGAGAGGAAACTTTGAAAGCGGCTATCTCTTAAACTATAAAGGTTTGAGAGATGCCGCTGGTGTCATTTAACTCAGTTTATTAAGGGCTACAATATGAGGGATAGTAATTTTGAAGTAATACTATCCCTTTAACTGAGTATGTACAGGTCTAAAATAGAATTAACAGGAGGTACACCAAAGCACCTGATCCACAAATGCCCTTTTATCACAAAAAATAGAGGGGAGAGGGGTAAATAGGGACAGAGCCACCTCTAATATTAAGAGGAAGTCTTTATGCTCTGCAAATATACAATTACTCCCCACAGAAGCAAAAGAGCATTATTAAATGTAAATATGTAACCTAATTTATATATAAATTATTATGAAAGACAATCAGTAATAAAAAAGTCTATAAAAAGCCAGCTATAATATAATCACTACTACCCCTACATGGGAATAGAGCATTGTGTACTTGCATTATACATTTACCCTACTTGGGCTGGTTCCCTCCAGGGCCTCTTTCCCCACCCCATGCAAGAGCTGAATCTACAATTGATAGCATTCTTCTCATTGGTTGTGCAGGTGGGTGTGACATGACAGCAGACAATAAGAATCATCAGTTGCCTCTCTGGAGAGCACAGAAACAGTTCCTGGAGGATAAGCTCAGCAGCAGTCCTCTACATTGTGGGCTGCCAGTTTGTAATGCCTATATTCCCAGAGGTAGGAAAAACAGAGATTACCATAGTAAAACTCTGAGCTTTAACATTAGTTGGGAATTATGTTGCAAACACCAGTAAGCCACTTATAGAGCATCGCTCAGCACCTTTATGTCCTTTAGTTGGGCCTATAGTCTACGGCTGAAGACTTATAGCAGCGTGTCTGTCCTTCAAGCTTACAGCAATGCACGGGAGACCTCTACCATTTCGGGAATTCTTGGGAATTCTTATGTTTCCTATGGTGCCTTTTGGTTAGCTCCAAAGTTGCTCCATATTTATGTAGTACAGCAATAATCAACCTATGACTCCCCAACTGTTGGGTCCTACAAATCCTTTCATACCTAGTCAGCTGTTGGCTATTGGGGATAATGGGAGTTGTAGTCCCCAATAGCTGTAGAGCCAACGTTTGCCTACCCCCTTACATTAGTGCATCAGCCTCTACTGTATGTCTGTCTGTATGTATTGATCATATTATCATTCATCTTATCAATATGCATAACAATAACTGTAAAACATTTTGTATGGGAAATGCTTCTGCGCTGAACTTTATTTTCTGCCACATTATCTTCATGTAAAGGACAAGGGGGAGTTTATACAAATATAAGTTCATATTTACAAAGTAAATTGCCTCCCGCTGTGTGTGTATATACAACCAGAAGTGTGTTAGATGCCACAAATCTACAGTAGTAAGCAAGATGGAGTGAGGTACTGCACATTTCATGGACAGAGGGAATAAGGCTTATAAACAAGGGCCCTATTCAGTCAAAGAGGTGCCATTCTGAAGCATCATTAGGGGCAGTTACAAATTCCTTGTCACTTTGATTAAATTTTAAACATTGAAAACTTCATTAAAAAAATCCTATGTGTCATGTTACCCAAAGGACCAGCAAATGTACAATTAAGGAGATAAGTGACATTTCATATGCAAATTCATATTTTCATGGACTTTTCATATGCTACTGAAACCTTTTAGTAACTTTTTATGTTAGTGAAGGTTTTCAGTCATATTTAATATGTTAATTAAGTACTTTGCTGCACCAGGAGACTTTCACTTTTCCCAGAAATAAAAGTGTGAATATTCCCTAACCTATACATCTGCTTGCCTTTTGGGTAACATGACACATAGGCAAAAACATTCAAGGTGACCGTTCCACTTGCAGCAGATTGGGATAAACCTACGCCACTGCAGGTGGGACAATAAAAATCCCCATTGATGTAAATTAAGATTTTAGCCCCTAGTGTGGTGTGATCATGTGAGGAGTGGAGTGTGGCCATGGGTGGAGCTAAGGGTGCCCAGAGTGCCTTGCCTGTAGGAGCCTAGAATGTAAATCTGTCCCTGCCTGGGATGTAAATCCGGCCCTGCCCATCACCTACCGCCATCCAATGGCCAACTGCTAATGGGGAGGTTTGTAATCCAGAGACAGCTGGACACGGAAACGTTGCCCACTTTTTGATGTATAATATGTTGACCAACAAAAATGTGTTCCCATTTGAGAACACTCCAGATCTGTGAAAAGTTTTAGGCCCCTTTCCCAGAGGTAACATCAATACAATAATGGTGAATTGGTGATGTTTTTTGAAGTATGCTAGAGCCCTATTGTGCATTTCACATGGCTGACTGTTCCTAATGTGGACAAGTATGCCTTGTCTACATGACGGACAGTGGTGCCACCAGCAGATCTTTTGTACAAGCTATACTGATGATTATCTGACCTACTTGGGTATCAGATGATAAAACTGGCTAACGTGGGTCTTTGCCCCCCACGCATCAAAACAGGATCATCGGTGGAATGCAGGTTGAGTACAGAACGTGGACTATGGAAGTGTAGTGGGGGCTTCTAATATTCTGTTATTTGTGTGGAAGGCCATTAATTCCATGGTACATTTTTGTGATTTTTCTGTTTATTTATTTTAAGTTCTGACTATATAAACAATAATTCACACCATTCAGAAGACCCTAAAAAATAACCACATTTCTTTCCACTTTTCGTCTTCAAATCAAATCCTTAATGAAAAGGTTTCAGTAAGGTTTTAAACAAAAATAAAAACAACTTTCGTTTTTGTTTATTCTCTTGTAAAACCATACTGAAGATTATTTGTTTTTGTTAATTAGTGTAATTGCAGTTTAAAGAATGTGATTAATCACTGACTAAACATACCAGCAGTGATACAGCTGCTTGAAGATTGGCAAGGTTGGGAGATTGCAGAGGAATCCTGGAGAATTCCACTTAACTCTCTCTCTCTGGATGCAGACACAGCTGAATTCTTGGCACAGCAGCCTAACTCGGAAGTCCTTTTCTTAATTTTCAAGATAAGCCAGACCTAGGGAAAAACAGAGGCATCTTCAAGTAACTCACAAGTTTATCCTATACAGTATATTTTGAAAAT
Source organism: Rhinophrynus dorsalis (assembly GCA_037306005.1). NCBI lineage: Eukaryota > Metazoa > Chordata > Amphibia > Anura > Rhinophrynidae > Rhinophrynus > Rhinophrynus dorsalis. Next base: position 430,416,724 of record CM074723.1, on the reverse strand, counting down.
GCAAAATGGCTGAGTGTGTCTTCATCAGTTATAGGCTTGTTTAAAGGAACAGTAATGTCCCAGAATTTTTTTTCTTGTTTTGTAGTGTATAAAAAAAAGAAACTATGTAGCAGAAATCTGAGAGAAATTCGTTTTTAAAATTCTGCCTCTCCTGATGTCAGCTGTAAAGTTGACAGAAGGCGATCCATGTCACGAGGCGGCTCTTCCGCAGAGCCGCAAAAGCTATAGTGGAAAAGAATTACTTCATTGGAATGGTCTGCAAAGTGTGCTTGCAAACTAGACACACTTTGTAGACCATTCCAATGAAGTAATTTTTCTCCAATATCGCTATTTCTGCTCTGCTGCAGAGCCACCGGCTGGTCCCAGGACCGGGATCTCTTGTCAGCACATCGCTGACATCAGGAGAAGGGGAGGGGGGGGATTTAGAAGCGAATATCTCTCTAACTGTAAAGGTTTGAGAGATGGGATTTGTACCACATAACTTCTTTTTTTTTTAATCTACAAAACCAGAAAAAAATTAAGGGACATTAGTGTCCCTTAAAGACATTTTAGGGCTCTGTGTATAAAAGTAAAATGCTGCATTTCTAGGGCAAACCAACCACACCATAGGGCATAAGTAAATCCCCCACATTTCCATTGATTTAAAAGAAGCTTTTAACCCTTGAATACTAGACAGGTCAGCAATGCTTTGATTTGCAATACATTGGGGACCTCTTTATCACTGACAGTGTTTAAAAAAGACTCCTTTAAATCAATGGGCCTCTTGTATAAAACCAAAATGGAGAAATTCTGGGGCAAACCAACTGCACCATAGAGGACAAATAAAAACCCTCAAAATCCCTTTGATTTAGATGGAGCTTTTAAATTTCCCCATTTAAATCAATGAGAACCTTTATTTGTGACTTATAGTGCCTTATAGTGCAATGTGTTGTGTACCACTCTGGCACTCAAAGGGTTAAAAGCCCCATTTTAGTACTTTGGAATTGTAGGAATTGTATGTGTCCTCTATGGTGCGTTTGGTTTGCCCCACAATTGCTGTACTTTACTTCTATAAACGAAGCCCAAAGCAGCGCTGAGCAACAGGAGGCCTTCCAGCTGCTGCCAGACTACAACTGCCATCACGGATGGATCTCAGGCCACTTACAGGCAATCTTACACTATACTTGTAAGCAGGAGACTGGTAGACTAAAAGTGATATGTTTATTGGCTAATAATGGCTCTAGAATGCAAGATTTCAAGGCACTAGGTGGAGAGATGTACTAAGGTGTGATAAAGAGGTGATAAAGCAGAGATAATTTCTCCAGTGATATCACTTCTTCAGTTCCTATGTTATCCTATACAGCCTATACACTAAGATCTCAACTTTGGAGATATTAGTGCACATTGGCTCTATAGAATAACATAGGAACTGGAGAAGTGATATCACTGGAGAAATTATCTCCACTTCATCACCTCTTTATCAGTACATAACCCCCAGGTCTTTTCAGGTATTATAAGAATGAAGGTTGACTATACAATACATGACAGGTTAAACACGCATGCAAATGATTTTAACAATTATTTTGTTAAAATAATTTGCATGAGTGTTTAACCTGTCATCTATTGTGTATTCAGCCTTCATTCTTATTACACCTGAAAAAGAGACCCAGGGCGGAATGCAAGAAACGCATGTAATCCCTATCTACAGTGCACTTATGATGGCAAAATGATTAGCACCATCATGTTACTGAATTGCGTATGTATTTTCCTCAAGTAGCAATCTTTTGCTTATATTTTAGAGTGCCATTCAAAAAGTGGGCATGGCTAAAATGTGCGCTGTTTTGTAAGAGGTTTAGCAATTACACCTAATTCGGCAAAGCAATTGGCACACATTTTTATACAGCTGACTAACTTTTGCCATTAATTTAGGAGCATGTGCTATTCAGTACCAAGACGTTAATAGGTTTCTTGCATCAATACGAGAGCAATCTCAAATAGCACATACATTTATGGCGTTTATAAAATAGTGAGTGCTCTGCTTTCTTGACTTCCACCCCTAGTTTCTTGAAAGCTTAAAGGGATAGTAATGTTTCACAAAAAGAGCAGCTCAGCAGCTTCATAGTATTTGGGCCCATGGAGAATGTTAGTTCAGTACTGTCAGAGTTGTAGTTCAAGAGTAATTGAGTGATAAAGTATCCCCCTCCCACCCCTTCTATTGATGTAACACTGCTCACCTCAGAGCAGCAAGACTGTCCGGATGGTTCGCAGACAATCTTCAGTGAGCATAAGGAAAAGCCTGCAAAACCTGTCAAGGGGGCAGGGTTTTCCTTATACTCACAGTAAGAAGGTTGTCCCTTGCTGTGAGCTGTCCTGTCAAGGAACCAGATTCCACATCTGAGGGGAGGCGGCTTACAATAGTTAAAAGGGGCAGGAGGGGGATACTTTCATTCAATTACTCTTGAACTGCAACTCTGACAGTAATGAAATAACACTCTCCATGGGCCAAATACTATGAAGATTAATCACAACAGCTTTTTTGTGAAACATTACTCGCCTTTTAAATCCTACCGAAACTTAACAATTAAATATATCATTTTCACTCCACCAGTGTCCTGCTTTTTCTATGGCTAACACGGTACAACACTTTACCTATATCGTGAGTCACAAAGTGCTGCAAAAAGACCTGAATGGGTGCACCCAGAACACATATAGTTTGTATTTAAGGGTTTAGGATAAAAAAACATAGTAAAGGGTAAATAACCCTTTAAATGCCAGAAAGTTATCTGGTGCATTGTGTTGCAATGCGTTGAATACTTCTCTGGCACTCAAAGGGCATTAATGTTTTTAAGCCCAATTTTAGATTTAGATTTCCTTTAAATTATCCCAATGAAATCTTACCTGAAAAAAATCTCTGGCACCAGAATGCAGACAGGGACAGAGGAAGGAAAAGGAATTCAATAAATACACTATTGCACATGATTATTTTAACCAGTGTGATTTCCAGTGAAACTAAGACAGGACCTGGACCTTAAAGGGATAGTAAAGTCCCGAAAAAAGTATAAGCGAAATGATAGGTGCAATAAAACAAGACTTAATGCCCTTATTACTATCTCTCAAACCTTTACGGTTTGAGAGATATAAGAAAATAAAGTTCTCTGTTCCCTCCCCTTTCTGACGAGCTGTAAAGCTGTCAGAAGCAGAATCTGGTTGTGCGACCAGACGTGGCTCCTCAGGAGCGCTGACATCGAGAGATCTAAAAATAAATACTTAATCAGAGTGGTCTACAATGTGTGCCAGGCACACATTGTAGACCGTTCCAATGAAGTATTTTTCTTTAGATAACGCTATGTCAGCGCTCCTGAAGAGCCACCGTCTGGTCCCAGAAACAGGATCTCATGCCGTCAGTTATACATATATAGGTATATAAAGGGAACTTTATTTTCTTTTATCTCTAAAACCATAAAGGTTTGAGAGATAGGAATAAGGGAATTAAGTCTTGTTTTATTGTACCTATCATTTCGTTTATACTTTTTTGGGACATTACAATCCCTTTAAACTTTGATAACCTTTTCGGAGATTAAAAGGTTCAGCCCTTTGAATGCCAGATATGTCAGCATTCTGGTACTTAAAGGGTTTAAAGACCTAGGTCTGGGTCATAGTTTCAATGGTTGTATTGCTCTTTCGAAGATTACATTTTTCCATTTGTCAATGAAATAAAGCATTTTTTTTAATGTTCAGAATTGTGGATTTGAATCTTACATTATCTGATAGGAATTAGGATTTAAACCCTAAAATGAGCATCAAGGAATTTAGAATTTTGCAAGATGAAAAATGTATCAGTGTTTTTTAACCTATGAGTGCCAGAAGAGTACACAATGCATTGCTTTACAATGCGTTGCATACTTCTCTGGCACTCAGAGGGTTAAAACTGATTTAACACAGGAATCCCCCTCCCCCATTTTACTTAATTTCTTTATACCAGATGTGCAACATGCAAAGGCACCGTTTTGACACACAAAGCAGAAAATAAGTTCCCTAAATACCCATTGATTTCAGTGAGTCTTTTAACCCCTTGATTGCAAGAGCAGTCTCCAATTCATTACTTTTGATGTACTTTCTAAAGCAGTCCCGACGCATTGAGTTTTAGAGGCTGATCATTTATGAAGAACAGGAGTGAGTTTGCAGTAAACCGATTGCATCTACAGGACAAATCAAAACACCCATTGGTGTTTAACCCATTCAATGCTAATGAAGTCTGCAACATAGTGTGAAGTCCTGGTAGTCTAGCGACAGGTTTTTAAGAGCTTATTGCAATGTCTAATATAAAGCTGATCTGTACTATTAACCCTTTGAGTACCTCTCTGTCTGGCTAGTTAGCATGAAGTGCTGTGATTGGCTATCTGTCAGCCATTTATCTTACTTAGAAAAAGAACAAGGTGGAAGAGAAGCAATGCAGACAGATATCCGTGAACAGGCAGATTATTGTGCTCGAATCTCTGTGGTACATTTGGTTTTCTTAGTACATCTGCCTCAGTACCTAATAATAAAATATCCCAGCTGATGACCTATTCCTCTGAGAGATGCATGTATGCACTTGCTTGTTCTCTATTTTTTCTCCCTCTGGGACCAAATGGTATTTTTTCAATCCTCGATTGTCATGGCAAGCAACAAAGGATTATTCAAAACGCTTGCACAGAATATATCTCCACAATTTATATATAGAATATTTTGCAGGCACAATATACAGGACTTTTATATTTTACAAATTTTTTTTTTTTCAGTTTTATTTTACAGAGTTTCTGTGCTTTGCTTAAATTAAAATGATAGTAATGTCTATATTAAAGTGCACCTCTGAGTCTTCTATAGGTTTTTTTTAAAACATGTAGCACTATGTTTAAAGGGATAGTAATGTTTCACAAAAACAGCAGCTCCAATTAATCTTAATAGTATTTGAGCCATAGATAGTGTTATTTCATTACTGTGAGTGTTGTAGTTCAAGAGTAATTGAATGATAAAGTATCCCCCTCCTGCCCCTTTTACCTAGTGTAACACTGCTCACCTCAGATGTGGAATCAGGTTGCTTGACCAGACCGATAACAGCAAGGATCAATCTTCTTACTGTGAGAACAATGAAAACCCTGCCCCTCTTGACAGATTTTTCAGCTTTTTTCCCTTATCTTAATTGAATATTGTCCTTCTCTGCAATCTACCTGGGCACCTCCCTGCTGCGCTGAGCTGAGCGGTGTTACACTAGGTAAAAGGGGCAGGAGGGTGATACTTTATCATTAAATTACTCTTGAACTTCAACTCTGACAGAATTGAAATAACACTCTCCAAGGCCCAAATACTATAATTAATTAGAGGTGTTTTTATTATGAAACATTACCATCCCTTTAATGACTTACAGTTCTGTAGTTCAAAAGATATTCAAGCTGAAAAAATCCCCCTTCCGCCCCTTCTGGCCACCTCCCATTGAATCTGTGATCCAGTCGTGGGACTGGATGGATGCAATGAGGGACAATCTTCATTCAGTAAGTATAAGGAAAACCCTGCCCCCCCCCCTTGAAGGAGGAGGGCAGAATTTTTCTTTTGCGTACTGAAGATTGTCCCTCGCCACGCTCCATAAGGACCACAGTTATAGGAAGTGTGATGTGACCAGAAGGGGAGGGAGGGGGATCTTTTCAGCTTGAATATATTCTAAACTACAGAACAGTAAGCAATTAAATATAGCGCTAAGTGTTTTTAAAAAAAAACATATCGAAGACTCATGCAAGAATTGTGTGTGCCGTTATGTACTAATTCATCGGTACATAAGCAGAGATAATAGCACTCAATTATATAACCTTTAACCCTTTGAGTGCCAGAGGGGTACGCTTGCATTGTGTACCCCTCTGGCACTCAAAGGGTTGACGTATGCAACTCATGGACTTCATTGGTGAATGCTTGAAAATATATATTTCACTAATAATGCCCATCTCATTCCTGGACCTCAGTGATATTTATTTCTAAACTAATAAGCAAGCAAAATGTATTATTAATTATGCATTCTGCATGGCTGTTAGTAGTATAGTGCTACATAAATTGGTCTCATAAATAAGTTTGCAACTTAGTAAATCTTGCCCTAATATTGCAGCCAAGAGATCATGTTAACTCTTTGAGCCCCAGAAGGGAAGGCAACCCATTGCAGAGCAATGCGATGCCCACACCTCAGGATCTCATCGGGTTAATACAGTGTGAAATGGAATGCCTTCCAGAGTCATGAAAATGTCACACAATATGTCCTTCTGCATCACTCCCCCATTCCCCATGGCTCATGTTCAGAAAACATTTGTAATAAAAGATTAAAGGTGTCAACATTAAAGAACAGGAGTCGATAATGTTTAGTCATTAAAATGAAATGTCTCTTTTATTGCTGGGCTACAAGCCATCATTTCACTAAAAGAAACAGTCAGAGGATATTTTGCTGATGTTGCTTAAAGAGATAGTAATGTGTGGATATTAAGGCGAGGGTGGGTGATTCACTAAGCGTTGACAAAAAGGTGATAAAGTGGAGATAACTTCTCCATTGATATCACTTCTCCAGTTCATATGATATTCTATAGAGCCTATGCACTAAGATCTCCAAAGTTGAAGAAAGCTTATTACATAGGCTCCATAGAATAACATAGGAATTGTAGAAGTGATATCACTGAAGTCATCTCCACTTTTTCACCTCTATATCACCGCTTAGTGAATCTCCTTCAATGTTGATTATTCAAATACTTTTAGAAAGGTACACGTTGTTATAAAGAGTCCATAACATTGTATTCTTTGTGTTGTTTTATTTTAAAGTGTCCTCCTCTCGCCCCTTTTCTCTACATCATGCTGCCTTCCCTCAGATCTGAAAGCTGGGTGCAGATCCCAACGAGGGGCAATCTTGTGTCCATCAGTGTAAAGAATACCCTGCCTACTCTTGATGAAGGAGGGCAGGTTTTTCCTAATGCTGAGACAAGATTGTCCCTCATAGCAATACATCTTAACCTACGGTGACCAGACCTTACCTGTAACCGGGCACACATAGAAAATAGGCATATTTCAGGACTGCACTGAAATCAACTCAGCCCTGCGGCGTGTATTTTTCATATGTGACACTGGTTAAAGGTGAGGTCTGGTCACCCTATCCGAACCGCTTTCTGATCTGAGGGAAGTAGGGAAAAGGGACGGAAGAGAGACACTTTAACATAAAATAACACAAAGACTACAATGTTATGGACACTTAGAAAGATACACTTCGTTATAAACATTTATCCTGTATAATAATTCGCTAAGGATGTTTGTCAGAAGCCTTCATGCGCAGTAGAGACTGCCCACGCTGCCGCTGATAGTATCAGTCTCTACTGCATATGACTGCAGCGGTGGCACTGTGGCCCGTGTAAATTAGCTTTTCAACTAGTATTGAATAATCGACCTTGTCTTAATATGCACATATTACTATCTATTTAAGGGAGTAATGCAACACAGAGGAAGGGGATAGCATACTTGCCAGCATTTCCAAAATAATTCCGGGGACACTTCCTCTCTGCAGACACATTAAAGAGTCTAGTGGTCCACAGTATGGTACATCATAACACCATTTGAAAACTTGTACAACAGATTTATCCATGTGAGTACCACAGCGGTATCACTTTTCTAGCACTCAAAGGGTTAAAACTGCACTTTTAAAGCATATTAGAGCAACAATTAATTTTTTTGTGATGGGATGTGTACAGTATTTTTGTGGCCTTGCCTTTTATTGGTGTCCCTGTCATTGTCTTTGATATGCTGTAGTCCATTACCAAAGCATTCCATAAGCTAAAATAGCGGGCACGGGCCTCACTTCCAGTGTATCACTTGTAACATTACCAGGGAAGCAGAACTGTTTTTACACTGGAACATAAAGAAGGGTTAACACCTTCTGACAGTAAATACCGCCCCCCCCCACACACTTATTTTACTATGGCCAAAAAATCCTTATGGCCCCTATGAAATCTACCCTCGTGCATTAGTGCAAGAGATAACATGACAGTTGCTAGCAGGACCTCAACATGTGGGCACTGCACTTGGTAGTCTTAACCCTTTATAGGTGCATTGCAATGTCCAACCCTCTGGTCCTTGGCGCCATACAGACCATTGGAGTGTGCAATGCAAGGATTAAAAAAAAAATAAAACTTACAGCAACTGCTATGTCCTCCTCTATGGACAGGACTTCCAGGACTGACTGAAAACGCTATGTCTTGAACAAAGGCCCCAGGGCAGAATTCATAGTGGACATTAGTATTTTCTGCCCATAGGAAGCTAAGTGTGGCGGTTCTTATTAGCAGGCATAGTTCTCCTTTTACACAGCGTTTATTGCAGCATTTCCACTGTGTTCAGCATGTGTCAGATTGCTCTCCATATTGCTCCTGTCCTGTGGCAGGAGCTGGTTATCACTTAGCCCGGGGTAGGCTATCCAGTGACGTTTCCATTGCTAATCTGATAGCTTCTTTTGTTACTAGATTTTCAGTTTGCAGCATAATCAAATGCTTTTCATGTAATTGCTTTATGGCGCTGGACGGAAACTCGCTGAGAACTGGGACAATCTGACTTTACCACAGAGGACGAATAAACACTCATCAAATCCCCAGTGAACTAAATTGAGCTTTTAACCCTTTCAGTGCCTGAGGGGTACGCAACGCATTGCTCTGCAGTACGTTGCGTACCCCACTGCCACCGAATGGGTTAACTCCTTGGACACTAGGAAGGTATCCGAAGCTTTGCAAATCATTGCTTTGGAGCCCTTCCGTGCACTCAAAGGGTTAAAAGCTCACTGCTGAATGAGAATATGTTTTTCTTACCCCTTACTCGGAAATGCAGTGACCGCCATCTTGCTTTTAAAGGCTTAAAGGAACAGTAATGTCCCATAAAAATGGTTTGTTTTGTAAATTTAAAAAATAAATAAATTATGTGGTGCAAATCCCATCTCTCACATCTAAAGATCCCCTTCTCCTGATGTGGCTGTAAAGCTGACAGAAGGAGATACGTGTTAAAATAGCGATATTTAAGAAGAACTACTTCATTGGAACAGTCTCCAAAGTGTGCTTGCAAACTAGGCACACTTTGTAAACTGTTCCCGTGAAGTAATTCTTTTTAAATTTCGCTATTTCCGCTCTGCTGAAGAGCCACCGGCTGGTCCCAAGACCAGGATCTCCTGTTGTCAGTAGAGCGCTGATGTCAGGAGAACTTGAGGGAAGGGGGACTTTTGCACCGAATATCTCTCAAACCAGAAAGGCTTGAGAGATGGGATTTATGCCACATAATTTTTTGTTTTTAAATGTACAAAACAACAAAACATTTCTATGGGACATTAGTGTCCCTTAACACTTTGGTTACCAGAGGGGTATAGTCTTGGAAACCTCTCTGGCACGCATAGGGTTTAAATATGTAAATGGGATGATCCAGTTTAGAGCTGAGAATCATGCAGATCCTATGGTCACTGAATATGGGGTGAACTGAATACAATTGTATGTTAAAAATCCAAAACAAAAAATCTAATTATCATAGTGCAGCTGATGTACAAAGAAAAGTAGTGCAATTCTGGTGCAAACCAAATGCAGCAGAGAAAGCAAATAAAACGAATTCCAAAAATTCCCATTTATTTCATTTTAATTTTTGATTTCACTTGTATACCAAATAGGCCTTCAATGCATTGTTTGTCAGGTGTCGCAGGGTAGGATTGAAAGCCCCAATAAAACAGCTTGGAGTTGTTCCCTAAGGTGCATTTGGTTTGACTTGCAGCATTTTACTTACCCATCACTCTCAGTGATTCAGATATGTAATATAATCATGAGACAGGCAGCTGGATTGCCCCCAAAATGACTCATTTGTATCTACAACCTTTGTGGCTGTTTTAATTCAGGCATTCACTTTTTTTCCTAGTTTCTCTCATACCCCCACATTTTCTCTGATTTGCACCCTCTCTCTATGCCTGTCACCATCTCTCACCCTTCAACTCATTCCATCCATCTTTATCTCCATCTATCTCCTTCTGTTTTCTCTCAGTGATCTCTCATCCATTCATCTCTCTCTTTCTCTCTCATCAATTCATCCCAGTCTCCTTGGCATCCATCTCACTCTCATCAATTCACCCTGTCTTCTCACCTGTCCATCTCTCTGTCCCTGTATCCCTCCATCTTTATCTCTCTGTCTTAAGCTCCATACTTCTCTCTATCACTACATACTAATTCTAACTGTTGATCCATTTATCCTTCTCCATCACTCTCAGTCTCGGTGTATCCTGCGCCATCTCTCCTTTCTTTCATCTCTTCCTCTTTTGCCACTGTTTCCCTCCTCCCTCACAGTTTACCTGACTTGTTCTCATAGTCAGGCTTTGGTGGGACAATGCACTAAGGAGTGATAAAGAGGTGATAAAGTGGAGATGACTTCTCCAGTAATATCACTTCTCCAATTCCTATGTTATTCTATGGAGCCAATTAACTAAGATTTCTAGAACTTTGGATATCTTAGTTTATCAACTCTATAGAATAACATAGGAATTGGAGAAGTGATATCACTGGAGAAGTCATCTCCACTTTATCACGTCTTTATCACGCTTTAGAGGTTAACCCCCTTTGTCTTCTTCCGTCCTTCCCTCCCACTTTCTGTCACTTATCTCCCTTCATCTTTAATACTTCCCCTTTATCTCTCTCTCTTTCTCTATTGCTTTCTCCCTCCCATAATTCTGCTCCACACACCATTGGGTCTGTACTTTTCTGTACACTCTAGAGTCTAATGCTTTCCCCTCAGAAGACCTGTTAGTAGACTACATTTTAGAGCTGTGTATACATGTATACATATTTAACATGCAATCGTACAGATCATAAAAAGACTTTACTTAATTATAACATGAAAGGATTGTTTTCAAATGTGTTTTCCCCTCAGGATTATAACGGTTTTAAGATCTACCCTGAGACTATAACCCTATTTTATTATGTGCCACATGACATCTGTTTTTGTGTAATCCTGAGAAACATAACGGCAGCCATTTTCCTGTAGGGTTTAATGGTTCTTATTCAATGCTTATAATACCTTGAAGCAAAAATAAAGATCACTGGATATCTTTAGATTACTTTTTATTACATTCCTATCTAAAATAACCTTTTTATGAGTATTGCAACATCAACAAAAAAATGTTTCAAATTAGATTGCCAAACCAACTCAGAGCCTTTCATCTGCAAAACAGCAGTGTCATTTTTCAAAGCTAATGTGTTTAACCCTTTGGGTGCCAGAGAGGTGTCCAGGGGGGAGATTCACTAAGCAGTGATAAAAAGGTGATTAAAGTGGAGATGACTTCTCCAGTTCCTGTGTTATTCTGTAGAGCCTATGCACCACGTTCTTGAAAGGTGAAGAAATCTTAGTGCATAGGCTCCATAGAATAACATAGGAGAAGTGATACACTGGAGAAGTCATCTCCACTTCATCACCTCTTTATCACTGTTTAGTGAATAACCCCCCCGGGTCTTATTAGTATATCAGCCTCATTAGGAATGTGTATAATATGTATACACAGCTGTAGGACAAGAAAAAGATTGCAAGACCTTCAGATCTTGTAACTGCAACCTTTGTGCCACTCAAGAGGTTGAGATGGAGAGGAACAGCTAGTGTTACTTCAAGAGCCCCATGTGGTCCCTAGACCATTAAAGAGCCACACATAACTTTCTGCCTGCCTCAAGTTGTAATATTCACAGTTATACATGTAAATGGTTACAAACCTTGAGACATCTCTAGTATCCAAGGAGTTAATGGTAATAATGTAAGACCGAGTCCTTGCATTCAGGCTTATTAAAGGGATAGTAATACTTAATATGTAAAAAATATATATATTGTAGTGTTTATCCCCCTGAGTAAAAAAAAAGGGTACTTTCACTGCTGAAAGGTATTTTATTCAAAAATTATTACAGCTCAAATTGGAATTTTTTAGGTGCAATATCACAGTGGCCTGAAATTGTACAGTGGCACTGTTGTTACACCATCCTATGGACAGCTCTGGTCCTTAGACCATAAATCTCCATAGGATGGTGTAGCAACAGCGCCATTGTACAATTTCAGGCCACTGTGATATTGCACCTAAAAAATTCCAATTTGAGCTGTAATAAATTTTGTATAAAACACCTTTCAGCAGTGGGAGAACTCTTGTTTTACTCAGGGGGATAAACCCTACCAGATATTTTTTTTTTTTTAACATTTTAAGTATTACTGTCCCTTTAAGGAAGCCCGGTAATACTTTTTTATGGTTTCACTATTATATTACATCCTGTTTATCTGCACAGCCAGGGGATGACCAGGAAATACTCTTTTAAAAGCTGCTTGCTCAGAAATTTGAGAGTTTCAGATATGCGGTTTCTTGCCTTCAGCAAGGTATTGGCTGGAGTGGTGGAAAACTGTTCAGCATATATTATCTTTCTCTAATGACAGCTTTTTCCACCCCTCCAGAGAGTCCTGCGTTCTTTCTATCCCTCGGATCTTTTCTTACAACCTCTCTGTTAGTAATCTGACAGGTCCTTCTTAGTAGTCTGTGGATCCACTCCTGGCTCCTTGGATGATGTCATAGTCATGAAGTCTGCAGTTGTTTTAGTTATACAGTTTGAACCTTATATGTGAGTGATACTGCCTACACAGATACTGAAGATTTGTTAACCCCTTAAGGACCAGAGGTTCAGGGAAATGGCCTTCCCTTAAGGACCACTTTAATCCTTGCTGACGCACTAGTGCACGTAACCTGTTATGTGTACTGGCGCGCTGAGTTGGGGTTTGAGAGAGACCACTCTAGTCTTGGAGCGGTCAATTTCAGACTCTTTTTTACTTACAGCACTCCTGCTGGAGCAATGTAAGTAAAAACGGGGCATGAAATTGATTGCGCCAAATCTGGAGAGGTCTCTCTCAGACCCAAACTCGGCTACATGCTATGACCGTCAACAGTCCTTAAGGCAAAAACCGTGTGATGGTCCTAGCACATCACCTGGTCCTTAAGGGGTTAAAGGAAAGTTTTATTATGAAAAAAATGATTTCATTCTTTTCAGCCCTTTCTCTACATAGAAGCATATATTTGGATGGAAGATACAGAAACTACCCCATCCAGTCTGCCCATTTTCCTATCCAATTAAAATGCATAATTATATATTTATGACCGGACAGGTTGAGGGGAGATTCACTAAGTGGTGATAAAGAGGTGATAAAGTGAGGATGACTTCTCCAGCTTATCACTTCTCCAATTCATATGTTATTCTATAGAGCCTATGTACTATGATCTCCAAACTGAAGAAATCTTAGTGCATACGCTCTATAGAATAACATAGGAATATGATAAAGTGGAGAAGTCATCTCTACTTTATCACCGCTTAGTGAATCTCCCCCATTGTTTCTTAAAGGGTTAAGGTTTTTAACAGGCTGACTTACATTAGAAGGAGTCGTTCATACTGCAGTGGAGAATATCTTGTTATATATTTATATTTTTGCATTGTATCTCTAGTATTCCATAAGTGAAAAGCCCCTTTTAAATAAATGAAAATGTAGGATTTTTTTGGTCTCTAATAATGTAGTTGATTAATTCCTATTGCTGATTTGATTTGAGGTGATAGTTACTTTTGCTAATCCTATTTATGTGGGCTTCTTTTTCAGATCAACGAGCTGAGCCATGTCCAGATCCCGATCATGTTGATGCCAGATGACTTCAAAGCGTATTCTAAAATTAAGGTGGACAATCACCTTTTTAATAAGTAAGTAATGATGGGTCACATGCTTATGTATAAAAGTGGCGCAGTTCTAGGTCGAACCAAATGCACCACAGGGAAAAAAATAAAACTGCATTTTGATTTAACCCTTTGAGTGCCTGTGAGCTAAAGGAAAAATCTGCCTTTCTTCATTAAAAAGAGCAGGGTTTTCCTTATACTGACAGCCAGAAGATTGTCCCTCTTTGTGATCTGTCCGATTGGATGACAAGATTCCAGATCTGAGGGGAGAGCAGTATTATGTATGTAAAAGGGAGGGGACACTTCATAACATAATTACACATAAACTAGACACTGTACAACATTGTAATAACGCTCTGCATTGTAGGAAACTATGATGAATGGTTAAAGCTTATAGGGGATGTATCACCTTCTAAAAAGACGTTCCCATATGCTTTGTTAATACAAGTTATCCTATAACCTCTGTTTATTTTTTTAATTTAACTACTTTAAATATTTTATCTTCAAGTGCAGTAGAGCTTTGCCAAAGAATCTGCATGTCCCATTATTCTGACCGGCACAGTTCTTCTGCACATCCTATTTCTCCTCCCACCTCCCTCCCAGCTGCCCCAGGGAGTGCGTTCACGCTTCCCTTCGGTGTGCTGTGAATGGCTCGTAGCGTTACAGCAAGTTGCAATTAGCAATATACTGAGGTTGCAACCTCCGTATAATGCTAATCGCAGCTTGCTGTAATGCTACAAGCTGTTCACAGCACACCGAAGGGAAGCGCAAACGCACTACCTGGGGCAGCTGGGAGGGAGGAGATATAGGACGGACTGAAGATATTTTAATCTTCTGTGCTGTGGACTTCCACATTATGTGCACAGCACAGAAGATTAAAATATCTTTTAAAGTAGTTACATTAAAAAAAAAAACAAAAAAACAAACAAACAGCACTCATAGTACAACTTGTATTAACAAAGCATATGGGAACTTCTTTTTAGAAGGTGATACATCCCCTTTAAAGTGGAAATCTCATGCTAATAACATTGCCCCCCAATATATTTCTAACCTAGCGATATGCAAAGTCTTACCTTCTTTAAGCTCAATAAGTCCAGGTTATTGCTGGAAAAAAAATACTTCTTCATCAGGAACCAGAGGACATACAGAGCAGAAATCTTAGAGGAATTGTACCTCAGAGTCTGCGCTGTTAGTCCCGTTCACTGCCAGCATTGATGAGTAGCGTTCCGTGGTGCCTTAAGGCACCAGAAGGGACTGGCCGCTTGTAAGCTCTGTGCAGCACGTTGCCTGCGAATTAAGTGTTTTTTTTTCAGCAATAACCTGGACTTACTGAGCTTAAATACAGTAAGAAAAATAAAGATCACTCCGACCCCTTTTATCTAGTGTAAGCCACCTCCCTTCAGATATGGAATCTGGTCTTAAGACCAGGCAGCTCACAGCAAGGGACAATCTTCTTACTGGGAGAACAATGAAAAACCTTTCCCTCCCTTGACAGGTTCTCGGGTTGTTCCCTTATGCTATTTTGTTACAATTAGAGGTCTGGAATTTCAGAATAAAGATAAGGACACACACTGCAGTGAAAACTATAAAAACTACAGTTTATTAAAACATGCAATAATTAAATAGGTTATGAAATAAACATCCTGCCAGAGTTCACAAGCGTATGCGAGACATACAACTCTAACAAGTGATGAAATACAAGAAACCAGAACTATTGCCAGAGCTTACATCACTAAAACAAACTCTGCAATACGCAAGACAGGAAAGATAAGAATGCAAATAAAAGATACTTATCAACGGGAGAGCCTGGTTACACGAAACCCCGTAATAAGACACAGGTGCACGGACAGAGGTGAGAATCAGGTACACACTCTTTAGTCCCAAATACGGCTCTGAATGTATTGTGTTGATTACAGGTTAAAATACAGACTACTCCCTAGGATGTCTAACACTGCGCATGCGTATGTCCTTGGTTACAGAAGGCTGAATATAGGAGACATCACTACCTGTCTCTCATAAACACTACGTAAGCTAGCATGGCCTGCCCCTCTGCTGTTGCAGCCAAAACTGCAGAGAATTAACCCCCAACTAACCATGAGGAGATCACCAAAAAAAAAAAACACCATCCCTTATATATTTGAAGATTGTCCCTCTCTGCAAGCCATCTGGACACCACCTTTTTTCTGAGTTGAACAGTGTTACATCTGTAAAAGGGGCAGGAGGGGATAGTTTATCATTAAATTACTCTTGAACTACAACTCTGACAGTATTGAAATAACACTCGCCATGGCCCAAATACTATGAAGATTAATTGGAGCAGCTTTTATTTTGAAACATTACTATCCCTTTAAGGGTGCCTTGAAGGAAAAAGATGTAATCAGTGTTTTAAGTATTCTGCTGGGGATTAAAAGAAGAAGTCTTCCATTGCTGGTAGATGCTTCAGTCAAACTATATCACAGCTCAGAATAGACCACAATTTGCATTTTTACTGTAGTTTGAAGAACATTCTGGTCATCAAATTAAATACTTCATTAAAAAAGCACCACCTGGAGATGACTTAATAAATGTATTTCATTAACCTTGGGCCAGATTGGAGTGGCAGAGGGGTATGTAATGCATTACTTTGCAATGTATTGCATAATGATCTGGCACACAGAGATCCTTAAATGATAGCCTGTTTGTAGCACTTGAAGACAGCTTTGAAACATCTCTGATATAGAGTATTGGGTTACAATTCATGCTTAAAAGCTAGGACAACAGAATCCTGGGCCATGGAATCAAAACTAGTGGTGGCCACTAGAAATTTGGGAAACATAGCAGGTGTGTATTTTCAGTATTCGTTGACATCGCTAGAGAAGGTGTAACACATTGGGAGTGCCTCTGTGCAATCACATCCAGGGTCAGATTTAAATCTCAGGAGCCCCTAGGCAAGGCAATTTAGGTGTGCTAAACCACCCTCGTAGCTCAGCTCCCACCCATTGCATGACGTCAGGCTCATCCTCTGTTATCTTTCACAAATTGGACAAATTAATTTAAACTGAAGAAATTCATACATAAACTGACCATTACAGTAATACATGATTGTTCTGTCCACACTAAAAAAGCTACACAGTGGGTGTGGTCCAGTGCAATTGTGATTTCCCTCATAATTTGGCAGTTGCCTACTCTGCCTAATGGGAAATCCCCCTTTGATAACACTAACAAGTAGATGTGTAGATGTGTGGATTAGAATGTCCAAAATATTTTGATCGCTCATGTTGCTAGACATTCCACTGTCATCCAAACACAGGCATTGGTATCAGATGACAAACAGCCCATCTGCTCTAACCTTTCATGTCTGACCTATGGACTCAAACCAGATTTGTTCTTTAGTCCATAATTTATATTTTGTCAGGCCCCCTGTCTTCTCCAGTGTTTCTGATTTCTCTTAATGCTTTGCCTTCTGTTGCCCTGGCTGACCCTGCAATACGTAGACATATGCCTGTTGTACTAGCAGTCCTTTTAATGCATAACATTGGTTGGGAATGCATAGTCAACAGGCCATGGACAGGTGTTTCCTCTTACTGCTCCTTATTAGTGAGGGGCTGTTTGCTTTGTGAGATATTATTTATGGCTTTTGGAACAAAGCTAAAAGGAGTAATAATTGAAAAGACCAAATGTGTTTCTGGCTTAAAAATATCAAATAAAATAACAGAATTGTATGGATCTCTCCCATGACACCATATGACACAGTTTGACTTCAACTAACCCTTTACTAGAGAGGTGAGCAATGCACTGCAAACTAATGTGTTGTACTTCCCCCTCCCCCAGTCCTTAACCCTTTGAATGGCAGAGGGATGCACAACAATGTGTTACATACTCCTCTTGCACTAACCCCTTGAGTGCCAGAGATGTATCCAATGCATTTGGATAACTCTCTGGCACTCAAAGAGTTAAAAGGTCAAAGAGACCATAGCACAAAATCTTAAAAAAAAAAAAAAAGGTTATCCACATGTACCCCTTAACGACCGGCCGCGTGGCCAGCAGTTAAGGGCCACAGAGCTTTTAGCTCTTTTTTTCAAGAAATTAATTCAGGGGTCCTTAACTCAGATTAACCATGATGGCCCTGGCAAGTCATGTGTCCATAAGCGGTTAAAAGAAAAGTATTATTTAATATGGAAGAAATATATGAGTGTATCCAGCTGAGTAAAATGAGCTTACTTTTTCTTCTAATTGTGGTATGCAAAAGTTATTACAGCTAAAACTTGCAAGCTGTGAGAAGCTCTGAGAATGAACAAAATGTTGCCTGTTCTATGGCTAGTCACCACTCACATTTTAGCTCTCTAGTGCCATTACAGAGGAGAAACTTCCACATACATATTAGACTAATCCCACCCATAAGGGCGGTCCAGTTCCAAAATGATGGGCAGGTCCCCTCTGCGCGGGCAATACAGCTAACACCACACTCTTAGGATCTCTCCCTAAATGTAAAGGGTAATCCAGACATGGACCCCTTGCTCTCAGGTTCTAGGGAACCAGCTTCACCTTACCGATGAGGTCCAAACATGGCCGAAACTTATGTCTGGGGTTAACGGATATTTCCCTGCAGAGTTGACTTTCGCATCATTTTGGAACTGGTCCTCCCTTTTGTGTGTGATTAGCCTACTGTGTATGTGGAAATATCTCTCTAATGGCACTAGAGAGCTAAAATGTGATGCTCTTGAGTGGTGACTAGCCGTAGAACAGGCAACATTTCTTTGGTTCATGCTCAGAGCCTCTCATATCTGTTTGGCTTCATTTTGGGGTGTAGTACCTCCATGACCTGACATTTTCCAGTGCTGTTCCTGCAGCTACCCTTGGAAAGTTATTGTCACTGACAATTGCTGTAGCAATAGTGCCACTATAAAATTTCAGGTGCACCCAAAAAATGCAAGGTTGTGATGCAATAACTTTTAATTTACAATATCTCAGCAGGGGCAAATCCTTATTTTACTCATCAGGATTCACTCGTAATATCTATTTTTTTACATATTACACCAGCAGTGGGCAACTGGCAGCCCTTGGCCACATGTGGCCCTGAGAGTCTCCTCCTCCAGCCCCCAGTCTTTTTCTCTAGTACAGTACAAATAGGCAATAATTCCCCTCTCACACATTATTTTCACCCAAAAAGCACACACCCTCTTTCTTTTACCTCCATTTACACTTATACCGTTACACCTTAATCCACTGCATTGGAAACTTCTCTAGCATCCAATGGGTTAATCTGTATTTTGAACCCCTTTTTACAATGTTTTTAGAGTTCATTTGATTGCCCATCACTGGATTACTCCATTCTTTCCTTTTATTACTCTCTACTCCAGACTACAGATGTAACAGGCATTATCGCGCTTTTTTTTACACATAAATAAGCAAACTTCATGGTACAATATTGTGCTGCTTAATTCCAGTTTCGTTATGTGCTGAAAGCACTCTATGTACCTAAATGGGAACACATTTTGCTTCTAAATGGGAGCATAATAGTCACGTAAATAGGAGCACAGAATGCAATGGGGATTTGTTTGTGTGCATGGCATATTCCCATGCATGTGCACAACAGCACAATTTATTGTTTTAGAGATTCTCACACTCTGTTACATGCAGAAAACAGGAAATCATGAAAATTGTGCATTAATGTTTGCGGCATATGGAACGATTCTCTGTTTGGTGCCTGAGGACTAAACTCTAGTGGTAAGTATTACCTGTGGATCTGTCCATTCATGCTCCATGCAGGGCCCATGATCTCATTAACATAAGCTCACTTAATGGGTCTGTCAGAAGTGACAGTGCAGTATTATCTGTAAGATGTCACCTATAACAGCCGTTCTAAATAGCAAAGGGGTAATTACTAATATCAAATGAACTCCCTTAGATATGGTTATTCAAAACAGTCTGTGTAAACTGTGTTCTTCTATAGATCAGTTGCTTTCTACACAGCCTTTAGAAAAGCAATAATTGTATTACATTTAAACCCTTTGAGTGCCAGTAGGGTAAGCAGCACATTGCTTTGCAATGCATTGAGTATCCTCTGGCACTGAAAGGGTTAAGGTTTTAGAATTAAATAAAGCATTTTCTCTTACAAGCACCAGTTTGGAGTACATTGAAATGTATATTAAAATCCATTTTATTTTCAGGAGTTAGTGTTCATTTAATTACAAAACATACAAACTGTGAAACTATCTTTAAAAGGACATTAATACTTAAAATGTTTAAAAAAATGTTGTACGGTTTATCCCCCTGAGTAAAACAAGGGTACAGTGGCGCTGTTGCTACACCATCCTATGGAGATTTATGGTCACGGGAACAGAGCTGTCCATAAGATGGTGTAGCAACAGCGCCACTGTACAATTTCAGGCCACTGTGATATTGCACCTAAAAAATTCAACTTTTAGCTGTAGTAATTTTTGAGTAAAACACCTTTCAGTGATGGGAGTACCCTTGTTTTACTCAAGGGGATAAACCCTACAACATATTTTTTTTTTTTTACATTTTAAGTATTACTATCCCTTTAACCCTGTGGTGACTAGAGAAGTCTTAATGCATCGCTTCACAATGTGTTGGGAACCTCTGTAGGATCCAAGTGGTTAAGCATAAGCAAAATTAAATGCTAGCATTTCAAAGATTTTATCCAAGCATAAAATAGGTTTAACTCATTAAGGACCAGTGGGTTAATAAATAATTTACAATTGTGGATATCTGCGTGGGAATCTGCTTTGTGCCTGGATGGAATCTTACAGGGAAGTTCTCACCAAGAAAAAAGTGTTATTTATTTTAAAGGGATAGTAATGGTTAATTTTAAGTTGATTTAAAATTGTAGACATTAAAAAAAGGTTAACATCAATGTAAGTCTTATCTCTCAAACCTTTATGGTTTCAGAAATATAACTTGCTAAAGTTACCTTTTCCTGGCTGTTTTACTCAAGTCTGCCATCTAGCTGACAGCTGCAGATTCCAGTCATTTGACCAGACAGAGACTCTTCAGCAGAGCTGAAATCACAATATTTAGAAATAAATACTTAATTGGAACGGTCTACAAAGTGTGCTTGCAAACCAGGGACACTTTGTAGACCATTCTAAATGAAGTATTTGTCTTTAGATATCGTTATAACGGCGCTGCTGAAGAGCCGCATCTGGTCATGCAACCAGAATCTGCTTCTGGCGGCTTTACAGCTCGTCAAGCAGAAAGGGGAGGGACCAGAGAACTTTATTTTCCTATATCTCTCAAACCATAATAGTTTGAGAGATACGAATAAGTGCTCTCCTTTAATTCTATCTACCATATAGTTAATACTTTTTTTCTGACATTACTATCCCTTTAATATACATGCTGAAATAACTATACTATTGTTCATATTGTTTTACGGCGTTGTTGTTTTTTTTTTTTAAGCTTAAGAACCTATGATCGATCTATGGGCTTTTTATGCAAATTATTTTAGGTCTCCTCCCCCACCTAAGTGTTCGGGGGGGGGGTGCAGAATTGTACAAATGAAACTATATGAAAGGATTGGAATTATTAATTAAACTAACAACATAACTTGACTTGGCTGATTAACAATATTGTACAGTGTGCATTAGAGTTCAATATAACATAGTCTAATGAGTCTAGCAATAACATTTTTGGACTCTGTGTATTAAGGGGAGTAGAGCAATTAACTGGAGGATTTTTAGGCATTTAAGGGGTGAAAAGCCCCAACTAAAGCAATGAGCATTTGTATTTGGTCACTGTGATGCTGTTGGTTTGCCCTAACATTGCTCCACTTTTCTTCATACGTAATATCCTTTGTTCTATATCATGTCGGCAAAGCACAGAAGTGGAAGATAATTGCACAGCAGTGATTCATTTCTTGTTTTGATGTAAGTTCTCTGCAGCAGTTTCACAAATAATATACTGTCTTGTATCCTCTGTTTCTGCTTCAAAGTGTTGTAAGCTGTGCCTGCTTTTAGGGAAAAACATGAAAACAATATCTAAAGTAAAATGTTCCTTTTGTTGATTTATAGATGGAGGCATGCTTATATCTTAGGCATCCCTACACCTGAGTATAAGGCACATAGACACCTCCCAACCCTATCCATTGTTACCTGGCACAGAAAATACCCTTAGGGCTCTTTCATAATGGTGACAGGAGTTTACCATCCCTCTACTGAATGTCTCTTGTCCGTCTTCTGAGCTCACATTCCTCCTGCTTTCCCCATTGATCCTGTCAATGCCACCCTTCATCAGGCATAACCACAAATGAACATACAGCTACTTAAAAAGGTAAAGGACCCACCTCCCACTTCATCAACCAGTACATAATTAATTGGCAATTAAATTAATACAGTAATTGTAACTGTTTACTTGAAGAGAAACTTCTTATTAGAGAGGATGAAATATAGTTGCTTTGTTGTTTCTTCTGACACTCGAGACGGTGTTTCTTTTGGCCATTGAGACTGTCCAGCTGGTAGCCAGACTTTGGGTTTTGTCCTATCTTTGTCATTTTTCACCAGGATAGATTGGTTTCATGAAGTCCTAGGGGCTTTTTTGTTTGTTTTGAATTTTTATATCAACAAAAAAATTGTCCTACCTTCTTTCGGTCCAGATCCTTTTAATAGACAGGAGTTGGAACTTCATCCTTCATCTGTTGGATGTGGTACAAAGTATTACGTTCATCCCACGCAACCTTTTCGGGAATCTGATTTAGTCTTTTTCATCCCTGAGGGCCCACATGTGAGTCAGGCTGTGTCTAAGGTTACTGTTGTTTCCCGGATCAAGGCAATCATATGCCAGGCTTATGTCCTCAAGAAAAAAACAGTACCCTTTCGATTCACAGAGCTTTCCACCAAATTGGTGGGCACATCTTAATCCCACAAGTGTCAGTATCAGGTGGCAATGTGGTAGTCTCTGCATACTTTCACCAAACGCTATCATGTGAATGTACTGGCCTCAGCTGAAGTCAGATTGTACTTGAAGATCCTTCAGGATGTGGTGCCCGAATGAAGGTCCTTCTTGCTTCCTTCTTTTCTCTGAAGATCAGAACCTGTTGGTGTCCTTTTTATTCACTGTCGTTTGGTGTGTAGGTTCAGTTTCAGTTGACACCTGAGGTTCAGGCTGTACCAGATAGTTCTGTGGAAGCTGGTCTCCAGTGGAGTTTTTTTTTTCTATTGTTCCCTGCCAGGAATCTTGCTGGATGCTTTGGTATATCCCTGTGCTTCCTGTATTGCACATTGCATCACAGAGAAAAGAAGATTTTAGTGAACTTCCCATTAAACCCTTTTCTCTTAGTGCATGTGGAACACAAGACTCCCACCGGGAGTAAAAAACAACAGTGATTTGAATCCCCAGACAGAGGGGTCATATTGGGTTCTCTGTTCAGGGGACTTCCTTCTTTCCTTTCACCTCTGTCTGCTTTATCTTGGATTTGCTATATGTTAAACCTCGATGTAGTAGTAGGGGTAGGGTTGCCACCTTTTCTTCAAAAAAATACCGGCCGTGGCATTCCCTCCATAGACTTAACATTGGACAGAAGCCAATTTTTTACCGGCCTGCCGGTAAAATACCGGCTGGGTGGCAACCCTAAGTAGGGGTAAAGTGGAGGAAAGATGGGAGAGTCTGCCACAGAAACCTGTGTTCCCCATGGACTAAGAGAAAAGGATTGAACTGTAAGTTCACTATACTCCTCTGTTAAGGACTGCTGTATCTGTGCAGGAGTCATTTGTTCAAAACAAAAGTGGAGTGATTTTTTAGACAAGCCAATTGAACCATAGGGGACACACACCAATTCTCATACATCTTTCAACCCCTTGGATGCTAGAGAGGTCTCTAAAACATTGCAAAACAACAGGCAGGAATGCTATTACCTCCCATGCATCTATTTAACACTGTAAGGTCCAGAGGAGTGGGCAATTCATTGCTGGTCCTTAAGGAATGAATTTATTTTTAAAATTACAAGGAAATAAAATATTATTATTATAAATATTATAATTGCAATTCCGAAGACATGTCACACTTCTCCCAAATAAAAGTTACATTGCTTATAAAATAACATTGTATTCCTGATTATAATGATTTGTGACTTATTACAACTAGGTATAATTTAGCTTTTTTTCTGGCCACTGGGAAATAAAAAAGTCAATGTCTACTTGCTAGAGAAGTTGTTGAAGAAATGCTGTTAATATCTCACTGGCTCTTAGAAGGTTAAATGCTATACATATTTACGATGTTTTTTATTAATCAATTTAATCAAACTTGGCATTGCATTTATCCCCTTGGTTGCCAAAGAAATTTCTGGGGCATTTCTTGGCAATACATTAGAAACATCTCTAGCATTCAAGGGGTTAAAGCGGAACTACCACCCCACAAAAAGTTTTCCCTGAAGAATTACCCATCTGGCGACTAACTGTTCAATAGTACTAGTCGCCAGAATTATTACCTCCTTATAGAGAAATTCTGCTGCTCCCGGGACTGTCAGTCCCTGCCGGTAACTTCCAGTACCTAGCCACGCCTCCTAGAGCAGACTGGGACTGACAGCGCAGGTACACAGATGTCACTATGCAAAGATGTCTGCGCTGTTTCCTGGCTGTCAGTCCCGGGAGCAGCAGAATTTCTCTATAAGGAGGTAATAATTCTGGCGACTAGCACTACTGAGCAGCTAGTCACCAGATGGGTAATTCTTCGGGGGACACTTTTTGTGGGGTGGTAGTTCCGCTTTAAACTGCTTTTTGTGTAGTAGAAATTGAAACAAGACCTATAATCCTGATTTTTTTTTTACCTTTGACAACCAATGGGTTAATAGACACACTGTTACTGAATTTCCTGTTTATTTAGACTTTTACCTATATTTGTTTGGGTTTCTTTTTTTTACTCCATGTGTTTGTATTATATATACTATATAAAGTGTAGGAGACCTGATAATCTTCTTACCACACCTGTACCTCAATGTTTACCTTTCTCATTGGGGTGTATGTATGAAGGCAATAGTTTGGTAAGTCATGAGCAAAACTATTGTCCCTTATTTATCAAATAAACATGAAGCACATACCCTTATTGTGGAAGCTAAAAAGGTGCACCAAACAACTGTACCATAGGGATAAATAAAAAGTACCCAGCTTCCCACTGATTTAAATAGGGCCTTTAACCCTTTAAGTGCCAGGACCCTGACAATCAAAGGTTTAAGAATCTAACTGAATGAGAAGTCTCCATCATATCGCTATCATTCCCTAGCATTCAAGGGGTTAAAAGCTTTATTTAAAGTGGAATTTTCACTCCAAGTTAGGAGGTAGTCACACTTTTATTTCTGGGCAAAGGGAAAGTGAACATTTCCTGGTACTGCACAAAGTTTCGTTAGCATATGAAAAAAGTAATTGAAAACTTCATTAGCCTAATAAATGTCACTGAAAGGTTTAATTAGCATATGAAACGTCACTGGTACTGCACAAGTACCATAATTAGCATACTTTATACATGGTAGCAAGTTTGAATATCTCCTTAACTGTTCATTTGCTCTTGGCTAACATTACACGTAGGCAGTTTTTAATGCAGTTTTGAAATATGCAAATTTAAATTGTCAGCCAAACGCTATACGCAATTCATCAAATGGTATATTCCAAATGCTATACTCCAAAAGCAATATGCCAAGCGCTATGCACCAAATGCTATACGCATTTCACCAAACCCTATACACAATTTGCCAAATGCTATACTCCAAACGATAATCTACAAATGCAATCCTCCAAACGCTATACACAATTCGCCAAACGCTTAATGACAAATGCTTTAAAGGGGAACTACCACCCCAGCGCAGGCGCACAGACGTCACTGTGATGAGATGTCCGTGTTTCCTGCTCCTGTGAGCCTCGGAAAAACTGCAAAATCTTTGGAACCAGGTAATATTTCTGGCGACTAGCACTACTAAGCAGCTAGTCGCCAGATGAAGACTGAACTCATATAAAGTTATTGCGGGGTGGTAGTTCCCCTTTAAGCATACACCAAAAGCTGTATGCAAAGCGCTATATGCTGTACATCAAACGCAATACGCTGTACACCAATCGCTATAAGCAATTCTCCAAACGCTATACATAATACACTGTATGCAAAAAGCTATGCTCTATAACAAAACGCTATACACTGAATGCAAGATGCTGTAGCCAAACGCTATATGCAAAAAAAGCAATATGCTCTACACTATATGGAATAGGCAAAATGGTATACTCAAAATGTCATATGCAAAATGCTATTAGGCAATATGCAATATGCAATTTGCTATACGCAATACACAGATTTGTTATTATTTTATTTTATTATTTATTTATTTTTTTTGTGTTATTATTATTTTTATTTATTTTTTGCTCAAGTCACTCCTAACATGCAGTCTGAAATTTTCAGGGCACCTCTGTCATTTGATTGGTGTCATGTTAAGGTCATAATGAAGGGTACACATACGTAAATATATAGTTATTGTCAGGCATACACTTTCACCAATTATACACTGAAACAAAACATTAAAATTTTTGTTAAACTCTTCGTAAAAAAAAAAAAAAATAGCACCGTAAGGTGGTGCCCAGAACACAGCAAAGTGTTGTGGTACCCTAACCACCGACCTTAGCACCCCTTTTAGTTACATTGCTTCTGTAACTGGCATAAAGAAAGTAGGGGTCTTGTGCCTATAGGCCTTATGAAGAAAGTAAAGGTTGCGTAAGTCTGCCGCAAAGTAAGTGTGCTGGATTAAAAATACTAATATCGGAATAAAACTCACACAATTACCACATGTAATGGAGCTACACAGACCTGCTTCCAAGTACAGTGGTTTTTGAAAGAGATCATAGACATCCGTGTGGCCTGTCGCTAAATGCGGCCCAATGGACCTCCGCTTGATAGTTTTCTGTTAAATACCAGTATTGTCACTGACTTGATCACTAGGCCTATAACTGTGCACTTGTGTGTGAATAAAGTTGATTCAACTTTTATACTGGTTTTGTATTTATTCATTTTATCGAATAGCTGACAGATATACATTTATCAGTAAAAAATGATGTGCCCCTCACACCTATGGTTTTTTCATAGTGTGGCCCTGCCGACTGCAAACTTGGATGCTCCTGCTGTGGATGGTGTCCTTCCGGCAAATAAAAGTATCTGATCCATGGAGTTCCTCTGCAGGACACCACTGATGTTTTAGATTTAGGATTAGCAATGAGAGACTGATTTGTTTGAGTATTTTTAATCCAATAAAATAAATATACTACTTTCCTCCCTCCTTTCCATTTATTTACTTTACTTTCAGTAATTTTATATTCTGGAACACAGTGGTTTTGGGCTGAGCTGCCCCCATCACACTGCTGATTGGACTACTCAGTACTTTTCCTTGATGAACTTTATATTGGTGATTTGTTTTATTTTTTAGTGTATCAGGGCATATATCTGATTGTTTATTTGAGTGCTGTTAGCTACATTTTAGATATCTGCATCATAGGGGAGAAATAAAAAATCTGTAATGTTCATTCATTTTAATGGGCTTTTAATCCCTTGAATCCTAGAGGTTTCCATTGAATTGCTATGAAATGTGATGGAGACCGCTTTAGCTTTTAAGGTGTTAAAACACACACTGAAATCGATGAACTTGTTTTCATTTTGCTTTTTTCCAGAACTGCTAATGTTATACTTCCTGCATTAGATGCTTAGTGGTCTTGACCCTGATACACATGCAGTTGAAAGGCAAGTTTTATATTATATTAGATCTTAGAATTTACAATTAAAGGGATAGTAAACTCGGGGAAAAAAGTACAGGCGAAATGATAGGAACGATCATTTGAGAGATATAAGAAAATAAAGCCCTCCGCTCCTTCCCACTTCTCATGCGTCCGCTGTAAAGCGGACTTCATAAGTTCCTGCTTCCGGGACCAGATGGAGGCTCTTCGGGAGTGCTGTCATCGAGATATAGATCTATAGTTACTTAATTGGTATGGTCTAAAACGTGTGCCTGGCTTGCAAGCACACGTTGTAGACCATTCCAATGAAGTAATTATAGTTAGATATGTCAGCACTACTGAAGAGCCACCTAAAGTCGAGCGACCGGAATCTGCCTCTGACAGCTTTACAGCTCATCAGGCAGAAAGGGGAGGGAGCGGAGGACTTTATTTTCTTATATCTCTCAGACCATAAAGGTTTGAGAGATGGGAATGATGTTCCTATCATTTCACTTTTTTCCCGAGTTTACTATCCCTTTAAGTAAATAGAAACTTGGATGGTGAGATGACTCAGTTGTTTAATGCACTAAATGCAGAATCTGTTCAAACCTCAAGTTGCAGGTTCTAGTCCAAGCAGAGTCAACTCAGCCTTTCATTCTTCCCAGGTAGATAAAATGAGCACCATTAAATTGGGTATTAATAACATCTATACCCCAGGACATAATTGTAAATGAGAGACAATCTCAATGTGTCCTTCCTGGTAAAATACTTTGATATTATTATGGATATGGATAGCAGCAAAGAACCATCTAGCCCATCCATTCTGTCCATTTCCCTAACTAATAAAATACACGCAGTGTCCCTACCACGTCTGTTCCACCCTCTAACTTTAGATCATGGCTCTAGTTTTCCTCCTTTTTTGAAAAATACTTCCATCCTCAACTATATTAAATCATTTGTTGTATCACCCCTCTCCCTCTTTTCTTCCAAGGCATACATATTAAGTTTTTTTTTTTTCCAGAAGCTAACTAGGCATGGCCGAATTTGCATCAAGCACTCCCCTAGGCAAGGCATTGCAGGTGCCCTTAGCTCCGCCCATGTCCACAACTCAATTTCTCACATGACCACACCCCCAGTCCCATCCTGACACAGAAGAAATAAATAAAATACTGTTTTTTTTATAGTCTTCACAAGGAATGTCTCTGGTAGAAAAGTTCAAAAATGGCATATCTCTAAGTTTGCTTCAGCTGAACCTCTAAAATGGATTGGTTTCTTCCACTATATAGCAGACAAGAAAGAAAAAGAGAGAGTCAGGGAACGCATTCTGAGTGTAGTATTTTAGTATATGTCCTAATAACCATCACCAGTCACCTCCAGTGATAAGAATAAGACTTGACTTCTTCAGAGGTATTAACACTGGCTTCCACAGTATGAGAGCAAGCACTGGTATACAACCCAGTGCTTGTGTAGGACAGGTAAACTGGTTCCCTTTATCAAGACTGTTGACTATATCAGCCACAACTTTGGAGGGGTCCTATTATGTGTATTGTATTATACAAATAACTATGTGTTTATATAATTTGTATTTATCTGTCGTCCAATACAGGTTTCTGGTAACTTTGGGTAGGCAATCCGCCCCTTTAATTGTACACAGGAACAATTCTAGAATTGTATGCAGAGGGTTGAGCCTACCTTTCCTCCTTGGCTGCAGCTAGCCAACCAGCTCCAGAAAGATTTGTTCTTTGGCAAGAGAACAGTTTTAGATTTTTTTTTTTTTCTGTTAGAAATGGAATACCACCATTAGGCGGATTACCAT
Organism: Rhinophrynus dorsalis; assembly: GCA_037306005.1. Taxonomy (NCBI): domain Eukaryota; kingdom Metazoa; phylum Chordata; class Amphibia; order Anura; family Rhinophrynidae; genus Rhinophrynus; species Rhinophrynus dorsalis. The sequence continues at coordinate 430,387,514 of CM074723.1, read as the reverse complement.
ACTGACAATGCACTTAGATGTGGCTAGCTCAGTAACCAGGTGCTTTTTGTGGACCTTAAGCCCTGGGGGGGTAATCTTGGCTGCAAGTTCTTTCCTCGGGAGTTGCCCACAGAGGCTTCTTCTTAATACATGGTAGTCTGAAGACAGAAGATATGCAGGAAAGGTGAGCAACCCTTTGAGTGCTGCAGGTCCACATATCCCACAGTGCCCCTCCGCACAGGGATTTTCCTTTGGAGTTCTTATTGCACACTCCTGCACTCATTGGGTCTATCTGTATGTCTGTTGGGTGTTTTGGAGCAGGTTTATGTGGTACTTTAACCCTTTAGCTCCTGGTTTTGCATCTTTTGGGGGGGTTTCTGACACTTCCTACTGGTTCAGTGTTTGTTGGGTATCCTAACATGTTCTAGTGATGTTTCATTAATTTTTATTTTACTGTTTCAATTTTGTAAAATTTGAGTTAAAGGAGCGCTTTACTGCATAGGCGCCATTGTTCCATTCACTCCTATGAGCCTGTACAGTTTGGGACATATCTCTGCAAATGCTTAACCTAGCGCTTTCAGATATGGCTCACTTTTCTTGTCTGCCCTTGCTCTATCATTCGGTTCATGTTTCTAGTGTGTTAGGGGGATCAGGGGGCTTCAGGCACTGTTTGGGTACTTTTTCTGGGAAAACTACATTTCCCATGAGCGCTTGCTTCGCGCGCTCTTTTCTGGTTGGCAGCCATTTTGTGCCATTTCCAGAACGAGTATCTTACGCAGGGCTTGGATTCTCCTTCTCTCCTCTGCTGATTAACCCTTCACCTGCCAGATAAGTCTACTTTATCGATTTCTGGGGTGAAACTTTAATACTACACACTGTATTTGGGTGATTTCTTTTATTGTAAAATTATCTGACACTGTGAGAATGTTTATACCATTGGAGCTTGGGGCCAGACCTAAGACTAAGGATGCTCAGGTCTCTGTATAACCTATTCCGTATTGCTCTTCCTGTCATTCAGGGTTATCTAGAGAATTCTCAGGTCACTTATGCCCAGCATGTTCTGATGTCCCTGAGAGTCTCCCAGGGACCTCCAGCCATGCTTTAGAGCCAGTTTGGGTGCAAGAGTTCAAGGCTGCTACCAAGGACCTTAGGTCTACATTGCAACTCTTTCCATCCCAGTTACAGGGGGTCTTCCATTCTTGGCAGACCCCCTCATCCGTCAAGTCTTCCCTGCCAAAACCTCAGGGAGTACCTGATGTATCAGATTCCTCTGAGGAGGAACTGCTGGTGGATTCAGATGTTGAGGAATGTTCTGCTGTGGGCTCCTCTCAGTTTTTTGGGGATCTTTTTGAGGCTGATTCTGAGCTCTTGGCTGAGGGCCTGATCAGGGCTGTTTTGAATACCCTTAATATTCCATTAGTTCAGGAGGTTCCTTCTGATCCCTCTGATGTTTTTCAGGAGCCTAAAAAGCCCCTTACTTGTTTTCCACCTAACCCCACTCTGGACCGCCTTGTGTCTGAAGAATGGAAATCTCCGGACAGGAAACCTTCTGTGTCCAAGAAATTTGCCAAGCTTTATCTCTTCTCTGAGGCAGCGCTTGCTCAGTGGGTTCATCCTCCTAAAGTGGATGCTCCTATATCCAGGCTATCTAAAACTACTGCCTTGCCAGTTTCTGATGCGTCCGCTCTGAAGGACTGGACTGACAAGAAACTTGAGGTCTCCCTCAAGTCCATTTTTGCCACTGATGGTACTGCCATGCATCCAGCATTCGCTGCGGCATGGGTGAACCGGGCCATTGCTGTCTGGACTGAACAGCTCACTCTAGCTGTCCGTCAGGGTGATCCTACTTCGGATATGTTGCTGCTTCTTACCAACATTTCTGAGGCACAGCGCTATGTTTCTGCTTCCTTATTGGATGCCATCCGTTTGGTTGCCAGGGTTTCCACCATGTCTGTGATTGCCAGACGGGCTCTTTGGCTCAAGATCTGGTCTGCTGACACTGCTTCAATAAGGTACTTATTTGTTTGTGCCAGATCTTAAAGATCTGATCAGTGAGGCCACGGGGGTAAGAGTTCCCTTCTACCTTTGGTCCCCAGGAAGAAAACACTGCTTAAGCGTAATCTGTATTTTCGTTCCTTTCAGACTGAGACACATCCAGCGAACCAGATGGTTCCCTCAGCTCCGCATGCCTCCTCCAAGCGCTCCTCCCTTTTACTTCTTTCCTTCTCATACGCCTCAGGGAGAAACACCGGCTGTTCAACGGTGCTATTCAGGCTCTTCTGGACAAGGATGTTTTAGAGCCGGTTCCAGCTCAGGACAGAGTTATGGGTTTTAACTCGAACCTCTTTGTGGTCTCCAAAAAGGACGGTGGTTGTCGCCACATTTTGGATTTGAAGGATCTCAATTCCTTTGTGATCTGGACTCATTATCACCAGGAGTCTCTATGGATGGTGATTGCTTCTATGTCCCTATAGGAATTCATTGCATCTCTGGATCTTCAGAACACGTATTTACACATCGCCATTCATCTAGAGAGCCGGCAGTATGTCAGATTTGCCTGCAACCGAGGGCATTTTCAGTTTTCAGCTCTTTCCTTTGGTCTGACTACAGCTCCTCAAGTTTTCAGCTGTGTCCTGGAAGCCTTAGTGTCCATCCTCCACCGTGACGGCATCAGAGTGACTCCATACATGGACGATCTGCTTTTGAAAGCCCCCTCTGCGGTACTTCTTCATCAGCAGGTTCAGCTATGCATTCACTTTCTCAACCATCACAGGTGGATCATCAACATGGACAAGTCAGATCTTGTCCCATCCCAGCATCTGGTCTTCCTGGGCTTTCTCTTCGACACTCAGAAGAGCATGGTTTTTCTCACAGATGAGGTAGCTCACCAGATCGCCCACAGGGTTTCAGCTTTTCTGGCTCAAGATACAGTTCCAGCCAAGAAGGTGTCCTCTCTAGTGGGGAAATTCATCTCCACCATAGAAGCAGTCCCATTTGCCATGGCGCAAACTACGGAACTCCAGAGGTTTGTGATCCAGGTGTGCAGGGGTCAGCCGGACCTTCTGAAGATGTTACTCCCTCTTCATGTGGAACTGAGTTTGTCATGGTGGCTCGACCTCTCCAATCTGCTGAAAGGCAAGTCCTTCATGGTATCCTTCTGGTCCATGGTGACGACGGATGCCAGCCTCTACGGCTGGGGAGCGGTCCTGGGTCGCTTGAGTGCACAGGGTCGGTGGTCTCCGTAGGAATCTCTGCATCCCATCAACATGTTGGAGCTTTGGGTGATATTTCATGCCCTTCGTCACTGGACATCTCAGCTGGAAGACTGTCCAGTTCAGGTACAGTCCTACAACGCCACGGCAGTGGCTTACATCAACAAGCAGGGCGGAACAAGAAGTCTCGCCGCTTGGTTAGAGGTCAAGGCTATTTTGTCATGGGCAGAGGAACACGTTCCTGCCATATCCGCAGTGCACATTCCTGGCACAGACAACGTCATGGCGGACTTCCTCAGTCGACACACAGTGGACAGCGGAGAGTGGGAACTGTACCCAGAGGTGTTCACCCTCATTGTTCAGAATTAGGGTCTTCCTTACATTGACCTGATGGCGACAAGACACAACAGGAAGGTTCTGAGGTTCTGCTTTCGGTGGAGGAACCCTCTAGCTCTGGCGATGGATGCAATGTACATTTTTTGGTTATTTCCTCTGGCCTACATCTTTCTTCCCCTCCCAGTGTTGTACAGGGTGTTATGGAAATTGCGACTGGAACGTTCATTCTGATTGCTCTTTACTGGCCTCGCCAAGCTTGGTTTCCGGAGCTGTTGGATCTGTCAGTGGTGTATCCATTCCGGCTCCCTTGTCGTCCGGATCTGCTTCTACAGGGTTACCTGTGGAAGGAGGATTTTCATCACCTAACTTTGACGGCTTGGAAATTGAATCCTCAATATTGAAGAAAGGGTTTTTCTTCTGGGGTGGTGGCTACTATGCTCAGTGCCCGCAAACCTGTTTCTTCCAAGATCTATCATAGTGTCTGGTCGACCTTTCTATCTTGGTGTGCTGACAAGGACCTGTCTCAGAAATTTGATCTGCCTACGGTCCTGGCCTTTTTGCAGGACGGTGTGGTTAAGTGTCTCAGTTTGAGTTTCCTTAAGGTTCAGACTTCTGCTCTCTCTGTTTTCTTTCAGAGGCGCATTGCCATCCTTCCTGATGTCAAGGTTTTCTTCCAGGATGTTGCTCATACTCCTCCTGCCTTCAAGAATCCCGCTTCTGCATGGGATCTTAACTTGGTTTTGGGTGTTCTTCAGCCCCCTCCATTTTAGTCCTTGGCTACTATTCCTCTAAGCCTGTTGACATGGAAAATTACCGTTCTCCTGGCGATCATGTCCATTCACCGTGTCGCAGAGTTACATGCTTTGTCGTGTATACCACCCTATTTGGTGTTTCACAAGGACAAGGCAGTGCTTCGCACTTCTCAGGAGTTTCTCCTGAAGGTGGTTTCGGAGTTCCACATCAATCAGGAGATTGTGGTGCCTTCTTTCTGCCCTGACCCCAGCTCTGACAAGGAGAGGGATCTCCACTGGTTAGATGTAGTGCGTTGTCTCAAGTTTTATGTACATCACACTGAGTCTATCAGGCAATCTGATGCAATGTTAGTCATTCCTGAGGGTCCCAGGGCAGGAAGACCTGCATCCAAAGTGACTATTGCTTCTTGGATCAAGTCCACTATTCGTAAGGCTTGCGAGCTGAGGAAGAAGCCTGTCCCCTTTCAGGTCATGGCTCATTCTACAAGATCTATTGGGGTTTCTTGGGCTTACAAGAATCAGGCCTCTGCTGTTCAATTGTGCCGCTTGGTCATCTGTGCACACCTTTTCGAAGCACTATCCTGTTGATGTGCTGGCATCGACTGATGCCAGCTTTGGGAGGAAAATCCTGGAGGCAGTCTTGCCTGTCTAGGATCTTCTTCGGTTCTTGATGCTTCCTTCACTTTTGAGCCCTGTTGGTTTTAGTTCAGTGTGCTGTGTAACAGTTTGGGGTGTTGTTACCCCTGTTTAGTGTCCGTTGACATTTCATTGTTTTGTTGGCTATCACGGATCTGATGGTTCATATCTGCTTTGGTGACTTTGGGGGCCTTGCGCCTGTCCTAGCCCTACTTCCCACCTCTGGGAAATTCAATGGTTGGACGACAGAGAAAAGAGGATTTTAGTCTTACCTGTTAAATAATTTTCTCTTAGTCCATACAGGTTACTGGTCTCCCACCCTGTCAAGGGACCATGCTTGGCTCTCCTGTGGCAGAACGTGGGGGTCCTTGGGGGTTATGCTCGCAGGAGTCTTCTTTCCCTTCCACTATCTAGTCAATAGTTAGTGTCTCAAATCTTTCTGGAGCTGGTTGGCTAGCTGCAACCAAGGAGGGAAGGTAGGCTCCACCCATTGCATACAATTCTACACTCAGAGAACGTGTTTGCTGTCTCTCTTATTCTCAGGGGAGGACTGGCCTGGGGGGCAGGGGGACAATTGCCCCCTGTGCTGGTCATATGTCTGGGCTGGTGGGCCACTGCATCTCACTAAATCTCCCGAATACTGCTGTAAATGGAGCTACACTAGTGATACCACAGAGGTACAATCCAAATGGAGCTACACTAGTGATACCACAGAGCTACAATCCAAATGGAACTACACTAGTAGCATAAACCATTTCCCTTGTAAGCTCTATAGTATCACTAGGTAAGCTTTACTTAAATTTAAACATACAATTGCACTCTCAGCGCTACTCAGGTTCTCCTGTGGTCCATCTACTAGAGGATCACCACAATATTGATAATAACACCTGTATATTTATACTATTATACATATAACTACAATGCATAAAAACAATACTGACTTGTATCTAACCAATTAGGTATAAATAGGATGCTATTACAATCTGTCACCAATTATAACCATAATAAACAGTATATATCAAAAGCTTTGAAGGAATTTCCCAAACATTAATTCGAAGGTATAGGCTGTCTTAATGTCTTGTTACACTTCCAATTCGGACCTGCAGCTCTTCCCTATGGGCCGTCGGATCTGCCCTTCGTTAATATGCAAAACAGAAAAAAGGACAGCGCAAAAAGTCCTCTAAGTGTTATCCGGCATAAGACACCATCCACCCACAACTTGTTTAGCCTTCCCAAGCTGGGTACTCACAGGACAAAGAGGCTCCCACCGCCTCTATGAATAATCACTTTGACTGGATCTGACCTCCAGTCATGGTCTCCGGCTCTCCACGTCCACGTTGGCTCCACCTCTTGCTTTACTTTCTCCTCGCCCGATCAAGATAAAAGGTTTGTGTCCCAATCTAAGTATCCAAAGATACACGGAACCACAATGCACGATCGGGATCTCAGAGGATAATAACAAGTTCCAGGGGAATTCCAAACGTTATGGGAGATAAATAATTTATTATATAAAATAATATTATGTTAAAATCATAACATAGACCCCATTAGAAACAATCATAAATTGGCACATATAGCAGCCCAACGCGTATCGCGATTACTATATCGCTTCGTCAGGGGCATCAACCTTTTGGTTCCAAACTCTAAAAACTTAGTGATCGCTCAGTTCAATTAGCTTTCATTAATTGCTTCCGGTTTTCTCCCAATTAAAACATCCACATTCTGTTAACCCTATCCACATACTACTATTAGCATTTGACTCCTATAATAAATGTAAAAAAGGATACGTTTCTTAATGTTATTTCAATAACATATTCCTCTTCTATACATTTATTACAACTATCTTGAAGGTGTGTGTATATATATATATATATATATATATATATATATATATATATTTACCTTCAAGATAGTTGTAATAAATGTATAGAAGAGGAATATGTTACTGAAATAACATTAAGAAACTTATCCTTTTTTACATTTATTATAGGAGTCAAATGCTAATAGTAGTATGTGGATAGGGTTAACAGAATGTGGATGTGTTAAATGGGAGAAAACCGGAAGCAATTAATGAAAGCTAATTGAACTGAGCGATCACTATAAGTTTTTAGAGTTTGGAACCAAAAGGTTGATGTCCCTGACGAAGCGATATAGTAATCGCGATACGTGTTGGGCTGCTATATGTGCCAATTTATGATTGTTTCTAATGTGGTCTATGTTATGATTTTAACATAATATTATTTTATATAATAAATTATTTATCTCCCATAACGTTTGGAATTCCACTGGAACTTATTGTTATTATCCTCTGAGATCCCGATCGTGGATTGTGGTCCCGTGTATCTTTGGATACTTAGATTGGGACACAAACCTTTTATCTTGAACGGGCGAGGAGAAAGTAAAGCGAGAGGTAGAGCCAACGTGGATGTGAAGAGCCGGAGACCGTGACTGGAGGTCAGATCCAGTCAAAGTGATTATTCATAGAGGCGGTGGGAGCCTCTTTGTCCTGTGAGTACCCAGCTTGAAGGGTGTGGGAAGGCTAAACAAGTTTTGGGTGGATGGTGTCTTATGCCGGATAACACTTAGAGGACTTTTTGCTCTGTCCTTTTTTCTGCTTTACTTAAATTGTAAGCTTTGTAGAGCCGCACTAGTGTAGCCCCATTTCAACTGTAAGCTATTTGGTATCAAGTGACTTACGTCACAACATTAATGCCAATTTTAAAATTAACAAAAGGGGGTGGGCTGGAATGATAATAGAAATGGGCCACTTGAATGTATTTGCCCCTGGGCCACAAATTGCCAGCCCTCCCCTGCTTATTCTTTTTAGGAATATGTGAAATTTTAAGGCATACATCACTGGCTAATTCGTAGACCTTAGTGTTTTTACCAACAGTTATATTGTATTGTGAAAATGATGTTTTATAGTTTTTCCCACTGAGTAGATTGGATTACATTCAGTTTGTGTTTCATTAATTATTTACATTTTCTGTTGTAGAGAAAACATGCCAAGCCACTTCAAATTTAAAGAATATTGTCCAATGGTCTTCCGGAATCTCAGGGAGAGATTTGGAATTGATGATCAAGATTTCCAGGTAGGATCATTTAATTTTCTTCTTTTTTCAGAAATCTGCATGTTTGCTGCTAGAGGGACCTGAGAAACATTGGGGGATATGCACTAAGGCATGATAAATTGGTGATGAAGTGGAGATTACTTCTCCAGTTCCTATGTTATTAAATGGAGCCAATGAACTAAGATTACGCCAACTTTGGAGCTCTTAGTTCATATGGTGTATAGAATAACATAGGAACTGGAGAAGCGTTATCACTGGAGAAGTCATCTCTGTGTTATGACCTCTTTATCACACCTTGGTGCATAACCCCCATTGTGAGGCAGGCACCATAGCAGCTGGAGAGCCAGAAGCTGTCTGTTACAACCCTAGTATATTCTACTTTGTAAACCTTCCTTGGATGCTGGAAACCTCTTTAGCATCCAAGTAGTTAAATGAAAATGAAGGGTTTGTTGTGTGTCCCTGAGAGAGTTAATGGTATAGAGGTTTTTACATTATTCAGTGTTCTTTATTAGTAAGATAACCCATTGAGTGCTAGAGGAATATCCACCACATTGCTTTGGATACCTCTGTGGCATCCCTTTCGCTTCTTTCCTTCTCATACACCTCAGGGTGCCGAGAAATGCCGGCTGTTCAACAGCTCTATTCGGGGCTCTTCTGGACAAGGATGTTCTAGAGCCAGTTCCAGCTCAGGACAGAGGTATGGGTTTTTACTCAAACCTCTTTGTGGTCTCCCAGAAGGACCGTGGTTGTCGTCCCATTTTGGATTTGAAGGATCTCAATTCCTTTGTGATCCGGACTCATTATCACCAGGAGTCTCTATGGATAGTGATTGCTTCTATGTCCCCGGGGGAATTCCTTGCATCCCTGGATCTTCAGGATGCATATTCACACATCGCCATTCATCCAGAGAGCTGGCAGTATCTCTGATTGCCTGCGACCAAGGGCATTTTCAGTTTTCAGCTCTTCACTTTGGTCTGACTACAGCTCCTCAAGTTTTCAACCGTGTCTTGGGAGCCTTAGTGTCCGTCCTCCACCGGGATGGCTTCAGACTGACTCCATACATGGACGGCTTGCTTCTGATAGCCCACTCTGCGGAACTTCTTCATCAGCAGGTGCAGCAATGCATTCACGCTCTCACACATCATGGGTGGATAACCAACATGGACAAGTCAGATCTTGTCCCATCCCAGCATCTGGTCTTCCTGGGGCTTCTCTTTGACACTCAGAAGAGCATGGTGTTTCTCGTGGACCAGGTAGCTCACCAGATTGCCCCCAGGGTTTCTGCGGTTCTGGCTCAAGATCCAGTTCCAGCCAAGAAGCTGAACTCTCTAGTGGGGAAAATTATCTCCACAGTAGAAGTGGCCCCGTTTGCCATGACACACACCAGGGAACTCCAGAGGTTTGTGATCCAGGTGTGCAAGGGTCAGCCGGACCTTCTGAAGATGTCAGTGTCCATCCCTCTTTATGTGGAACGGAGTTTGTCATGGTGGCTCGAACTCTCCAATTTGCTGAAAGGCAAGTTCTTCCTGGTATCCTTCTGGACCACGGTGACGACAGATGCCAGCCTCTCTGGCTGGGAAGCGGTCCTGGGTCGCCTGAGTTCTCATGGTCGGTGGTCTCCGGAGGAATCTCTCCTTCCCATCAACGTGTTAGAGCTTTAGGTGATATTTCATGCCCTTCGTCATTGGACATCTCAGCTGAAGGACTGTCCAGTCCAGGTACAGTCCGAGAACGCCACGGCTGTGGCTTACATCAACAAGCAGGGTGGAACAAGGAGTCTGGCCGCTTGGTTAGTCAAGGCTATTTCGTCCTGGGCAGAAGAACATGTTTACCACAGTGCCCATGTTCCTTCTCTGACTGCGACATTGTTTCTCTGCCTAATTTCAATGCCGTCCTCTTATTGGCCTGATATTCTTGGTCCACCCAGGGCTTGCCTTTATATACCCTGTCATGTCTATACCTAGGCGCCCTTTGGTGGTGTATCTATTCCTGACATTTGCTGCTAGTTGCTGTTATCGTGTATGACCCTGCCTGCCTGACGACGTTCCTGTGCTTCCACTGTTACCTACTCCTTTGCTGAACTGATCTGGCTGAGAACCCGCTCCGTTGCTGAACTGATCTGGCTGAGAACCCGCTCTGTTGCTGAACTGATCTGACTGAGAACCCCCTCCGTTACCGACTGATCTGGCTGAGAACCCGCTCCGTTGCTGACTTATCTGGCTGTTGAGCCTGCTCCGTTGCGCCTGACCTGGCTGTGCTTCCATTACACCTGTAGTCATCCCTGGTTGAGCATTCGTTCCGTTGCCATCCGTGCATGGCTGTATTCCTCCGTTGTCCTACTCTGGCCAGCGTTACAAGTAGCGGATTCCCAGTTGCCTTGTTTGCTGTGCGCTGTGTGGCGCTATTCTTATCTTGTCGACCGTAGGCTTGGCATTCGTGCTGTAGCTACTTACTCTAACCGCCCTTGGCGGTGTGCACACGCAAAGTACCGGTACAGGGCTATCAAGTGCTGACTTAGTTACTCAGATCCATCTGTGTCTTCCTCTGCACTATTGCTGGGCTCACTCCCTGTGGGAGTTTCAGTATATCTCTGGACATCTCCAGTTAACCTGTTCAGTGCCTAGTCTATCTAAGCTTAGCCTGTTCTCCTTTGCTGTTGCAGTGTTTGGGCTAGGGCCAGCAATTGCCTTACATCACACTCGATAGTGTGTGGAGACACTGAGCTTCATTCCTTGTCACAGTAGCCTTTGGTCTTAAGAGCCAGCGGTTGCGTTACGTCACACTGTTGTGTGAGGAGACACTTGTGGCCTTCCAGTTGTCTGCCGTCGATCCACCCCTAGCGTTCTAGTGTGCTGTGTAACAGTTTGGGGTGTTACCCCTGTTCAGTGTCTGTTGACACTTCATTGTTTTTTTTGGGCTATTTCTGATCTGATGGTTCATATCTGCTCTGGTGACTTTGGGGGCCTTGCGCCTGGTCCTTGCCTTACTTCCCATCTCTGGGAAACTCAATGGTTGGACATCCCAAAGTTACCAGTAACCTGTATTGGACGACAGAGAAAAGAGGATTTTAGTCTTACCTATTAAATACTTTTCTCTTAGTCCATACAGGTTACTGATCTCCCACCCTGTCAAGGGACCATGCTTGGCTCTCCTGTGGCAGACCGTGGGGGTCCTTGGGGGTCATGCTCACAGGAGTCTTCCTTTCCTTCCACTAGTGGGACAACCCTTGTTTTAATCAGGAGGATAAACCCTGCAATATGTTCATTTTTGTATTAAAAGATACTGTCCTTTTAACCCCTTATTTGTATCGACATCTCAGTGCATTGCTTCTCGTGTTGGAAAAATTTATTTCCAGAGGTTAATGCTGTTTATGCCTGTCACTAGAATAGAGCAAGCATTCTGCACTGTTGCGGTCCAGCTGTTTCAAGCAGAAGGAATGCTAAGGATGCTTGGAAGTTTTGTTAGAGGTCAGACTGACATTAACAAAACTCTGTGAGGTCATATATCTCCCCACAGTAGCAATGGCAAGGCAGGAAATCCTCAGCCTTCACACTCTAAAATAAGAAATTCTTGTCCTGCCTCTATTTACATTATGTATACATATCCACACTAAATATATATATGTACTTGAGTTTTAATGTATTACTAGCAAACATTCACTTTGTTTCCATGGAAAATTATTTTCCCACTCTCCCCCTTCCTTCTGCATTCTTATTGACTGAATCATTCACACACTGAGATACAATGATGTGATCACTTACTCACGAAAACTGTTACACACATACACACATTCTGTAAGTCACATACTGCCACCCTAACTGGCATGCTCACACACACTGAGACACAACCACTCAAAAGGCACACTGATACTATGAGCCACACACACAGTCTGTAGCACAGGCAAGCGGTGATTAAGCCACTGGTGGGCCTGAACAAAGTATTATTATTATACCTTATCTATAAAGTGCCAACAGATTCCTCAGTGCTGTACAATAATTAGCCCTTTGAGGGCCAGAGGAGTATGCATTGCATTGCAGAGATGTGTTGTTCACCCCTTAGAGCTCAAAGGGTTAAACAAGGATATTTACAAGCAATATTAAGAGTTATTGGGAACAGAAAGATAAGAAGGAAGCTAGAGGATATTGATACAAAAGTTGATACCTGGGGGGCTTTGTTTCAGCACCAGAGTTACTTATCCCTATGCAACATAATAGAACCAATACTGTCAAAAAGAATGTTAAAATCACAACTTCACCAATGATATGTGCTTACGACAATTGTACGTTTGGGGAAATAATGAGCTTTCAAATCTATCTACGTATAAATTATGCATTTTTACACCTTTTTCACACATTCAGTAGACTATATCATTTGCCCCAAATCATTGTGGAGGGGATGGGTGGAGGGCTACAGAGGGTTCCAGACTGTGGTATATTAGAATAAGCGTTTCTGACTTTAAGGACCCATTCCTTACTGGGCCCTGGGAAGTTGCCCACTTTGCCCTTTTGTTAAAGTGTCCCTGGCACATTTGTATAAAGACTGATGTGCTGGCACTTTGACCTATTTATTCACTCACTGATATAGTTACACTGATATGATCACTCACAAACACAACAAGACAATCAGGCACACGCTGAGAACCAGCCACATTGACACAATAAGACTGACACAATCATTCCCATATTGAGACCCACTGACTACCGATACTATATTTGTTATTATATTTGCCATTGTTTTTTTACATATATTGTTTATATTTTTTGCCTAAACTCCTTTTGATAAAGAAGTAGAGTACTTCGAAACGCGTCATAGGCCCGTATTGAAGTTGTATAATAGTGGCATTTTTGCCTAAATAAATATATTGTTTATTGGATTTGGATTCAAGTTTTTCGAGTTTTATATCAAGAGATTCTGCTCACCGTATTGGGGTGGTGTTATAACCCCGTTGGAATACTGCCGGTTGTTTTAATTACCGACACATGTGTGAATATTACACTGAGTGTTTGGTATTATAAGATTTGGGCAATCAAAACCTTGATATATATTGGTGGTTTGCACCAATGAGAGGGCAGTGGGTGTATGGGCATTCCAGGCATTCCTTCCCTCTACTCCATGTTTAAAGTTTGTATTAAAGACGGTGCAGAAGGGAAGATACCTTATTGCTATTTTCCTGCACAGTCTGTGGGCCAGGTGTAAGGGACTTGCTAAAATAAAATTGAAGTCATATCAATTGTGGAGTATGTGTACCTATATGTACTTCAGTGAGCATACACTTTAAAGGGATAGTATTGCTTATATTTATGCAATTTAATATTGTAGAGATTAAAAATATGAATAAAATGAGGTATGTCCCATCTCTCATACTTTTATAGCTTGAGAGATGGAAGCATCTAAAGTTCCAGTTTCACAGAAGTCTGCCATCTAGCTGAGAAAAGCAGATTCTGGTCACGGGACCTTCCTGCGGCTCTAAAGCAGAACCAAAATAGCACGATATAGAAATAAATACTTCATTGGAATGGGCTACAAAGTGTGCCTGGTTTAAAAGCACACTTTGTAGCCCATTACAATAAAGTATTTATTTCTATATTGCGCTATGTCTGCTATGCTGAAGAGCCGCAGGACGGTCCCGGGACCAGAATCTGCTTTTCTCAGCTAGATGGCAGACTTCTGTGAAACCGGAAATCTAGATGCTTCGATCTCTCAAACTATAAAAGTTTGAGAGATGATACATACCTCATTTTATTCATATTTTTAACCTCTACAATATTAAAATTGCTTAATTATACAGTGGATATAAAAAGTCTACACACCCCTGTTAAAATGCCAGGTTCTTGTGATGTTAAAGAATGTCAGAACTTTTTCCACCTTTAATGTCACCTATAACGTGAACAATTCAATTGCAAAACAAACTGAAATCATTGAGGGGGAAAAATAAAAAATAAAAATCTCACAATAACCTGGTTGCATAGGTGTGCACACCCGTAAACTAATACTTTGTTGAAGCACCTTTTGATTTTATTACAGCAATCAGTCTTTTTGGGTAAGAGTTTATTAACATGGCACATCTTGACGTGACAATATTTGCCCACTCTTCTTTGCAAAAGCTCTCCAAATCTGTCAGATTGCGAGGACATCTCCTGTGAACAGCCATCTTAAGATCACCCCACAGATGTTCAATTGGATTCAGGTCTGGGCTCTGGCTGGGCCATTCCAAAACATTAATCTTCTTCTGTGAAGCCATGCTTTTGTGGATTTGGATATGTGTTTTGGGTCGTTGTCGTGCTGAAAGGTGAACTTCCTCTTCATCTTCAGCTTTCTAACGGACGCCTGAAAGTTTTGTGCCAAAATTGCCTGGGATTTGGAATTGTTCATAATTCCCTCCACCCTGAATAAGGCCCCGGTTCCAGCTGAGGAAAAACAGCCCCAAAGCATAATTCTGCCACCAACATGCTTCACTTTGGGTGATGTGCAGTGTTGTTTTTGAGCCAAACATAGCTTTTGGAATTATGGCCAAAAACTTCAGCCTTGGCTTCACCACACCATAACACATTTTCCCACGTGTTTTTGGGGGACTTGATGTTTGTTATTGCAAACTTCAGCCGGGCTTGGATGTTTTTCTTTGTAAGAAAAGGCTTCCTTCTTGCCACCCTACCCCATAGCCCAGTCATATGAAGAATACGGGAGATTGTTGTCACATGTACCACACAGCCAGTACTTGCCAGAAATTCCTGCAGTTTCTTTAATGTTGCAGTAGGCCTCTTGGAAGCCTCACTGACCAGTTTTCTTCTCGTCTTCTCATCAATTTTGGAGGGACGTCAAGTTCTTGGTAATGTCTCTGTTGTGCCATATTTTCCCCACTTGATGATGACTGTCTTCACTGTGTTCCATGGTATATCTAATGCGTTGGAAATTCTTTTGTACCTTCTCCTGACTGATATCTTTCAACAATGAGATCCCTCTGATGCTTTGGAAGCTCTCTGCGGACCATGGCTTTGGCTCTGAGATGCAACTAAGCAAATGTCAGGAAAATCCTACTAGAACGGCTGAACTTTATTGGTGATTAATCAGTCACTTTAAATGATGGCAGGTGTGTAATGACTTCTTTTTAACATGAAATTGGATGTGGTTGGTTAATTCTGAACACAGCCACATCCCCAGTTATAAGAGGGTGTGCACACCTATGCAACCAGGTTTTTGTGAGATTTTTATTTTTCCCCTCAACAATTTCAGTTTGTTTTGCAATTGAATTGTTCACGTTATAGGTCACATTAAAGGTGGAAAAAGTTCTGACATGATTTATATTTGTCTCATCACAAGAACCTGGCATTTTAACAGGGGTGTGTAGACTTTTTATATCCACTGTAAGTAATACTATCCCTTTAAGTGCATACCATGAAGTGCTGGTGTTGGAGACCAGTGGATCTGCCTTGTATATCTGTACAATTGAAACAGACACAATTACTCACTGAGATGTTTAAACTGACTTGATCACTCACAGTCACAGCTAGCTGATGAAAGTTGTAGTATAACAACTAAAGGAGACTTCATATTCCTTAAATTTCTATTGAATTAACCCATTGAATGTTAGAGAAATCACCAATGCATTGTAAAGCATAGAATTTAAGGGGTTTAAAGAACTGTTTAAAGGCATAGTAATGCTTGAAGTAAAGTTCAGCTTCAGGGCTTCTTTATACTTTAACCATTTGAGTGCCAGAGGGGTACACCTCTGGCACTCAAAGGGTTATGTAATGCATAGCACAATATTTTAACACGTACAGTTTTGTAGTTCAATAGCAATTCAAGTAGAAAGCCCCCTCCCACCCCTTCTGGCCGCCTCCCATTGAATCTGGAATCCGGTTGTGGCACCGGACGGATGCAGCGAGGGACAATCGTCACTCAGTAAGTAAAAGTAAAACCCTGTCCCTTCCTTGACAATGGAGGGCAGGATTTTCCTTTTCCAGACCAGACAGAGAGGCAGCGTGACGCGGCCAGAAGGTGGAGCCTTTCTGCTTGAATTGCTATTGAACTACAAAACTGTAAGTGTTAAACTATAGTGTTATATGTTAGGAAGCTGAACTTTGCTTCAATCATTATTATCCCTTTAAATCAATTAGAATTTGTATTTTTCACCTGTAACGCAGTTGGTTTGCCACAGAATTGCTCCAGTTTCTCTTAGTACCTCATTCACGGAGTATTTAAATAACCCTCAGGTTTAATTCCATTGTGGCAGAGTCAAAATGTTGTCCTTTCAGCGTGAGTGAATCCGCTCCTTGTGAGAAGGTGCTTTTGGTTTCTGCTTGTCTCTTATACTAATTTGGCCATTTGTCATTGATAATGTGACTGGCTGCATCAATTTTTCATAAGAGTGGTGAATGTCTCCTGCACTAATTGTATTTCTGAAAGACAAGTTATTAAACAAATTCATCCTGAAGGAAAATAATTCCCAAACTATTTGATGCTGTGCACAGTGTTGGTCTCACAGTAGGAGAACAGGACCTGTTTTCACTAAATCAGTATACTACATACATATTGATTATGATACTTATAGATATTAGGAGACACATATGGATGGATATATATGGTTGCACCCTATTTATAAAGTTAATTAAAGTTGAATTTTAACCCAAGACAAATTTGCAGTGGCTAGCATTATCGCAATGTTTACCTGCAAATTTCTCTCTAGACTTCAGTGGGAACCTTTAACTAAATTTACACTCAGTGGCGTAACAACAGGGGTCGCAGGGGTTGCACCTGCGACCGGGCCCCTTGCGAACACATCGCCACTCGCCCGTGCCTGCAGCAGCTCTGCTGATCTCCTGGTGCTCTAGTAATAACTATAACTGAGAACCGCGCAGGAGCGGGTGATGGAGGTAGGAGATGGGCATGGGGCTATGTGAAGATATGGGGGGGGGCGCCGGGCCCATGGCAATTTCTGCACCAGGGCCCGGTGGCTTCTAGTTACGCCACTGTTTACACTTATCAGTGTCAGTCAGTAATGTAAACCTATGTTAGTGCATCTCCCAGGAACAATAAAATGCTAAGTGGACAGTGCAACTGCTATTCATTTCCTGTGCACATTTCAAAAACTAGTTTAACCCTTGGGATAATAGAGACATCTGTAAGGCATAACTTATAACAGTTCTCCATGTTTTTGAAGTGATCGAACCTTCTCCATCACAATAAAAAACTATGCTATACACTCCGTATCCAAACCACGCTGTCTTGGGGTCATACTTGATTCTCAATTAACCTTCTCCCCCCATATCCAAGCTGTCACTAGAACTTGTCACTTCTTCCTAAAAAATATTGCAAAAATATGTCCGTTCCTCTGTTTATCAACAGCTAAAACACTATCTCAGGCGCTTGTTCTCTCTAGACTTGACTACTGCAACATTCTACTCTCTGGTCTTCCTGCTTCTCATCTCTCTCCACTTCAATCTGTTATCAATTCAGCCACAAGAATCACCACATTTGCTCCCAGATACCTTCCATCTCATCTCCTCCTGAAATCCCTCAATTGGCTACCTATAAAGTATCGTATTTCTTACAAAATTCTCCTCCTCTCCTGTAAGTCAGTCTGTTCTTCAGCACCCTCTTACATTTCTGCCCTTATCTCCCGCTACACCCCTTCCCATCTCCTACAGTCTTCTCAAGGGTTCTTCCTGTCCTCTCCCTACACAACTCGAGCCATCTCTCGACTACAAGCTGTCTCACTGGCTGCCCCTTGACTCTGGAATGCCCTCCCCATCACCATTCGCCAATCATCCACAATCATCACTTTCAAGCGTCTCCTCAAAACCCACCTGCTCAGGGAGGCATCTCAATAGCAATGTCCTCCTTCTGCACACTGACAGTCACATCAGAATCCTTCTGCACTTCTTGCACCACACCTTGTACTTGCACTTATAATACTCCTCCTACTGTCTCTGTTTGTCGTTATGAATTCAGCTTAGATTGTAAGCTCCTTGGGGCAGGGTCCCTTTCCTAGTGTATGACTCCCTTGCTGCACTTTCCCTCACAAATAATGTAATGATTGTACTTAACCTTAATGTTCTTAACCCAGTTCTGTCGTTTTTGCATTGTATTATTTCAGCTTCTGTTAAGCGCTGTGTACATGTATGGCGCTATATAAATAAAGATACACACAAGGAAATCCCAGTGGAACCATTACATCAAGAACTTTAATCCCTTTGAGTGCCAGAGGGGTACACAACACATTGCTCTGCATACCCCACTGGCACTCAAAGGTTAATCCCTTTGTTAAGAGAGTGGTCAACAACATTGTATCAGTGTGTGTGTGTGTGTGTGTGCACTCGTGTGTGTGTGTGTGTGTGTGTGTGTGTGTGCTTGTGTATGTGTGTTTGTGTACACTCTTGTGTTTGTGTGTTTTTGTGTGTGCTTGTGTATGTGTGTGTGTGTGTACACTCTTATGTTTGTGTGTATTTGTGTGTGCTTATGTGTGTGCACTCTTGTGTTGTGTGTGTACTTGTGTTTGTGTTTGCTTGTGTGCACTTGTGTGTGTGTGTGCATGCATTCTTGTGTATGTGTGTGTGGCTGTGCACTCTTGTGTGTGTTTGTGTGTGTACACTCTTGTGTGTGCTTGTGTATGTGTGTGTGTGCAGTCTTGTGTGTATACACTTGTGTTTGTGTGGGTGTGTGTGACTCGTGTTTGTGTGTGATTGTGTGTGTGCGTTTGTGTGGGTGTGTGCGCATGAGCTTGTGTGTGTTATGCTTTTTGGAGAAGCAGCTAATGAGTCTTATTGGAAGATGTGATGTCACACTGGGGTTGACAGGCACATCAGTACATTTACTGACAATCAGTAAAAAGTAGCTAAAATTGGATGTCAGTAAAAGAATTTGATATGTGTGAAAAAAATTTTTAAAACACAACAAAAACTTCATCAGATTTTATATTGTTTACCATTTTTTTTCTTTGAATTAGTGGTATGTCCTACTGTTTAGGTATTTAATTAAATATATTGTAATGAAACTATATATAAAGCAGAACGGATTCTTCATTATACCTTTTTGTAATGCTCCATGGCATTCTAAATGTCCATATCGGTGTAGTTTGATGGTAATTTTATTGTGGATGTTCCCCCTCCCGCCCCCACACGTCACTTTTCTTCCCTTGAGATCTGAAAGTTGTCCCATATGGATTGCAACGAGGGACAATCTTGTGTCAGCATGAGAAAAACCCTGCTCCACTTCGTTAAGAGGGGGAAGGGTTTCCCTTATATAGACAGAGACAAGATTGTCCCTCAATATGATCTATCCGGTCAAGCGACCGTCTTTCAGATCTGAAGGGAAGAAGAGTGAAAAGGGGGAAAGAGGAGGAAATTTTACAATAAAATGACCATCAAATGGCACTGATATGGACGTTTATAATGCTAAGGAGAATTATAAAAAGGTATAATGAATAATCTGATCTGCTTTTATATAGGAAGACCAGTATCCCTTTAAATCTGTAGGTTAGGGCTAGTCAGTTGTGGAATCGCCTCCTTTCTTGGCTGCAACTCCCATCATCCCCAACCAACTGTTGGTTTGGTTGGGATGATGAAAGTTGTAATCCACAACAGCTGGAATTCATCCAGTTGACTACCCTTAGACATTCAGGTCCTTTAATCGGTTTGGAAGTAGCTGCATCATGCTGGAGCTCGAAAATGTGGTTCATGAAAATTCAAAAGTTATTCCAGCTTAGAACTTAATTTTTTTAGGTGCAATATCACAGTTGCCTGAAATTCTACAGTGGTGCTGTTCCTACATCATCCTATGGAGATTTATAGTCAACTGATCAGAGCTGTCCACAGGATGATGTAGCAACAGCGCCACTGTACAATTTCAGGCCATTGAGATACATTGCACCTAAAAAATAAAATTTCGATCTGAATAACTTTTGAATAAAATACCTCTCAGCACTGAGAGAACCCTTGTTTTACTGAGGAGAATAAACCCATCAATATATATGTATTTGCATATTAAGTGTTAATATTCCTTCAATCTAAATTACATCTTGCTACACCACTTCTCATACGATTCTAAGCATTAAATGTTTGCCTGACTTAGCTTTTGGATGCCAGAGGGGTACGCAATGCATTGTATGGCACTCAAAGGGTTGCATTAGGTAAGGATTATTATGCTTTTCAGCATGTCAAATTTGTACTTCTTAGAATGAAAGCCCAGATTGGGCATGCCTTAACCCTTTAAGTGCCAGAGTGGTACGGAATGCATTGCTTTGCAATGCATTCTGTACCACTCTGCCACTCAAAGGCTTAAGGGGAAAAAAACGCTTCTGAAATTAATGTAAGGTACATCATTTAAAACCCTTTTGGATGCTAAAGAAATCTCCAACTCATTGCAAGACAATGCGATGGAGACCTTTCTAGCATCCATAAGAACATTGGCCAAGTTAAGATGGATCCCAAGAAATCATTGACATTGATAACAACGAGTAGGCCATGCTGGAAACATGCGGTAATAGCTGCTCTGAATTTGCAGTTAACAAAGGGTAAAATGGAAGTGATCAGCTATTTCAGCATTGATTTATATTCCTAATTCCTACCAAGATCTGTGTTCTCTTCCTGTGTAATCTGTGCAGGAAAGGAGGGGAAAGAAGACTTTTCAGTACAGATTTGTGACTAATCAGGGTTAATACCAAGACAATATCTGTGTCAGACAATGGTTCACTCTGGCTTTGTGTTCCATGTGAGTAATTCTGCCTTGGGGTGAAACTTCAGCAGAGTTTAGTGTGATGGATACAATTTGGAAGATTAATATCTCTAGCTAAAGACCCGCAAGCTCTAGGTGTCTGTGCAAAAATGACCTTTTACACTAAATGTTAAAGTAAAAAATGTTTTGTAAAGCTATATGTCCCAATGATGCCAGTGTGGAATTGCACAAATCATGGGAATAGGGAATGAGGGAGGGTTTATCATTTATACTCCAATTTTAAAGGCACAGAACATTTTTGTCCATTAACCCTTTGAGTGTACTCCTCTTGCACTCAAAGGGTTAAAATATGCATTATAGTTTTCATTAATGGCAGACAGGAGAACAGTACATTTACCTGGTATTGGCTTCCTGATATATTTATTCTAGTTATTACCCTTAAAGGAAAAGTATCACTCCTAATAATAACACACCCACCTACTTCTTACTATAACCAAGAAATCCTACTGGCCCTTATGAATTTTTCCCATGTGCCTTTGTTGAAGACACAGCATCTTCAATCACAAAATTCTATCACCCCACTTGGTAATCTTAACCCTTTAAGGTCCAGAGGTTTGTGCCACACTTTGCGCACTCATATGGTCCTTAACCCCATAACGACAGCCAGGGATGGGTGGCCCCAGTGGGCCAAAGCTTTTTGCTATTTTATGCAGTGAATTCTGGGATGGCAGAGCGGTGGGCCTCCGTGCCTCCATCCCAGAATTGCATGACGATCCAGGGAAGTTACAGGTCCTTAATGTCTGGAACTGCGTGATGGTCCTGTGTCAACTCTATTGATCTTTCAGCTGAATTGGCTTGGAGATGAGTAGCTGGGGGTCATCAGGAGGGATCCTGATGCCCCATGATGGAGTCTGTTTTTAATACATTGCAACCCTTTGAGTACGATAGAGGTATCCAATTCAGCGTTGAATACGTAACTGGCTCTCAAAGGGTTAAAAAATAAACACCCAAAAAAAACATATTCACCACACTGGCGAAGTCGTGCCACACACCTGCTACTATATAGGCAGTGTTAATGGTTGCATCTTAACACCAGGTATAACCAATTTATTTAACTAAATAGGACATTATTTGGTAGAGTGGAAAGTCTATGTATGTGTACAAAATAAATCTCTGCGATTTTCAGAGATAGAGACATGTTTATAATCTTGGCTACTTCTTTATAAATGATCCATAGTTGAGCATATTTGCAACAGTTTTTATCCCTTGGGGTGCAATGTGTTGTGCACCCCTCTGGCATGCAAAGGGTTAAAATATCAGTTGGGCCACATTTGACCCAGGCGGAGCATGTTGTAATACCCATGCGTTAGAGACATGTTTAGATTCCAGAGTACACTGTGTTTTATTTCTTTAATTTGTTATTTTACAAGAACTAAAAGTATGTAATAACCTTGCAGGCTATCAGTACTACAGAGCTTACCATATATGTGTAATTAATGTTAGCTCTCGCTGGGTGTGTTTGAACCAAATTCAGAAGAATTTCCGCTAACCACAAGTTCACTTCCTTCTTATGTGTGAAGAAGATGCAGTATGTTTCATTTCAGAAGTGTGGGGCACACTGTTGCTCTGTAAAGGGATAGTATTGAAAGATGCTTAATTCATTACAGTTATTACAGTTAAAATATGGATGTCCCGTATCTCATAAGTAAATTGATACTCAATATGTATAGGTCCTTGAGTGTATGTGTGTGATTCTCTCATATTAGTAACAGTGCAAGACACTATTTAAGATGGTCATTTTTGTAGTGATAACCAAAAAGCCCTAAACATGATTTAGAAGACCAACCTACTCCATTACAGCAATATAATACCAGAAATGAATATGTTTACTGCAGCGGCCGTAGCACACCAAATCTTTTTGGACTCATTGGATCTAACCCTTGGGAATTTTGCCCAGTAACTGAAAGAGATTACAATCTACAGATTTGACCCACAGAACGTGTACTCATTTGACAGAGCTTGCAATCAGCAAGGAAACTAACTCAAGTAACTAGATAGAGGCAGACCCAGGGAGTATACATATTGTTCAATCCAGCCCATAGAACTTTACAGCTGACAGGGAAACTAATATGAAGAACGTGTAGATGAGTGTGTAGTGCTCTACCTTTAAACCTTTTGAGTTCCAGAGGGGTATCCAGTGCATTGCGAACTCAAAGGGTTAAGAGAATTACAGGATGCCATGGCGCTATAGTGAAATGTATAGTATTTAAGCTACAGTTATTGGCTATAGATAAAGCCCTTTGCAGCTCCTAAGACAAGAAAGGAATAAACAAGAAATGATTCCTGAGTCCGGCAATGGTATTTGAAGGAAAATAATGATGTTTTTTTCACTGCAATGGAGAATATAACTGCATTTGTATGTTTTTTTTTTTCTTTATTCTTGTCTTCTTTACGTCATATACTTATTTACTATTAAACCTCCAGTGGGTTTGCCCTTTGTATGAGGAGTTGTGATGTGATGTTAAGTACAGGGGCTGGTAACCTGTGGCATGCCAGCTCTTTGTAACTGCAGCTGCCATCTTTCCCAGCCGGGTACATATTTCCTACCCTTGGTCTGCTGAGACCCTGCTTTCACTTCCCATACATAGCTGTGATCAGCTGTCTCTTTAATAGCTGATGATTGCTTTAATAAACGGTCTGACAGACCCCAGACCCATTCACTACTGTTTGGCACAGATAAACACCTATTCTTTAACTTAAAACAATAAAAAGCACTAAACCCGCCGATCACTGAGCAAGAAGTGTTAGACGCCATCCACCTTCTCCCCGCAGGTAAAAGCCCAGGACCAGACGGGTTTTCCCAAGCATATTACAGAACCTTTGATACCATCCTTACCCCTCTCCTTACTAAAGCATTTTCCTCTTTGCCTGACACTATTACTTCGCACCCATTGATGGCCGAGGCCCACATCATGGTAATACCTAAGCCAGGTAAAGATCCCCTCCTTTGTCATAATTATCGTCCCATATCACTTTTGAACCTTGACTTAAAACTTTACGCTAAAATTCTGGTGAATAGATTGAAGGCCTTTTTACCGAATCTTATCCATCTGGATCAAGTCGGGTTTGTTCCGAAACGTGAAGCTCGAGATAATACACGCAAGCTTCTCAATATTATTCATCACATTGATAACTTTAAAATTCCAGCTCTTTTCTTGACGGTTGACGCGGAAAAAGCTTTCGACCGGGTAAACTGGCAGTTCATGATCAGGTCATTGCATTACTTTGGATTCAGCCCTAAATTTCTAGCCTATATTGGTGCTCTGTACAAGAACCCTACGGCCAAGGTCAAAGTAAATGGTACCCTCTCAAATTCATTTTCTATATTGAATGGCACTCGACAAGGGTGCCCGTTGTCCCCACTCTTGTTTATTCTAACTATAGAGGCCTTCTCTCAACATATTCGTAAAAATTCTCAAATCTCAGGTATCCTGATGCCATCCTCCCCTATACCGGTTAAGCTCTCAATGTTTGCAGACGACGTGCTCCTGTCTATGACGAACCCGGAGATGGCTCTCCCAGCTTTCTTATCTGAACTTCATAAATTCTCCATTGTTTCTGATTTTAAAGTTAATGTATCTAAATCTTTTGCACTAACCCTGAATTTCTCGGACTCTCTTTTCACTAACTTACAATCCGCATTCCCTCTGCAGTGGTCTAAGAAATCAATTGAGTATTTAGGAATTGTACTTAATCCTAGTATTTCCCAAGTGTTTTCCTCTAATTATCCAAAGTTGTTGAAGGCTATTAAAGCTGATTTTGCCAAATGGAAATCTCTTTTTATTTCTTGGATTGGGAAAATTAATGTAATAACGATGTGTATTCTTCCAAGATTCTTGTATCTTTTCCAGACTCTTCCAGTTCGAATACCTACCTCTTACTGGCTAGATACGAATAGACTTCTTTCAAACTTTTTGTGGGGCGATAAACACCCAAGGATTAATTCTCATACTCTTCATAGGAGATACGAAGATGGTGGTTTGGGGATTCCAGACTTCCGTCGTTATTATGTAGCCTCTATCTTATCCTCTATACCAGATTGGAATGCACATCTAACCAATAAAGCATGGGTCTTAATGGAACGCAAGCAGGTCCCGACTTATGACCCCCTCTGGGAAACCCTGTTACCCAAGGCCAGTAGGACATATCGTTCAGTGTTCAACCCAATTGTGAATAATGTTATTTCGTGCTGGTCTTCCAGTCGGATTTTTCCTCATCTGATTCAGCTGCCTTCCCCCTGCTCCCCTCTTTTTTATACCCGCGAAACCAAATACACGCTTTTGTCCTCCCAATTCCCCAATTGGACTAAGGATAAAGACATTCGATGGGCAAATGTTTCCTCAGGAGGAGAATTAAAAGAGTTCCAGGAGCTGAAGGAGACTTTGGCTCTACCCCATAGGGAAATATGGAATTATATACGTATCAAAGGTCTTGTAGCGTCACTGCGACTACGTTCTCACCTCGATAGACCTCTCACCCCTTTTGAGGAGCTCTTAACGAATTCCTCTAGACAACGGGCATTCTTGGGCAGAATATATCGAATTCTTTCAGAATACAACAGTCTCTTGAAACCTAATTATGCCCTAGCCTGGGAAACGGATTTAGGTCAATCATTTCCGATAACGGAATGGAGGGGAATCTGGCGGAGGACTCAGAGATCCTCTATCTCAGCACAAGTGGTTGAGATGAATTATAAGCTGCTTTTACGTTGGTACTACACCCCTCATAAACTACATAGCATTAATTCTAGCATCTCCAAGATCTGCTGGAGATGCAAATCTCACACGGGAACTCTGCTGCACATTTGGTGGACCTGTCCGGCAATTACTAAATATTGGAAGGATTGCTTGCAACTTATTAATAAATGCCTGGAAGTATCTCTCCCTAGCCACCCATGGTCTATTGTTTTATATAGAAACCTTCCAACAATACCTAAGATGAAAAAATTCTTCCTCTACACTATGTTGAATGCAGCTAAGGCACTTATCCCTCTGCACTGGAAGTCAGATACTCCACCTCCAGTGTCCGCTTGGTTTAAAAAAGTTGAAGATCAACTCCTCTTTTTAAGAATAGCGTGGAAACGAAAGAAGTTGGATCTGGACCAATTTAACCGATTGCTTTTGGCTTTTCTTACCCTTGATTACCAATAAACGTGAAATGATGGACTAAGTTCTCAAGTGGATAGGTGTGAACCCAGGCTCGTGTCCTCAGAGCTCTTTGGGATATTCTCTCACTTCCCTCTTCTCCTTCTTTTTTCCTCCCGACTCCACACTGCGTCTCTCCCTCTATTCCAATTTGAGACCACGATTGTAATTGTTCCCTCCAGATGGATGTGGAGTCTGTGTCCTTCCTCTTTGCTCTAGATTACTTCTGCTCCTCTCTTCTCATTCTCTTTTCTTTCTTTTCTTTTCTGACTATATACTACAAAATGGATCTTTTGCGAGATCGTGATCATCTTTTTTAAGTCAGTAATGTATCAAGTTATGATGTGTGCTGTTTGACAGTATGTTACTTGTTGAATTTTGACTTGTACTTGCTGAATTACTGTACATTGTTGTATTTCTTGTGAAGATCTTTCAATAAAAATCTTTTCAACTAAAAAGCACTAAACCCCTTGGCTGAGAAAGAGTTGTTTTTAAAGGATTATGAAGCAATTATCTGGACCTCCTCCAGCATCCAAGTTCTTTATAAACTGCCCATTAAAGGGTATTGAACCTAGTGCCTAGTGAATTGGGATTGCATTGGGAGCACCAGCAACTCATTACAGGGGTCATGGCCAACACAACTGAGGGCTCCTCCCTCATCCTGCCTAATGGAAAAAAATTGCTCTGGCTGAAGGGCCACATGTTGTACCTCAGAGTGGCACAGTGTCATTTGCTTTGTGAATCTGTTCCTTTACTTTTCCTCGTTTTTCCACTTAAAACATTATCCACAAGGTTTGTGCATATTTTTACCAGGAAGAATACTATGGGGTTAGGAGTGACAAATGTGATAACGCGGAGATGTCTTCTCCAATGATATCACTTCCCCAGTTACTGTTGTTCTCTCTGGAGAAAAGGTGGAGAAATATTAGTGTATTGGCTTAATAGAATAACATTGGAATTGGAGACGGAATATCACTAGAGAAATCCTCTCTGCTTTATCACCTCTTTATCATGCCATAGTGCATCTAATACACTGAGATTTCTCTCATTTGTAATTATGCTTAAGTATGTACATATAGGGCTGTATGTACCAGGACAAAAGTGGAGCAGTTCTGGATCAAACCAGATGCACCTCAAGGCACAAATACAACTACCCACTGAGCATACCTCCCAACATTTCAAAATGCCAAAGAGGGACACTTGTGTTTGAGGGGGTGCTGCTGGTGGGCGGAGAATTACAAAGAATTTTTAGGCTATTTCATGACCTATTTCACCTCCTTGTATATCCTAATAAATGACTTGTAACAAGACCAAATTATTTTATTTACACACACTACTTTATAAACACATATACTGAAGTTTATACAGAGTTTTATTGCTGTGGAGCAAAGTGATACCCTTATATACACATAACAGACTGATCTCCTAAAAAGAGGGACATCATTTTGGTAAAGAGGGACAGAGGGATTTGAGTTTAAAAGATGGGCTGTCCCTCCTAAAGAGGGACACATGGGAGGTATGCAATGAGTGCAAGATAGGTCTCCAACGCATTGCAAAACATAAAGATATGTTTTATCAACACTGTAAAGCAATGCATTGGAGACCTCTTTAGCATTCAAGGGGTTAAAAGTCCCCTTTAAATCAATTGGAATGTGGAGATTGTTTATTTGAACCCTGTGATGCACTTATGGAGACCACATGTCAGTTCTGCAGATCAGGGACACTGTGGTGAGAAAAGTGCACCACAGAGTTCATCAATCACACAGCCTTAAACTAACATTGCTCTACAACAGAATTACACTGCAGCTCCCGACTGATGTCCGGATCAAGGCTCAGTTCTCTCTAGTGTTTAGAGCTCTGTCTGGAAGGCATTTTTTGTAACCCAGCAGAGGCATCACATCCTGTCACAGTAGCCGATGATCAGGTCTCATTCTAAGGTTTAGAATTCTGTGCTCTGGAGTTCTTTCTTTGTACTTTGTATTGTTCCAGAAGGGGACTGCCCAGGACAAGGGACACACATTTAAAATCCGGGACTGTCTCTGGCAATCCAGGACACCTAGTCACCTTAGATTCACTTAGTTTGTGCCAGTTTTGATTTTATACATATGGGGCCCATAATGTAGCATATGTTCAAGTGTATTTTATAAAAGATTTAATCTGTAATAAATGACACATACATTACTGTAATCCCTGCATCCTTCATGAATTCGTCTTTAAACAAATAAATTCTTACTTGGAATGAGCTACTAGGGTTGCCACCTTTTCTTCAAAAAAAAATACCGGCCATGGCATTCCCTCCATAGACTTAACATTGGAGAGAAGCAAATTTTTTACCGGCCTGCCGGTAAAATGCTGGCTGGGTGGCAACCCTATGAGCTACTCAAATTCCCGCCAGCAAACTGCAAGTAAACGCACAGTATCAACATAAATAGGACTTGTTAGCTTGTCCTTGTGTTGGGAGCTCCCTAGACGCCAGCATCATGTTCTCAGAAGTGCCATATTATGTATTATACTATTGATATGTAAGGCTCCCACAGGGCACTTCACTACAAGTTACAACAGCATCGGCTTTGATAATCACTGGTACTGGAAATTGTACAATTACATTTTAGCTTTATTTTTCAGCAAACTGGTAAATTGAAAGAAATCAAAGTAAATATATATTTTTTTTACCTCCTGAAATGTTAACGTAATAATGTCTAACATAATTTGGTTATTTTGATACTTTGTAGTTTAAAGTGGACCTGATACATTAATTTAATTTTAAAGATAAGTAAATACTACCTATATGCTGTGTTAGTCATTTGTTTGTAATATAAATTGTTTGGAGAAATCAACATTTTATTATGGCACAGTCTGACACTTTATGCTAATTAGTTCCTGTGCTATTCCAGTATTAACACACAGTGTACTATTACAGAATATCGGTCTGGAACACAGGCACCATGAGGTATAGCTGGGGTAGCCAACCCTGGTCGTCAAGGGCTACCAACAGTGCATGCTTTTAGTATATCCCAGCTGGAGCACAGGGGGTCTAATTAGTGGCTCAGTTACTTGAATTGGTGTACCTGTACTCTTGGTAGCTCTTAAGTACCAGGGTTGGCTGCCCCTTGGGTATAGTACAAGGCAAGGGGGTCAGACAGTGTACATGGGGATCTGTGGCTACCAGCAGAGCCAGCCTGGGGGGACCATAGTGAATGTGGGACTTTGTGACTAGCATACCTCCCAAGTGTCCCTCTTTAGGAGATAGTAGTGCTCTGTATCTCCCAAGTGGCACTCTTTAGGAGATATTAGGGCTCCATACCTCGCAAGTGGCCCTCTTTAGGAGATAGTAGGGCTCCATACCTCCTAAGTGTCCCTCTTTAGAAGATATTAAGTGACCATACTTCCCAAGTGTCCCTCTTTAGGAGACAGTAGTGCTCTGTACCTCCCAAGTGGCTCTCTGTAGGAAATATTAGGGCTCCATACCTTGCAAGTGGCCCTCTTTAGGATATATTAGGGCTCCATACCTTCCAAGTGTCCCTCTTTAGATGATATTAGGTGACCATACCTCCCAAGTGTTCCTCTTTAGGAGATATTATGGTTCTGTACTTCCCAAGTGTCCCTTTTTAGGATATATTAGTGTTCCATACCTCCCAAGTGTTCCTCTTTAGTCAGGACAGTGCCTCTGAGTCCCAAATCCCTCTCTCCCTCTTTCCCACCTTGGTGTCACCCCTTTGCAGGAGATCAGACTGTGTGATGTGTATATAAGTGTATCACGTTGCTTCACAGCAATAAAACTCTCATTAATGTTTTTAAAACATCAATATATATATATATATATATATATATATATATATATATACACAAAGTCTGTGTAAATACAATACTGTGGTCTTGCTATAAATCATTGATAGTTAAACAAACAGGTGGCAGTAGGTCATGAGATAATGTAAAATTAAATGGCCATCCCAACAGCCATGTCCCTTGGAGGGCCAGGGTGTATTTCCTGTATTTAGGACACACTTTTTTATGTGGCGTTGCACGTTTAAGGATGTCGCTTGCGGCCACCATCTTAGTATAGGCACTCCTGCCTACTACCAGTTTTCTCCTGTCGTACTGGATGGGCTCCAGACTGCAGGATTATACTTATGGGGCAGAATATGCATTTTGAATTTAGGATACACCTTTAAGGTGTTTCTGGCAAAGGGAAAACAAAAGGGAAGAACTATTGCTACTCCTCTTCCTTTCTTACAGATGGAGGTGCACTAAGACGTAATAAAGAGGTGATAGAGTGGAGATGACTTTTCCAGTGTTCCACACTCTCCAAGTCCTATGTTATTCTATGGAGCCAATGCACTAAATTGCTTCCTAAGGTATCTCTATCTTGAGATATCTTGTTTTAAAGGCTCCATATAATAGCATAGCACTTGGAGAGTTTAGAACACTGGATATAATCTCCACTCTGTTTGAGCACAAGGGAGAGGGCACCAAGACCTCATGTTAGACTTATTTCACCAGGGATCATATTGATGCATTATATTCCTTTTGTTCTGTGGCCCCTGCACAGCCATTTTCAGGCCCCTCCTCTGAAGAGGAGCCTGCATGGGTTAAAACAATTATTTCCACTGTGTTTACTAATCCTACATATAGAGATTGAAGAGAGATTGAAAGGTTTAAAATTCAATGTGAATTTTTGTCGCCTGCAATGCAAAAACTTCTCACTTTATACATATGGGACATAACCTCTACATTTCATATGTACTTCTGCAAAGCCTGAATTTGGTATAGTCATTAACATTCTGCTAGCTCAATATCTTCTCACTTCATAGATGATGTAGTCAACTGCCACCTAGTGGATTTATCCTGTTATACATGTAAATTGTAAGAGACACAGGCAAGTCTCTTGCAGCTGTGATTTAATCCACCATATCCCAAGCATTTACTGGAATACAGAGAACAGTAGACTGTTTACGTGGCAGTTAATTGTATATGAATATTTATTGAATGCTTCATTCAACTGTTTCTGTGTAATGAATATACAGTAATTAACTGCATCACATGTTTAAAATAGTACGCATGTCAGTCTAGTGCTCTAATACATGAATTATCATTTGGCTCATGAGGAAAGCTTTGAACGCTATAAAACAGCAGTGGCCAACCAGATTAACTCTCAGGTCAGCCAAAGTGCTGGATATTATGGTTAACATTTCTAAGTTGGAGCTGAAAATGTAGATTAATCCCTAAATTGCTAGAGAGGTCTCATACTCATTGCTTTCTAGCACAGAAGGGGTTAAAGAAGTAATAAACATTTATTATTAAAGCGGAACTACCACCCCTGAATAAATTTGTCCCAAATAAATACACATCTGGCTACTAGCTGCTCAATAGCGCTAGTCGCCAGAAATATTACGTGGTGTTTGAGAATTGTACACTGTTCCCGGAATGACAGGCAGGAAACAGCACTAACATCTTTCCATAGTGATGTCTGCGCTGTCAGTCCCACTCTGCTCTAGGAGGCGTTGCTAGGAGCCCATCGGCTCCAAAACGCACTGACATCACAGGCGCACAGACGTCACTATGGAAAGATGTCTGCGCTGTTTCCTGCCTGTCAGTCCGGAAACCGCTTACAATTCTCAAACACCAGGTAATATTTCTGGCAACTAGCGCTATTGAGCAGCTAGTCGCCAGATGGGTATTTATTTGGGACAAATGTATTCAGGGGTGGTAGTTCTGCATTAAAAATATATATTTTAGGACTTTTTCTGATGAATTAAACAAGCATACCCCTGTTGCTGGGAGGTTTCCAAAGTTATTACTTTATTTGTTTACAATACCAGTGCTACCTGGTGTCCAGGCAGCTCCCCTACAGTTCACATGGTGTCCAGACAGTTGTGCTCTGCATTGTATGGGATAAGTGAGTCACTGACTACGGTTCTCTATATCAGTGGTTCTCAATCTTTTTTTGTTCATGTCACCCCTAACACACAATCTACAACATTCGGGGCACCCCTATCACATTTAATGTACTTTATCAAGTTTAATGTACTTTTTAAAGTTACAGTTCCATTGGACAGTACTAGACTGGACGCTAACGACTAGTGTTGAGAACCATTGCCACAGATTTTAAAGGAACACAAACGCATAAAAATAAACAGGTTATATAAACTAAAAAAAACCTTCACTTCATCTGTAAAACATCTGTTTGTTTTCTGATTCCTAAAATCCGGACTTACATATGCTCTGAGGGAGCAGCCATTCCTACCTTTTCCAAAGCCCCAGGGATCCCATTGGTCATCCAGGATTATCTGTGAATGGGTTGAGATAACAATTCAAGAGCAATAGGCACTAATCACAGTCCATTAACTGACTTTAATTCTTATATCTGAATACAAGCAGCACAAACAAGAATTGATAATTGCTCTCTGAACAGGTCTATTTACACATGCTTATAAGAAAGTATAGAATTATATTTAAGGGATGTAATCTATATGGGTAATTATTTTTACATATGCTAGTTGATATTTAAAGTTATATCAGCCTATTTCATTTTTGTTGTTAGTGTCCCTTTAAGGCAGTGGTTTCGAACCTGTCCCTTAAGGGTACCTAACATGCTGTCTATGGGATGTCCCTGCTTGTGCACAGGTGACCGAGTCTCTGATTAACTCACTGTGCACAAGCTGGGAACCTAAAGTCATGGCCTTTTGGGAGCCCCTTAGGAGACAATTGGGAACCGCTGTTTCAACGCAATGTTCATATGGGTGGTATTGTTACAGTGATAGTATTGTCCCAAAAACAAAAAGGAAAAATCCCCCACAAAACCAGGTGTTAGCAATCATTAGGGCATGTGTATAAGAGCAAAAGTGGGCCAATGCAGTGTACACCCCTCTGGCATTCAAAGGGTCCAG
This sequence comes from Rhinophrynus dorsalis, assembly GCA_037306005.1. Classification (NCBI taxonomy): domain Eukaryota; kingdom Metazoa; phylum Chordata; class Amphibia; order Anura; family Rhinophrynidae; genus Rhinophrynus; species Rhinophrynus dorsalis. The sequence continues at coordinate 430,354,768 of CM074723.1, read as the reverse complement.
GTCAGGGGAGGACTGGCCTGGGGGGCAGGGGGGCAATTGCCCCCTGGGCCAGTCAAATACCTGGGCTGGTGGGCCACTCCTACTTGTTGCTGCAAATGTAGCTACAGTAGTGATACCACAGAGCTTACAATTGAAATGGAGCTACAATCCAAGTGAAGCTACACTAGTAACATAACCCATTTCTATTGTAAGCTCTATGGTATCACTAGTGTAGCTTTACTTACATTGTAAGCTCTGTAGTTGCACCAGTGTAAGCCCATTTCAATTGTAAGCTTTGTGGTATTGCTTACCTTACTTCACAACACTAACCCTTTGAGTGCCCGAGGGGTATGCCACTCATTGCCTCGCAATGTGTGGCATACCCCTCTGGCACTAAAAGGATTAATGGCAATTTTAAAATTTAATAAAAGGGGGTGGGCTGGGACAGTGGGCTGGAATGATAGTAGAATTGGGCCTCTTGATTGTAGTTGCCCTCCAGGCCACAAGTTGCCAGCCCTCCCCTGGTCCAGGTTGCGATATTGCAGACTCCATAATTTTAAAATGTGGGAATTTCAATACAATCTTTGCTTTGCCATTAAAGGAATTCACCACTGAAAAACCATGTTGCAACCACTGTTTAGTGCAAAGTGGACAAAATTAGGCCATCCAGCTGTTGTGGACTACAACTTCCATGGGAAGTGTAGTACTTAACAGCCAGAGAACCTCAAACCCCCCTCCCCTGGTCTAATACTTTCTGCACTATATTTTCTTGTTAATGTTGGCTCCTTTGTGTTTCTGCCCTTACAGAACTCCCTGACTAGATCTTCACCTCTAGCAAATGATTCCCAGGCCCGCAGCGGAGCGAGGTTCCACATGTCCTGTGACAAGAGGTACATCATCAAAACCATTACCAGCGAAGATGTGGCTGAGATGCACAATATTCTAAAGAAGTACCACCAGGTAATGACTGCTGCATGCAAATATAATTATTCTTATTTTATAAATTGACTATATTTTCCTCATGCTGAGCTATGAGAAACAAATCATATTAGGGATTATGTCAAGACAAATTAAATATATAAATATCAAAATAATTATGGAAAGTGTTTCGTGTTTTGATATATTCTGTAATCCTAGGAATCTATATAGTGCAGGGACATAGCTAGCCCTATCAGGGATACTATATAGTGCAGGCACATAGCTAGTCCTATCAGGGATACTATATAGTGCAGGCACATAGCTAGTCCTATCAGGGATACTATATAGTGCAGGCACATAGCTAGTCCTATCAGGGATACTATATAGTGCAGGCACATAGCTAGTCCTATCAGGGATACTATATAGTGCAGGCACATAGCTAGTCCTATCAGGGATACTAAATAGTGCAGGCACATAGCTAGTCCTATCAGGGATACTATATAGTGCAGGCACATAGCTAGTCCTATCAGGGATACTATATAGTGCAGGCACATAGCTAGTCCTATCAGGGATACTATATAGTGCAGGCACATAGCTAGTACTATCAGGGATACTAAATAGTGCAGGCACATAGCTAGTCCTATCAGGGATACTATATAGTGCAGGCACATAGCTAGTCCTATCAGGGATACTATATAGTGCAGGCACATAGCTAGTCCTATCAGGGATACTATATAGTGCAAGCACATAGCTAGTCCTATCAGGGATACTATATAGTGCAGGCACATAGCTAGTCCTATCAGGGATACTATATAGTACAGGCACATAGCTAGTCCTATCAGGGATACTATATAGTGCAGGCACATAGCTAGTCCTATCAGGGATACTATATAGTGCAAGCACATAGCTAGTCCTATCAGGGATACTATATAGTGCAGGCACATAGCTAGTCCTATCAGGGATACTATATAGTACAGGCACATAGCTAGTCCTATCAGGGATACTATATAGTGCAGGCACATAATTGGTCCTATCAGGTTGTTATATAGTGCACAGGCATAGCTGGACATGTCAGGGGTGCTAACTTGTGCAGGCACATAATTGGTCCTATCGTGATGCTATATTGGGCAGGCACATAGCTGGTCCTGTCATGGGTACTCTATAGTGCACGAACATAGCCGATGCTATCGGGGGTGATATATTGAAGTAATTGTGGGAAGTGTAAGTGCTTCATGTTTCGATATATGCTAGACACATAGCTTATGCTATAATCATAGGATGTTATATAGTCCAGGCACATGGCTTGTAATATCAGGGGTGTTATACAGTGCAGGCACATAGCTTATCCTATCAGGATGCTATATAGTACAGGCACATAGCTGGTCCTGTCAGGGTGTTGTATTGTGCAGATACTTAGTTGGTCCTATCAGGGTGGTTTATAGTGCAGGCACATAGCTGGTCCTGTCAGGGTGCTGTATTGTGCAGATACTTAGCTGTTCCTATCAGGTTGGTATATAGTGCAGGCACATAGCTGGTCCTATAAGGGGCACTAAATAGTGCAGGCACATAGAGGGTCCTGTCAGGGTACTATATAGTGCAGGCACTTAGCTAGTCCTATCAGGTATGCTATATAGTGCAGGCACGTAGCTGGTCCTATCAGGATGGTGTCAAAGGTAATATCCAAGAAAGGGTTAAAAAAAGACCACCTATTAGGTTGGATACCTTCACATAAATAGATGAAATTCAATTTGAGAACTTTACACTATATTCGGTATTGACATGCTACTTCACAGTAAAGAATTGATTAAAATAATCAACCCCGCATATTTGTGTAAAAATATATATAACTTTTTAAATACAATATACTATATATAAAGTGTAAACAACAATGATATAAATGAGTGACCAACAATTACAATAGATGTACAGTAACTCAAACCACAATTATCACCATTAGGAGTACCAGCAATTAAAGGGTTAACCACACATAGGGATATTCAGAGATATTAAATAACAATGATTGAAGTCAGCTGCATAGAAAAGGATAATTGATCCTATAATTAATTAAAATACAGTTGGCGGCAGCATATATGAATACCTCTGTCCCAGAAATTGTATAAACTATGCTAATTGAGGTTTAAGGTATATTGTCAGGTGAGCAAACTTTAATATTAAGCCATGTCCTTTGACAATTTTCTTATACCATATATAATAACCAAATTTAGAGAAACTAACTGGAATAGAATCCCAGTTTTAAACCACTATAATTTAATTATCTGCTGATTTCAAATATTGCATACCTTCTGAATAAAACATATAAATTGCATTTAATATAGTCCATAATAGATAATAACCAAAATATACTTAGAATCAATCTAATAATATATGTCTAGACCGTATACCAGACTTCATTCAATGTATATCATACACATGACCATAACAATCCTATGTAAAACCTATAGGGTACTCCAAGGGCTAACCCACTTAGAAATATAGTATGCCACACCCAAGATGGCGACTTCTTTTGTCTAGTGTGAAGTTTAAATAAACTTCTCACTTTTCAAAAGTTTAGACCTAAAACACACACAAAGAAATCCAAAAACACACCACAAATTAAATAGACAAATATCAGTTAAAGGGTTACTAAATTAATTCAAAGAATTCCCCAGATCAATATTGGCTATTATAACCTTTCCAGAAACACAATATATTATTCTATAAATACCAAGAATTATATTAACTAATATATAATCCAAGCTATTTAACTATATTACACTTATCTGGCAAAATATTACAATTTACCAATAAATTCATTAATTCCGCTTAATTCAGAATTACTACAGCTATATAGCTTATTATAATTGATCCCAAATGGTTGGCCAGTCCAATTAAGACAAATTATAAGAAAAATTAAGTTTTTGTTCAAATATAGAAAAAATATATATTTGATTCTGAATTTTGCAGAATTTAAATAAGGAAAGATATATAGTTACCAGTCCAATAACTGTGGATTTCTTAGGATTTCTTTAGCAGGCAGCCAGGTATATTTCTGGAAAACATAGCAGGAATTGAAGAGCCAGGAACCAAGAGGCAAAAACCTCTTCTCTCTCAAAACTTACATATTTATAATGTAAAATTACCCTTATCAGAATCTCCTCTGATTGGATAGAGATCAATCTTATTCTGCAGTGACATCACACATATTATTATGGAAAAATTCCAGTCACTAGTAATAACACTATTTAGCCTGGAGATGTCGCGCTTACTCCACATTAAAATTTTACATATGATATCTGGATCTGTTTTCTATCAACAGATAAGAATGGCCACAAGGTCATTAGACTTGACATAAATATGTCAACATACCAGACTTTCCCATATGGGAGTATATCTTCCTTTAGACTTGGTGTCTAGCACATAATCGTATATCTCCATAAATGACATTCAGTTATTTCACCACTTTGAAACAAAGGCCATTGTTTTAACATTAGATCATTTACACACATCTAAAAAACAGACTTTTAGAGAATTTGGTTTGAAAGAAAAAGTAACCATTTCCTCCCCATCATGGCAATGTCTCTGACAGTGGTATATAGGGCAGACACGTAGCCAGTCCTATAAGGGGCACATAACAGTACAGGCATATAGCTGGTCCAGTCAGGGTGGTATATACTGCAGGCACATAACTGGGCCTGTCAGGGATGCTATATAGTGCAGGCATATAGCTGGTCCTATCAGGGATGCGATATAGTACATGCACATAGCTGGGCCTATAAGAGATGCTATATAGTGCAGGCACATAGCTGGTCGTATCAGGGTGCTATAGAGTGCAGGCAAATCGTTGGTCTTATCAAGGTGCTGTTCTTGCAGTATGTTGAAGATAACTGTAGCCTCCAAGGAGTTAATACTCATTTTGACACTGATAATCCCTTAGTTGTCAAAGGATCAGATGAGCCTTTGGAGAAATTTGTTTCTGGGTTCTGTAGAGTAACTCTTTGAGTGACAGAGATTTGCAACTTTTTTTTCTCATAATGCATAACACATACTGTGGCTCTTGAAAGGTTAAAGGCATGAGAAATAATCCTGGGTGCAGCAACAGGCCAGTGAGTGTACAACATTGTATTCTTTGGAGTGCTTTGTTTTAATCTTTAGCACTTATCTAGCCAAGTGGTGACAATGATCTTGGCAAAACGATAGGAGCTCCCTTTACCTAAGGATAAACTGTTCTGAAACAATAGATTTCACATGCTGATCTAGAAGTCTTGTCCGCTGTCATATGAACAAATAGATGGACCATTTGTGAAGCTTGTGTTTGGGAAACCACAAATATAATGCATGTCCTCTCTTATATTACTAAATATTACCCCTCTATCCCCAACACCATCCACATGCCTTCTTTTATCTTTCATATACTCTAGATAAGTGGTTCTCAACCAGGGAACCATGACACTCTGCTGCTACATAGAGAAATATCTGTGAGTGTAAAGTGTGCTCAGAAGTACAAGAAAAACACACAGGATGTGTTTGACCCTTTCTGGCCTATTCACATGAAGCCAAATGGGATTTTAGATGCAGACCTGCACTTAAAAATGTCTACATGTTGTTAACCCTGAACAACACATACTAAGGGGTTTACACACCAAGCAGTGTGATAAAGAGGTGATAAAGCAGGGATGACTTCTCCAGTGATATCACTTCTCCAATTTATTTTATTCTATAAAGCCTATGCACTAAGATGTCCAAAGTGGGAGAGATCTTAGTGCTTTGGCTCCACTGAATGATATAGAAACTGAAGAATTGATATCATTGGATAAGTTATCTCCTCTTTATCACCTTCCTATCACACCTTAGTGCATGTGTTTAATTTTTAATGTCTTGGATGCTACAGAGATCTCCAGTGCATTGCTTAACAGTATGTTAGAGACATGTCTTGTATCCAAATGGTTATTTAATATCTCATAGAAAGATATGTTCATATTTAATTAAAAAAAAAAGCAGAATATGTATGAATCATTTTCTTTCTTGCTCTGTTTACACTGATACAGTCTGAACTGACAATGAATACAAGCTGGAATGGGGATTATAGAGTAAAATTTAGCTTTCAAAAGAGGATGCTAGGAAATCCGTTCCCCTTCATTTCTTCTATATGCTCTTGAGATATAAATTATGCATGTGGAAGGAGTCAGTGAGTTTATACCAATGAAGCTTATGGTGTATGGACTTTGTGCAGTGGAAATACAGCTCCTTAATAAGCTCTCCATGCCCGCACTGAGCACATTTAGGCTGGAAAATGTGCTGAGTACATCATCTCGAAAGTTGATCAGCTGCCAGCTACAAGAAGGTAGAAACAGGCTGAGACACACCAGGGGTCATTTATCATGTTAAAGGTTTAACAGCATGTGCTGGACCAATGAGTAATTGCTAGCTCTGTTTAAACCATGTGAGATCCAAACTCCCTGTTTTGCTCTACAAAATGTCTACCTACCTCTTTTCACTCATAGTTTTTAAAGTATAAAATGAGTGTCAATAATTTAACCCTTTGAGTGCCAGAGGGCTATGCATAATAACCTTTATTATATAATAAAATAAATAAATAAATTCATGGTCTTTTTTTCTGCTGAGTGAAACAAGATCACACCCACTTCTGGGAGATTATTTGTTCCAATGCTATTATAGCTCAGGCTGTCATTTGGCTTTTGCTTTGTAGCCACTGGCTGCAGTTCGCATGGTGTGTGATAGTAACCTATCCATTAACTCATGAGTGTTTGAACTGTTATAACTTTTGAATAACATACCTGCCAGCACTGGAACTTCCTTCTTTTACTCGCCAGGAAACTCCATGAATTATATGTGCTTAGAATTTTCCATAATAAAAAGTTACTGATCCTTTAAAGGGCAATTAACTCCTAAAGATTAAAGAGGGTTATATATAATACTAGCAACATGGGACGGCGTTGCCCGTCATGTTATGACCATTGGGCGCACGTGTTTGAAATGCAGACACACTGATAAACACAGACATATGCAGCATACAGGCAGACACATACCATACATCCCAAGTGTCCCTCTTTAGGAGGGACAGTCCCTCTTTGAGGGCCAAATCCCTCTGTCCCTCTTTCCCACCCTATTGTCCCTCTTTTTAGGAGGTCAGACTGTGTGCAGGGCCGGCTCCACCTATAGGCGAGGTAGGCGCCGGCCTAGGGCGCACATGTACTGGGGGCGCGGGCATGCAGCGGAGAAGAGCTGCGCCCACACACCACGCCAGGAACCACAACACAGTCAGGTCTGTGTTGCTACAGCGCTCCCTCATCTGGTCGGATCTTTAGTAATGCAGAGCGCGCTGGGAGTCATGATCTCCAGCCGCGCTCTACATTACTGAAGAGAAGACTGCGCGGGAGATACAGGTATGTGATGGGGGGCAAGTTGGAGCTGAGGGGGCATAGTGGAGCTGAGGGGGCAAGTTGGAGCAGATGTGGGGCAAAGTGGAGATGATGGGGGCAAGTTGGAGCTGTTAGGGGAAAGCTGGAGCTGAGGGGCATAGTGGAGCTGGTGGTGGCAAGTTGGAGATGATGGGGGCAAGTTGGAGCTGATGAGGGTCAAAGTGGAGCTGATGAGGGTCAAAGTGGAGCTGAGGGGGGGCAAGTGGAGCTGAGGGGGGCAAAGTGGAGCTGGTGGGGCAAGTTGGAGCAGATGGCGGGGCAAGTTGGAGCGGATGGGGGCAAGTTGGAGCTGCTGGGGGCATAGTGGAGCTGATAGTGGAAAGTTGGAGCTGAGAGGGCATAGTGGAGCTGGTGGGGGCAAGTTGGAGCGGATGGGGGCAAGTTGGAGCGGATGGGGGGCAAAGTGGAGCTGATGGGGGTAAGTTGGAGAGTATGGGGGGCAAAGTGGAGCTGATGGGGGTAAGTTGGAGCTGAGGGGGTAAAGTGAAGCTGAGGGGGCAAAATGGAGCTGATGGGGGCACGTTGGAGCTGATGGGGGCAAGTTGGAGTTGATAGGGGCAAAGTGGAGCTGGTGGGCCAAAGTGAAGCTGATAAGGGGCAAGTTGGAGCTGGTGGGGGGCATCTCTTACAGGCATCTCCAAAACAGGGGCAGAGTGGCTCAGGGGGCAGAGAGAGGACAATCATGAAAAGAGGTTGGGTATAAGTAGGCAGGGTATAAAGGGGTGGGACACAAGGAGCAGAGCGAAATGGGCGGCAAAATTAGGTTTTGCCTAGGGTGGCAAAAATCCTTGCACCAGCCCTGACTGTGTGGTGTGTATTACTTTGCTCTACAGCAATAAAGCAATAAACTTCAGTATATGTGTGTATACATTAGTCTGTGCAAATAAAATACTTTGGTCTTGAACTAAATCATTTATTCAGTTACATAAATAGCCAGTAATAGGTCATGAAATAACCTAAAAATTCTTACTAATGCCCCGCCCACCAGCCACACCCCCAATAATATTACCTAAAACTAACGTGTCCCTCTTTGGCCCTGTGAAATGTTGGGAGGTATGCACATACACACAGTGAGCGGCAGAAACATGCAAAAGACACGCACACACACACACACTGGAGATGGACACACATATGTAACAGAGATGTACACACACAGACACGCAACATATATGAGCAGAAACACATGTGCTCATGAGTTGTGTACCCCTCTGGCACTCAAAGGGTTAAGGTATAGAGAGGCATGTCAGAGTTAAATAGCAGTGGGAAGTGTGTTCATACCTGGGAACACTGACTTGTGAAGTCCCTAGAGGGGACTGATGTGGTGCTGATGTGGAGAGACAAATGGGGCAATCTGGGTTAAAAGTGGGTGGGGCTTAATCGCGAGTAGGGGGCGGGGCTTAACATAAATGTGGAAAAAGTGTTAGTAATAGGCTGGGGAAGGAGGAGACGTGGGTGGGGAATGCAAGTTTACAGTGTGAGGGGTTTGAACACACTCCATGAGGGGTAAAACTTGATACAGAACCCTGTGGCAGTCAGTGGGTTAAGTGTGAATCTGATGGCTGTCTGTCCTGTGTCTTGCATGGCAAATGGTGACAGTGAAGAAGTAATTCAGCAATGAGGGCCTACCTTAACCCTTTGAGTGCCATTTTGTTCCCCTGCTGATGCAGCACCATTCAGTGGCTTTACTACAGGTCCTGCTGAGGCCACTGGGAGTCAAGGTGAGTGACTGTGTGTCAGCCATCTTTCTTTCTGGCTTTGTGTGTGTGTATGGGTGTTTGGTGCTGTGTGAGTGAGGCATGTATGTGTTATACCTGGGAATTGTTACTTGTGGAGTCCCTCATGTGGTGCTGATGTGGAGAGAGCAATGGGGCAATCTGGGTTAAAAGGGGGCGGGGCTTAATCGCGAGTAGGGGGCGGGGCTTAACATAAATATGGAAAAGTGTTAGTAATAGGCTGGGGAAGGAGGAGAAGTGTGAGAGAAATGCAAGTTTACAGTGTGAGGAGTTTGAACACACTCCCTGAGGGGTAAAACTTGATACACAACCCTGTGGCAGTCAGTGGGTTAAGTGTGAATCTGATGGCTGTCTGTCCTGTGTCTTGCATGGCAAATGATGACAGTGAAGAAATAATTGAGCAATGAGGACCTACCTTAACCCTTTGAGTGCAATTTTGTTCCTCTGGTGCTGCACTACAGGTCCTGCTGAGGCCTCTGGGAGTCAGGGTGAGTGACTGTGTGTGTGTGTCAGCCATATGTATTTCTGGCTTTGTGTGTGTATGTGGTGCTGTGTGTGTGAGTGGGGGCATGTCTGCTTGGTGCTGTGTGAGTGGGGCATGTGTGTGTGTGTGTGTGGTGCTGTGTGAGTGGGGCATGTGTGTGTGTTTGTGTGGTGTTGTGTGAGTGGGGCATGTGTGTGTGTTTGTGTGGTGCTGTGTGAGTGGGGCATGTGTGTTTGTCTGTGGTGTAGGAGCAAGTGGCGGCCATATTGTTTTTTTCTGACTTTGATAGTGGTGGGTGGGCTGCATAGTGGGGGCGGGCCAACTCCCTGCATGATTGAATCACCCAATGGGAACAGTAACTCCTCCTTAATACCACCCCTGGGTGTGTTTTGGCAGGCACAAAGTCTTCTTTTATATATATAGATACACCTCTAAATGTATGATTCATACTGTTTGAATTTAAAGCAGAACTATCCACTGAAAATAAAGTACCCCCCAAATCATTATGCATATAGCAATATGCATATCCATACTAGTATTACCCTGAATAAGTCTGGCATTATTGATAAATCCAACTCGTTCCCAGACACACAGGCAGGTATCTTTCTGTACCGGTATCTGTTCGCTGTGCCATCAGTCCCTTCCTGTACCTTAAGGGTCAATGCAATTCCTTCTAGAGGAGACCGGGATGGACAGCGCAGACACAGATGTCTCTTTGGCAGCATGTGTACACAGATGCCTGCCTGCGTTTCTGGGAACGCATTGGATTTATCAATAATGCTAGACTTACTCGGGGTAATACTAATATGGATATGGATTTCACCATGTGCATAATCATTTGGGGGGCATTTGCTAGAATTGTCTCTTTTGCATTGCTTTGCAATGGATTGGAGATATTGCTAGCATCTAAGGGGTTAATAAAGTTACTTCTTTATGACAATTTCAATGTAAAGTGAAATAAAAAAAGGGCCAGGAGAATGGGCTTGAATACTAAAGGCAGTTACCTGACAGCTATAGGAATGGATTTCTATAGCTTAAAACTCTTCCATACTCTGTTTGTCCTGTAGATCATTGTGATCTGCAGGACTGGGTGAGATTCACTTGGAAATTCACTCTGAGCTTCCTGGAGAGGAAGCAATATCACTATCTTTTACACTGAAACATCTTGCCAGTGGGCTTCAGTTGAACAGACAAATTTTCTACATGTGCCAGGTGAAACTCTGCTGCACGTGAAACAAAGGGTTTAGGGTAAAGCTGTAGGGAAAGGCCCTGCCTTTTCTAAAGTGTCCCTCCCCCTGGAGGAGGGGAACTTTACCCCCATGGTTCCTGTGTTCCACGTGGCCTAAGAGAAAAGTATTTAATGTACGTGTACTAAAATTCTTTTCTCTGTCGTCCAATACAGGTTACTGGTAACTTTGGGTAGGTGATCTGCCCCTTTAATTAAGCGGGAACAATTCTAGAATTGTTTGCAGGGGGTGGAGCCTACCTTCCCTCCTTGGCTGCAGCTAGCCAACCAGCTCCAGTAAGATTTGTTCCTTGGTGAAGACACAGGCAAGAGAACAGTTCTGCTATAGTTTTAGAAAATGTTTTGTTTTTCTGTTAGAAATGGAATACCACCATTAGGCAGATTACCATAACTGACAATGCCCTTAAATGTGGCTAGCTCAGTAACCAGGTGCTTTTTGTGGACCTTACGCCCTGGGGTGAAAATCTTGGGTACAAGTTCTTTCCTCAGGAGTTGCCCACCGAAGCTTCTTCTTAATAAATGGTAATCTGAAGACAGAAGATCTGCAGGAAATGTGAGCAACCCTTTGAGTGCTGCAAGTCCACATGTCCCAGTGTCCCTCCGCACAGGGGTTTCCCCTTTGGAGTTCTATTGCACACTCCTGCACTCATTGGGTTTATCTGTATGTCTGTTGGGTCTTTTGGAGCAGGTTTATGTAGTAACTTAACCCTTTAGCTGCTGGTTTTGCATCTTTGGGGGGGAAGAGGGGTTTGGCACATTCCCTACTGGATTCAGTGTGTTTTGGGCATTTTAACATGTTCTAGTGATGTTTCATGTACTTTTATTTTACTGTTTCAACTTAACCAAAATTTTTGCACTTTACTGCATAGATGCCATTGCTCCATTCACTTCTATGGGACTATACAGTTTGGGACATATCTCTGCAACCGCTCGACGTATCGACTTCAGAGATGGCTCATTTTAATTGTCTGCTCTTGCTCTGTCAACTGGTTAACATTTTAAATGCGTTGGGGGCTCAGGGCTTTGGGCACTGTTGGGATACTTTGTCTGGGAAAACTACATTTCCCATGAGCGCTTGCTTCGCGTGCTCATTTCTGATTGGCTTCCGCCGCGGCAGCCATTTTGTGCCTTTTACAGAATGAGTATACTATGCAGGGCTTGGACTCTCCTTCTCTCCTCTGCAGATTACTCCTTCGCCTGCCAGATAAGTGTATTTTAGCGATTTCGTTTTTTTCTTTCCTTCCAGATTGAGACACGTCCAGCGAACCAGGCGGTTCCCTCAGCTCCGCGTGCCTCCTCCAAGCCCAAACAGCAATGGAAGCCCAAGGTCTCCTCCAAGCCTAAGGCTTCCAAGCCTCCTTCGGCATGACTCGCCGAACCCAGGTCCCCACTTGGCTGTGGGTGGCCGTCTGTGTCACTACCAGGTGGTGGCGGAAGGGTACAGGATCCCTTTCGTCTCTCTCTTCCTCCTTTTTGCTTTTTTCCTTCTCATACGCCCCAGGGCGCAGAGAAATGCCATCTGTTCAATGGCGCTATCCAGGCCCTTCTGGACAAGGATGTTCTAGAACTTCTTCCAGTTCAAGACAGAGGTATGGGTTTTTACTCAAACCTCTTTGTGGTCTCCAATAAGGATGGAGGTTGTCATCCCATTTTGGATGTGAAGGATCTGAATTCCTTTGTGATCAGGACCCATTATCACCAGGAGTCCCTAAGGACGGTGATTGCTGCTATGTCCCCGGGGGAATTCTTTGCCTCTCTGGATCTTTAGGACGTGTATCTACACATTCATCCAGAGAGTCGGCAGTATCTCAGATTTGCCTGAGACCAAGGGCACTTTCAGTTTTCAGCTCTTCCCTTTGACTACAACTCCTCAAGTTTTCAACCGTGTCCTGGGAGCTTTAGTGTCCGTCCTCCACAGGGATGGCATCAGAGTTACTCCATACATGGATGACCTGCTTCTGAAAGCTCCTTCTGTGGACCTTCTTCATCAGCAGGTTCAGACCTGCATTCATGTTTTCACCCATCACGGGTGGATCATCAACATGGATAAGTTGGGTCTTGTCCCATCCCAGCATCTGGTCTTCCTGGGCCTTCTCTTCGACACTTAGCAGAGCATGGTGTTTCTCACAGATGAGGTAGCTCACCAGATCGCCCACAGAGTTTCTGCTGTTCTGGCTCACAATCCAGTTCCAGCCAAGAAGCTGTCCTCGCTAGTGCCAAAATTAATCTCCACCATAGAAGCGGTCCCATTTGCCATGGCTCACACCAGGGAACTCCAGAGGTTTGTGATCCAGGTGTACAAGGGTCAGCCGAACCTTCTGAAGACGTCAGTATCCCTTCTTCTTCATGTGGAACTGAGTTTGTCGTGGTGGCTCGACCTCTCCAATCTGCTGAAAGGCAAGTCCTTCCTGGTATCCTTCTGGATCACAGTAACAACTGATGCTAGCCTCTCTGGCTGGGGAGCTGTCCTGGGTCGCCCCAGTGCTTAGGGTCGGTGGTCTCTGGAGGAATCTCTCCTTCCCATCAATGTGTTGGAGCTTCGGGCGATATTTCATGCCCTTCGTCATTGGACATCTCAGCTGGAAGACTGCTCAGTCCGGTTATAGTCCGACAACGCCACGGCCGTGGCTTACATCAACAAGCAGGGTGGAACAAGAAGTCTCGCCGCTTGTTAGAGGTCAAGGGTATTATGTCCTGAGCACAATCCTGTCATAGACAACGTCATGGCAGACTTCCTCAGTCAACACACAATGGACAGCGACGAGTGGGAACTGCACCCAGAGGTATTCACCCTCATCGTTCAGAAGTGGGGTCTTCCTTGCGTCGACCTGATGGCGACAAGACACATCTGGAAGGTTCTGAGGTTCTGCTCTCGCTGGAGGGATCCTGTAGCTATAGAGGTGGATGCCATGTCCATTCCTTGGTTATTGCCTTACATCTTTCCTCCCCTCCCCATGTTGCACAAGGTGTTGCAGAAATTGAGACTGGAGCGCTGTCCAGTCATTCTGATTGCTCTGTACTGGCCTCGACAGGCTTGGTTTCTGGAGCTTCTGGATCTTTCAGTGGTGGGGCCATTCCGGCTCCCTTACAGTCCCAATCTTCTTCTACAGGGTTACCTGCTGGAAGGAGGATGTTCATTGGCTAGCTTTGACAGTTTGGAAATTGAATCATCAATATTGAAGAAGAAAGGTTTTTCTTCTGGTGTGGTGGCTACTATGCTCAGTGCCCACAAACCTGTTTCTTCTAAGGCCTACCATCGTGCTTGGTCGACCTTTCTATCTTGGTGTGCTGACAGGGACCTTTCTCAGGAATTTGATCTGCCTATGGTCCTGGCCTTTTTGCAGGACGGTGTGGATAAGTGCCTCAGTTTGAGTTCCCTTAAGGTTCAGACTTCTGCTCTCTCTGTTTCCTTTCAGAGGAGCATTGCAATTCTTCCTGATGTCAAGGTTTTCTTTCAGGGCGTTGCTCATACTCGTCCTGTCTTTAAGAATCCCGCTCCTTCCTGGGATCTTAACTTGGTTTTTGGTGTTCTTCAGTGCCCTCCCTTTGAGTCCTTGGCTACTATCCTCTACGCCTGTTGACGTGGAAAATGGCCTTTCTCCTGGCGATCATGTCCGTTCGCTGTGTCGTTACATGCTCTGTCCTGTAAACCACCTTTTTAGGTGTTTCACAAGGACAAGACGGTGCTTCGCACTTCTCAGGAGTTTCTCTATAAGGTGGTTTCGGAGTTCCACATCAATCAGGAGATTATGGTGCCGCCTCTGACAAGGAGAGGGATCTCCACTTGTTAGATGTGGTGCTTTGTCTCAAGTTTTATGTCCATCGCACTGAGTCTATCAGGCAATCTGAAGTGCTGTTTGTCATTCCTGAGGGTCCCAGGGCAGGAAGACCTGCATCCAAAGTGACTGTTGAGTCCTGGAACAAGTCCACTATTCGTAAGGCTTATGAGCTCAGGAAGAAGCCTGTTCACTTCCGGGTCACGGCTCATTCTACTAGATCTATTGGTGCTTCTTGGGCTTACAAGAATCAGACCTCCACTAATCAGTTGTGCAAGGCAGCCACTTGGTCGTCTGTGCACACCTTTTCGAAGCACTACCATGTTGATGTGCTGGCATCGGCTGACGCCAGCTTTGGGAGGAAGATCCTGGAGGCAGTCTTGCCTGTCTAGGATCTTCTTTGGTTCTTGGTGCTTCCTTCACTTTTGAGCCCTGTTGGCTCTAGTTCAGTGTGCTGTGTAACAGTTTTGGGGTGTTGTTACCCCTGTTCAGTGTCCATTGACACTTAATTGTTTGTTGGGCTATCTCTGATCTGATGGTTTATATCTGCTCTGGTGACTTTGGGGGCCTTGCGCCTGGCCCTTGCCTTACTACCATGCCTCTGGGAATCTCAGTGGTTGAACATCCCAAAGTTACCAGTAACCTGTATTGGATGACAGAGAAAAGAGGATTTTACTCTTCCCTGTTAAATCCTTTTCTCTTAGTCCATACAGGTTACTGGTCTCCCACCCTGTCAATGAACCATGCTTGGCTCTCCTGTGGCAGACTGTGGGGATCCTTCGGTTTCATGCTCACAGGAGTCTTCTTTCCCTTCTACTATCTAGTCAATAGCTAGTGTCTCCAATCTTACTGGAGCTGGTTGGCTAGCTTGCAGCCAAGGAGGAAAGGTAGGCTCCACCCCCTGCATACAATTCTAGAATTGTTCCTGCCTACTTAAAAGGGAGGATCGCCTACCCAAAGTTACCAGTAACCTGTATGGACTAAGAGAAAAGGGTTTAACATGTAAAACTGAAATCCTCTTTTTTTCTGCCGGAAAGACCTAAAGTGCTGGTTGTGAACTGGTTAATCTATCTACTTGTCATGTATTTTCTAAAATGTTTTTTCAATATTATTTCCTGGTTGTTGTAGTTGTGGGGTTGTTGTCATGGAATATGGCCATGTAAATATGTAACAGATGTTTCTATAACAAGATCTCAATAGATTTCTACAAATTTTAAATTTCATCTACACTTTGAGTGCCAAGTGAATGCATTTTAAACCCCTGATGTGCTGAAAGTGTTAAAGGGATAGTAATGTAATTTTAAGTTGCTTTAATATTGTAGGCATTAAAATAGGATTTAGAAATAAATTCTTCATTGGAACGGTCTTCAAAGTGTGCTTGCAAACCAGGCGCACTTTTTAGACCATTCCAATGAAGTATTTATTTTCTAAATAGCGCGATTTCGGTTCTACTGAAGAGCTGCTATCTGGCCAAATGACCGGAATCTGCTACTGTCAGCTAGAGCACCGACTTTTCTGAAATAGCCAGGAAGGGGAAATTTTAGACATAAAGGTTTGAGAAATAAGACTTACATCGATGTTAATCTTCTTTAAAGGGACAGTAATGTCCCATAACATTTTTTAGAGTTTTGTAGAGCTTAAAAAAATAAGCTAAATGCCACAAATCGTATCTCTCGAACCACTATGGTTTGAGAGTTATCATCCCCTAAATTTCCCCTCTCCCTCCTCTTCTCCTGATGTCAGCTGTAAGCTGACAGCAGGAGTTCCTGGTCTGGGGACCGACATGTGGCTCTTCAGCAGAGCCGCAATAGCGCAATTTAAAAAGAATTACTTCTTTGGAACAGTCTACAAAGTGGGACTGGTTTGCAGGCACACTTTGTAGACAGTTCCAAAGAAGTATTTATTTTTAAATTGTGCAATTGCGGCTCTTCTGAAGAGCCTCCTCATGTCGGCCGACACAGATCTCCTTCTGTCAGCTTTACAGCTGACAGAAGTAGAAGAGGAACTTTAGAGGATGATATCTCTCAAACCATAGCGGTTTGAGAGATAAGATTTGTGGCATTTAGCTTATTTTTTTAAGCTCTACAAAACTCTAAAAAAACGTTCATGGGTCATTACTGTCCCTTTAATGCAGTGATTCTCAACCAGGGTGCCGTGGCACTTTGGTGTGCCACAAACATCAACTTAGGGTGCCCCATGTTTTCTATGAAGACTAACAAAAATGGACTTTTAAATAAAGATTTATAGAAATTGTTATGCACAATGTGTTTATTTTGTTATAAAGATTATAAGACCTAATAATAACTGTATATTTATGTATTGTACCCTTCTTATGCCCTTGATAAAGTACATTAAATATGTTAGGTGTGCCCCGAATGTCCTAGATTGTGTGTTAGAGGTGCCCCGAACAAAAAAAAGATTGAGAACCACTGCTTTAATGACTACAATATTAAAGCAACTTAGAATTAAACATTACTATCCCTTTAAGTTATATGCACAGTGCAACTTTCTATTTGAATCCAATCTTAGCCATACACATTAAGTCAAAAATGGAGCAATTCCGGGCCAAACCAGTTGAACCATAGGGGTAAATACAAAGTTAAAACAACTTAAAAAGTTGTCCAATTGATTTAAATAGGGCTTTTAACCCTTTGAGTGCCAGATTGATGTGCACTCGGGGGGTTAAAAGCCCCCATTTAAATCAGTGAGAATTATTAATACCTCCCCATGGTGCAGTCAAAATTGCTCCACTTTTGTTATTTGTGCATATTGCCCTTAGTTTAAATTACAATGTCAGTAATTATTTCCTTCTTTCTCTAATTGCAGTTTATTGTAGAATGTCACGGGAACACGCTCCTCCCCCAGTTTTTGGGCATGTACCGGCTAAATGTTGACGGGGTCGAGACCTACATGATTGTTACAAGGAATGTATTTAGCCATCATCTCTCTGTGTACAGAAAATATGATTTAAAGGTAATAACCAAACCTATATAATAATTCTCGAATGTATGTTTGTCAGAAGCTGTCATGCACAGTACAGATGGCTGCGCGTGCTGCAGTCATGCGCAGTACAGACTGCCTGCACCGCGGCTGAAAACTGAGCAGGGCGCTCCGAATTCAGACCATAGTCGGTGCACAGAGAGGACTACAGTCTGAATACGAAGCGCCCCACTCCGTTATCAGACGCGGCGCAGGCAGTCTCTAATGTGCATCCCTGCACCGTGGCTGTTGCTGCCTGCCACTGTGGCCCATGTACACGGGCTGGTCCAACTAGTCCTTAATATAACCTTAGTTTACTGTGAATATGTGTTACTGTTGACTGAAATACTACATGCCATAATGGTGTTTATGTACTCTGTGATACGGATTCATTTATAATGGAACCACATCTTATAACAACTGAAAAAGCTTTTAAAACATCTACTTTTATTTTAGTCATTTTTTTATTTAAACCCTTAAGGACCGGCCGTTCATAAGGACCACGTAGCATTTTTCTTTTTTTTCTTTTTTTTTTTTCTTATCGGAATCAGAGGTCCCTGAATGGCGTGCAGCCTCAAGGGGACCCCTGGATTCCATGACATTCATGTACGTCATGTGTCCTTTAGGCACATTCTCCCCATGATGTACATGTACGTGCTTGGTCCTTAAGGGGTTAAACCAATTGTTTGAGACATTAGATGTATTTATTTGTCAGTTTATTCACATTAGACATGCCAGCCAGATACTAACTCTCGCTCCCAGGGCCGATGCAGAAAACGCTGACCCATATGTATAAAAGCAAACTGGAGTTATTCTGGACTAAACCAACTGCTCCATGGGGGGATAAATAAGAATCCCATGCATGCTTAAATTCCCTCACTGTATTAACTTCTACCACTTCCACTAGTAGGCTATTCCACTGATCTACTACCCTCTCAGTGAAGTAAACTTTCTTACATTACGTCTAAACCTCTGTCCCTCTAGTTTGACTATGGCCTCTTGTCCTAACATTTTTACTCCTTTGAAATGTACTTCCCTCCTGCACTTTTTTGAATCCCTTCATGTATTTGAATGTTTCTATCATATCCCCTCTCTCTTTTCTCTCCTCCAAGTTATACATGTTCAGATCTTATAGTCTATCCTGATATGTCTTTTCCTGTAAACCACACACCATTTTAGTAGCCCCTCTATATCCTTCTGGAGATGGGGTCTCCAGTACTGTACACAATACTCTAGGTGAGGTCTAACTAAAGTTATGTAGAGTGGCATGACCACTTCCCTTTTTCTGCTACTAATGCCCCTAGCGATACAACCCAGCACCCTGCTTGTATTCCCCACTGCTTTATTACACTGCCTGCCTGCCTACCTTTAAATCATTAGAAATAATTATTCCCAAATCCCTTTCCTCTGTTGTGTCTGACAGCACAGTACCCGTAATAGAATATTTTCCTTTGGATTTTTATGTCCCAAGTGCATTAAATGGGTTAAAAAGGTATTTTCAAGTGCATGTGAATTTAGGAATCTTTTTTTGTCCCCTATGAAGCAGTTGGATTACTTCAGAATGACTCCAGGTTTCTTTTATAAATATGCGCCTATGTTCTGTAAATTTGGAGGAGGTGGCGGCTGTGTCAGATTCCTGTCAACAAAGCCATGGAGTCTTGGGTTGCCAAGCCAGAGCATTTGAGGAAATGCAAATCATTAACCTTTAAGCTCCCTAGGGGAATGCAACACATTGGGGCGCAATGTTAACCTGGTGCTTTACAATGTACTGGATACCCCTCTGGCACTCATAAGGTTAACTGAAATTCTTTCAGGGCTTCTAAATAAAGCTGGCCTCTACTTCCTTCTGATTTTTTTTACTTAATTTAACCCCCTTAGGGAACAGAGGGAACTGCAACAGATTGCCTAACCATGATGCCTTCTTAACACCATTCTCACTGCTGAATTTTATCTCTCAAAAAGAATTAGCGCTTTAACGCTTTGAGTGCCAGAGAGGTATCCAACTCATTGCAACGCAATGCGTTGGATACCTCTCTGGCACACAAAGGGTTAATCTTCCTAAAGACTTTCATAAGAGGTTTTTAGAATTCCAAAAAAACTTTTATTCATGGCACCATACTTGTTCTCAAAGAGCATTTTCTGGATTTAGCGGAGGAAAAAAAAATTTTTCCTGAAATTAAATGGTCATAGTTCATATGTAATTGTGTGAAAACTTTTTTTGGGGGTTTTTTTTTTTTATAAATAGTGTAATGCAATCATGAAGCTGCATTCAAATGAACATCTTATGTTCACAAAAAAAAAAAATATCACTTATAAACCTACAATAAACAACCACAGTCCACTTGTTTGCACTAAACTCATACAGGTATATAGACTAAAGGAGGCAATTCCCAGCTTGCAACTTCATAATAGTTTACTTTGGTTTTAGTCTATGTATAAACATCGAAAGTATGGAAACTAGAGATATCGCCAATGCTATGCTTTCCAATGTGTTGCAGATCTCTCTAGCATCCAAGAGGTTAACCCTTTGAGTGCCAGAGCAGTGCATTCCGTACCCCTCGGGCACTCAAAAGGTTAAATGGATATGAATGGTAAGATACATAGTTGATGAGACTGAAAAAGACATGTCCATCAAGTTCAGCCTTTGCCATGTCACTCTTGTTGCTCCGGAAGAAAAAAAAAAGCTTTTCCAATTAAATCGCAGATGGGTAAAAAAAAATTGTTTCAGACTGCAAAAGTCAGATGATATCTCCCCGAATCCACATACTATCTGTATTGAAACCAACTGTCATAGTTCTCAGTTTTGTCCTGAGCTAGAATTGTATCCAGTATGTTTTCGAAAGCATATACAGCAGAGGCGTCCCGTGGGCTAAATGTATAAAAAGCAATTTTTATACCTAATTAACTAGCACACATGAACTAGTAGGACTAAACCCATGCTTGCCAGTACTGTACAGTTCAAGAATAGATGTCTGTTATATATCCGTATTGATATTGACTTGATCAATAAAGAAATCAATATTTTTGAATAGCTGACAGGCTATAATTCATCATCAGTAAAGAAAAATATGTGGCCCTTGCACTTAAGGTTTTCTGATTATGTGGCCCTTTATTGAAAAAACTTGGTTGCCCCTGATCTACAGTATCTGTAAACACAGCTTCCTGAGGCAAACAATTCCACAAACTTACTTCCCTTACTGTAAACAATTCCTGCCTTTATTTTAGTCAAAAGCACTTTCCACTACTCTTAATAGCTCAGCTCTTTGAGTAAATGAGTAATCAGTTCCCTAAAGTGTTCCTGTAACTAGTAATCATAACACTCCTTAGACACCTTAGACTTTTTTTAATGTTATGGGGGGTTTTCCAGATGAATAATACAAGGGTACTTCCACAGCTGGGAGATTTTTAATTCATAAGTAATTAGAGTTCAAGCTGTTGGCAACAGAGCCAACTGGGGTGAGACTTCTCCAGTGTTATAAACCTTCCAAACCTATGTTGTTCTATGGAGCCAATGCACTAAGATCTCTAAAGTTGGGAATTCTTAATGCATTTGCTCCATAGAATAACACAGGATTTGGAAAGTCATCTCCACTATAACATCCATTTATCATACCTTAGTGCATCTCCCCTGGTGACCAAAAGACATTTTTCTAATCATGCACTCTGTGAGAGAGAGGGTAATTAAAGGGGATCTTTTGCCCCTACATATATGTTAGGCTAAATAGCTCGTTTATGTAGCGACTAGCTGGGATAAGGTTTTCATTTTTTTAATAACATCACTATTTAGCCGAATTTAATCCAGTAAATATTGCCCTGCACCCTACTTCCGGACAGACTGTGGTTACCTAGTAGCTATGTAGCTAGTCGCTACATAAACAAGCTATTTAGCCCAACATGTGTACGGGTGATAGATCCCCTTTAACTGTGATAGAAACAGCACCACCTGGCGACCACAATAGAACTTTATTGTTTATCCCTTTGAATGACAGCGGGGTATGCAGTGCTCCTCTTTGGAACTCATTGGACCCCCCTGACCACATTGCGCCCCTCGCCACAATTGCCCCCAATTAGCCACAATTGCCCCCAATTAGCCACAGTTGCCCCCAATAGCCACAATTACCCCCACATTTCTTCCACATTGCCATAATTGCCCCCACATTGCCACAGTTGCCCCCAGTTGCCTCCACAATTGCCCCCAATTGCCACATTGCCTTCACTGACACGCTCCATGCACATCTCCTACTTCCCTGGTGGTCCAGCGGTTGGCATGGCAGGAGAGGTCTTCTGCACAGCCGGATCTCGCGCTGTCCTTCAGTAATGCAGAGCGCTGGGAGATGATGTTGTCTCCCAGGCTCTGCATTACTACTTCAAAACCGAGGTCTGTGCTGAAGAAAGCACGGACCTCGTCCTCAGCTGCTTGTTGCTGGCACAGGGCGGGGGTGGGTCGCAATGGGGCGGCCGGGCCCCTGGAGTGGCGGGCCCAGTCACAGGTGCAACACACTATTGTTACGCCACTGAATTTAGGATTGAATACCTTTTTACCACTTTGATCGCCTGAGAGGTTATCAACACGTTTCTTTGCAATGCTTTGCATACTACTTTTGCATTGAGAGGGTTAATGAAAAATCTCTTCCTAGCAGTGGAAGTACCTTTGCTTTACTCAGCATAAAAGCCATAGAACATGTTTTTTTATATATAAAAAAATATGTTTCCTGCTCTTTTAACGTATGCTCAGTGGCACACTCACCACACAAATCGGCCATGTTTTTTTGCAGAGAACTTATTACACATAGATATGGTTTTATTCACCTCTGAACTACATGGTTGGGAAGAAACTTTCACCAATAATGAATAAACGTATCTACATTCACCACTCTACCAGTAATTCCAAAAATTTATTTCATTAACCCTTTAAGGCCAGAGGGGTACATAACAAATTGATCTGCACTGCGTTGCATGCCCCTCTAGCACTCAAAGGGTTAAGTTCATTGGAATCTTCTGAAATTTTATCGGATGTTATGTTTTACCACAGTTAGTCTGCTGTTAGTGTTATGTGTGCAGAATTACTTTGATACGTTTGGTAAACCCCTCTGTGTTTTTTCAGGGATCCACTGTGGCTAGAGAAGCCAGTGACAAAGAAAAGGTATTGTACTTATTTCTTTATTGTAAACATAAATGTACTAAGAGCTCATTGTTTGGCTGGGATGATGGGAACTGTAATCCTCAAGACCCGGAGGATCTCAGGTTGTCCTCCCCGCTCTAGTTCATATCCATAAGTGCAGCTGCCAGGGGAGGGCTGGCCTGGGGGGCAGGGGGGCAATTGCCCCCTGGGCTGGTCATATGTCTGGGCTGGCGGGCCACTGCACCTCACTAAATCTCCCGACTGGTGCTGTAAATGGAGCTACACTAGTGATACCACAGAGCTTACAATCCAAATTGAGCTAAACTAGTAGCATAAACCATTTCCCTTGTAAGCGCTATAGTATCTCTAGGTAAGCTTGACTTAAATTGTAAGATCTGTAGTAGTGCACTAGTGTAGTCCCAGTTTAACTGTAAGCTATGAGATATCACTTGACTTACATTACAACATTAATGCCAATTTTAAAATTAACAAAAGGGTGTGGGCTGGAACAGTGGGCTCGAACGATAATAGAAATGGGCCACAATATATTTGCCCCCTGGGCCACAAGTTGCCAGCCCTCCCCTGGCAGCTGCGGCACAGAAAATTACCTACATGGCTTTGCAGACATCTCTCACATTCAAGAAGTTAAAATCCCCTTTTAGATCAATGGGAATCTGTACTCCCCCGTGATGTAGTTGGTGTACCACATATTCCCTCCCCTTATTTTTTTTTTAACATAAAACTCTTACATTCTCATATTTAACCATGTTAATATCTGTAAGAGTTTCATGCACCATTCTAATTACTTTTCCTTGTACCATATCCAATTTTTAATCCCTTAAGGGCCATGGCACTTTTTTATTTTCGCAATGAATTCTGGGATGGCAAAGCAGTGTGCAGCTGCACTGCCATCCCAGAATGCCATGATATGTGAGGACCATCACTGGTCCTTAACGGACATCCTCCGGTGACTGTCCTTGGCACGTCACCAGTCCTTAAGGGGTTAAATCTGCCAGCTTATTTGTGTGCTCCATCTGGCTGATGAGAAAATGTAATTTTTTTTGGCTTTTGTTTAGAAGTAATTTTTAGTACCAGAAGGGCTGCTCCAGGCAATAGTCTGATATTATATAATAATTATGGTTTAATCATGTGTAAACTTCCTAACAGAAATTAACCAAGAAACTCCTGTTAAATAAATTACCGTAAAATCTCAGGTATAATATGCACCAATGTATAATACATGGGTGTATATTTTACTCAAGATTGCCAGATTCCTTTCCTCCCTCCCTTCCCCGGTCGCAATCCACTCTCAGCAGATTCCTTTAACTTGCACTGAAGTCTCAACCCTGTCAGATTCCTCAGTGACATCTTCACTGCGGGTGGCTGTCCCACTTCTATTATTGTCTTTTCAGGACCTTTCAATGTAAGCCACTGTAATGCTCTGTGAGGACTTCAAAGTCCTTGCAGGGCAATACCGTAGATCCAGTGCTTATATCTCTAAGCACTGGATCTATGGCACTGCCCTTCAAGGACCTTGAGGTCCTCACAGTGCCTTACCATTGGCCTACATTGAAAGGTTCTGACAGGGCATTGATGGAAATGTGTTATACATAAATGACACCTTCAAGATTTTAACCTTTTTTGATACTAATGAAGTCTGAAGCGTTTAAGGTGTTAATCATGGTATCAGAGGAGATAATCATTATTTGTCAAGGAGCAACTATTAATATACTTTTCTTAATAATATTTGCTATAAAAGGGATGTTATTGACTGATATTTTTCTCATTGCATTGTAAGTTTAAGAGCTATTTAGCATTTAAAATTCCCGCCCTACCCTTTTTTACTATGTCATTCTGCTCGCCGGAGAGCTGGCCGAATGGTTGGTTGACCATGGCAACCCACTGGCCGTTCACTCATACTGAAAGCCATTTTCTCACACACAGTTGTGGTCACTCAGTTTGTGCATATAATGCATTAAAACTAATCACACAAAGGCGAATGTCTAAATGTGAGTGAACACTTGGTGGGTTGCCATTTTTTAAAGGCTGTTTCAAGGAAAAGATGGGATGATAATAAATCTAAATAACTCAAAAACAAGTTGGTACCATGGGCACGAGGGATAAAACATAAGGCAGGGGGTCATATTTTGTCTACCCCCTTTCATCCTGGAAAATATCTGCAGACTCCTATGATGAGTAGTACACAGCTCTTTAATACTCCACACTGCAATACAAGATTTAAAATTATTGACCTTTGCAATCTATTTTTCTTTGTTGTCCAATGTGAAACACAGGAAACATGGGAGCAAATTTCTCTACTCTTGGAAGACATGGCACTTCCATCCAGTTTTACCCCACCTACTTTCAGTTTCAAGTGACTTGCATCAAGAAAGGAAGTTTGGGCACTGTTCTCTTGGTTAAAATATATATATGGAGCTGTATAATCCTCTATTTGTATATCAGATGTTTGTATGTATGTATGTGTGTGTGTGTGTATGTGAGAGAGAAAGAGAGAGGTTTTCCTGCTGAGTTAAACAAGAATATTCTGCTGTAAGATGTTCCATTCAACATTATTACACCTCAGACTTGTATTTTTTATTTTAAATATTAAATTGCAATTTATTTTTCTCTGTCATCCAATACAGGTTACTGGTAACTTTGGTTAGGCGATCAGCCCATTTAAATAGGCAGGAACAATTCTGAGAAGTGACTGCTGGGTGGAGCCTACCTCCTCTCCTTAGCTTACAGCTAGCCAATCCCCATCCAGTAAGATTTGTTCCTTGGTCAAGACACAAGGCAAGAGAACAGTTCTGCTATAGTTTTAGTTTTTTATTTATTTTTCTATTAGATACGGGATACCACCATTAGGCGGATTACCATCACTGACAACTCCCATCACCCAAATGTGGATTGCTTAATATACCAGGTGCTTTTGTGGACCTAAGCCCTGGGGGGGAAATCTTGGCTGCAGGTTCTTTCCTCAGGAGTTGCCCACTGAGTTATGTGGTAACTTAACCCTTTGGCTGCTGGTTTAGCATCTCTTGGAGGGATGTGGGCACTTTCCCTACTGGGCTCAGTATTTATTGGCTCTACTGTTCTAGTGGCTCTTGGAGTGGTTTTATACTTTGGTATTCAGCCTGTAAAATTTGTGTTTCCAGCATAGGCGCAATTGCTCCATTCACTCCTATGGGACTTTGCAGTTTGGGATGTATCTCTGCAACCGCTCCATGTAGCGAGGTCAGAGATGGCTCATTTGGTTGGTCTGCCCTTGCTCTGTTATCCGGTCAAAGTTTTGGGCATGCTGGGGGGCTCAGGGGGCTTCAGGCACTGTTGGAGTACTTTTTCAGTGAAACTACAATTCCAATGAGTGCTTGCTTCACGCGCTCGTTGCTGATTGGCTTCCGCCGATGCCGCCATGTTGTGCCTTCTCTGATCGAGTATCCTACACAGGGCTTGGACTCCTTCTATTCTCAGAAGTTTAACCCTTCGCCTACCAGATAAGTCTATTTTAGCATTTCTGGGGGGATTTTAGTCATCATACACATTGTTTTTTTTGGGTGTTTCTGTTACTTTGACCTTTTGACTCTATGAGTATGTCTATTCGATTAGACCTTGGGGCTAGACCTAAGACTAAAGACACTGGGGTGTCTGTGTCCCCATTGCTCATTGCTCCTCATGTCACTCAGGGTTACCTAGATAATACTCAGGCCATGTTTGCCCAGCATGTGCTGCTGCCCCTGAGTCTCCTGCAGGGACCTCCAGCCATGCACTAGAGCCAGTTTGGATGCAAGAGTTTAAGACTACTGCCAGGGACCTCCGGTCTACCTTACAACTCCTTCCATCCACCTTGCAGGGGGTCTTCTACTCGTGGCAGGCCCCCACCTCTATCAGATCTTCCCTGCCTAAACCGCCGGGTGTACCTGATGTGTCTGATTCCTCTGAGGAGGAATTATTGGTGGACTCTGATGATGAAGACTGTTCTGCTGTCCCTTCCTCTCAGTTTTTTGGGGACCCCTTTGAGGCTGATCCTGTTCCATCAGCTGAGGGCCTGATCAGGGCTGTGTTGAACACCCTGAACATTTCCTTGGTACAGGAGGTGTCCTCTGACCCATCTGATGTGTTTCAGGAGCCTGTCAGGCCCCATACTTGTTTTCCACCTAACCCCAGCCTTGACTGTTTGGTGTCTGAGGAGTGGAGGTTTCCAGACAGAAAACAGTCTGTCTCTAGGAAATTTGCTAAGCTTTACCCGTTCTCTGAAGCGACCCTAGCTCAGTGGGTTCATCCTACTAAGCTGTATGCCCCTGTTTCCAGGCTATCTAAGTCCACAGCCTTGCCTGTGGCTGATGCATATGCTCTGAAAGACTCGAATGACAAAAAGCTTGAGACCTCTCTCGAGGCCATTTTTGCGACGGCTGGTTCTGGCCTGCACCCCGCACTCACTGTGGCGTGGGTGAATAGTGCTGTAGCTGTTTGGATTGAACAACTCACTTCAGCTGTCCGGCAGGGAGCTCTTACTACGGACATGTTACAGCTTCCTGCCAACATCTCTGAGGCTCAGCATTATATTTCTGGTGCCCTGTTTGACCCTGGGCGTATGGTAGCCAGGGCATCCCCCATATCTGTGGTAGCCAGACTCGCTCTTTGGCTCAAGATCTGGTCTGCTGACACTGCCTCCAAGAGGGCTCTCCTGTCTTTGCCCTTTCAGGGCACCTCAATGTTTGGGCCTGATCTCAAGGATCTAATCAGTGAAGCCTCACCTACCAGTGGTACCTAGGAAGAAGGCGTCTGTCAAGTGGAATCATTTTTTTCGTCCCTTTCAGGCTGATTTTCACCAGGCGACCCAGACAGTGCCTCCGGCTCCGCGCGCCTCATCCAAGCCTGAGCAGCAATGGAGGCCTAAATCCTCCACTAAGCCCAAGGCTTCCAAACTGTCTTCTGCATGACTCGCAGAATCCGAGTCTCCACCAGCAGGTGGGTGGCCGCTTGCTCCAATACCTCTCAACTTGGGAAGCCTCTGTGGTGGATCCGTGGGTTTTGCAGGTAGTGGCTGCGGGGTATAGGATCCCCTTTCCTTCCTTTCCTCCACCTCGGACCTTCTCTTCTCGCTCTCCTCTGGGAGCAGAAAAGCACCACCTTTTCGAGGGAGCCATTCAGGCCCTTCTGGACAAGGCAGTCTTGGAACCAGTTCCTCCTCAGGAAGAGGGGTTGGGGTTCTACTCCAACCTCTTTGTGGTTTCCAAGAAGGACTGCGGCTGCTGTTCCATTTTGGATTTGAAGGATCTCAACTCCTTTGTGATCAGGTCCCAGTATTGCCAGGAGACACTACGCAAGGTGATCGCTGCCATGTCCCCTGGGAAATTTCTGGTTTCTCTGGATCTTCAGGATTCATATTTGCACATTATCATTCATCCAGATAGTTGGCAATATCTCCGTTTTGCCTGCGACCGAGGGCATTTCCAGTTTTCTGCCCTCTCCTTTGGCCTGACTACAGCTCCTCAAGTCTTCAACAGAGTCCTGGGAGCCTTGATTTCCTTTCTCCATCGGAACGGCATCAGAGTTACCCCGCACATGGATGACCTCCTTCTGAAGGCATCTTCTCCAGAACTCCTTCATGAGCAGGTGCAGGACTGCATTCATGCTATGTCCCATCGCGGGTGGATCATCAATCTGGACAAGCTGGATCTTGTTCCTTCCCAGAAGATGGTTTTTCTGTGAATCCTCTTCGATACTCAGAAAGGGATGGTGTTTCTCACGGATGAAGTGGCTCATCAGATAGCACTGAAGGTCCAGGCTTGAATCAGGATCCGGTTCCGGCCAAGAAGTTGTCATCCCTGGTGGGGAAGTTCATTTCCACCATAGAAGTGGTCCCATTTGCCATGGCTCATACCAGGGAACTCCAGAGGTTTCTAATCCTGGCATGCAGGGGTCGACCAGATCTCCTGGAGAGGTCCCTTTTCACGTGGTGGTTCAACCTGGAGAATCTGCTGAAAGGCAGGCCCTTCATGGTGCCATTCTGGACAACAGTGATGATGGATGCCAGCCTCTCCAGCTGTGGAGCGGTCCTGGGGCACTTGAATGCTCAGGGCAGTGGTCCCAGGAAGAATCTCTCCTTCCCATCAATGTCTTGGAGCTTTGGCTGATATTTCATGCCCTGCGCCACTGGACGCGCCAACTGGAGGATTGCCCGGTCAAGGGCCAATTGGACAACACCACAGCGGTAGCCTACATCAACAAGCAAGATGGCACAAGAAGTCTTGCAGCTTGCCTAGAGGTCAAGGCTATTTTGTCCTGGGCAGAGGAGCATGTCCCTGTCATTTCAGCAGTTCATATCCCTGACGTAGACAACGTTCTGGAAGACTTCCTCAGTCGGCACGGTGGACAGCGGAAAGTGGGAACTACATCCAGAGGTGTTCAACCTCATTATCCAGCAGTGGTGTCTTCCATGTATTGACCTGATGACAACCAGGCACAACAGGAAGGTTCCAACGTTCTGCTCTCGCTGGGCAGACCCTCTGGCTCTAGCAGTGGATGCCTTGTCGATTCCATGGATTTTTCCTCTGGCATACCTTTTTCCTCCCATTCCCCTGTTGCACAGGTTGATCAGGAAGCTGCGACTGGAGCGCTGACCAGTCATTCTGATTGCTCCGTACTGGCCTCAACAGGCTTGGTTTCCGGAGCTTCTGGATCTCTCAGTGGTGGAACCTCTTCGGCTCCCCTCCTGTCTGGATTTTCTTCTAAAGGGTTACCTGTGGAAGGATAATGTTCATCGTCTGGCTTTGACGGCATGGAGATTGAATCCTCAATTTTGAAGAAGGCTTTTTCTTCTGGTGTGGTGGCTACTATGCTTAGTGCCCGTAAGCCTGTTTCCTCTAAAACCTGCCATAGAGTTTGGTCTACCCTTCTCTCTTGGTGTGTTGATAGGGACCTGTCTCAGGATTTTGATCTTCCTACAGTCTTTCCTTCATCCAGGATGATGTGGATAAGGGTCTCAGTCTGAGTTCTCTTAAGGTTCAGACTTCTGCTCTCTCTGTTTTCTTTCAGAGGTGCCTTGCTATGTATCACGGTGCCCGTGATTGGCTGCAGTTACTTGTCTGTCACCAGTAGGGGGCTTCTATTGGCTGTCTGCAGATAGCCCGCCTCTTATTGACTATTTAAACCTGGATTGGGCACCCTTTGAGTGCCCTTTCGTGTTGTTTCTGACCTTCTTGCTATCACTATGCTAGTGATAGCTGGGCCTCTGTTCCAGTGTTCCTGAGTTCCTGATCTCATGTGTTCCTGAGTTCCTGATCTCTACTGTTCCAGTGTTTCCTGCATGCTGAAGTACTTCCAGTCCTGGTTCCGGCCTAGTCTCTGGTGTTGCAGTTCCTGCTGAACTTCTCTGCTGTTTTCTGACCTGACTGATCGTTGCTGGTTCCTGTCATCTCATCACCTGTCTTCAGTATCCTGGCGACCTTCTGCCTGGTCGCGTTGGTGACATTGCTACAATTCCGTGTTGGTCCCAGCGTGCGGACGCTGGTTTGCTCCCAAGCCTTGCGGCTATACAAACTCGCTTGTTACACCAGTGTGCGGTCACTGGTTTGCTCCAAAGCCTATCAGCTATACAAATCTGTGTTGGTCCCAGCGTGCGGACGCTGGTTTGCTCCTAAGCCTTGCGGCTATACAAACTCGCTTGTTACACCAGTGTGCGGTCACTGGTTTGCTCCAAAGCCTATCAGCTATACAAATCTGTGTTGGTCCCAGCGTGCGGACGCTGGTTTGCTCCTAAGCCTTGCGGCTATACAAACTCACTTGTTACACCAGTGTGCGGTCACTGGTTTGCTCCAAAGCCTTTCAGCTATACAAATCTGTGTTGGTCCCAGCGTGCGGACGCTGGTTTGCTCCTAGCCTGGCGGCTATACAAACTCACTTGTTACACCAGTGTGCGGTCACTGGTTTGCTCCAAAGCCTTTCAGCTATACAAATCTGTGTTGGTCCCAGCGTGCGGACGCTGGTTTGCTCCTAAGCCTTGCGGCTATACAAACTCGCTCGTTACACCAGTGTGCGGTCACTGGTTTGCTCCAAAGCCTATCAGCTATATAAATCTGTGTTGGTCCCAGCGTGCGGACGCTGGTTTGCTCCTAAGCCTTGCGGCTATACTACTCGCTTGTTACTCCAGTGTGCGGTCACTGGTTTGCTCGCTAAGCCTAACGGCTATACTATTCAGTGTTGTTTCCAGCGTGCGGACGCTGGTTTGCTCCAAAGCCTTGCTGCTTAACGATTCTGCTAATTTGCCAGTTCCATCTGACTGCTGCCATTATCTCTGGGCTGCCCTGCCCGGTATTGGTAAGGCCGGTAGAACCTTTTGCCACATTCCATCTGAGGTTGCCTTACCCGGTATTGGCAGGGCCGGTAGAGCCTACATTGTGTATCTATTGAGGCTGCCTTGCCCGGTAATTTGGTAAGGCCGGTAAACCGTTATGCTATTCCATCTGCAGGTTGCCTTACCCGGTATTGGCAAGGCCGGTAGAGCCTAAAGACTGTCCTGTCCGGTATATTGACAGGACCGGTAGAGTCTGCCTTCTGTCTGTGCTATATTCTGTATATATATATTATGTATGTTATTGCCATCCTAAGTTATCATTTATTATTTCAATAAAATTGATTTTTTTTACCTAAAACTTGTGTCTGAGAGTCATAATAAACCGTGACAGTACGAAAGGGCCATGACCTCAGACAGCAAGGGTGAAGGTAACGCACAGAATATCCATTGGAGGATGGATGTGCTCGAGCAACGTTTGGATCAGTTGGCAGTTGCAATTCAAACGATCCTTGAACGCACGGTACCTGCTGCCCAATCTAGCTCTAGCCCGGTGGTCTCGCCAAGTCAGACACCGGAAAGTGATACCAGACCCCTAGGGGGTACTGTTAAAGGGTTAACGGCTTCTGCACCCTTGCCGCTAAGATATGATGGTGACCCTAGTCTCTGCAGAGGGTTCATCAATCAACTCGAAATCTTTATGGAATTGACGGCACACGCATTTCCCAATGATCGTAGTAAAGTGGGGTTCACGATATCACTGCTCACTGGCAGAGCATTGGCTTGGGCTAACCCCTTGTGGGAGAATGCTAAACCTTGTACTAAGAACTTTAGTGAATTTGTGCGTTCCTTTCGAAGAGTGTTTGAGCCTCCTGGTAGAACCACCTCTGCTGCCAAACGCCTTATGGAGATACAACAGGGCAGGCGTACAGTGGGCGACTATGCCATCGAATTCCGCACATTGGCAGCAGAGGTAGGTTGGAATAACGAGGCATTATTGGCAGCCTTCTCTCAAGGCCTGAATGACCACATTAAAGACGAAATCGCTGCTAAAGATCTACCTATTGATCTAGATGATTACATTGAGTATGTTATGATAATTGACTCCAGAATACGTGAGAGATCAATTGCCAGAGATCGTAAGTTACGGTCAAAAAATAATGAGCCTAGTAGCATGTTTTGCCCACCCATCCCTCCCTTGGCATTGAAGTCTAGTGAACCAGTACGGGAAACAAGTGAACCTATGGAAATAGGCTTCACTAGACTATCCAAGGCAGAGAGACTATATCGCAAAAAACAAGGGTTATGTTTATACTGCGGTAAAAAAGGGCACTTGCTAAATTCCTGTCCGGTACGTCCGGGAAACGCACACACCTAGGGTATCTTGGGGGACAGGCCCTAGGTGGTGTACAATCGTCCCCAGTGTCGGGCATAATGAAACCCACCATACAGGTGGTATTGTCTTGGGCACAACGCTCTGTGGAGGTTTTGGCCTTGGTTGACTCCGGTGCAGCAGGGTATTTTATGGATAATACCTTTGCTGAATTGCACGGAGTTCCACGCATTGAAAGTGAAAACCCCTTGACTATTGAAGCGATTGATGGTAGACCCTTAGAACCGCCTCAGGTTATATTTGAAACTATGCCATTGTCTATGACTATTGGGGCACTTCACAGAGAAGAGCAGCAGTTTCAACTGATTAATTCCCCGCACCATGCGGTGATATTGGGATTTCCGTGGTTACAGTTACATAACCCACAATTCGATTGGAAAAAGTGTGAAATTGCTGCTTGGTCCCAGTTTTGTATGGACAAGTGCGTCATCCAGCCTATTAAGGTCATGTGCACCTCCTCTGCTATGCCGGATGTGTACCAACAGTTTGGCGATGTTTTTAGCAAAGGAGAGGCTAGTATGCTACCCCAGCATAGACCTTATGATTGTTGCATTGAATTGCAGCCTGGTGCAGTACCTCCGAAAGGACGCACTTATCCATTATCTTGTGATGAAAATAAGGCTATGGAGGATTACATTTCTGATGCCCTTGCTAGAGGGATCATACGTAAATCTACCTCTCCAGCTGGGGCTGGGTTCTTTTTTGTAAAAAAGAAAAATGGCGAATTAAGACCATGCATTGACTACCGGGGCTTGAATAAACTAATGGCAAAAAACGCATACCCAATACCACTCATCACCGAGCTTTTTGACAGGCTTAAGGGCGCTTCGATATTTACCAAGTTGGACCTACGGGCCGCTTACAATCTGGTTCGCATTCGAGCAGGTGATGAGTGGAAAACTGCCTTTAATACTCGAGCTGGGCACTACGAGTATCTAGTAATGCCTTTTGGGCTGTGTAATGCACCCGCAGTTTTCCAGGAACTGATAAATGATGTTCTGAGAGATATGTTACAGACATGTGTTGTGGTGTACCTCGACGATATACTGATTTACTCCCAAAACATGGCACAGCACATCAAAGATGTATCCGCAGTATTGCTACGACTCCGTGAGAACAAATTATTTTGTAAAATGGAAAAATGTGAGTTTCATAGAACCAGTGTGCCATTCTTGGGGTTCATAATTGGCAATGATGGCATTGCCATGGACAAAGAAAAGTTGTCAGCTGTCCTACAATGGCCAAAACCCAAGGGTCTTAAAGCCATACAGCGTTTCCTGGGTTTCGCTAATTATTATAGGAGGTTTATTAAGAACTTTTCTTCCATTGTCAAACCTCTGTCCGATCTTACGCACAAGGGTGCTAATCCTTCTTGTTGGCCGGTATCTGCTGAGAAAGCCTTTGAGAATTTGAAGCTGGCATTTGCTGCGGCTCCTGTGTTATCCCACCCCAATCCTTTACTTCCATTTACGTTAGAGGTTGATGCCTCAGATATTGGGGTCGGGGCAGTACTTTCGCAGCGACACGAGAAAGGTGGAACTCTCAGACCTTGTGGGTTTTTCTCTAAAAAGTTGACTGTCACTCAAAGCCACTATGAGATAGGTGACAGAGAATTATTGGCCATTATCCTTGCTCTTAAGGAATGGCGTCATTTGCTTGAAGGTACTAAGAATCCTGTCTTAATCCTAACAGATCATAAGAATCTGACCTATCTCTCGGAGGCCAAGAGATTGTCCTCTCGTCAGGCCAGGTGGGCACTGTTCCTGTCTCGATTTAATTTCATTGTATCATATTTACCAGGGTCAAAAAATATCAGGGCTGATGCACTGTCAAGACAATTTGAGGCCGACAGTGACAGAGTGGAAGCACCAGCTCCTATCATCCAACCTGATAGAATACTGGCTACTATACGCACGAGTATCACTTCTCCTCTAGGGGAGGAGATCCTGGCCTCTCAGGGGTCCGCTCCCCATGAAACCCCAGTGGGCAAATGTTTTGTCGCTGAATCATTTCGTACTAGGCTGCTCGAAACCTACCATTCCTCTAAGGCTGCGGGACATATTGGTAGAGACCAATTGTTATGGTCCCTTTCTCAGTTATTTTGGTGGCCTTCCATGAGAAACGATTGTGCCGAATTTACGAATGCCTGTGCCACCTGCGCCCGCGCTAAGACCCCGAGACATCTCCCTGTGGGCTTGCTTCAACCGGTGCCTAATGGCGAACGCCCCTGGTCTCATGTTTCCATTGATTTTATGGGAGAGTTGCCTATGTCGAAGGGGTACTCCTTTATATTCATGGTGGTGGACAGGTTTTCTAAAATGGCTCATTTCGTGCCCCTCCGTGGTCTTCCTTCAGCGAAGGAATTGGCAATGGTGTTCGCCAGAGAAGTATTCCGGTTGCATGGAGTGCCTAGGGTACTGGTGTCTGACAGGGGGAGCCAGTTTGTGTCTAGATTTTGGAGGGCATTTTGCCAACAGATGGGCATACAGCTGTCCTTCTCCTCTGCCTACCATCCCCAGACCAATGGAGCCGCTGAACGAGCTAATCAGGGCTTGGAACAATTTCTCCGTTGTTTCGTTACTGACCATCATGATAATTGGTCCGACTTGTTGCCTTGGGCAGAGTTCGCCAGGAACTGTGCGGTCAATTCTTCATCTGGGAGCTCTCCGTTTCTGATTAATTATGGGTTCCAGCCCTGTTTGCTTCCAGACTCATTTCAGACGCAACAGATTCCAGCTCTGGATGAGCATATCGAGCAACTCCGTTCCACATGGGCACAAGTTCAGAGGGCACTTGGTCAGTCATTTCAGCGTCATCAGCGCCATGCTAATCGCAGAAGGCTTCCAGCGGTTTCCTTTCAGGTTGGGGATAGAGTATGGCTTTCCTCCAGAAATCTCAAGCTGCAGGTTCCGTCTAATAAGTTGGCTCCTCGGTTTATTGGTCCATACAGAGTTATTCGCAAAATTAACCCTGTCTCCTATGCACTAGACCTACCTGCATCCATGCGTATCCATAATGTGTTCCATGTGTCCCTTCTTAAGCCTCTGGTTTGCAATCGCTATACTACCACACCTGTGGTGCCAGGACCTGTTGAGGTCGAGGGCCAGGAGGAGTACGAGGTTCAGAGCATTATTGATTCCCGTAGGCTTAGAGGAAGGGTACAGTACCTGGTACATTGGAAAGGGTATGGTCCTGAGGATCGATCATGGGTGGATAGTACGGACCTTCATGCACCTAGGTTAACTAGGGCCTTTCATGCCAATTACCCGCAGAAACCTAAACCCTATTCTAGGAGAGGGGGTCTTTGAAAGGGGGGTACTATCACGGTGCCCGTGATTGGCTGCAGTTACTTGTCTGTCACCAGTAGGGGGCTTCTATTGGCTGTCTGCAGATAGCCCGCCTCTTATTGACTATTTAAACCTGGATTGGGCACCCTTTGAGTGCCCTTTCGTGTTGTTTCTGACCTTCTTGCTATCACTATGCTAGTGATAGCTGGGCCTCTGTTCCAGTGTTCCTGAGTTCCTGATCTCATGTGTTCCTGAGTTCCTGATCTCTACTGTTCCAGTGTTTCCTGCATGCTGAAGTACTTCCAGTCCTGGTTCCGGCCTAGTCTCTGGTGTTGCAGTTCCTGCTGAACTTCTCTGCTGTTTTCTGACCTGACTGATCGTTGCTGGTTCCTGTCATCTCATCACCTGTCTTCAGTATCCTGGCGACCTTCTGCCTGGTCGCGTTGGTGACATTGCTACAATTCCGTGTTGGTCCCAGCGTGCGGACGCTGGTTTGCTCCCAAGCCTTGCGGCTATACAAACTCGCTTGTTACACCAGTGTGCGGTCACTGGTTTGCTCCAAAGCCTATCAGCTATACAAATCTGTGTTGGTCCCAGCGTGCGGACGCTGGTTTGCTCCTAAGCCTTGCGGCTATACAAACTCGCTTGTTACACCAGTGTGCGGTCACTGGTTTGCTCCAAAGCCTATCAGCTATACAAATCTGTGTTGGTCCCAGCGTGCGGACGCTGGTTTGCTCCTAAGCCTTGCGGCTATACAAACTCACTTGTTACACCAGTGTGCGGTCACTGGTTTGCTCCAAAGCCTTTCAGCTATACAAATCTGTGTTGGTCCCAGCGTGCGGACGCTGGTTTGCTCCTAGCCTGGCGGCTATACAAACTCACTTGTTACACCAGTGTGCGGTCACTGGTTTGCTCCAAAGCCTTTCAGCTATACAAATCTGTGTTGGTCCCAGCGTGCGGACGCTGGTTTGCTCCTAAGCCTTGCGGCTATACAAACTCGCTCGTTACACCAGTGTGCGGTCACTGGTTTGCTCCAAAGCCTATCAGCTATATAAATCTGTGTTGGTCCCAGCGTGCGGACGCTGGTTTGCTCCTAAGCCTTGCGGCTATACTACTCGCTTGTTACTCCAGTGTGCGGTCACTGGTTTGCTCGCTAAGCCTAACGGCTATACTATTCAGTGTTGTTTCCAGCGTGCGGACGCTGGTTTGCTCCAAAGCCTTGCTGCTTAACGATTCTGCTAATTTGCCAGTTCCATCTGACTGCTGCCATTATCTCTGGGCTGCCCTGCCCGGTATTGGTAAGGCCGGTAGAACCTTTTGCCACATTCCATCTGAGGTTGCCTTACCCGGTATTGGCAGGGCCGGTAGAGCCTACATTGTGTATCTATTGAGGCTGCCTTGCCCGGTAATTTGGTAAGGCCGGTAAACCGTTATGCTATTCCATCTGCAGGTTGCCTTACCCGGTATTGGCAAGGCCGGTAGAGCCTAAAGACTGTCCTGTCCGGTATATTGACAGGACCGGTAGAGTCTGCCTTCTGTCTGTGCTATATTCTGTATATATATATTATGTATGTTATTGCCATCCTAAGTTATCATTTATTATTTCAATAAAATTGATTTTTTTTACCTAAAACTTGTGTCTGAGAGTCATAATAAACCGTGACACTATGCTTCCTGATGTCAAAGTTTTCTTCCAGGGTGTTGCTCATACCCATCCTATGTTTAAGGTTCTCGCTCCTCAGTGGAACCTTAACATGGTTTTGGGTGTCCTTCAGCACCCTCCCTTTGAGTCCTTGGCCACTATTCCTCTATGTCTGCTGACGTGGAGGATGGCTTTTCTCCTGGCGATCGTGTCTGTTCGCCGTGTTCCGGAGCTGCATGCCTTGTCTTGTAGGCCACCCTTTTTGGTGTTTCACAAGGACAAGGCAGTGCTTCGCATTTCTCAAGAGTTTCTTCCGAAAGTGGTGTCTGAGTTCCACATTAATCAGGAGATTGTGGTTCCTTCTATCTGCCCTAACCCTGCTTCTAACAAGGAGGAGGATCTTCACTTGTTGGACGTTGTGCACTGTCTCAAGTTCTATGTGCATTGCACTGAGCACTTCCAGCAGGCTGACACACTTTTTGTCATTCCTGAGGGTCCCAGGGCAGGGAAGCCTGCTTCCAAGGTGACCATTGCATCTTGTATCAAGTCCACTATTCGTAAGGCTTATGAACTTAGGAAGAAGCCTGTCCCCTTTCGGGTCACGGCTCATTCTACGAGGTCTATTGGGGCATCTTGGGCCTACAAAAATCTGGCCTCAGTCAATCAGTTGTGCAAGGCGGCCACTTGGTCATCTGTGCATACCTTTTCGAAACACTGTATCGTGTGGATGTGCTGGCATCAGCTGATGCCAGTTTTGGGAGGATGATTCTGGAGGCAGCCTTGCCTGTTTAGGATCTCCTTCGTCTCTTCAGTACTCTTTCTCTTTTGAGCCCTGTTGGCTCTAGTTCAGTGTGCTGTGTACCAGTTCCTGGGGTCTGTTTTACCCCTGTTCGGTGTCCAGTGACACTTTGTGGTTATTGTTGAGCTATTTGTGATCTGTTGGTTCATTGGTGCTCTGGTGACTTTGGGGGCCTGCGTCTGGTCCTTGCCTTTCTTCCCTCCCTGGGGAACTTAATGGTTGGACATCCCAAAGTTACCAGTAACCTGTATTGGATGACAGAGAAAATAGGATTTTAGTCTTACCTGTTTAATCCTTTTCTCTTAGTCCATACAGGTTACTGGTCTCCCACCCTGTCAAGGGACCATGCTTGGCTCTCCTGTGGCAGAACATGGGGGTCCTTTCGGGTTCATGCTCACAGGAGTCTTCCTTTACCTTCTTACTACCTAGTCAATAGTTAGTTTTCAAATCTTATTGGATGTGGATTGGCTAACTGTAAGCTAAGGAGTGGAGGTAGGCTCCACCCAGCAGTCACTTCTCAGAATTGTTCCTGCATACTTAAAGGGGCTGATCGCCTACCCAAAGTTACCAGTAACCTGTATGGACTAAGAGAAAAGGATTTAACGGGTAAGACTAAAATCCTCTTATTGTGGTCACCAAGTGGTGCTCTTTTTATCACTTATTATGGAGAGCTGTAGTCTCTACTCCCATATAGTGGATTATTTTAAAAAAATGCCCTTTAGACACCACTAGGTGCTGATGCTAACAGTTTGGGCTGTAATCTCGTTTGAAATATCCTTTGCAATAAGTGGGAACTTTTGTTTTATTCAGCAGGAAAAACTGTGTAAAATACTGTCTTTCTATATATAAAAATGAAATGTACATGTTTTGTTTCTGAATCTGTGCCAGCCCAACCCCTGGACTCACAATGAGAGCAGTAGTCCTGGATTTGTAGTTTTCTGTCTTTTTCATGGCAGCTTTTGAGTTTACAAAATTACAAACCAGCAAACCTGAAAGTCAGTTTCTGTCATTTGTAACCATATTTGTTTCTATTATTTGTATCTGATCATTCATTTTGGCAGAGTTCCCAGTCTGAGAAGAATGAAGTTATGAGTACAGACTAAACAGAGATGGTAGCATATAGTGCTGCAGCTGGCGCACTTTAAAGGGATAGTAATGCTTGATTTTAATAAAGTTTAATATTAAACAAATGGAGAAGCCATGTGTGAAAAACTAAGTACACCTTATGATTCAATAGCTTGTAGAACCACCTTTAGCAGCAATAACTTGAAGTAATTGTTTTCTGTATGACTTTATCAGTCTCACATCGTTGTGGAGGACTTTTGGCCCACTCTTCTTTACAAAGTTGCTTCAGTTTCTCAGGTTTGCGAGCATTTGTTTATGCACAGCTCTCTTAAGGTCCTGCGACAGCATTTCAATCAGGTTAAGGTCTGGACTTTGACTGGGCCATTGCAAGATCTTGATTCTTTTCTTTTTCAGCCATTCTGTTGTAGATTTGCTGGTGTGCTTGGGACCATTGTCCTGTTGCATGACCCAATTTCGGCCAAACTTTAGTTGTCAGACAGATGGCCTCACATTTGACTCTAGAATACTTTGGTATGCAGAGGAGTTCATGGTAGACTCTATGACTGCAAGGTTCCCAGGTCGTGTGGCTGCAAAACAAGCACAAATCATCATCCCTCCACCACCGTGCCTGACGGTTGGCAACTGTCTTGAATGTTTTCCACTTTTGAATAATCTTTCTCACTGTAGAATGATGAACTTTAAATTGTTTGGAAATGGCCTTATAATCCTTCCCAAAATGATAGGCGGTAACAATTGCTTCTCTAAGATCATTTCTGATGTTTTTCCTCCTTGACATTGTGGCACTGTGTTAACACACACCTGAATGCTCCAGACCAACAAACTGCTAAAACTTACAGGTGGTCACACTTGCTGATGATCAATTAGTCAAGGACATTTGATTAGTAGCACTTGCTGCTACTTAGCATCTTAATTCCTATGGAAGCAGTAAGGGTGTACTTTGTTTTTTGGGCTTTATTTTGTTAAATCATGACACGGTGTAATATGTCATGTGTTGTTATTCAACTGAGGTTGTATTTACCTAATTTTTAGACCTGCTAAAGAACAGATGATTGTTATTATATCCTGTTATGTAAAACCATAGAATTCAAAGAGGGTGTACTTTATTTTTCAAGCAACTGTCTATATATATATATATATATATATATATACATATATATATATATATACATATATATATATATATATATATATATATATATATATATACAGGGCTTAAAATTTGAAGTCCTCTTCTACTAGCCAGACCTGAAAAGTTACTCGCTACTGAAAGCCATAGCATACCCCCCAGGGCTAAATTTTCACTGGAAATTTTGAGCCCTGTGTATATATATATATATATATATATATATATATATATATATATATATATGTATATATATATATATATATAGTCTGATCATAACATTCATATGTTCATTACGGCCACTGGGACTTCAAATATTCAGTCAATGAATCATCTTTCTTCTTAACGTAGTAAAAGTTTACCACAAGTACCTCCCCTTGGAGAGTTAGGTTCATGGTCAATGATCATATATTTCAAATCAGCCAAAGTATGTTTAGCCTTCACAAATTGGTTTATCAGGTCTACCAGGATCAAATGCATTTCTGATTGAACTGATTGCTTACGTAGTATAGGCTATATGGGTA
Source organism: Rhinophrynus dorsalis (assembly GCA_037306005.1). Lineage (NCBI taxonomy): Eukaryota > Metazoa > Chordata > Amphibia > Anura > Rhinophrynidae > Rhinophrynus > Rhinophrynus dorsalis. Next base: position 430,313,941 of record CM074723.1, on the reverse strand, counting down.
TAGAATAAAATAAACTATATATGTGCTGATGCAAGTGAATCTATGTTTAATTTCAATATATTTGCTTTTATTAAGATGTTTAAACCCTGACCCGACAAGTAGAGATCTGCAGGAAACATAGTTCCTGTTGCTTCTTTAACATCCAGCTTTTTGTTTTGTAGCCAGTTAGCGTATTGCTCAGTGTAAGAAAGTACAAGATTAAACATTTTTCTCTATTATAACAAGAGTGGCTGATGCTGAAAAGTCTTTGGTAAAGTCTCATCAGCAGATAATACCTCCCAGTGTCATCTAATACTCTTTTGAGTAAGATATAGTTCTTGCTGCTCTCCTGACTATACACGTATGCAAGTTTGTAAGTATTTTGTATACTATTGATAAACACTATGTTGAGCTTACCAGGAACCTGTGTATTATATTTTCTGAATGTATTTTGTGAGGTTTTGTTAGTAGCTCTGTGCATCAGGTGCTAGCTGTATTTGGATTTAAAGCAGATAGGGTCTTGCCTAAATCTGGGGTGCCTTGATGGAGCAGGCAAGGTTATCATGGTTTTGGCCAGAAACCTGTAACTAAACTCCACTGTTTATTATCTAGTAATTCACAGGTTATTTATTTTTTTATAAATACACTCATAATCCTATATAATAATTAGCTAGGATGTTTGTCAGAAGCCGTCATACGCAGTAGAGATTGCCAGAGCTGCAGTCATGCGCAGTACAGAGTGCCCAAACGAGCTGCGGCTGATACAGAGCAGGGTGCTCCAAATTCAGACCAGAGTCCTCTCTGCGCACCTTCCTGGTACTGCTTGGTCCCAGGAAGGTGTGCAGAGAGGACTATGGTTGTGCAGTGGGTTGGAGGAGCTGCCTGTGCAGTGTTTTGGGGGAGCTGCATGTACTGTGTGTTGGAGGAGCTGCATGTACTGTGGGTTGGAGGAGGTGTTTGTGCCATTTGTTGGGGTGAGGTGAGTGTGCAATGTATTGGAGGAGGTGCATGTGCAGTGTAATGGGAGGTGCATGTGCAGTGGGTTGGAGGAGGTGCCTGTCCAGTGGTTTGGAGGAGGAACTTGTGCACTGGGATGGAGGAGGTGCTTGTGCCTTGTAATGGAGGAGCTGAGTGTGCAGTGTATTGGAGGTAATGCAGGTGCAGTGTGTTGGAGGAGGTGCAGGTACAGTGTGTTGGAGGAGGCCCCTGTCCAGTGTGTTGGAGGAGGCGCTTGTGCAATGGCTGGAGGAGTCCATGTGCAGTGTGTTAGAGGAGGTGTGCATTTTGGGAGGTGCTTGTGCAGTGCATTGGTGGAGATCCATGTACAGCGTGTTGGAGGAGGTGCCTATGCAGTGGGTAGGAGGGGCTGCCTGTAAAGTGGGTTGGAGGAGGTGCATGTGCAGTTTATTGTATGAGGTGCTTGTGCAGTGCATTGGAGGAGATGCATATGCAGTGTGTTGGAGGAGGTGCCTGTGCAGTGGGTTGGAGGAAATGCCTGTGCAGTGGGTTGAAGGAGGTGCCTGTCCAGTGGGTTGGAGGAGGTCCATGTGCAGTGTGTTGGAGGAGGTGCTGTTGCAGGGAGGAGATGCCTGTGCAGTGGGTTGGAGGAGATGCCTGTGCAATGTTTTAGAGGATATGTGTATTGTGGGAGGTGCTTGTGCAGTGCATTGGAGGAGGTCCATGTGCAATGTGTTTGAGGAGGTTCCTGTTCAGTGTGTTGGAGGAGGTGCCTGTGCACTGGGTTGGAGGAGGTGCCTATGCACTGGGTTGGAGGAGGTGCCTTTGCGGTGGGTTGGAGGAGGTGCATGTGCAATGTATTGTGTGAGGTGCTTGTACAGTGCTTTGGAGGAGGTGCGTGTGCAGACTCCTCACTCCACCTATGTAGTGATCATAGCTAATAAAAAAATTAATAATATCCTATATAATAATTCACTAAGGATGTTTGTCAGAAGCCGTCATGCGCAGTAGAGACTGCCCAAATGCACAGAATGCTGGGAGCACAGAATGTTGGGAGCACAGAAAGAATATTGCGAGCACAGAATGCTAGGAGTTCTGTGCTGGGAGCATTCTGTGCTTTAGGGCAGTCTCTACAATGCATGACTTTAATGTAAAAAAAAAAAAAAAAAAAAATCCATTGTGAAGCAACTTGTTAGAGACCTCTGACATTCAAGGAGTTAAAGCCTTATTTTAATAAAAATAAATGTTATTTTCCCCTCTGGTGTAATTGATTTGCCCTAGAACTGCTAAAGTTCTTCATGGTATATCAGTGTCATTGTCTTGACAAATGGAAAAGAAAGCCTTTATTGGGCAGTAGAAAAACAATTGTTTTGCATTTGCTTATGCAATATTTTTTTCTCGTTTTTTTAAAGCTCCGCAAGCACCCTATTTTCTCAAAAAAGAAAAATATACAATTAACTACATCCATGTGCTATCTCCATGCATGCCAACCATAGACAGATGCGGTACATTTAACTGCAGGATTAAGAGGAATAAGAGACACCCTCTGTAGAAAGCAAAATAGAGCAGAATTGCATTGTGTGATTCTTCTCTGTATTTATGGCGAAGTGTGTCGGAACATTCTAGTGCAGACATCTTCTCCTGCTTCTAAACTAACGCTTAACAGTTGTCACATTCTTGCATCTGTTTTGACTTTCTCTCTCCCCCAGAAGATTCATTGTTCATTGATAGGACATCATTCAGGAACCTATGGCTCAGACAGATTAGCCTCTCTAAAGCATCATAGGGAAGTATTTAGCTCCCTGGTGGCCTGTCTTTTCATAGCAGAGGTGCAGTTCCAATATGGTATAAAATTAGTGGTTATAGTTCAACTTACTTCTTTTTTTTGTACTGACAGTCTGGGCAAGCTGCCAGGGCATAAGAAGTGTGTGGCTCAGTGGGAATTGAGAACAGAGGAGAAAAATAAAGATGATTGCAGTCAGACCAGATTCCACTCAAAATGAACATCTTGCTAAAAGGATTTTACTCTTTCTCTAAACCTTAGAAATATTTCTTGTTTAGAACACTGTAGGAAGTTTTACAGTGAATGTCGATTATGTTCTCAAGACCTTAGAACACAGGAAAGCAGGTGCCAGCCACCCAGCTGTTTTTGGACTGCAACTCCCATTATCCTCAGCCAGTCAATGAATGTAGTGCAAAACAACAGCTGGATGACAGCAAATGCTAGATCATTATATTCAGTTGTTTCTCTCTGGGCATGTCTTTTTTTCATCAAGGACAAAAGGTCACACGCAATTAACCCAGTTAACTAGACCACTATATATTGGTTTGATGGAGTTAGAGGATTTCCTTAACTTTCAGGACAGAAAGTCAGGATTTATAAAAGACATTGAGGTTAATATTACTATTTACTTTGTTCTCTGACAATCCTCAGCAACAAAGAAAACTTTAACAACATAAAGTAAAGATAAACTTGAAAGATATGGAATCCCTCCCCCCCTTCCAGCCAATCAGTGGTATATAAAACTGTTCTTCAAGAACTACCTCTTCTTTTTTCAACTCTATCAACAAAGTAAAATCACAATGCTGCAGAGAACAGAGTATGTATAAACTGTAAAGATACCAAAGATAAGGTACGATAGGATGGGAAAAAACATTGGGAGGGCGATAATATTCCCCACCGTGTCTTTATTAAGTTCATGACTTTCCATCATAAAAGTTAAGAAAGTACTCAAACTTTATATTATTCTATTTTAAAGCTAATCAACAATAAGCATAACAACATCAGTAAAACAGAAAGTTTTAAAGAAGGACTGTGTAGACCAACCTGCCACTTAGAAGTCTTAGAAGCTTTTGCTCGACCTCATGAAAAATGGGCACAGAATAATACTATATCAATACCTACCATGCGTATAAACCATCGATTGAGTCAGAGCCTGCCCTTACATGGGTCCCAGTGAGTCCATGGGATCAAGGAGGCACTTTGAAAGGGGTGGCAATTGGCCGCCCCAAGGCAGAGCCGAATCACCAGGTGAAGTGTTAAGGAGCCTGCCCATGCACCCCCCGCCAGAATGCTGCCCCCGCCGTTAACACGACTCACTGTTGGTGTCTGGAACTGACAGTGAGCTTCTTCTTGGGCACTTTGCCTCTTCCTCTATCCTTCTCATGGTGCGCAGACCGCAAGGTCGCCCCTGCATGCACAGACTCAATGAAGGGAAGCTAGTTCCCTGACTGCCCATGCCTGCAAGATCTTGTGGTCTGAGCGCAATGCGCAGGATATGAGGACAGAGGCAGAGCACCCAAGAAGAACAGAGAAGCCATCCGGCCGCTCATGTGGAGGTAGACAAGTGAGACACTGGAGGTGAACATTGTGGACGTGAACAATGGGGGGCCAATGTGGAGGTGGACAATGGGTGACAATGTGGATAGGGTGTGGAGGTGGATAGTGTGTGGTGTTGGAAAGGGTGTGGAGCGGTGGTGGACGGTGTGTGGGGTTGGACAGTGTGTGGGGTTGGACGGTGTGTGGAGGTGGAAAGTGCTTATCTCTAAAACTCTTACATCCTAAACTCTTTTGAACAAAATGAGACACAAAAAGCAGTCAGACTATTGTTTTAATGAGGGGGTCTTGAGAAAGAATGCCTCATATGGATCCCATATGAATGCTAGGGTTCGGCACTAGTGGGTTTCGCTAGAGCACGATTATACCCCTGGTAAGGTCAAACCACGGCCCTGGCCATATAGGAACAAACCACCAAGTATAGAGATCCCCCAACATAAGAGATGAGCAAGGAATGACCTTACCCACAAGATAACTCTTCAGGAAGATATACTAGAAGTAACAACACCAGGCTATGTCAGCAGGTGATAGCAGGGTGTTAACCTACTATAGACCAACAGAGTCCAGCAGGAGAGTTGACAACAGATGGACAGCATCAAATCCAAGTCAGCAGGCAGAGGAGTAGTTGCTACAGAAAGAGAGTCTGCATTAGATGGGCAGCATCAAATCCTAATCGGCAGGCAGGGAGTAGTCGGGTAAGAAAGACAGTTGGTAGCAGTACAGGCAACAAAATCAAGAAACTGGTAGGCAGGAGCTAGGTTAAAAAACTACTAAGTGGACACTCGGTGACAATAATGGATTACAGGAGGATCCTTGGATAGCTGGTGTCAGCCCTGGAAGTGATTCTTTATGCCTAGTTCCACACAAGTGAACTCCAACTGGATTTCCGGCAGAAGTTGGCTTTAACAGCACTCACACTTTTCTCACTCCATGACCCTGTCCCTCCCCTCCTGGACAAGGGAGTATCTACATTGGTGGCTACATCATCCACAACTGACTCAGGGACAATTCTTTGTCATAAGAAGGGATGGGTGAAAAATTTTGCCTCAAAACTGAAATCGACGAATAATGGCATTTCCTGCTTGGCAAATAATTTCACATGAAAAGTGTAATTTTTCCGCTTTTTTTCACCTAGCTCATTCTATTGAAATCAACGGGAACATTGAATTTATACAAAACCTATAGCAAATATTATTTTATTTCCCAAAAGCATGATATAAAAGGGGCTTGAGGGTGCCTGTGTTAGTGGAATGTGGGGAAACAATCAGTTGAACAGGGAATTTTTTTTTTTTGTGGGGGGTTTGTTTACAGTGATTGGGGGGCAGTTAAAAAAAAATAATAATAACTACAAATAAAAAAACCCATAAGACTATATGGGGTATAGCAACGGCAGTGCTTGATTTCTCTGGTGGGTGTTTGTCTTTAACATGTTTGACATAAATGTCATGGTGTCTGTGTTTCATGTGTGTTATCAGGGCAGTTGTGCCAAGGTGCGTTCCCTCCTTTCCACTTCTCACTGACTTGTCACAAATTGTGCACAATGCCATTGCTGATGACTGCACTGTGCCTGCCCCAAAAGAAAAATAGTCCTACACCCATGACTTCAGGGGATAGGGAACAGGTGAAGAAGAATGGCCTCTTTCATCTTCTCCTCCACATTCCCCTTCACTGTCTGTGGCAGCGGATGATGTTGCTGCTACTGCCTCAGAATCAGCAATGCAACTAGCACCAGGACTATTGCTACTGCTGGCAATTTGAACTTGTCCTAGTCCTGCATCACTTGTTGACCCCATTCCCACTGTGTCCACGATAGTTTGTGACATACTAACTTGCTCCTCAGCATCCTTCTGCCCTTGCAACTCAGCAGCAGCAGGAATTAGAGCAGTTGCAAATTACAAATTCCAAAATCTCACTGCTGGTGGTGGTGATGCCCATCCCCACTCGTCTCTCACATTCCTTCTCAGTTTCTGCTAAAAAAGGCCATCAATGTCTCTTCCACACCGGCTTCTCCAACATCCTAATCATCACACCACCACTAGTCCCTACGTGCTGCTGCTGTATTACAGACATCTCACTGCTGCTTGGAGGAGGTGATGAGCAATGTGACAGAGGGTCCCCTAATGTTACACTTGTAATTTCTTTTTGACTTGAAGAATGGCAGCAGTAGCAGTAGCAGCAGGATCTGTGCTTCTGCTGGTTATGGTGGTGTTAATTCTGTGCCTGCTGTCCCTAACACCAGTTCTGGCCTCTTCAGCATCATGTTCTACTTGGACACTGTAGTCAAGGGAAGGGAGCTCCCAGGGCGAGAGGAATGGTGTGGGCTCCCTTGATCGCTAGTCTGGAGACACTCAAATTCTTCCCATCCCACTCCCCTAACACTAGTCCCACCGGCTGCTTCACCATTACTGTTACTACTACTACTAACACCAACCACATCAAGTTCAGCCCCAGAGTCTTTCTCCTCACAGTCACTATTAATATGAGGATATTGAATACCCTCTCCTTCATGCCTAACTCTAACAAGCTGCTGGACCTTAGTAGTAGTAGTACTGGTACTGCTTGGGGATGGCAAGTGTGACTTAGGGTCCCTTGCTGTGTCACACTTGGCACCATCCTCTCCTCCCTCCCTCAAGTGTATTACAAGACACACTAGCAGCAGGTCCAGCGCTGGTGGCAGCAGGTCCAGCGCTGGTGGCAGCAGGTCCAGCGCTGGTGGCAGCAGGTTCAGCTCTGGTTGCAGCAGGGGCAGCACGTCTGACAGCAGGCATAGTATTGGTAGCAGCAGGCACAGCACTGGGAGCATGCACAGCACTGGTTGCAGCAGGGGCAGCACATCTGACAGCAGGCACAGCACTAGTGGCAGCAGGAGCAGGCAGCTGACCTGTCCTGTTCTCACTAATACTACCTTTTTCTCCCTCCCTTCCCATTACTTTCCCCAAGATCCCTAGGGGTGATTTAGGGGGACTGGACAGCATTGGTTCAGTTGTGCTCACTTCCTCCTCCTCCTCAGAGTCAGTGGACACATAAGGGTCCTTCCAGTTCCTCCTTCTGTTAGTTTGAAACCTGCTCATAGTGATATCAATTACTATGAGCCTCTCCTGCCTTAATTTTTCCAAAAGATCACGGGAGAACAGTACAGAACGTGTACCTCGCTCTGTAGCTACTTCTATTGTGTTTGACTCCCGCAAATACATCACGTTTTTATAGCGAAAAAGACGAAAAACGTATAAATCAATGGGCGGAAACTTTCTAGCCATTGAAAAAATGGCGAACAATTTTGGCCAATGGGCAAAAAATGCAAAGATTGTAATTGCTGGTTTTAAAGCAGATTTTCCTGCAAAAAAGCAGACAACAATGTGGTTTTCGCAGAATTTCTTGTGGGAAGACAGCGAGAGGTTTTGCCCACCCCTAGTCATAACCACAATGTAACCTGGTGATGACAGATGTCAGTCTGAGGGGCTGGAAATTAACCTTAGGACCCCTCACAGCTCAGGACCAGTGGACTGGAGAATAGTGTCTCCTATCAATCAACATACTGGAGGTTTGAGCCATCCATCTAGTACTTCTTCACTGGTCTGATGGGGACACCAGTTCAGATTCAGTCAGACAAATTGAAGGCATACATCAACCGCCATGGAGGAAGTTAAAGCGATCCAGGTGGATGGTGGTGCAAGAAATTCTTCATTAGTCAGAATCTCATGTTCCATCCATCCAAATACCTTTGGGTCCATCAATGGATCTGATGTCCTTTCACGAGAACAGTATAGTGTTTCTCTTCAGCATGTAGACAAAGGATCTCTTGGCCTTTGCAATGGACTCGATGTCCATTCCATGGAACTTTCATCTAGCCTTTGTGGCTCCTCCACTTCTTCTAATCCCCTAGGTGATAAGGAAGATCAAGATGGAGAAGGCGCTAGTCAACTTAATTGCACCATTCTGGCCCCATCAGGCCTAGTTTGCAGATCTTCTCAATCTGTCCATCAGGGAACAAGTTTGCTTTCCTATGAGACCGGATATCCTGTCTCAGGTTCCCATCTGATACCAGCAAGTGGAAAGGTTAGGTTTGACAGCATGGCCTTTGAGGTCAACGTCCTAAGACAAAAGGGTTTCTCAGAGGATGTCATTTCCACCATGATGCAAGCTAGGAAGCTTATTTCTTCCAAACTGTATGATATGATCTGGTCCATTCTTATCTGTTATGTGCTGAAAAGGATATGTTTTATCAGGCCTTTGATCTCCCCCATGATCTTGGCTTTTTTGCACCATGGTGTGAACAAAGGTCTCGGTCTGAGCTCTGACAATATACAAATCTCAGCTCTTTCAGTCCGCTTCCAGAAGAGTATTTCTGTTTTGCCAGATGTTAAGACTGTTGTTCATGGAGTGGTTCATGCTTCCCCTCCTTTAAGGATCCCACATCCTAGTGGGACCTTAATATGGTCTTAGGCATTCTTCAGAGACCTCACTTTGAACCTCTCTCATCAGTTCTCTTGCTTTTTTTGAGACTGATAATGGCTTTTCTTTTATCCATCGTTTTTGTGCAAGGGGTTGATGAGTTACAAGCCTTGCCTTGAAAGCCCCCTTTCCAGGTGTTTCACCAGGACAAGGCAGTACTTCATACTTTTCAAGTTTTCTTACCAAAAATCATTTTTGATTTTTATACCAACCAGGAAATTGTTCTTCCTTTCTTTTGTCCTGACCCTTCTTCCAGACAGGAGAAGGATTCCAACTGCTGGATATGGCTTGAAGCCTGAAGTATTATGTGCATTGTAGACAGCTTTTTCGTAAGGCTGGTTACCTCTTCATTGTTCCTGATGTTCCTAGAGCACTTTATGCTGCATCCAAAGAATAGGTGGGGGATGAGCTGGAGGAGAAGGATTGAGTCTCTGCCTCAAAGACACTATCTTTTTAAAGTGCCCTACCCTCTGGAGGAGGGGAACTCAGGCTCCCCCTCCCCCTGTGGTTCCTGTGTTTCATATCGACTAAAAGAAAAGGATTTAATGGTAAGTTCACTAAAATCCTATTTCTGTGTACTTTATGATAAATCATTTTCTTAGTCCAAATAGAACACAGGACTTCCCTCCCGGAGAAAAAACAGCTGTTTGAGTTCTGGTAGGGGGGTCCTTTGGGTTCTCTGGTCTAGGTGATCCCTTTATTTGCCTCTCTTCTGTTTTCTCTGATCTTTGCTATACATTAAAACTGATCATGTCTGGTGTTGGGAAGGAGTCTCTGCCTCCAGGGAGCCTTTTAAGGTGCTTTCCTTGCCTGCCTGGCCTGAGCATACTTTACCCCATGGTTCCTGTGTTCCACATGGACTAAATGAAAATGAATCTTTGGTAAGTTCACAAAAATCTCCTTTAGAAGGAAACATCTACTGGCAGTGGAAGTACCTATGCTTTATTAACAGGAAAAGCCTTATACCATATATATATATATATATATATATATATATATATATATATATATATATATATATATATATAAACCTTTTCATTAAGATTTGGGAATCGTACAGAATACAATAGTTTTATATGAATCAGATGGTTGACTTATTTTTTCTTGTATTTATGTGACCCACAGTCCAGTAGGTATTGGCATGGCACAATATTAAACTGATCGTGTATCATATAAAATCTAACAGAGACGATGTGCGTTTTATTATCCGACACTCGTTGGTGTAACCGTTTCAGTGCCAGAGAGGGTGTGCCATACTTTGGATTAATGGGCCAGGAGACACACTTGGCTGTATGCACAAGGAGTATCATTTTGGAGCAAACCAGTTGAATCATAGAGAACAAATTCATTGGAGATGTCTCTAGCTATCAAAGCTTTTAAGGTCTTATTTAAGGCAACGGGAATTGTGGGAACTTTTATTTGTGCCTTGTGTTATCGCTGGTTTTCTGTACAATTGCTTCTTTTTATTTGTGTATATATCTGTTAAAACACAAGCAATTTATTTATAAAAGGAGATTTCCAAGCAATTCCAAGATTTTCTTGTGATGTAAGTACTTAAAGTACTTTTTTACAGTAAAATAAAAAAGCAATGACCATTAAAATGTCTTTCTAGCAACTTTTGTTTGTGTTGTGCATTTGTTTTGCCAGGAAAGAGCAGTGACATAATGTGGATTTATACCCAGGAGATGATTTACAGTAAGATGGGGGAATGGCCAGGCCTACTTTAATGAGAACATAGTCTGTAAATCATAGGACTGTGTTAGAAAATCACATACTAATGTATAAATGGTACAGGTTTTGGCAGTTATGAATATGGTACTGACTCTGTAACAGAGAAGCCAAGACATTATAATATAACTTCTTTGTAGCTAGTAGTTTTCAGTAACATATATGTATTCTCTTGGCCTCTATTTAAAGGGATAGTAATGTTTCACAAAAGCACCATCTCCGATTAATCTTTATAGTATTTGGGCCATGGAGAGTGTTATTTCAATACTGTCAGTTGTAGTTCAAGAGTGATTGAATGATAAAGTATCCCCCTCCCGCCCCTTTTACCTAGTGTAATCCACCTCCCCTCAGATGTGTAATCTGGTCCACAGACCAGACAGCTCACAGCAAGGGACAGTCTTCTTACTGTGGGAAGAATGAAAACCCTGTCCCCCTTGACAGGTTTTTCCCTTATGCTCACTGAAGATTGTCCCTCTCTGTGATCCAGCTGGACACCACCTTTCTGCTCTGAGGTGTGCAGCGTTACATCAGTAAAAGGGACGGAAGGGGGACTACAACTCTGACAGTATTGAAATAACACTCTCCATGGCCCAAATACTATGAAGATTAATTGGAGCTGCTGTTTTGGTGAAACATTGCTATCCCTTTAAATCCGTGGACTAGATTTTTTCTCACCCAGGGTGCTGTGGCACTTTGGTGTGTCTTGGGCACTGACTTTTTTTTTCTCTGAAGACTGACCAAAATGTGAATGAGTTTAAAGTTTTTACTGACAGAAATTGTAGTGCACAGTATTATTGATTTTGTCATGCAGAGACCTAACAAAAACTTTATGTCCAGATGGACAATCTTCAGTGAGCATAAGTAAAAACCTGTCAAGGGTGGCACGGTTTTCCTTATACTCACAGTAAGAAGATTGTCCCTTGCTGCGACCTGTCCTATCAAGAGACCAGCTTTCAGATCTGAGGGGAGGCGGCTTACATTAGGTAAATGGGGTAGGAGGGGGATACGTTATCATTCAGTTACTCTTGAACTACAACTCTGCCAGTATTGAAATAACACTGTCCACGGCTGAAATACTATGAAGATTAATTGGAGCTGCTTTTTTTGTGAAACATTACTATCCCTTTAATTTCACCTCATTAAGAGTACAAAATAGGTATCAATTCTAGGCAAACTAACTGCACCTAGGGGTGGAATTAAAATTCCCATTGATTTATACATTGCACTTTTAAAATCTTGAAAGTTAGAAAGACATATTGTAAAGGGGTTAAAAGCCCCACTGGAATCAAGTAGGAATATGGAATTTTTGATTCACCCTTGTTTTGTGAATGGTTTCCTCCAGAATTGCTTCTACTGTGCATAAGGTCCTGTTCTTCAGGATAATCAAATGCTTACGCTATATTAAATTCTATTTTGTTTCTATTAAGGCAAAGGAGCTGCCAACATACAAGGACAATGACTTCATTAACGACGGTCAGAAGATTTATATTGATGAAAACAACAAAAAGATGTTCCTTGAAAAACTTAAGAAAGACGTGGAGGTGAGTCTTTTTCTTTTTATCTCTAGGCCCTCTGATGCTAGCAATTTATCCAACACATTGCAATATGCGGTGAGGAAGTCTCTAGCCTTCGAGTTAATTAGTTATTTGGCAATTAATTAAAGACTCTAGTTAAAGTGTAATTTCCACAAGATATTGCGATTTTCATTTGATCACTAGGGTGCAGTTGAGTAGCGAGTAGTGTTTTTTGTCTTGTCCCTGAAGTACACATGGGTGAACATTAGGCATACCCATAATTTATGGCTCACTTGGACCCACCTACTACATCACCAGTTTCCCTTCTGGCTCCATCTCAACCTTAAAATTCTCAGCACTGCAGGGCAGTGTGTAGTTACTGGAACTGAACACCCTCCACAGTGAGTTGCTAGCAGTGGATCAAAGGTTATAAGAAATATGGAGAGCTGGAGGTAGGGGGAGTATGGGGAACTGGAGTAGTGTGAAATAGTCAGTGAGTTGCTGGAAGTGGTATGGAGGCTGTAGGAAGGATGGAGAGCCAGAGTGAGCATACTGCTGTGATAGTCTGGTAACTTTCCAGAGAAGTGTGGGGGAGCTGGAGTGAATATTCCACTCAGTTAGTGTGGAATAGTCGGTGAATTGCTGGCAGTGGAGTGGAGGTTACAGGAAATATGGAGAGTTGGAGTGAGCAGATTGCTCAGGTAGTGTGTCATAGTCATTGAGGTACTGACAATGGATTGGAGGTTGTAGAAAGGATGGAGAGCTGGAGTGAGCATACTATGATAGTATGGTAGCTTTCCAGAAAAGTTTGGGGAGCTGGAGTGAGCAGACTGCTCTGGTAGTTTGTAATAGTCGTGACTTGCTGGCAATGGAGTGGAGGTTGCAGGAAGAATGGAGAGATGGAGTGAGCAATCAGGGATATACTAAATACCTTCACTGCTGGTAGTTCTTGTTTAGCTGCTCCTGTTCTGCATCTATGATTGAAAAATAATACACACCAAGTTATCCACAATGTAAGGCTTTTAAAGAAATAGTGTTTTAACTGTTTATTTGTAGTAGTTTTTCTCTGTCATCCAATACAGGTTACTGGTAACTTTGGGTAGGCGATCTGCCCCTTTAATTGTAGGCAGGAACAATTCTAAAATTGTATGCAGGGGGTGGAGCCTTCCTTCCCTCCTTGGCTGCAGCTAGCCAACCAGCTACAGAAAGATTTGTTCCTTGGTGAAGACACAGGCAAGAGAACAGTTCTGCTATAGTTTTAGAATTTTTTGTTTTATTTTTCTGTTAGAAATGGAATACCTCCATGAGGCGGATTACCACAACTGACAATGCCCTTATATGTAGCTAGCTCAGTAACCAGGTGCTTTTTGTGGACCATAAGCCCTGGGGGGAGGATCTTGGCTACAAGTTCTTTCATCAGGAGTTGCCCACAGAGGCTTCTTCTTAATACATGGTAGTCTGAAGTCAGAAGTTCTGCAGGAAAGGTGAGCAACCCTTTGAGTGCTGCAGGTCCACATGTCCCACAGTGCCCTTCCGCACAGGGGTTTCTCCTATGGAGTTCCTGTTGCACACTCCTGCACTCATTGGGTCTATATGTATGTCTGTTGGGTGTCTTGGAGCAGGTTTATGTGGTACTTTAAGCCTTTAGCTGCTGGTTTTGCATCTTTTGGGGGGGTTTCTGACACTTTTCCTACTGGTTCAGTGTTTTTTGGATATTCTAACATGTTCTAGTGATGTTTCATACATTTTTATTTTACTGTTTCAATTTTGTAAAATTTGAGATAAGGCGTGATTTACCGCATAGGCGCCATTGCTCCATTCTCTCCTATGGGACTGTACAGCTTTGGACATATCTCTGCAACCGCGTAACCTAACGACTTCAGAGATGGCTCATTTTTCTTGTCTGCCCTTGCTCTATCATCCAGTTCATGTTTCTAATGTGTTGGGGGGCTCAGGGGGCTTTGTGCACTGTTTGGGTACTTTTTCTGGGGAAAACGAGGTTTCCCATGAGTGTTTGCTTCGCTCGTTCGTTTCTGATTGGCTCCCGCCACAGCAGCCATTTCGTGCTATTTCCAGAACGAGTATCCTATGCAGGGCTTGGACTCTCCTTCTCTCCACTACTTATTAACCCTTCGCCTGCCAGATAAGTCTAGTTTAGCGATTTCTGGGGTGAAACTTTAATCCTACACACTGCACTTGGGTAATTTCTTTTATTATAAGGTTATTTGACACTGTGAGAATGTCTATACCGTTGAAGCTTGGGGCCAGACCTGAGACTAAGGATGCTGGGGTCTCTGTATCCCCTATTATGCATTGCTCTTCCTGTCATTCAGGGTTACCTAGAGAATTCTCAGGTCATTTATGCCCAGCATGTTCTGATGTCCCTGAGAGTCTCCCAGGGACCTCCAGCCATGCATTAGAGCCAGTTTGGGTGCCAGAGTTCAAGACTGCTACTAGGAACCTTAGATCCACATTGCAACTTTTTCCATCCCGGTTACAGGGGTTTTCCATTCCTGCAGACCCCCTCCTCCATCAAGTCTTCCCTTCCAAAACCACAGGGAGTACCTGACATATCAGATTCCTCTGAGGAGGAACTGCTGGTGGATTCAGTTGTTGAGGAATGTTCTGCTGTGGGCTCCTCTCAGTTTTTTGGGGATCCCTTTGAGGCTGATCCTGAGCCCTTGGCTGAGGGCCTGATCAGGGCTGTTTTGACTACCCTAAACATTTCCTTAATTCAGGACGTTCCTTCTGATCCCTCTAATGTGTTTCAGGAGCCTAAAAAGTCCCTTACTTGCTTTCCACCTAAACCCACTCTTGACCGCCTTGTGATTGAAGAGTGGAAATCTCGTCACAGGAAATCTTTTGTGTCCAAGAAATTTTCCAAGCTTTATCCCTTCTCTGAGACAGCGCTTGCTCAGTGGGTTCATCCTCCCAAGATGGTTGCTCCTATCTCCAGACTACCTAAGTCTACTGCCTTGCCAGTTTCTGATGCGTCCGCTCTGAAAGACTGGACTGACAAGAAACTTGAGGACTCCCTCATATCCATTTTTGCTACTGCTGGCACTGCCATGTGTCCAGCATTCGATGCAGCATGGGTGAACCAGGCCAATACAGTCTGGACTGAACAGTTCACCCTGGCTGTCCGTCAGGTTGCTCCTACTTCAGATATGTTGCACCTTTTTGCCAACATTTCTGAGGCACAGAACTATGTTTCTGCAGCCTTATTTGATGCCATCCGTTTGGTGGCCAGGGTTTCCACCATGTCTGTGGTTGCCAGACTGGCTCTTTGGCTCAAGATCTGGTCTGCTGACACTGTTCCAAGAAAGCCTTGCTTTCCTTACCTTTTCAGGGTACTTCCCTGTTTGGGTCCAGATCTTAAAGATCTGATCAGTAAGGCCACTGGGGGTAAGAGTACCCTTCTACCTTTTGGTCCAAAAGAAGAAAATACTGCTTAAGCATAATCGGCATTTTCGTTCCTTTCAGACTGAGACACGTCCAGCAAACCAGACGGTTCCCTCAGCTCCGCGTGCCTCCTCTAAACCCAAACAGCAATGGAAGCCCAAGGTCTCCTCCAAGCCCAAGGCTTCCAAGCCTTCTTTGGCATGACTCCCCAAACCTAGGTCCCCGCTCTGCTGTGAGTGGCCATCTCCGTCACTACCACAGCGTGTGGGAGGATTCAGTGGCAGACCTATGAGTTTTACAGGTGGTGGCGGAAGGATACAGGATCCCTTTCGTCTCTCTTCCTCCCTTTCGTTTCTTTCCTTGTCTTACGCCTCAGGGCGTGGAGAAACAGCGGCTGTTCAATGGTGCTATTCAGGCTCTTCTGGACAAGGATGTTCTAGAGCCGGTTCCAGTTCAGGACAGTAGTATGGGTTTTTACTCTAACCTCTCTGTGGTCTCCAAGACAGACGGCGGTTGTCGCCCTATTTTGGATTTGAAGGTTCTCAATTCCTTTGTGATCCAGACTCATTATCACCAGGAGTCTCTAAGGACGGTGATTGCTGCTATGTCCCCGGGGGAATTCCTTGCTTCTTTGGGTCTTCAGGACAAGTATTTACACATCGCCATTCATTCAGAGAGCCGGCAGTATCTCAGATTTGCCTGAGACCGAGGGCACTTTCAGTTTTCAGCTCTTCCCTTTGGTCTGATTACAGCTCCTCAAGTTTTCAACCATGTCCTGTGAGCCTTAGTGTCCATCCTCCACTGGGACGGCATCAGTGTTACTCCATACATGGATGACCTGCTTATGAAAGCCCCCTCTGCGGAACTTCTTCATCAGCAGGTTCAGCTATGCATTCATGCTCTCACCCATCACGGGTGGATCATCAACGTGGACAAGTCAGATCTTGTCCCATCCCAGCGTCTGGTCTTCCTGGGCCTTCTCTTCAACACCCAGTAGAGCATGGTGTTTCACACGGACGAGGTAGCTCACCAGATCGCCCACAGGGTTTCTGCGGTCCTGGCTCAAGATCCAGTTCCAGCCAAGAAGCTGTCGTCTCTAGTGGGGAAATTCATCTCCACCATAGAAGTGGTCCCGTTTGCCATGGCACACACCAGGGAACTCCAGAGGTTTGTGATCCAGGTGTGCAAGGGTCATCCGGACCTTCTGAAGATGTCAGTGTCCCTTCCTCTTCATGTGGAACTGAGTTTGTCGTGATGGCATCGGCTGATACTGGAGGCAGTCTTGCCTGTCTATGATCTTCTTCGGTTCTTGGAGCTTCCTTCACTTTTGAGCCCTGTTGGCTCTAGTTCAGTGTGCTGTGTAACAGTTTGGGGTGTTATTACCCCTGTTCAGATCCATTGACACTTCATTGTTTTGTTGGGCTATCTCTGATCTGATGGATCATATTTACTCTGGTGACTTTGGGGGCTTTGCGCCTGGTCCTTGCCTTCCTTCCCGCCTCTGGGAAACTCAATGGTTGGACATCCCAAAGTTACTAGTAACCTGTATTGGACGACAGAGAAAAGAGGATTTTAGTCTTACCTGTTATATCATTTTCTCTTAGTCCATACAGGTTACTGGTCTCCCACCCTGTCAAGGGACCATGTTTGGCTGTCCTGTGGCAGACTGTGGGGGTCCTTCATGGTCATGCTCACAGGAGTCTTCTTTCCCTTCCACTATCTAGTCAATAGTTAGTGTCTCAAATCTTTCTGGAGCTGGTTGGCTAGCTGCAGCCAAGTAGAGAAGGTAGGCTCTACCCCCTGCATACAATTCTAGAATTGTTCCTGCCTACAATTAAAGGGGTGGATCGCCTACCCAAAGTTACCAGTAACCTGTATGGACTAAGAGAAAAGGATTTAACAGGTAAGACTAAAATCCTCTTATATTCATGATCAATGTCTGGTCCTTAAAGTGTTAATTCAGTGCACTTCTCTTGTATTAGCTTCCCTTCTCATGAATATGAGCACCTTCTGTCTGCAGTCCACAATAAGAGTCTTTGACTCCACTGTATATGCAAAGGATCATAGTAACTCCATGAGGCTGGTGGACTAAGAAATAGATCAATTTGGGGCATAGGAATGTGCCATATGGGGTAAATATACATTGCTAAAATTCCCATTGATTTGAACCCACTTCATGCTAGAGTGTGTTCCAAAACATTGTAAAGCAATGTGGTTGAGGCCTCTCTAGCAAATAAAAGGTTAAAAGTTCAATTTAAATAAATAAGAATCTCTATTTCTCCCAGTGGTGCAGTCACTTTGCTCAGAGGTGCTCAGGTTCCTCATAGTACATCATCCTGCATCTGTTTTGGTTCTTGGTTCAGCAAATAGTATGGTACAAGTGAATATGTGTGGTGTATGTGTCACAGGGAGAATCTCTTGGCAACCCAGTCACTGTCATAAGGCTTTCTCTTCTTTGTAAGCTGTTCTCCATATTAAAGTCCTGCAATAGTAAGCCAGCGCATGTAGTTCTTACTTTTGGGAAATGAACGTTCAGCTTCAACTACATTTTAAAGCACGAAAAACACTTGTCTTTTTTCTTGTGGTGAGATATTTCATGCTTGCCACTTGGATGAATCCCCAATACTGTTGTCAAGCCCTTGGATAGTAGAGATGTTTCCAAAGAATGTGTTAGAAATGTGTGTGGCATCTAAAGGGTTAATTTGATGTCACTTTTTAATGTAGTTGCCTGTAATGGAATTCTAAGAAGTCTTGTTCCTTCTCTAGCACTTTACATATCTTTGATGAGGATGTTAATGCTTTTGTCCACTCAGTTCCTGGCACAGCTGAAACTTATGGATTACAGCCTGCTGGTAGGAATCCATGATGTGGAGCGGGCAGAACAGGAAGATGTGGAGAGTGAAGACAATGATGGGGAGGAAGAAGGGGAAAGTGATGGGGCTCATCCAGTGGGCACTCCGCCAGACAGCCCAGGGAACACACTGAACAGCACTCGGCCATTGGCTCCAGGGGAATTTGATCCAGCTATCGATGTGTATGGAATAAAAAGCCATGACAGTATGTAACACTGCATTTATTTCTATATGAATGATTGTCATATATTGTTTAATGAATAAAACAATCATCTGTATAAGACAAGGATACTGAAAATGACACTCGACAGATATTTGTGGATTATATGTTCCTCTATGGATGATAGGAGAGCTGAAGAGCAACAGGCTATCTCTATCTATCTATCTATCTATCTATCTATCTATCTATCTATCTATCTATCTATCTATCTATCCATTCCATCTATCCATCTGTTTTTTCAAAACACAGAGAATATATGAGTATTTATGTTTGAGATATGACACAGAGTTGCCTACATCTTTAACCAATTTTTGATCAGAACACATGATGACAAAGGAACAGCTTAGCTTATTAAATGCCAAAATGACATGTAACATAACATTCAGTGTTCTATTTTTATAGAGGAGTGTCAGTTCTGGAATGTTGTAATACAGTTTTTCTTTTGTCATATGTAAGAACTATGGGGTGAGTTCCCCTACAGGGCATTTTTAAAAAGAGCTCTCTGAGGCAGAGACTCCCATCCTGTACCACTTCATCCCACCCAGTTTGAAAAGTGCTCAAGGAAGGAGTGAAGCAGGCAAAGCTCTCATAGTTAGACTTTCCCTTTTATGTTGTTTTTCCTTTGTAGGCTATGGGACTGTGCAATCCCCCATTAGGTGGACTCCTATTACTGGCATCCTTCTTTCAGGGTTAACCAGTGTATAGAACTACCAGGACCAGTTCTGTGGAGGATGGCTTATATTAATTGTCAGTCTTCCTTCTGGTTTCTATAAGGTTTATGTATTGATGAGAGTTGGATTATTGAAGAAAGGATTCTACAGTATCTAAAGTATGTACCTGTTTTTTTTTATATGGCAGCCAATTGGGATGTGGACTATTGGCTACAGTGCACGCCAAGTCTGGCTTGGTTACAAGCGGCATGTCTATTCCTATCCCTTATGTAGTATCCCTGTGCTTTATATAGCATACACAGAGTTGTATATTAACAGTTGCACTGCTGGTCTATGAGTTCTGTAGCTCTGGGGATCTTCTACCATTTCTGAGGTACAATCCCTTGCTGGCAATGATAAGTTTTCACACATTATATACGTTTTCAATACTTCTCTGTTATACGATAATGTTTACTGTTTCAGGAGCGGTGGCCATTTTGCTGAGACGTAACTAAAATACAGTGTGGCCGACCTTGACTCTTCATTGCTTTTTGTGGCACTAAAGGGGTTTTAAGGGTCTTGCAGTCTTCTACACTTGTTTCTTTTGATTGAGGGACATAATAACACACACACGTTTTCAGGGGACGTGGCTTGGTAGCAGATGGAGTGCTGCCATGCCATTTTGATTATAGAAAAATGATGTTCTTCCTGAGCTATTGTGCAGGGAAAGAGCTGGTACTTGGCGAACACTCTTCCTCCTGAGATCCTGCTGGCTATGCTGAGGCTAATTACTCCCTCTTGCGTCCCACATTAATCCCCTGAAATAAGTATTTTTTAAGTTATTCTGAGTACTTTTATTCTATTTTCTCTGTACATTTACTACTTTTATTTTACTATTTGGGGGTCTTCTCATTATCTCATTATTTTCCGTTCTTTTTATTTTATTTTATATTCACATTTATAGGTATATATCATATCACCAGTACGTTTCATCAAGTGCTCTCCCATTGATAGATTTTCTGTTTCTAGGGATTGGTCATATGGCACACATGTCTAGCAATAGGAGCTGCTAGACCAGGGGGTTTCATAGTGTTTTGGTGTACACATAATACAATTTTTTTTATTATAGACTGGAACTAGCTAAGTGCTGTTTTTGTTCTTATAACTGAGAACTTCTCATTATGTCATACCTCAAGAGAGACATAGTCAAATCCAAAGCTCCCTTTATCCCCACTAACTAATTGGTCTTCATGCCAGATGGGGCTTACTATGGAATTTTTGATACTCTGTCACTCTTGCTTTGCGACCCTACCTGTTGAACAGGAGACTGCAGGGCTCAAGTCCCTAATTTCCTCAGTTAATTCTGTCCCCTTATCTATTACAGGGGTTTTAGATTCTTGGTCCATGAGACATCCTATGTCCCTCAAAAGGACCTTAAATGATGTTAAAGTGGAGGATATCCTCATTACTGGGGATTACTCCTCTGACTTGTCCTTCTCCCTAAGGGACTCTTATGAAGAATACCCCTGCCTTCTGCTGTGCGTCTTATTCAGGCTGTCCTAGAGAAGCTTAAGGTATCAGAGGCTTCTGATTCTAGTCCCTGTTTCCTGAATATTTTTAAGAGACTCAAGAAGGCGATTGAGATTCTTCCCCACCATTCCTTGGAGCATAGAGGAATGGAAGATGACTGACAGGAGATTTTCCCTTAACTGGTATATTTTCCTTTTTCTGCTGAGGCTTTTGCACAGAGGGCTACTCCCTCTACAGATGACACCCTAATTTCTACCCTTGCTAAGAATACTGTTTTGCCACTGGTGGATGCAAGGACCCTGAAGGACATGACATACAAGCAGCTGGATTCCTTCTTGAAGGCAAATTTTGCAGCCTCTGGTACCACTTGCACCTTACTTTCACCATTTCATTGGTCACTAGAGGTATAACTGTCTGGGGGGATCAGCTTTTGGATGCCATCCATTTAGAGTGCCCCAATAAGGATCTGGTGGTCCTTATTTTCAAGATCCTTGAAGCTAATGCTAATCATAGTAAAGTGTCCTTTGATGTTGCTGACCTTACCAGACAGGCCTCTTCTTTCTCAGTGACCATTTGTTACACTTTGTGACTTAAGATTTGCTCTGCTGACCGGTCCACCAAGAAATCCTTGGCTTCAATTGCTTTTGACGGCAAACAGTTGTTTTGCCTGGAAGTGGACAAGGTTATCAGTTATTCCACTGAAGGCAAGAGTACTTTGTTACCTCAGGTCTCTCCTAAGCATTCTTTCTTTCCTCAGAAGAAGAGTGTTTTTTTGTTACCTCTGTCCATATGGGTATGATCCCAGGACTCTGCTTTCCTCCCCGACCCAGGCATATCCTATATTAAAATCCAAGCTGGCTTGGGCAGGCAAGAAGCTCATGCAGAAGCTTAAAACTGACATGACTCTCGGGGGCCTGGTCCATCACAGGCAATAGGAGGGGTAGGAGGTGGTCTCCCATTTTTTCCACAGCACATGGGCCATTTCTGTGGCGGACCTTTAAGTTTTGCAAGTCATTTTGAAAGGGTTTCACATAGATTTAAAGACCCTTTCTGCATGTTATTTTCCTTATGTCCAGAGTTCCTCATGATCCTGAGAGAAACCTCTATTTTGGATGCAGTGACTTCTGTAGTAGACATCAGGTGTTTATGCCAGTTCCTTCTCTGGAAAGATTCATGGGGTTCTACTCCATTCTCTTCAAGTCCCCTAAAAGGAAGACAGATGTCTTGTTCTGTATTTGAAACTTCTCAACTGGTTCGTTCTCGCTCCGCAGTTCAAGATGAATTATTTGAGCTCCAATTTTCCCACCATGCGTCCAGGGGAGTTTCTGGCTGCCCTAGATATAAAAGACGCCTATGTACACATTCCTATTCATGCAGATCATCAGCTTTTCCTGCGGATTGCTTTTTAAGACTGTCATTTTCAGTTCAGCTCTCTTCGCTTTGGATTGGTGTCCGCTCCTCGGGTGTTCACAAAGGTTATCTCAGCTCTGGTGGCTCTCATCTGCTCTAAGAGAATTTCTTTGACTCTTTACCTGGATGATCTTTTATGAAATGCTCCTTCAGAATTGTGGTTGTACACTCAGATTTAGTCCTGCATGTCCATTCTGAAGCAACACTGTTTGACTCTCAGTTTCAAGAAATCTTGTCTGGGTCCATCCCAAGTCCTTCACATTCTCGGTATGAGGTTAGACACCCTTTAGAGGGAAGGTCTTTCTGCCAGATGAGAAGATCCATTCTTTATTCCTCAAGGTGTTTCAGGTGATTTCCTGTCCGTCTGCCACGGTGCGGGAGTGCATGAAGGTACTGGGCTACCTTGTCTCTGCCCTGGAGATAGTCCCATTTCTTCAATTCCCCCATCGGGAGCTGCATTTGGAAATTATCATGATTTGGTCCAGACAACCGTGCCATATCACTGTCCAACAGACCTTAGCTGGTGGCTTCAATGCCCTCATCTGACCTTGGGGAGGTCCACAGTCATCCCAACTTTCGCCATAGTCACAATGGAAGCCAGTCTGACAGGCTGCGCTTTTTGACTCTAGGTTACCTGACCGTGGAAGGTCTTTGGACCAAGGAGGAGAATGCGCTGTCCATCAGTGTTCTGGAGCCTTGGGCAAGTCACCAGTTTTGAGGCATTGGTCTCTGTCCCTCTTGGCATCCCTGGTGCAGGTCCAGTCAGACAAAATAACAGCGGCTGCTTACATCTACTACCAGGGTAGGACCAAGTGAGCAGCTGCACTGGTCTGAGGTTTGATTGATTCTGATGTAGGGGAGACTCACATGCTGTCATTCACATTACAGGGGATACAAAGTAGTGGCAGACTTTATCAGTTACCAGTCTTTTGATCTCAGCAATGGGGGGGCTCAATCCGAGTGTCTTTGACTCCATAGTTCCAGTATGGGGCTCCGCAAGGGTCACCAGTTCTGTCCTAGATCCCAGGATCCATTAGGCCAGGTGGTGGATGCAGCGGTCATTCTATAGTGCTTTCCACTGGTATATGTTTTCCCTTGATTCCCAGGGTATTTAGAAAGATCAGAATGGAACGAGCCCATGTCATTCTGATTTCCCTGTTCTAGACCTGTCAGGTCCTGTTTATGAAACTCCTTAATCTGTCCATAGCCGAGCCATTTTGGCTCCCTCTGAGCCCAGACTTCTTTTCTCAGGGTCCACTTTACCATCCTAATGTGGAGAATTGGCTTTGACGACATCGCTTTTGAGACCGGCATGATGAGGTCATGGTTCTGTCATTGCTACCATGCTACAGGCTCAGAAGCCAGTCTCCTCAAAGATATAGCAAAAGGTATGCTTGTTGCTCAACATGTGATGTGATGCCCTGGGATTGTGACTGCAACCTTTTCATCTTCGGTTCATTTTATCTTTTCTTGTGGACAGTCTTCAGAAAGTGCTTGATCTTAGTCCTATTAAAGTTCAGATTTAGTCTCTTTCTCTACTTTTCCAGAGGTGTATTGCCTCAATGCCTGATGTGCAAACTTTTGTCCAAGGGGTGGCTCATGCCCACCTGTTCTTTAGTTTACTTGCATCATCTGACAGTCAAGGCCTCCCTTCTCTCTTGGCTGTTGTCTTGATTTGGCAGGTCTCCAAACAGCAAGCCCTTTCTTGTAAACCTCCATTTTTTGCTCTTCCACCCAGATTGGGTGATTCTGATAACTCCTACAGAGTTTCTCCTTAAAGTTTTTTCTGATTTTCACAACAAGCAGAAAATTGTCCTTCCTTTAATCTGTCCAGCTCTATCCAATATACAGAAGCGGGAACTTCACCTTTTTTTGGATATGGTTAAAGGGCCCTCTTGCGGGCCTGGCTGTGCCTAGGATGATGGCGGCCTCTTGGTTCAATATGATCACATCTTGGGCCTATAAGAATCAGGTCTTTGCTGAGCAGTTGTGTAAAGAGGTGACGTGGTTGCCCCTTCATATGTTTGTCAAACGCTACCATGTTAATGTTTTGGCTTCATCTGTAGCCATCTTTGAACTGAAGGTTCTACAGGCTGTTGTATCTGTGTAGGTGTTCTACCTAATTCTTGCTGGACCCGTACTATATTGGTTTCTGTTCTTTGGTTAATAATGTTGGTTACCAGTTAATTTCCCATTGAACCTGGTCTGTGTTCAGAGGGTTTTTTCCTTTTTACCTCACTGGAATCTTGGTGGAGAAGAGGGGATTTTTTTTGTACTTACTGATAAATCCTTTTCTCTTAATTCATGTGGAGCACAGGCCTTTCCTCTCTAAGAAATGCCACTGATCTGAGTCCAAAGCAGGGGGGATCCTGTTAGGTGCCTTGTTTTGTTATTCTTCTGTTTCTTGTCTTTATCTCGGCTATGCTATATGTCAAACAGGGTGGGGTGAAGTGGTCAGGATGCGAGTCTCCACCTCAGAGAGCTCTTTTTCTGCAAGTTCCCTGCTCTCCTGAGGGAACGTTCACCATGGTTCCTGTGTTCTATATGGACAAAAAGAAAAGGATTTATCCGTAAGTACATAAAAATCCCCTTTTCATGTTTTTTGCAGTATTTGTTGTGCTTTTTATCCAGTGAATATTAGAGAAGACTCCTGTTGTGAAGTGATGCATTGGAGACCTCTCTGGCAGTCACAGGATTCAAAATTTAGGGTTTTGGCTCAGTCATCTGCTAATGAGAAGCTGGGGAAATCTTAGTTCAGAGCTATCCAAGTTCAGGCCTCAAAGGCCACCAACAGGCAAGGATGTAAGTATTTCCCTGATTTAGAACAGGGGAGTTAATCAGTGGCTCATTCATATTGACTAACTCACTTGTACTTAAGCAGGGAAATCCTTACATCGTGTACTGTTGGTGGCCCATGAGGACTGAACTTAGTTCATTGGCTTTATAGAATATCATAGGAACTGTGATCACTAGGTAAGTTATCTCCACTTTATCATCTCTTTGTTACGCCTTAGTGCATCTACCCTTATGACTGGTCCTGTATGTGTTTTTCTATTATTTCCCAGATGCACCCAGAAAAGAAGTTTACTTTATGGCCATAATTGACATATTAACACATTACGATGCAAAGAAGAAAGCAGCACATGCAGCAAAAACGGTTAAACATGGTGTAAGTATCAAATCTACTCCAACTTTCTCTTTAGGCCTGGATTCCATATGTCATCCACAATAGAAGCTCCATGTTTGTATAACACAGGGTCGATAAACTGAAAGGAAAAGTAACGCCTCACAATAATAGCCCCCACTTATCTTACTATGGCTGGAAACTCCTAATGACCCATATTCATGTTATCTTTTTCCTATTGTCTGAAAGATAACAGGGTGACTATATTACACAGTTTCCACTCTGAAACGGGAGCTGGAATTGATTTTTAGTCCCTACTCCGGCCTAATCTCAATATACTTAGCTTCATACAGCAAAAATCCTCTTCTTAATGCCACTTGCACAAAGGGGACAGCAGTGGGACAGTCTTTGGGCATTCTGCGGCATTCCTTTCTAAAAAGATTATGAAGTTCTCTTTACCTTTTAAATGCCAGAGAGGTATCCAGTGCATTGGCAATTAAATTAAGTCCACTCCTGACTGCCTTTGAGTGTGACGTTATTCTATGCGTATGTGTACAAGCACTGTGACATGCATATGGGCTTACTGACACTAAAGTCCTAACAATGACAGAAATTATCCACTAATCTGCAGTACATTGACCATATGCTGTAGCCAACACCAGGGGAGGTGCACTGGCAAATTTGTACGGCTTCTGCCACTTGTGGATGTCATGCGCATATACATGGTAATCTTAACCCTTTAAGTAACAGAGGGATGTGCTTTGTAATGCATTGCTTACCTTCTGGTCCTTCAAGTTACATAGCTTCATGCACTCTGCCTGCTTCAGGTTGAAACAACTGCCAGCAAGTGTCCTGTCCATCTCTATGGACATAACCATTTGTCCATAGTAAGGTAAGTAGGGTGTTAATATTATGGGGTGTAACATCTGCTTGGATTACTGATCAGATTTATGCCTAAACTTATTGCTTAGGAAAATCTCCAGCAAATTCAGGCCTGGATTAAATTGGTTTACTTTTAAAAGGTCACACACATAAAAATGTCGACATGAGAATCTCGCACTGCATGACAGAGCGAGATTCTCATGTCGAGTAATGAAATGTTACATGCTGCCCCAGCTGTATCATATCCTGCTGCCCCGGAGCTGTAATAATGTTAATAGCGATGCGTCTCTGGCTCACACTGGTGCTTGCTTTCTTTAAGCATCTGCTACCCCGGAGCCAGAGACACGGTGCTATTAACATTAATACTGTTGGTAGACAGCCTTCCCTTCACCTTGCTTTCATTTATCACTCTCTCTGGTGGCCGATGCGGGGAAAGGCACTGCAGCTGACAGGCAATTCACAAATAGCGATAGAGCTGGGGCAGCATCAGCTCTCTGAAAGGCACAGCAGCTGACATGATGGGATGTGTGACATTTCATTACTCGACATAAGAATCTTGCTCTGTCATGCAATGCAAGATTCTCATGTCGACATTTTTATCCAGGCGATATGGTGACTAGAACATTTGGTCGCATGCTGTTATGTGTGCGACCTTTTAAAAGGATAGCGATTACATTCAAGTTGCTCATTTACCAAGGGTTTTAGCTAAACTTTTCTTCATAGACTTAAATGGTAATACAAGACATATAATCTGCAATTCAATCAAGGTCCCATTTAGCTGTTTTCATCTAAAGTCTGTGCAGTTTTGCTCTGTTGTAATATTTGATAGAAGCAGTAGGAGTAATACTGTGTTACTCAATGGGGAAAGCCCTCCAATATATTTTTTTCATATTAAGTATTTATTGTACTTTGTATAATTACAGTAACAGTATCAATATATCTGCTCACTGGTTCTTCAGAACACTAAAAGTATTTCCAGATGGTGAAGTGCTACTGTTCAGCTATTGATTACAACAAAATTGAATGCAAACTTAGTTATTATTATTTAGTTATAACAGACTAAAGTGTGTAGGATTCCCATCTAAGTACTTCTGTTAAACCATTTTATAGTGACTTAGGGAGTTAATTGAAAATAAGAGTTAAAATGGCTATAAGATTGTCACTGGTAGTTATAAAAGTATTAAGGACAGTTTAGGAGGACATTAAGCATTGTAGTACTTTTTTTGTTAATGGAGTAAGGAAGTTTGTAAAAGTGGTGCTGCTTATTTATAAAGAAATGCCGATATTTTCAACAATTTAGCAACAGAATTTTTGCCAAATATTTAAGGCCATGTCTGACCTGTTCTTATTTTTTATGGACACCACATTTATAAATGTAACTAGAACACATTATGAATAACAACACTCATAATAAGGAATAAAGCCATGTTAAGGATCCTTTTCCAAAAACTAGCAAGATCACTTTGAATAAATCTTCCCCATAGTTCCCCTTTAAAGAGTTTAATACAGTCAGATTTAAATGAATCATGTAGTTGCACTTTACTACGAGTCATTCTTCATGCATTTTAATATTTACTTACAATTTTTTTATCAAGTTGGTAACAGTGTAGTCTGGTCTATTTGGATTGACCTGTGACACCACTGATTTATGGACTGTTAATTGTTCTCTTCTTCTTGCACTGTTTCATTTATGTGAGACTGTGGTTATTGGAAGAGGAATAAAAGAGAGGGTCTAATAATGTGGGGAAGTGTAAAGTCATGCATTTGCAAGGAAATAATCCCAAGGCTGCTTATACACTTAATGGAATCATTTTAGGGGACTCATTGCTAGAGAAAAACCTGAGTATCCTTGTCAGCTACAGATGAGAGTTGGTACTGTGTTAGCATTAGAAATACAGGAGGCAAATATAGTTTTTGATACCTTTTATTGGCTAACTAAGCAGATTTAGAATGCAAGCTTTCAAGACTTTAGATCTCTTTCTCAGGCATATTATACAGATAAATATGAAAACATCTCTCTTAAATACAAGTACACATTGCATTGTTTAGAATGGAGATCAGATAAGAGAACTCAATCCAGATCCAGATACTTTGATCAGTCAATGGTAAATTGCACTCTTCATCTGAGGATTTAGAGGTATTTACTATGCTCTTTGATAAAATGGGCACAGTGACATTAAGTTAAGTGTATTGATAGGACGGTTCTGCATTCAGAGGGACAGAAAGGTACGGGAGGTAAACTTAATGTTAAAATGTAATGCTTTTTGTAATGGTTTGAATAAGGACAGAGAGTTCTTGTCACATTATCACTTAGTGGGCTGACCTTTCCAACAGACCCAAGACCATCGTAAATACCAGAATTGTTCAGTTTCTTCCTAGTGCACCATCCAGATTAAGCTGACAGATATTATTTGCAAACACTACGTAATCTCTGCACTACCCACCTATCCATTGTATCTAATCGTAACTTGGCCCCGTGGACTCCTACAAATATCTTGGTATGTGGCTTGACCCCACCCTCACTTTTGGTCTTCAGATTGGTAAATAAACATCCAAACTTTATCCCAAAATATATGCTCTGTTTATAAATAAATCCTTTTTACGTACCCCTGTAAGAAAGTGTATTGTACAACAGATATTAGCACCACTCATAGACTATGGGGACGTAGTATATGCTCTAGTGACACAAATCCATTTTGCTAAACTTGACACTCTGTATAACTTATTTTCTCTGTTGTCCAATACAGGTTACTGGTAACTTTGGGTAGGCGATCCGCCTCTTTAAGTAGGCAGGAACAGTTCTAGAATTGTATGCTGGGGGTGGAGCCTACCTTCCCTCCTTGGCTGCAGCTAACCAACCAGCTACAGAAGGATTTGTTCCTTGGTGAAGATAACACAGGCAAGAGTTCTGCTATAGCTTTAGAAGTTTTTTATTTTTCTGTTAGAAATGGAATACCACCATTAGGCGGATTACCATAACTGACAGTGCCCTTAGATGTGGCTACCTCAGTGACCCGATGCTCCTTATGGACCTTAAGCCCTGGGGCAAAATCTTGGCTACAAGTTCTTTCCCCAGGAGTTGCCCACCGAGGCTTCTTCTTTAAACATGGTAATTTGAAGACAGAGGATCTGCAGGAAATGTGAGCAATCCTTTGAGTGCTGCAGGTCCACGTGTCCCACAGTGCCCCTCCGCACAGGGGTTTTTCATTTGGAGTTCCTATTGCACACTGCTGCACTCATTGGGTCTATCTGTATGTTTTTAGCAGGTGTATTTGGTATTTAATCCTTTAGCTGCTGGTTTGGCATTCATTTGGGGGGTTTTCTGACACTTTTCCTACTGGTTCAGTGTTTTTTGGGTATGCTAACATGTTTTAGTGATGTTTCATTTCTTTTAATATTATACCTTCAATTTTGTAAAAAGGCACACTTTACCGCATAGGCGCCATTGCTCCATTCACCCTATGGGACTGTACAGTTTGGGACATATCTCTGCAACCGTTTAACCTAGCGACTTCAGAGATGGCTCATTTTAATTGTCTGCCCTTGTTCTATTATCCGGTTCATGTTTATTGTGTGTTGGGGGCTCAGGGGGCTTCAGGCACTATTTTGGGTACTTTTCTGAGAAAACTACATTTTCCATGAGCGCTTGCTTCGCGCACTTGTTTCGGATTGGCTCCCACCACGGCAGCCATTTTGTGCTTTTTCCAGAACGAGTATCCTATGCAGGGCTTGGACTCTCCTTCTCTCCTCTGCTGATTAACCCTTCGCCTGCCAGATAAGTCTATTTTAGTGATTTCTGGGATGAAACTTTAATCATAAATACTGTAATTAGGTGATTTCTTAAACAGTAAGGTTATTGACACTATGAGAATGTCTATACCGTTGGAGCTTTGGGCCAGACCAAAGACTAAGGATGCTGGGGTCTCTGTATCCCCTCTTGCACATTGCTGTTCCTGTCATTCAGGATTACCTAAAGAATTCTCAGGTCCTTTATGCACAGCATGTTCTGATGTCCCTGAGAGTCTCCCAGGGACCTCCAGCCCAAGGTCTCTTCCAAGCCCAAATCTTCCAAGCCTTCTTCGGCATGACTGACCGAACCTGAGGCCACACTGTACTGTGGGTGGTCATCTGCGTCACTATCACAGCATTTGGGAGGATTCAGTTACAGACCCATGGGTTTTGCAGGTAGTGACGGAAGGGTACAGGATCCCTTTCGCATCTCTTCCTCCCTTTCACTTTGTAACTTCTCATATGCATCAGGACGCAGAGAAATACCGTCTGTTCAACGGCTCTGTTCAGGCTCTTCTGGACAATGATGTTCTGGGGCTCGATTCCAGTTCAGGACAGAGGTATAGGTTTTTACTTAAACCTCTTTGTGGTCTCCAAGAAAGACAGCGGTTGTCGCCCCATTTTGGATTTAAAGGATCTCAATTCCTTTGTGACCCAGACTCATTATCTCCAGGAGTGTCTACGGACGGTGATTGCTGCCATGTCCCCGGAAGTATTCCTTGCATCTCTGGATCTTCAGGACAAGTACTTACACATTGCCATTCATCCAGAGAGCCGGCAGTACCTCCAGTTTGCCTTCGACCGGGGACATTTTCAGTTCTCAGCTCTTCCATTTGGTCTGACGACAGCTTCTCAGGTCTTCAACCATGTCATGGGAGCCTTAGTGTCTGTCCTCCACCGAGACAGCATCAGAGTTACTCCATACATGGACAACCTGCTTCTGCGGAACTTCTTCATCAGCAGTTTCAGCAATGCATTCATGCTCTCACCCATCACGGGTGGATCATCAACTTGGACAAACAGATTTTGTCCCATCCCAGCTTCTGGTCTTCCTGGGCCTCCTCTTCGATTTGCAGAAGATCATGGTGTTTCTCATGGACAAGGTGACTCACCAGATCGCCCACAAGGTTTCTGCGATACTGGCTTAAGATCCAGTTCAAGCCAAGAAGTTGTCCTCTCTCGTTGGGAAATTCATTTCCTCCATAGAGGAGGTACCGTTTGCCATAGCACACACCAGGAAACTCCAGCTGTTTGTGATCCAGGTGTGCAGGGGTCAGCCGGACCTTCTCAAGATGTCGGTGTCACTTCCTCTTCATGTAGAACTGAGTTTGTCCTAATGGCTCAACCTCTCCAATCTGCTGAAGGGCAAGTCCTTCCTAGTTTCCTTCTGGACCACGGTGACGACGGATGACATCCTCTCCGCATGGGGAGCGGTCCTGGATCGTCTAAGTGCACAGGGTCAGTGGTCTCCAGAAGAATCTCTCCTTCCCATCAACATATTGGAGCTTCGGCCGATATTTCATGCCTTTCGTTATTGGATATCTCACCTGGAAGACTGTCCAGTCTGAGTAGAGTCCAACAACACCACGGCTGTGGCTTACATCAAGAATCCGGGTGGAACAAGAAGTCTTGACACTTGGTTAGAGGTCAAGGCTATTTTGTCCTGGGCAGAAGAACACATTACTGCCATATCCGCAGTGAACATTCCTGGAGTAGACAAAGTCATGGCGGACTTCCTCAGTCGACACACACAGTGGACAGCGGAAAATGGGAGCTGCACCCAGAGGTATTCACCCTCATTGTTCAGAAATGGGGTCTTCCTTTCATTGACCTGATGGCGATAAGACACAACAGGAAGGTTACGAGGTTCTACTCTTGATTGAGGGACCCTCTATCTCTGGCGGTGCATGCAATGTCCATTCCTTGTTTATTCTCGCTGGCCTACATCTTTCCTCCCCTCCCCATGTTGCACAGGGTGTTACGGAAATTACGACTGGAGCGTTGTCCAGTTATTCTGATTGTTCCGTACTGGCCTCACCAGACTTGGTTTCTGGAGCTTCTGGATCTGTCAGTGGAGGATCCATTCCGGCTCCCTTGCAATCTGAATCTTCTACAGGGTTACCTGAGGAAGGAAGATGTTCATCGTCTAGCCTTGACGGCTTGGAAATTGAATCCTCAATATTGAGTAAGAAAGGGTTTTCTTGTGGTGGGCTGGCTGCTATGCTCAGTGCCCGCAAACCTGTTTCTTCCAAGATTTATCATCGTGTCTTGACCTTTCTATCTTGTTGTGCTGACAGGGACCTGTCTCAGGAATTTGATCTGCCTACTGTCCTGGCCTTTTTGCAGGACGGTGTGGATAAGGGCCTCAGTTTGAGTTCCCTTAAAGTTCATACGTCTGCTCTCTGATGTCAAGGTTTTCTTCCAGGGTGTTGCTCATTCTCATGCTTCCTTCAAGATTCCTGCTCCTCCGTGGGATCTTAACTTGATTTTGGCCGTTCTTCAGTTTGAGTTTTTGGCTACTATTCCTCTAAGCCTGTTGACATGGAAAATAGTTTTTCTCCTGGCGATTGTGCCTGTCCGTCATGTTGCGGAGTTGCATGCTCTGTCCTGTAAACCGCCCTATTTGGTGTTTCACAAGGACAAGGCGGTGCTTCGCACCTCTTAGGAGATTCTCCCGAATGTGTTTCAGAGTTCCACATCAATCAGGAGATAGTAGTGTCTTCTTTCCGCCCTGACCCCACCTCTGAAAAAGAGAGGGCTCTCCACTTGTTACACGTGGTGCGCTGTCTCAAGTTTTATGTACATCAGACAATTAGATGCGTTGTTCGTCATTCATGAGGGTCCTAGGGCAGGAAGAACTGCATCCAAGGTGACTTGCTTCTTGGATCAAGTCCACTATTCATAAGGCTTATGAGCTGAGGAAGAAGCCTGTCCCCTTCAGGGTCATGGCTTATTCTACACGATCTCTTGGGGCTTCTTGTGCTTACAAGATTCAGGCCTCAGCTGATCAGTTGTGCAAGGCTGCCACTTGATCGTCTGTGCACACCTTTTCGAAGTACTACTGTGTTGATGTGCTGGCTTTGGCTGATGCCAGCTTTGGGAGGAAGATCCTGGTGGAAGTCTTGCCTGTCTAGGATCTTCTTCAGTTCTTGGTGCTTCCTTCACTTTTGAGCCCTGTTGGCTCTAGTTCCGTGTGCTGTGTAACAGTTTGGGGTGTTGTTTCCCCTGTTCAGTGTCCATTCACACTTCATTATTTTGTTGGGCTGTCGCTGATCTGATGGGTCATATCTGCTCTGGTGACTTTGGAGCCTTGCGCCTGGACCTTGCCTTGCTTCCTGCCTCTGGAAAACTCAATGGTTGGACATCCCATAGTTACCAGTGACCTGTATTGGACGACAGAGAAAAGAGGATTTTAGTCTTACCTGTTAAATCCTTTTCTCTTAGTCCATACAGGTTCCTGGTCTCCCACCCTGTCAAGGGACCATGCTTGACTATCCTGTGGCAGACCGTGGGGGTCCTTCAGGGTCATACTCACGGGAGTCTTCTTTCCCTTCACTATCTAGTCAGTAGTTAGTGTCGCAAATCTTTCTGGAGCTGGTTGGCTAGCTGCAGCCAAGGAGGGAAGGTAGGCTTCACCCCCTGCATGCAATTCTAGAATTGTTCCTGCCTACTTAAAGGGGTGGATCACCTACCCAAAGTTACCAGTAACCTGTATGGACTAAGAGAAAAGGATTTAACAGGTAAGACTAAAATCCTCTTGTGCCGCTTCATCCTACAATGTGATATGTATAAAAAACTGAATTGGCTAACACTCGAACCTAGATGTACCCTTCGCCTCTTTTACCTGGTTTATAACCACTTCTCGAGAAAGCTACTGCTTATCTAAGCAGTATGCTCACTCCAGCTCTTCATACTAACTATAAACCCTGATTGACTGCTAACAACTCACTGAGCATACCACATTACAAGAAAGAAGCCGGTCCATCTGCCTTCTCCTTCAGAGCTCCGAAAGCCAGGAAAAACCTGGCCAAAAAATCAGATCTTCATCCAGTCTAAAATCCTTAAAAATAAGTTCTTCCTTATATCTAAAACCAATATGTAACTGTATATACATTATATACATTTTTAGTGTGTGTGTGTGTATATATATATATATATATATATATATATATGTTTCTCTATTTGTGTAAATATGCAGCTCTTCGCTGTAAACACTCCAGGACATACTTGAAAATGGGAGAAATCTCAATGTATTGTTTCTAAATAAAAAATAAATACCAGTGAATATATTTATCTAGACAAACATATTGCAGGTGTAGGTTGAAACAGCAGGGGGAAGATGAAGTGAGGTGCGATAGAGTAGAGATTACTTCTCCGGCGTGATAAACTCTCCAATTTGTATGTTATTCTATGGAGCCAGTGCACTAAGATTTCTCCCGTTTGAGAGATCTTAGTGTATAGTCTCTCTAGAATAACATAGGACTTGTAGAAGTGATGTCACTGGAGAAGCCATCTCCTCTTTATTACATCTTTATTACAAAATAGTGCACACTCCCCCAGAAGGACTTTTTTTAACCCAAATATGGCCTTATGCATAAAGCAAAAGATGAGTAATTCTGGATAACATCAACTGCTCCATAGGTGACAAATTAAAATTCCACAATTTCCCTTTACTTTAAAATGGGGCTTTCAGACCCTTCAATGCTAGATAGGGATTCCACTCATTGATTTGCAGTAAAAAAAATATTTTCATGAAGTTTTGCTTCCCAATTTTTCATCTTTTGCTTTCTGCATGATGCCTGTGTGATTAAGCCTTTGTGATATAACTAGAAATGGTTTCAGTAGGATGTTGTTTGTCCTCATTAGGAACTTTAAGTGTAAGACAAGAAAGCTTGAACTTGGTGGACTCATGTCATCTTTTCAACCTCATCATCCATGTTATTATGTTGTTTCTTTACAGGCGGGTGCAGAAATTTCCACTGTTAATCCAGAGCAGTATTCTAAGAGGTTCTTGGACTTTATTAACAACATACTGACGTAACCTCATCTGAGAGACTAGGAAAAGTTGTAAGAAAGAAAGGACAGCTACTGGTGACGGACAAAATCTGCTGTGACTTTAATGCTCACCAATACGTGTCCATCCACCCTCCTGCACTGTAATTTTACATCTTCTGGCAAAGATGATACGATACATGCATAGCAGGGATTACAAACATTCAGTCGCTTCCTGGTATAGCTACTAGATATGTCTGACTCTTTCCTGTTCAAGTAAAGAAGGAACGCTTTAGCTGCTCAACAACGTGAGCCGCACAAGTAGAAATGCACAGATACTCCTGTTGTTGAAAAGACGGCTAAACAACACAAAAAAGACTTGGTGATCCAGCTACAATGCATGTGAAGTTTGTTAAAGCTTTTACTCTGTCCATCTGGCGCCAAAAGGGGTTAAACCATCAAATGGTAAACTGTAGATCAGTTTATTTTAATTTTTATCTCTTTCGGGGTTTTTTTTTTTTTAAACTTAGATTGGCGAGGCAGTATTCCTGGTAGAAAAAAAAAATAATAAAGGATGGGATATTTTCTTTTTTTTGTGGTCTTCAGCTTTCAAAACATTGAAAAAAGGGCTCCAAGGAACTTTGATATGGGAACCCTATGGCCTCGAAGTTTGACCCTGATGACCTGCTCGGAATTATGGACAAGAGTTGCAATGCAAAGGGTGCTTAAAGGGATAGTAATACTTCAAATGTAAAAGAAAATGTTGTAGTGTTTATCCCCCTGAGTAAAACAAGGGTAATCCCACTGATGAGAGATGTTTTATTCAAAAGCTATTACAGCTCAAACTTGAATGTTTTATGTGCATTATCCCAGTGGCCTGAAATTGTACAGTGGTGCTGTTGCTACACCATCCTATGGAGATTTATGGTCAACTGACCAGAGCTGTCCATAGGATGGTGTAGCAACAGCGCCACTGTACAATTTCAGGCCACTGTGATACTGCACCTAAAAATTAATGTTTGAGCTGTAATAATTTTTGAATAAAACACTTTCTAGCTGTGGGAGTAACATTGTTTTGCTCCAGGGAATAAACACTGCAATGTATATTTTTTTGTATATTAAGTAATACTATCCCTTTAACCCTTTAAGCTCCAGAGGGGTGTGCACCGCATTGCATAGCAATGCGTTGCACACCCCTCTGGCGCTCAATGGGTTAGACTCCTTTTTTGAGTGCCAAAGGAAGGGTAATGTTTTGTACAGCCCTCTGGCACCCAAATGGTTAACTTATAATTGTACGTGTTGTGACATTACATCCTTTTCTTCCTCCTATGACCACACATCCTTCCTACAGGAATCTGCAGTTCATGTTTAACCCTTTGGATGCAACATCTCTATCATCTAAGTGGTTAATAGAACATTACACGTTGCTCGCCCATGAGAAAGCATGTTGTAACATTCACAGATATAATTGTAAATGTTTTTAACTGCTTGGATGCCAGGGAGGTGCCCAGTGCATTGCTTTGCAACATATTGGTGACCTCTCGGGCTTCCAGTGACTACATTTTGAGAGAACTTAGTAATACCTAAAAATGTAAAAAAAAAAATAAAAAAAATAAAAAAAATAAGATAAAATAAAAAGTTATTAAAGTTCAAACTTGAATCTTTTAGGTGCAGTATCACAGTGGTGCGTCTGCTGCACCATCCTGGAGATTTGTGGTCAACTAACCAGATCTGTCCATAGGATGGTGTAGCAACAGCGCAACTGTACAATTTCAGGCCACTGTGATATTGCACCTAAAAAAAATTAAAGTTTGGACTTTAATAACTTTTTAATAAAACACCTTCCAGCAGCGGGTGTACCTTGTATTAATCAGGGGGATAATCCTTACAACATATATTTTTTTTTTTTTTATACATTTTAAGTATTACTATCCCTTTAAAGCTGTTTTCCAGCAGTATTTTCCCTTTGCACTACTTACTTTGTGATTTGTCTTACACAGTAGTGTATAATCCTCTGGGCAGGAAGTGAGGAGTGCAGAGGAAACAATTCAGCCCCAGCTGAAAAACAGTGAATGTGCATACTTTGAAACTCTGTATCTGCTCCTGGGTGAATATATGACTGTGACGTCTGTACTCTGGCCCAATGCCAATTTACTAAGCCACACACACCATAATGCATTCTTGTAATGCTACTTGCACAAATGGAAGGATAAAAGGGCAATCTGTGGATCTTTTGGAGCATTCTTCAACTCACTGCCACAGTCTATGCCATGTATTAACTTGACGTAGACAACTTTGGTGACATCACTTGTCAGTTTCTCTGTGCATGCTATGGGGCAGGCATACAGGGCATGCTGGCATCAAAGTCTAAGGCTGGCAGAGTGTCCACCAGTACCTGCTAGAGTGATCATATGTTATAGTCCATACCTATCGGTGCAGCTGATAGTGTTAAAGACTTTGGGGTCTCTGGGGACTGAACCTCTTTAGTTTTTCAGTAACCCTCCCACTCTTACACATTTTTCCCAATGCCCACCATGTCCTGCTCCTTTTGGATAGATCCTGGCTTCTCCTCCCCCCCCCCCTCAATGTCCCATCTCTGTTATGGTACAAATCACATGTGGACACTCCCACCCCACCAAGTGAGTCCTCCAGAGGCAAGGATCTATGATTCCCAGGTATGGGTATTCATTATCATATATCACATTATTGCACAGAAATGTTTTCATATACATCTGTGAATTTCACACCAGGATCTTTTATAAGGGCAACTTCTACTTTAGCATTATTGCTCCTTTAATGGAGAAAGCTTTGTCTTGGAAAAGGTTGTTTTACCGTCCATTTTAATGTTACAAAAGAACAATGCATAGTTTTAGGCAATATTTATAACATAATGATTTTGATAGCTTTGATGCAACAAGGGAAACTATTTATAATTTTAGAGGTCTGAATGAGTCCTTGGGTGGTATGCACTAAGGCTAGAAAATTAATTTCAGTGGGAGAAGTCTCTTCAATTTGTATGGGATTCCAAGTTGGTTTCAATAAAGGGTTTGTGATCATTCAATCATGAAAAAGAAGTTCAATTGAATATATTAGAAAATGGAGAGATTTATGTCACCTTAGTGCAAGAGTGGGCAACCACATCCCTTCTCATCTTTTGTTGACCTGCAGTTTTACCACTGGCTGAGGATAATGGGAGTTGTAGTCCAACAAAAGCCAGAGGGCTTTAGAGTGTTCTCAATTGGCTTATTACATAGATGTTCAAACCAGTCCTCAACAGTGCCATGTTCAGGATGAGCAAGTTTATCCTGGGGTTGAATTAATGATTATTAACATGCTATTAAAGTGATAGTAATGTTTCACAAAAACAGCAGCCCCAATTAATCTTCATAGTATTTGATCCATAGAGAGTGTTATTTCATTACTGTGAGCACTGTAGTTCAAGAGTAATGGAATGATAAAGTATCCCCCTCCTGCCCCTTTTACCTAGTGTAAGCCCCCACTCCTCAGATGTGGAATCCAGTCCATAGACCAGACAGCTTACATCAAGGGTCAAAATTCTTCTGTGAGAACAATAAAATCCCTGCCCCCCTGGACAGGTTTTTCAGCTTTTTCCCTTATCTTAATTGAAGATTGTCCCTCTCTGCCATCTACCTGGACACTCCCTGCTGCTCTAAGCTGAGCAGTGTTACATCAGTAAAAGGGGCAAGAGGGGGATACTTTATCATTCAATTACTCTTGAACTACAACTCTGACAGAACTGAAATAACACTCTCCAAAGTCCAAATACTATAATGATTAATTATAGCTGCTTTTATTATGAAACATTACTATCCCTTTAATACTAAAATGACCAGCATAATAAATATAAATATGATTTATAGAAATAGATAAAAAGGCAACTTGCAATCAGTTAATTCTGGCAAAGTTTACAAATATCATAAATTCTCTGTCTGTTCTGCCCTTAGCATCTCCCTGTAATTATGGAAAATACATATTCAACTCTGCATCTATGGCAGTTGCAGCTACGCATTTAATAGCTACAACCGTTACTTATCAAGGAATAACATGGCTTATTCCCATAGGTCCCTTATGAACCCTCCTTAATAGAATCTTCATCTTTTTGACAGAGAGATGTAAACAATAGGTACATTTTCAAAACATTTTTGTCCTTAGCTTGAATGCTAGAGACTGAGAAAAGAAAAGAATGTGATTGATGTGTGTCTAGCTCCAGGGATTGGAGCTGTAAACATTGTTATTAAAAACGATATTACATGTATTTTAATGCAGAGTAAAAGTTATTACATCTTAAACCTTTTTTTTTTTTTGTTTTTTTGTTTTTTTACAATAAACTGCAGTTTTCTATTGTAGTCACCAGGTGGTGCTGTTTCTGTCAATTGTACTAGAGAAAATATACGGCGGAATGCAAGAAACATTAGCAGTTACTATTTACAGCGTACTTTTGTTGAAAAAAATATTAGCACCAAAATGTTACTGAATTGCTAATGTTTTTTTCAGAATTAACTAATATTTGCTCTTTTTTTTTTTTTTTTTTTTTTTGTGAATGCATTTCAAAAAGTGGCCATGGCTAAAATGTCCACTGCCTAATACCGCAAAGCAATTAACACACATTTTCATACATCTGGCTAACGTTGCAGTTAATTTACACACATTCCCTAACTTTGCCATTAATTTAGGAGCATTTGCTAACTTTGACGTTAATTTAGGTGCATGTGCTACTCGGCATTGAGGCATTAGTATGTTTCTTGCATCAAAAAGTGAGCAACTGCAAATAGTGCATAAACTTATAACTTCCAAAAAAATAGCAAATGCTCACTTGCATTCCACCCATACTGCTTTATTTAAAGACTAGTGTAAAAGCTCGTGTACACAGGCCAAGGTCCGGGTAATGTTAACCCTTTGAGTGCCAGAGGGTTATGCTCTTCTGCGCATGACTGCATTGTGACAAACATTCTAGCAAATTATTATATATGATGGCACTCAAAGGGTTTAAGAGGCTGCTACCTCACTGCTCCACGCGATGCAATCTTGCATTACCTCACTCATGCGATGCAGTCATGCGCAGTAGAGACTGCCCGAACACGGGCAGTCTCTACGTCGCATGACTGCATAGTGACAAACATCCCAGCAAATTATTATATTTTGAACACTAGTTGGCACTGTTGCTGACTATTGTTCCAGAGGAGTACACAACACATTACTGCAATCACACCCCTGTTGGCATCCATACTGGACAAGTATAGCATTTATTTTAATGCACTTTCATAAGTGTTGTCTTTCATATGGATTTTTCACTATTAACAATACTGCAATCAGCACAATGCATTTCCCTATTTTTTATCATTTCAGTTTATGTTTGGTAAGGTGAACATTTAGTTTTTTTCCCTCACTGTACAAAGCTCACGTGTGCTGTGAAATTATTTGATCCCCTGATGATTTTGTATGTTTGCCCACTGACAAAGGAATGATCAATCCATAATTTTAATGGTAGGTTTATTTGAACAGTGAGAGACAGAATAACAACAAAAAAATCCTGAAAAATGCATTTCAACAAAGTTATACATTGATTTGGATTTTACTGAGTGAAATAAGTATTTGTCCCCCTATCAATCAGCAAGATTTCTGGCTTCCAGGTGTCTTTTATACAGGTAACAAGCTGAGATTAAGATCACTCTCTTAAAGGGAGTGCTTGTAATCTCCGCTTGTTACCTGTATAAAAGACACCTGTCCACAGAAGCAATCAATCAATCAATCAGATTCCAAACTCTAGACCATGGCTAAGACCAAAAAGCTGTCCAAGGACGTCAGGGACAAGTTTGTAGATCTACACAAGGCTGGAATGGGCTACAAGACCATTGCCAAGCAGCTTGGTGAGAAGGTGACAACAGTTGGTGCGATTATTCTCAAATGTAAGAAACACAAAATAACGGTCAATCTCCCTAGGTCTGGGGCTCCATGCAAGATCTCACCTCATGGAGTTTCAATGATCATGAGAACTGTGAGGAATCAGCCCAGAACTACACGGGAGGATCTTGCCAATGATCTCAAGGCAGCTGGGACCATAGTCACCAAGAAAACAATTGGTGACACACTATGCCGTTTAGGACTGAAATCCTGCAGTGCCCGCAAGGTCCCCATGCTCAAGAAAGCACATGTACAGGCCCATCTGAAGTTTGCCATTGAACATCTGAATTATTCAGAGGAGAACTGGGTGAAAATGTTGTGGTCAAATGAGAACAAAATTGAGCTCTTTGGCATCAACTCAACTCGCCGTGTTTGGAGGAGGAGGAATGCTGCCTATGACCCCAAGAACACCATCTCCACCGTCAAACATGGAAGTGGAAACATTATGCTTTGGGGGTGTTTTTCTGCTAAGGGGACAGGACAACTTTACCGCATCAAAGGGACGATGGACTGGGTCATGTACTGTCAAATCTTGGGTGAGAACCTCCTTCCCTCAGCCAGGGCATTGAAAATGGGTCGTGGATGGGTATTACAGCATGACAATGACCCAAAACACACGGCCAAGGCAACAAAGGAGTGGCTCAAGAAGAAGCACATTAAGGTCCTGGAGTGGCCTGGCCAGTCTCCAGACCTTAATACCATAGAAAATCTTTGGAGGAAGCTGAAGGTTCGAGTTACCAAACGTCGGCCTCGAAACCTTAATGACTTGGAAAGGATCTGCAAAGAGGAGTTGGACAAAATCCCTCCTGAGATGTGTGCAAACCTGGTGGCTAACTTCAAGAAATGTCTGACCTCTGTGATTGCCAACAAGGGTTTTGCTGCCAAGTACTAAGTCATGTTTTGTAAAGGGGTCAAATACTTATTTCACTCTGAAAAATGCTAATCAATTTATAATTTTTTCGAAATGCGTTTTTCAGGATTTTTTTGTTGTTATTCTGTTTCACTGTTCAAATAAACCTACCATTAAAATTATAATTTCTTTGTAAGTGGGCAAACGTACAAAACCAGCAGGGGATCAAATTATTTTTTTCCTAACTGTAATGTCTGTTTCTAGTGCTGGATAAACTTGTTCATCTTGTTGGTTAGATTTGAATATTTCAGATCCTAGTCCAAGGGTGATCAGTTGTTCCCCAAACATCTGTTGGCTGGAAGGCTATAATGGGATTTGTAGTTCCCAACAGCTGGAGGTCAAACAAGTGACTACCATGTCCTCAGCAAGAAGGAATGGAGTGGGCAAACTATGGCAGATAACTGGAATTTTAGCTCAACAACCACTTATCTTAATCTTATTTTATTCCGACAGCCAGAGGTCTACCCTTGCACTGAGATTATTCTTCTTTAAATGTATATATATTCACAGAATCACACCAGTGAGCTTTGTGATCCAGTTCTGTCTTCTTATAGGATTTCAGTATCTCCTCAAGGGGTCACAGGTGGATCGATCAGTGGATGAGTCATTCTGAAGGATCCACCAATTCAAATGTAGAGCCACCTGCTATCATTTGCCGATATACTGAAAACTTGCACATTTGCGGACCATGAGCAGGGCCATTTTAAAAATTCAGTAAAGTAGGTTGCTGCCTGGGTAAAAAAAAAGTCCCTACTACTGCAAGGTGTAAGCACTTATCATTGGCTGAACACACGATATCCTATGAATTTAAAGATCAAACACTACCTAATAAAAACCCTTCGATTACCTTACTATCGCCAGAAAATTATAATGTACTCCATGAATTCTGCACTTGTACCTTTGTTCATGTCAACACCAGAATGGGTAGTCAGACAAGCCAGAAGTCACACACGGAGCGGGTAGTCAGCCAGAGCCAGGAGTCACACATGGAACGGGTAGTCTGCCAGAATGGATGTCCGACAAAGCCCAGGGTCATACACGGAGCGGATAATCAGACAGAGCCACAGGTCAGCACCAGATCGGGTAGTCAGACAAGCCAGATCATACACAGAGCCCAAACTAAAGAACTGCACTGGACACCAACGAAAGGGTGACTGAGCCCTGTGTCCAGGCAGTTTAAATAGTAGAAAGAGAGGAAGAGGAGGAGCAGTCAACAGGTGGCTGTCTCTTTAAATGGAGCGCATGTCCATGTCTTTGGATGTGTGCCTAATAAT
The DNA here is from genome assembly GCA_037306005.1 of Rhinophrynus dorsalis. NCBI lineage: Eukaryota > Metazoa > Chordata > Amphibia > Anura > Rhinophrynidae > Rhinophrynus > Rhinophrynus dorsalis. The sequence goes on along the minus strand of CM074723.1, from coordinate 430,271,017 downwards.
GATGTCACCCGCCGTCGAGCGACAGCAGCAGAGGCGGCTGGAGCCGCAACAGAACACAGCCGGCAGCTGTGCTGCCAGAAAGGAAGGGGATCCAGCCTCAACGGAAGCAAGCAACGTGGGGCGGACAATGCGGCTGGAGCCACTGGAGACGGATGTGGTCAGCTCGAGCAGCCGCAGCACGGGTACCCTGACAGGTGTGCATGTGGCCGAACATGATAGTTGCTGGCAGTCTTTGTCAAACTGATGAAGGCAAAGTGTGTGTGACCCTACTTAACCCTCTAGGGACCAGAGAGTCTGCACCCCTGATAACATCTCAACTCGTGTTTACTGGCTATGGTATTAACTCTTCACATCCCATATCATCTGTATCTCTGCACCCCTGCTAACACCTCAGCTCCTGTTTACTGGGTATGGTATTAACTCTTCACATCCCATATCATCTGTCTCTCTGCATCCCTGCTAACATCTCAACTCCTGTTTACTGGGTATGGTATTAACTCTTCACATCCCACATCTGTTTGTCTGCAACTATTGTTATTGATTTCATTTCTGTTTGATCAACCCCCTTCCCCCTTCATCCTGTGTTCTTACTGAGGTCTGATTTGGTCACTCTTTTCACATGGGTGTGAATGAACTTGCTTATCAGCTCTGATAGTCATTTGATCAGCCTTTGATTGTTAATTAAGCTGAATAAGCCTCGTGTGTATAAGACTGCTATATAATACCTTCAGTCTAGGGTGACAGCCCTAGAGGGTGACTCTTAAGGGGCTCCCCAACTAAAGTGAGCCATCTTAAGTGAATTGAGACTTAAGCAGGACATGAGCATGAGTGGAGCAGGAGACAGAACAGATTCCACTGGAGAAAGAACACCTCCCAAAGCAAGGCTGCAAAGGACTTGAAGCAAACCTCTAAATGGAAGCTCTGCAATTCTCCTAAACTTCAAGATTCTTTGTATAACACTAGCTTGTGGACTCTGTTTACAAAACTCCATCATGAGAAGGTGGTCTTGGCCCATTCGGACTGTTGCTTCAACATCATGACCTCTGCAAACAGTGCCTAAATACCTAATATTCCTTCTGTCTATGGCTGCAGTTCTCAGTAAAATATATGGTTCCTTCTACCCTCCACCATCTCCTATACCCCATGTTTATATCTCTCTTTCACTTCTATTATCCACACTCACCTCTACACACCAACTCCTCACTCTTCTCCGCTCCTGCACTCCCCCCACACAAACCAAAAACCAAATACACACAAATCACTCTCATCTCCTATCTCTCTTTTCTTCAGTTAATGGCAGCTGGAGATATCTCTCCAAACCCTGGCCCCATCTCCTTTCACAAACACTCTACCTCCAGTCAGAATAGGAACAATTCAAATCTAATCCCCATTCCCGCCTTCAACCTCAATTTCTTCCCTTTTCCTGTGCTCTATGGAATGCTCGCTCCATTACAAACAAATATAACACTGTGCATGGTCTCTCTTTCTCCCGCTCCCTCAATTTACTTGCTATTGCTGAAACTTGGCTCTCTCAATCTGACACTGCTTTAGAGGCAGCAATCTCCTACGGTGGTCTCTCCTTCTCTCACACTTCACGCTCAACTGGACGTAGGGGAGGTGTGGGTTTGCTGCTCTCTGAACATTGTCATTACAAATTAATTTCGGCCCACTCCTCACTCTGCTTCTCCTCCTTTGAGTCGCAAGCTGTCCATATCTTTGCTCCAGTCTCTCTACAAGTTGCAGTCATCTATCGCCCACCTACCTCCACATATACACCTTCAGACTTCCTATCTGACTTTGAGTCATGGCTCTCCTTCTTCCTCTCATCAGACACACCTTCACTTCTTCTGGGGGACTTCAACTGCCATGTGGATGATCCCTCCGTCTCCTGGGCATCCCGTTTTCTCTCTTGAACATCTGCATTTGGACTAACCCAGTGGACGACTGCTAGTACTCACAAGGATGGTCACTTCCTAGAGGCTGTGCTCTCTCAGATTTTAATATCTCCCCTCATCCATTATCCAATCACCATCTTCTAACATTCAGCACTACTTATCCACCTTCCGCAATCCCTGCTTTCACTCCCCGCTTCACGTGTAACCTCAAATCCCTTAATCTCACGGCTCTCCAGTCCTCCCTGGCTACTTGACTTTCATCTGTTCCCATTAATCCTAAAAGACTTGTCAAAATATACAACTCAGTCCTATCCTCCACTTTGAACCTGCATGCGCCTCTCTTTCTGATCCACTCACAGAACTATCCCGCGGCCATGGCTTAATAAAGACACCAGCTTCCTCCGCTCCTTTACGCGTTCAGCTGAACGACTGTGGAGAAAGTCTGGTTCTCTGGCAGACTTTCTCCACTACAGGTTCCTCCTTTCCTGCTTTAACTCTTCTCTGTAACTCGCCAGAAAACTTTACTTTTCACAACTAATCAACACTCACAAATCCAACCCCCGACGCTCTTCCTTTGACTCCCTCCTCCGCCCTCCATCTGCTTCCACCACAAACCCCATACAGCCACAATACTTTGCTGATTACTTCAAAGCCAAAGTGGACTCCATCCGGGATAATATACCACCTTGTATATCTCCTCATAGCCTCCCTCATTCCCTTCCTGGCACTCTGGACTCTTTTTCACTAGTCACGGTGACTAACCTGCTATCCTCCGCTCTGTCCACTACATGCGCACTTGATCCGCTCACCTCATCCAGCCCTTCTCCCCCATACTAATCCCTATCCTATTACAAATCTTTAAGTCCTCCTTTGCCACTGCTACCTATCCTGACGACTTCAAACATGCCTTAGTAACACCCATCCTCAAGAACAACTCTTCTGACAGTAACACACCCTCTAGCTATCGACCCATTTCTCTTCGGACATTTGCCTCTAAACTCTTGGAAGCTTGGCCTACTCACTCCTGCTTGACTTCCTTAACACAAATGACCTGCTGGACCCTTTACAATCTGGATTTCGCACTGCTCACGCCACTGAAACTGCTTTTACAAGAGTGGTCAATGATCTTCACATTGCCAAATCTCAAGGTCACTATTCAATACTTATCCTGCTTGATCTCTCAGCAGCTTTTGACACCGTTGATCAGGCTCTCCTCCTCCGTATTCTTCACTCCTTAGGAATCTGTAACACAGCACTGGACTGGCTCTCCTCTTATCTATCTAACAGATTCTTCTGTGTCTCCTCTGCCACTTCTTCATCCTCTCCCGTCCAACTCTCTGTTGGGGTTCCTCAAGGTTCTATTCTAGGACTCTTCTGTTTTTTCTTTACACAATAACACTTGGTCTTATTAACTCATTTGGTCTCAAATATCACCTCTATGCAGATGACACCCAGATTTACTTATCTGCACCTCGACTGACTTCTGATATCCGGCTAAAATTACAGATTGCCTCTTGGCTATCTCAGACTGGATGGCTCATAGGCAGCTCAAACTCAATATGTCTAAAACTGTGCTACTCTTCATCCCACCTAGGCCTGGCCCTGTAGCGTCCTTCCAGGTGACTGTAAATGGCACTACCATAAATCCAGTATCAGAAGCTCTGTGTCTAGGGGTGATAATTGACAAGTCTCTCTCATTCTCCCCTCATATTAATGCCATTGCTAAATCCTGTCGCTTTCTTTTGCGTAACATTGCTAATATCCATCCCTTCCTCTGCTCCTCCACAGCTAAAATTCTTATACATGCAATCATCCTCTCCCGCATGGACTATTGCAACATTCTTCTGTCTGGCATTCCTGCTTCCAATCTCCATCCACTTCAATCTATACAGAATGCTGCAGCATGAATTACTCTTCTGTCACCTAGGTTTGTCCCTGCCCTGCTCCTCCTCAAAACTCTCCAATGGCTGCCTATCAATCTCCGGATATCTTACAAAATCTTACTTCTCTCTTTCAAGACACTACTCTCCTCTACTCCTTCTTACATTTCCACTCTGATCTCCCGTTATACCCCATCCCGCCACTTACGTTCGACCAATGATTGTATTCTCTCACCTTCTTTTGTGTCTACAGCCCTGTCATGTATCAATCGTTTTTCTCGCATAGCGCATTCTATAGATACAGCGCAATCATCCAACCTGCACCACTGCACCTCTCTGATAACCTTCAAATCTCACTTAAAACGCACCTCATGAATAAAATCTCAACATGCTAGAAGGCACTGATGTTGTACAATGAACGCTCTTATAAATTGTTTACTTTACTGATGTCCTGTATCATCATCAGAACTAGCACTGTATTCAGCACGTGACCCTTATGTACTCTGTATGTCTCCAGTTACCACTTCAGATTGTAAGCTTTCAGGCAGGGACCTTGCACCCAATGTTTCACTCTACAAAGCACCTGTAACCCTGTATTGTTTAAACCCTTAAATTGTAAAGTGCTGCGTACACTTGTGACGCTATATAAATAAACATATTCATTTATTCAATACATAGCAAACCAATGCATACCACTCCGGTCCTAAAAGACTTAAGATTACCATGTGCTGTGAGCAGAGTTTGCGATCCTGTGGTCCTGCAGGAAACTGTCATGTCCGCCTCCATGATGGAGATGACGTCCAGGACTGATTGAAGATCTCATTTGAACAGATGTATAAGGGTAGAATTCATAGGGGCCATTGGGAGTATCTGGTGATGGTAAGGATAATGGTGGTCTATTAATAGGAGGTGTTTCTTATCCTTTATTTTAATATGAGCTCAAAATTGCCTGAAGCTGCTATAAGCAGAAGTGCTTACTTGCAACAGGCAGGGAAAGGAGGTGCTTCACTTATTCAATCCCTTAAAGCTATATAGATCTCACAATGGATTGTGACTTCTCTGGCATACATGTGTTAAGGGTCCCCTCTATACTTTGCTTAGGGACTTTTTTAGGCCCTGAAATTGAGGCCAAATTTAAGCTCTGCTACCTTAGTGCATACCACCATTACTTTGCATGTTTTTCCAGATTTGTTAAAGTGTTAACCCATTTACTGCCAGATGAACCACTAAGTTTCTTTTCTGGCAGTGAAACGGTTCCTACAAAATGCTATTCTTTTAAGGAGGACATTTGGGAGTTTATTGTTTACATTGGTAGCAGAACAAGGGATTTTGTTCTTGTCCTCCCCTTTGTTTTAGCCTTCATGTCTGTATCCAGTTATCATCTTACAGTGGAGATTAATTCCTGTGTTACTATAAAACATTATGTCAGCTCCTTCTTGGGAGCTTTTAAAATCCTGTTGTTTTCCTTGTGGATTTATTTGTTCAGAGCTCTTTGTGGGATGAGGGATGAGGACTTGTGCACAGCACGCTTAACCCCTTGAATGCTAGAGACATCTCCTGCACATTGATTTTGCAGTGAGATGGAGATGTTTCGAATAGCTAGAGATGTTAAAGGTATAGCAATCTTTTATTAATGGGGGGGCATGTTTTAAATCTTTCAGTGGCAGAGGGGTACGCAATGCATTGCAAAGCAATGCGTTGCAAACCCCTCTGGCACTCAAAAGTTTAAGGCTTTTTATACTGAATAATGCAAGGCTACTTCCAGCAATGGGAGATTCTTCACTCAAAAGATCAAATAACTCGCTTATTTAATTAATTTATTTATTTAAATCAGAGATTTTTTTAACCCTTTGAGTGCCAAAGGGGTAAGCAATGCATTTCTTTGCAATGTGCTGTATACCTCTCTGGCACTCAAAGGGTGATGTATCATCAGTACCTTTGAAGAATATCTTTTGATTGACAGTAAAACTCTGCAAACACTGAAATAGGCAGTGAGGTGAATGTTCATGTGCAAACCCTGAAATAGAGAGGCATTGGAGTTAATGTACAATGGGTAAAACGCTGAAATAGAATTGGGTTGACTATACAATGGCCATTCCACTTTAAAACAGATGCTAGAATCTTCTTTTGTCCCTATTCCTGCCTAACATTAAATATACTGAACTACATATGTCAGGATTCCTCCATTTAAGACCAATTGTTCTTCGGCTAAGAAAGAAGTGGTCCTATGCTGGGCTTTTTCCTTTTTGGATTAAATTGCCCTCCTTGTTTGCCATTAACCCTTACAGTCATATAAAGCCATATAAGTACATTTATCCTATTGTTCATGTTTTACTTCAAATTTTGAGGGGTTTGACTCTTGGCTATATCAGAGCCTAAGAGAGACATGGGAAGACTAAGGATACTAAAGTTTTGGGGATCTCCTTAGCCACTTTATTACGTTTTATCCCTTTAACCCATTGCTTCACATGTCAGATTGATTTCACCAGGGATTTCTATGGTGCTCTGTGCTCCTCTTGTTCTGTAGGCTTTGCTTAACTTCTGGGCCCTTTATCTATTTAACAGGAGATGGATTGGGTCAACACTTTTATTTTCTCAGTGAATTTCATCCATTCTTCTATTGAGTGGGTCTTAGACTGTTGGTCCCACGGCCGCCCTGCTCCCCCTAATAGGCATTTGAGCCATTTTACTGAGGGCGATGCCCCCATTATTGTGGATTGCTACAGAGAGAAAGGGGAAACTTATGCAGGAGATTTGGATTCATCCTTGTCCCTTTGGGGATTATATAAAGAAGACCGCGTCACTGCATGTAACAGTACTTTTTCCGCTCAGGTCACTCCTAAATGTTCCTTTTTTTCTGTGGAAGAAGTGTGGTTTTTGTTAACCCCACCACTATGGGAGCCCACTCAGGGCACAGTTTCCCTCAGGAACCCATGTGAGTTCCACCCCAAAATCCAAACAAGCCTGGTTAGGCAAGACACCTACCTGTGCAGAAGCCCAAATCTGAATATTCTACTTCTTTATGATTCCTGTGGGTCTGGCCCACCTTAGGCAATAGGATTTCACCTACGATATTCCATGGAGCACATGGGTTTTGAGGTTAATTTTGGAAGGGTATCACATAAACTTAAAGTCCCTTCTTCCGCGTTTTTTTTTTCATGTGCAGAGTTCCTTGCAACTCTGAGCTTTTTTAGAAGAAGTTTCCGCCCCCATTTTGTATGCCATCCTATTCTGGACTTAAAGCTTCTCAACTGTTTTTTTCCTTGCTCTCAGTCATTGCCGCCATGTGTCCAGGAAAATTTTTGGCTTCCCTGGATGTATGGAGGCATATATACATGTTCCTTTTCATGCAGACTATCAGCATTTCTTGCCTTCCAGGACCATCATTTCAGTTTACTGCCCTTCCCTTTGGGATGGATTCCCCTCCGTGGGTATTTACAAAGGTAATGGCTCACTGTCACGGTTTTTTGATGAACATTCAGAACAGATTGGTAAGGTTAAAATGACTTTATTGAAATAAAGATCACACACGTAGTTAGGCCTATGGGCCCACACAAACAGAGCAGAAATACATGCATATATATACAGTAATAGCAAGCCAGTAATAGCGATGTGTGTGTGAAAGATGACAATCTCTGGCAGCGGAGGTTCTGGCTTAAACTTAACTGGCAGCAGGCAACACAGTCCGAGAACTGACCACAGGACCTTGATGGCAGATGGTCCAGGAGGAAGTGACTGGCACAACCCAGACACCTTGGAGGCACAGAACCCAGAGGAGCAAGGCAACACTGCTGGCACAACCCAGACACCTGGGAGGCACAGAACCCAGAGCAGTGAGGCAACACTACTGGCACAACCCAGACACCTGGGAGGCACAGAACCCAAAGGAGCGAGGCAACACTGACCCTGGCACCGAATGCCAACAGACAGAGATAACTCCTCAGCAAACCCTAGAACTCTAGCGGTGGATCGCAACACAGTGTAATTACATATATATGTAGGCAACCAGTGTCCCCTCTACTGAGGATGGTACAACGCAACGCTGGCTCTTGAGCCCAAGGCTACTGAAGATAGGAATATGCACAACCCTACCTGGATTTTCCAGGCACGCAAAGGGTCAATAAGTAACGCCCTGTGACATACTGCAACTCCCCAAGAGAGTAAGCCCAGCGCTGTAAGGGAGGTGGACACAGAGAGATCAGAGTAACACAGTCAGTGCTATGAACACTGTACCGGCACTTCGCGTGTGCACACTGCCAACGGCGGTAAGGAGAGTAGCTACAGCACGAATGCTTAGCTGAAGGTCGACGGAGTAATAGCGCCACATGGCGCAACCGACTAGTATAACAGCAAGCCACCGCAGTATAGCAGGAGAAAAACGGAGGCCACCAAGCGGTAGGCTAGATACGCAAGGCAACAGTGTGTCAATACGCTTGACACGGAATCGACTCGCCGGCAGGTATGGTCAGAAACGGAGCAGGTTCACAGCCGGATAAGATCAGCAACGGAGCGGTTCTCAGCCAGATACGGTCAGCAACGGAGAGGGTTCTCAGCCAGAAACAGTCAGTAACGGAAGCGGGTCCTCAACCAGATACGGTCAGCAACGGAGCGGGTTCTCAGCCAGATACAGTCGGTAATGGAAGCAGGTCCTCAGCCAGATACGGTCAGCAATGGAGCAGGTTCTCAGCCAGATACAGTCAGCAACAGAGAAATCGAAGTACAGCAAACTCAGGAACATCGTCAGGCAGGCCAGGTCATACACGATCAGCAATAACAGAGCAAAAGTCAGGAACTAGTACACCACGAAAGGGCATGATAGTGTAGATCTGACAGACAAGGCGACAAGGATACTGGCCAATCAGAAAGGAGATATGGAAATAGAATAGGCAGAATGTCGCCACCTGCAGCCAGGAGCACGGGCACCGTGATAATCACATCCACTTGTTCAGGATTTGTTTGACACCCTACCTAAACAACATTGTTCTGAAGGCCCCTTCAGAAGATGCTTTAGAGTTTCAGATTCAGACTTGCATATGTATTCTATAGCAACATGGTTGGGTGGTCATTTTCAAGAAATGTTCCTTGTTCCATTCCAGGGCCTTCATTTTTTCAGCATGACGTTCGACACCCGTATGGGAAAGGTGTCTCTGCCAGAGGATAAGATTCTAAAGCAGTCACATCAGGTGTCTCAAACTGTATTTTGACTGTCTCTGGCGGTATGGGAATACATGAAGGTGCTGGGATTTCTAGTTTCTGCTTTGGAAGCACTTCTGTTTGCACAATTCCATATGTGGGAGTTGCATTTAGAAACTCTCAGGAATTGGTACAAATAGCAGCATCATCTCTCCTATCTTATCCAATTGTCCAATTGGAAGAAGGTGCACCTTATTTACTGGCTCCAGAAGTCCCACCTCACTCTGGGACTGCCACTAGTTATCCTGAATTGGGACGTAGTCACAAAGATTTGCTATCTGACATGCTGGGGTGCCACACTGCATCCTCAGGTGACCCTGGATCACTGCACTAAGGTTCCAGGGTTTCCAGTCCACCAAATGTCCTTGGGCATTTAGTTTAGATCTGGCTTTAGTCCCTGCAGGTATCCTCTCTGTGGATAGAGTGAAGCTATTTAACAAAGGGTGACATTTATCAACCACCAGAGAGGGGCAAGAAGTACAGCTGCGGGTTTTGAGGTTGTGCTCACCCGCATGTAAGTGAAGGCCCTTGTTCTGGTTCCCTCCACCTTTCATATCCCATGTGTAGAAAACTTTGTTGCAGGTTTTCCCTAATTCCCAGGTTGTTGAGGAAAATCAGTGTGGAGCTGGCTCATGTCATTCTGATTGCCCCGTTTTGACCCTGTTGAGAAAGGTTTTCAGGCAGAGCCATTTGGGCTTCCTCTGCAACAGATGTTTTTGTCTAAGAAACCGCTGTCATCCACAGGTGGGGATGTTGACTTTGACAGCTTGGCTGTTGAGGCCAGCATTCGGAGTATGAAGGGGTTTTCTGACATCGTCATTGCTACCATGTTGTAGGCTTGAAAGCCAGTTTCTGCCGAGGTATACCACAGGGTATAGTCCTTATTCTGTAAGTTGTGTAAAGACCAGGTGTCTCTGTCACAGCTTTTTTGACTTCCGGTTGTTTTGGCTTTTCATCAGAATGGTCTTCAAAAAGGGCTTGGTCTTAGCTCTATTAACAGTCAGATTTCAGCTCTTTCTGTGTTCTTCCAGAGGTGTATTGCCTCATTTTTCGCTGTGCAGACCTTTGTCCAAGGGGTGTCTCATGCCTACCCAGTGTTTCAGGATCCCACTGCTCCACAAGACTTGGGAGTGCTTCGGAAGGCTCCTTTTGAGCCTCTGCCTTAAGTTTGTCTGCATTTCTTAATGCTTGAGACCACCTTCCTGCTGGCTACTGGATCTGTTCAGCACATATCTGAACTTATTTATCTTGCAGGCCTCCCTTTCTGGTTTTCTACCCTGATAGGGTGGTTTTGCAGACACCTCTAGGGTTCCTCCCTAAGGATGCTTCTGAGTTTCATATTAACTAAGAAATTGTTCTTCCCTCTCTCTGCCAAGCTCCGTCTAATAGATGGGGCAGGAGCTTCATCTTTAAAAGTGGTTAGCTGCCCGAAGTACTATTTTCATAACATACAGATTTTCATTAATATAATTAGCTTTTTGTCATTCTTGTAGGCCCTCGTGCAGGCCAGGCTGCATTTAAGGTCACAGTGGCTCCATGGATTAAGATAACATAGTAACATAGTAATTTAAGTTGAAAAAAGACTTGCGTTCATCTAGTTCAACCCTTTTCCTACTCCTGTTTACCATCGTTGATCCAAAAGAAGGAAACCCCCCCCCCCCTCAATACATCAGTTTCAAATTATGCCTTGAATGGGGGAGGAATCCTTCTTGATTCCAAATGGCAATCGGATTTCTACTTGGATCAACAAGCACTAACTAAATATTAATCCCGGTACTAACATACATAGCCCTCTATATCCTGCTCTTTTAAAAAAATTATCCTTTTTAAAGGCATCTAATGTATTCAATAGCACCACCTCCTCAGGCAGTGAATTCCATACCTTTATTGTCCTTACCGTAAAGAATCCCTTCCGTTGTTGTAAATCTCCTTTCCTCAAGTCTGAGTGACCCCTTTTTTTCTTTGTACTGTTCTGTTAATGGCCAGGTCTTTGGAGAGCCCTTTGTATGGGACCTGAATATATTTATATAATGTTATCATATCCCCTCTAAGACGCAGTTTCTCTAGTGTGTACAAGTTTAACTTTTTTAGCCTTTCTTCATAACTAAAACTTTCCATTCCCCTTACTAGTTTTGCAGCCCTCCTCTGCACTTTCTCTAGTTCCATAATGTCCTTTTTCAGAAAGGGCTCCCAGAATTGAACAGCATATTCTAGGTGGGATCTTACCATGGACCTGTAAAGAGGCATGATAATATCTTCCTCCCTTGAGTCAATACCCCTTTTAATACATATAGATAGACAAAAAGGGTGCTACAACATTTCAATATATCCAAGTGCAACAGCAACAATAAAAAATGTTCAAAATAAGTATTACTAACCCTTTAATGTGCTGGCTTTGGCTTTTTGTGCCTGTGTAGGTGCCCTTCTTGCTTTAACTTGCGATTAACCTGATAGTTCTGTTCTTTGGTTTTCAATGGTAGTGTCCTTTGACACCTGAAGTTGATGTTGTACTAGTTCATGGATGCCTTGTTTCACGTACCCTGTCTGACTCCCCCCAGCCCGTTTATACTGCCCACTGATAGCCAAAGACCAGCCTTCTTCAGAGGTTTGCCATAGATTCACACATAACTGTTTGTTTCCCTATCCTTATTCCTCTGGTAACCACTGTTTTGGCACTCACTATGGTATATCGATCATTACCAATGGAGAACCATTTTTCTTAGGCTGCCGGTAGATTCTTCTGAATACACTAGTAAATCCTATAGTGTTGAATCATTTTAATATCTTTGAAATGTTTGATGTGTAAAAAGTATATTTTTTCCTACAGTACCAAATTCTGGAAATTGTTGTGCACACTAACCTAAGGCAGGAAGATAGATGATGCCTTATTTGAATGTCAACTTTCCAAAATGGTATACCTTTTACCTTTTCTGCATATATGTAATGGTTATGAGAATTTTAATGCAGGCAGGTAGTTTCAAAACAGAAAAGTGACAGGTGTAGGTTAGTGTTCCCAGAACCCCTGTACAGTTTGGCTACCCACACAAACTGAATACCATTTTTCTCTGGTTGGTAGCAGGTTTTGATTACTGTAGGAAATCCCATTGTTTTCCAAGATTTTAATATCTATGAGGTGGTAGAAAAAAAACATATATAAATTCTTATAGCTCCACTTTATGAAAATATTTATGTACACCAGCCTAGGCATACAGCCCCTCTTTTAGGGCTGTGAGTGAATGTCTACTTTCTAAAATGGTATACCTTTTTAAAGATTGTAGTACATTTTAAGGAGAAGAAATATAAAAAGCCTCTTACATATTCTGGAATAATTATGGATATCAGGCTAAGGATAGAAAGGTAAGTGACCCCTTATTTTATGTGGAGGGTTATCTTGTTTCCAGAATGCTGTGCTTTGTCCACCTTTTCTTCTCTTCTGTAGTTGTTACACGCATTTAATACAGACAAATAAAAAAGAAAATGAGTTGCATTTGTATAGCTTTGTGCTTCTGGCACCCACATCATTATTTCACTCATACCAACGGGGTGAAATGTTTCTCATAAGAGCAATAGCTAATGAATACTGTAGGAAATTCCATAGTTTTCAAATATTTAAGTAAATTTGAAGCAATGACAATGTAGATTTTTTTTCCTTTAGCACCATTGTACACACCAGGCTAGGGGCAGAAAGGCAAGTGATCTTTCATTTGATTGATGGATTATTTTTTTTCCAAAATGGTATACTGTGTCTACCTTTTCTTCATTGCTGTAGTTGACACAACCACATAGTAAAGAAAAGTCTCAAAAATGTAAAAAATGTGCAGTTTTGTGCTTCTAGTGCTCCCTACAGTATGCCAGCTCATACCAATGGGGTGCCATTTTTCGTGTAAGAGCAGTCCTTAAGGAATACAGTAGGAAATTGCATAGTTTCTAAAGATTTCGGTATGTTTCAATGGCTGGAAATGTAAAAAAATGCCATTTTTTCCTTTAGCTCCATCTTCTGGAACCATTTGTGCCACCATCAATATGCTGCCTGCTTCACTGGTCCTTACAGAGTTTTTGATGAGACAGCTGAAAAAACTTTCTAGCTAAGCAAATTAGTTAAATATTTATGAACAGTTCTTTGTGCCTCTCCAGCAGAACATTTTCATCTGTACAATGGAATTTAACCCTTTAGAGTTCCAGAGAAGTATCCAATGATTGTAATTCTTGGGATACCTCCCTGTGCTACAACGCTAGCAGCAAAAAGAATGAATACATCAGGCGTCCAAAATAAAATTCCAATCTTAAAGTGGACTCACCTTTACAATGTTATGGGTGTTCAGCTATCACGGTGCCCGTGCTTTTCTTTTTTGAACGGCGGCATTATTATTCACTACCGTTCTCTGATTGGCTGGGTTTAATTGCTACCACTAGGGCTTGCCTTTATATACCCTGGGATGTTCCCCCTTTGGCGCCCTTTCGTGGTGTACAAGTTCCTGAGTCAGCATCAAGACATCACCGGGCAGTGGAACAAAGGTACATAAAACATGACTTTGAAAGGTCTAACATGTTTCGTGCTAACCCTAGCGCTTACTCCTAGACATGTCTATGAGTAAGCACTGTGTATGGAGCAAAACGAGTTAGACCTTTTTAGGTCCTGTTTTATGTTCTTTTGTTCCACTGTCCGGCGATGTCTTGATGCTGTTTTATTCAACTTTGCAATAAAGTATCGAGTTCTTTATTTACAATCCTTACTGCTTTTGGTGTGCCACCCAAATCTTTCTTTAAATGTATCACATGCATAATGTTATATTGGCACATCTGTTCCTGTAGCAGACCCACCTATGAAGCTGAGGTTGTTCAGCTCAGTGCCAGTTTAACTTCTTTTTGTAAAAAAAAAAAAAAAAAAAAAAGTAGCTTTGATTACATTTTATTGTTGATGTTGCTAAAATTTCCATAGCTTTTTAATTGACAGTGAAAACCACATCACCTATATTTACTCTTTCCCCATGTTTAACTTATTGGGTGAAAGAGATTTCTAATGCATTGAACATTTGATACAGGTTTAACACTTGCAGTACTTTTGGGGCACAAGAAACAGTTTATGAACTCATCATAGACTGCTGTGGATGGTTTTTCTAAATGACACAGTGCAACCCCTGGGCTTTTTTTTTTTTTTTTTTTTAAACAATCGGATCCAGGGAGCCCTGAAATCCATGACGTACATGTACAGCATGGGTCCTTTAGGCCTTGGACGTTAAGTTGTTAAGAGTGTTTGTGAGAGGGTGCCAAAAGCACAAAAGAGAAGAGGGAGCAACTGAGAATGAGGCTGGGAGTGTGGGAGAGAAGGATAGGGAGAGAGGAGGAGTAAGCTGTGGGGAAACGGATGATGAGTGCCGTGGAGAGGGAGAGAGCATGAAAAGCAGGAAAGATGAAGAGATTCCAGAAGTCCTGTCTTAAGACATTTTCCAAACAAAATCTGTTCTGTAAAATGTTTCAGGTTTTGTGAAAAAACAGTTTTGTGTAATATTGCTCTTACAGTATTTTTTTTACTCATCCCTCACAATAACTTTAAAACCCCCGCATGTCTTCAACCTGCACCACTATCGCCACCACCCCTAAATAATTGCCAGGATGAACACATACCCCTTGAGTACCAAAGATGTGTGCAGTGCATTGCACAATACACTGGTTCTCAAGGGTTTAAAGTAACACTTTAACAGTAAATGCAAAAGCTCTTTTTCTCGACAGGTATAGATACATTAGAGGTCCCTTGATGTAGGTTGCTTCCAGGAGTCCCGAGGCTCTGCGATATGAGAGATCTGGGGACAACAGGTAATGGTAATGCCTCCATTTGGGTGGAGTCTAATAGATAAATTAATTCCTTCTTAGGAAAAAAACATACAGAATTTAAACTCCTTGTGTTGAACAATTTAGACTCACAGAACGAGGGAATGCCTTTCCACCTAGCTCCCAGTCTGTGTTTTCCTGGTAAACCCATATTTCAGAGTAAGGCTTAGTCTCTAGTTTAGTACCATAATGCCTTTCATTAGTCTTGATGTAGTTGGTAGGCCTTCTGGACACTGCTTTTCAAATCCTGGATATATTGATCATGTGAGTTACATGGGGTTCCATCAGGAGATAACTCTAGTCTGATATCGAAAGGCAACTGGGCCAAACAGAAGGAAATGGGGGTTAATTCTGTGGATTCATGTCTGGCGCAATAATAAATTTGGACAAAAGTTTCAACATCGTGACTCACAATGTACTGGATACCTCTCTGGCACTCACAGGGTTAAACCCCCACATGAAGAGCATACCACTCAGAGAGAGGTACTAGACTTTCAATTTTAAACAGCTATAGACGTTCTTTATTGAGATGGCTGAAACGTCACAGTTAGGCAGTCCATAGTGAGTGAAATACTTTTGTTGTAGAACCTTGGCTACAGTAGGAGGCTTTTGTGGGATATGCTGAACATATCGGCTGCAATGACCAGTGACCACCAATACGTTTCCACTCACCTTGGAATCAAATTCAGTTCAGCGGAATCCATGCATGCTGAATCCATTGGGACCAGATCTTTGGGAAGAATTGAGCTTGAGAAGGAAGAGTTTTCATCTTATTATATCTCAGTTATTTCTTGCAATATTTTTCACAGCATCCCTAATTCGAGTCCAGTAAAACTGGTCTTGCACGTACCCGTAAGTCTTTTTCACATGCACCCTGCCCTTGATCATGATGTGAAGACTTGAGCACCATAAACTGGAATGACTTGGTGGGCACAAATGATTGTCATGATACATCACAGTCCTATATAAAAACCTATCTTTCAGTATGACGTATGAGAAAGGGGAGGGAGGGGGGAACTGTAAATGCTACAAATGCAAAAACTATACGGTTTTGAGAAATGGAAAGTAGCTTGTTCTACTTATATAGTTAATAGCTAGAATATTAGGCATTTTTAAATCAAAGCATTACTATCCCTTTAAAGAAACCTGACCGTACAAATGTATCTAAACTGGAAAATCAGTTTACCAGATTACAATCTAAAATTTGCTTGAATACATAGCATCAGAGATAAACTAATCAATATAAAAGCATGGAACAGGGGGCTACTGGGTTTGTACTGGCCACATGTACACTGTGGCTTGTGAAGCTGAGGTGCCTCTCTCATCTGGACCTGATGATTGGCTACCCTGACTAATGGGATCTGGCCTTGGCTAGGCTGCCTAAAACCATTTCCTTCACATTTTAATATGTGTATAGATGCCTATATAAATTTAAATGCGTTGGATACCTCTCTGGTAGTGAAAGGGTTAAATCAATAAGCCCATTTGGGAATTTTTAAATGTCCACTATGACATCACTTTTCCATAACATCAGTCTCAGAAATTTCATTGTGGCTTTTCATATGAATTCTATTCACAGCTTGGTAAATATGGGGATTTCCCTACAGAACATGTTCTAGTGATGTGCCTAACACATGTAGATTATTAAAGGAGGTGGGGAACTGTGTTAATGTGCAGTCACTGAGGAAAGAAATGAAAAAAGGAAAGGGGAAATTAAAGGGATAGTAATGTTTCACAAAAAAAGCAGCTCCAATTCATCTTCTTAGTATTTGGTCCATGGAGAGGGTTATGTCAGTACTGTCAGAGTTGTAGTTCAAGAGTAATTGAATGATAACATATCACCCCCTTTTACTGATGTAACACTTCTCACCTTAGAGCAGCAAGACTGTCCACATGTATTGCAGCAAGGGACAATCTTCAGTGAGCATAAGGAAAAACCGGTCAATGGGGGCAGGGTTTTCATTCTTCTCGCAGTAAGAAGATTGTCCCTTGCTGTGAGCTGTCTGGTCAAGACACCAGATTCCACATCTGAGGGGAGGTGGCTTACACTAGGTAAAAGGGGCAGGAGGGTGATATTTTATCATTCAATTACTCTTGAACTACAACTCTGACAGTACTGAAATAACCCTCTCCATGGACCAAATACTATGAAGATGAATTGGAGCTGCTTTTTTGTGAAACATTACTATCCCTTTAAGTTGACTTCAGTATGCTGAGGCTGATGTAAGGAGAAATTGTGTAAATTTTGGGGCAAATCATCTGCAACATAGGAAAGAAACAATGTCACCAATGTATTTATAAGCATTCAAGGGGTTAAAATCCTCTTGAATCAATGGGTATCATTTAGAATTCTTATATGCCCTTTTGCCCATGGCTTTCTTGAGAATTCCTTCCATTATTATTAGTAAATCTGCCTTGGTGAAAATCAGAAAGCCACATATACCTTTCAACCACCACTGAAATGTAATAATGCACCAGGCCACAAGAGGGAGACACATTACTTAGCAACAGGGTTCGCTAAATAAGGTTTGGGTAAGCTATTCCTTTTGCTGCTGGATTACAACTGGTTTGTTGGGGATTATTGGGGGGTTTTAATCCAACATCAGCAGCTCTAAATAAAATATAAAATATGTATATTAGCTGTTAGAAAATCAGATACAAGGCAAATGATTTCTAAACATAGAAAACGATGGAGGGAACTTTATCCCTCAGTCTTTCTCTCTGTATGTGGATAGATATTGCTATTCTATTATGGCCAGTATGTTGCCTGAATTTAGAAATTTGTGATACATATAAAACAAGGCCCAAAAAAAAGCACTGTAAATGACATCACATTGCAGTAGAATGGCCTCTGTTTTGGTGCCCAGAGAGGCCTTCCTGGGTTATTAGTTCATAGCTGCCTTGTCTGGGGAAAAGGCCTATTGGGTTGGGTGGTTAATTTATTTTTTTATAGTGAGACTGCTGTGATCAGGCAAAAAAGAGGTTAATTGCGGGATTTAGGGGTGTCATGTATGGAGGGTGCTTGGGGACAAGGGATATCAGGCCTGGGATGGGACAGGCTATGGGCCCCCTGTTCCAAAGTCTGATCCAGCCCAAGGGGAAAAGTCATGGTATGGCACTCCAAAAGGATTTCTTTTTTTGTTAAACAAATGCAATTCTGCAGTGCAGTTCTGACCCTCATGCCAAAATGAAGAATTAAGCAACTGTACATGTTTGTCATTCAGCAAATATTTCTGTTTTTGGTGGAATCCAGCCCAAAGTGTGCCATAGGAAACAAATAAAAATTCTCTTTGATTTAAATGGGGCTTTTAACCCACTGAATGCCAGATATGTCTCCAATGCATTGTGAAGCAATGTATAGGAGACCACTCTAGCCTTCAAGGGGTTAAAGGTCCCATTTAAATCCATGACAGTTTTTATTTGTGTCCTGTGGTGCTGCAGTTGGATTGCCATGGAATTTCTCCAGTACCTTTTGTACATATGGCCCAGAAGAGATGAAGGGGAGAATTTTTTGTTTAAAGGGGCAAACAAAAATCAAGACATACTTGATGTAAATTTGTATTACCCTTCTTAAAGGGGACCATTCACATCAGAGAAACTTGTGCCCACTGTCTTTATTTATTGTCTTACTAACCTAGTACTGAAGATATGCAAAGTTAAAATCTGGCACTTCCTCAATGTGCGACACGATGCCTCAGGATTTCACACCTCCCTCCCAGCTGCCTCAGGGAGCGTGCTCACGCTTCCCTTTGAGGTGGCATTTATGTGGGCTATCACTACAGCAAGCTCCATTTACCATGCTACTTAGGTTGCAAGCTCAGTAGCATAGTAAACGGAGCTTGTTGTAACGATAGCCCTCATAAATGCCACCTCGAAGGGAAGCATGAACGTGCTCCCTGGGGCAGCTGGGAAGTCCTGTGGCGTTGTGCCGCACATACTGTGTGCTGCATATTGAGGAAGTGCCAGATTTTAACTCTGTGCCAAAGGGTTAAAGGGTTCATCTTTGCCAGTGCCACCTCAGGGGGGCAGCAGAAATATAAGATTACAGCCCTCTATGTATATCTCCCTACTCATACCTATGTATAAAAAATGTTATATATTGATTGTTAACATGTTTGTATCCTTTGTCCCTCATTTGTTCATGATTTTATGTGTTGTCACCATTTTTATGTCTTGCCTTTTAAAGGGTCCCTGCCATTTCCCATGAGACCATCAAATTTGTTCCATATCTGTTTGGTAGGAATAAATACAAGGCTTTCCACTCCTCATTTTAAGTCTTTGAGCCATCACGTTTTTTTCATTAGGGCTACAGCATAATCTGCTTAAAGGGATAGTAATGTTTCATAATAAAAGCAGCTCTAATTAATCATCATAGTATTTGGACTTTGGAGAGTGTTATTTCAATACTGTCAGAGATATAGTTCAAGAGTAATTCAATGACAAAGTATCCCCCTCCCGCCCCTTTTACTGATGTAACACTGCTCAGCCAGATCAGAAGGGAGGTGCTCAGGTAGATTGCAGAGAGGGACAAACTTCAATTAAAGGGATAGTAATACTTAAAATGTAAAAAAAAATATGTTGTGAGGTTTATCCCCCTGAGTAAAACAAGGGTACTCCCACTGCTGAAAGGTGTTTCATTCAAAAGTTATTAATTTTCAAAGTTGAATTTTTTAGGTGCAATATCACAGTGGCCTGAAATTGTACAGTGGCGCTGTTGCTACACGATCCTATGGACAGCTCTGGTCAGTTGACCATAAATCTCCATAGGATGGTGTAGCAACAGTGCCACTGTACAATTTCAGGTCACTGTGATATTGCACCTAAAAAATTCAACTTTGAAAATTAATAACTTTTGAATGAAACACCTTTCAGCAGTGGGAGTGCCCTTGCTTTACTCAGGGGGATAAACGCTACAACATATTTTTTTTTACATTTTAAGTATTACTATCCCTTTAAGATAAGGGAAAAAGCTGAAAAGCTTGTCAAGGGGGGCAGGGTTTTCATTGTTCTGATAGGAAGAAGATTGTCCCTTTCTGTTATCTGTCTGGTCTATGGACTGGATTCCACATCTGAGAAGAGATGGCTTACACTAGGTAAAAGGGGCGGAAGGGGAAACTTTGCTTGTGAATATCTCATAAACCATAAAGGTTTGAGAGATAAGACTTATATCATTCTTCATGTTTTTTTAATGCCTACAAAATAAAATAAAGATAAAACGAAGTATTAGTATCCCTTTAAAGATATCCACCACATTGTGCACTGAGGAAGATCCTAACGGGTACTATGCACTTTTACCACTAGTTGATTGGCATACCTGGGAATTCTCTGGATTTGCCCCGGAGACTCTGGTTTTGGCACTGCTTTACCGGGTCTCGGGGCAGAGGCTGAGTCCTCCGGATGTGGGGAGTTTCTATTGAAACGCTGCCCACTTCCACTCTTTCTCCCCTTGTTGCACCTTCCCCCAGCCTTCTTTTAAGCTCTCCACCAGTCACTTGCGTTAAGCCCTGCCCCTTTTTGACGCGATAAACGTCATTCTTCACACCACCCATGGCAGCAGAGGACTCCCCTTCGGGGAGACAACAGTATAAAGTTCCAAGGTATGTTGATTGGTGGTCCCATTCCTGAGATATTGGCCTCTAAAATGACCAGTTCATGCATGAACAATAAAAACAGTTATGATTTTTTTTGTGCACTTACAAAGTGAAGACTTGAGGACATGCAGGTCGAACAAAATACTGGATAGAAAACTTACATTAGTGCATGTGAAACTAGTTTGATTCAACTGAAAAACCCTTAAACAGCTAAAGGGGTGAATAATGCATTGAAACCCCTCTGATACTCAAATAGTTAAAAACAGGGAATGTCACATTCTTTGTTGATACGTGTCATTCAACATATTTTCATTTTCTCCACCTCTTTCTACTTTCCTTCTACATCTTCCTTTATCTGCCAACTCTGCCTTTATTTTAGGTGGTCTTTGGGTTTAGTGTTTTGTCCTCTGTGGTAAAATCACTGTTCTCAGGAATCAAAAAGGAACACATCCGTAAGCCAGTTACACTTACTGACATAGATTTATATGTTTGTACAATTAATAAAAGGCAGCCACCATAAAAAATAACATATTTTAAAGTGTAGTCTATTAAAAGTCACTGTAACTCCCATCTGTGGGAGTAGTAGCATTATAAACTTAGTCTTAATTGAAGACGTCCATCTTAAACATCTTGTTCTATGTGTGAAATCAGCCTATAGGAATCATCAGCTGCCTTTCATATACTGTAAGGTGAATCCTCCTGAGTAAAAGAAGGCTACTCCCAATGTTGAGAGGTGTTTTATTCAAAAGTTATTGCAGCTCAAACAATTTTTTTAATTCAAATTATTTTTTTTTAATTCAAAAGTAATTGCAGTTCAAACAATTTTATAGGTCCAGCATCTCAATGGCCTGAAATTTTATAGTGGCGCTGTTACTACACCATCCTATGGACAGCTCTGGTCAGTTGACCAAAAATCTCCATAGGATGGTGTAGCAATAGCACCACTTTAAAATGCCATGCCATTGACATACTGCATCTAAAATTGCACGTTTGAACTGCAATAATTTCTGAATAAAACACCTCTCAGTAGTCAGAGTACCCTTGTTTTACTCAGGAGGATAAAGTATACAGTATAATTTTTTTTACATATTAAGTGTTACTATCCTTTTAACCCCTTATTGACCGGCCGCGCACATGCGGCCAGCACTTTACGCCCGCCAAACTTTTTTTTTCCATTCTACTGAATGACTTCCTGGACGTACATATACGTCCCCTGTCTCTAAGTGACAGTTTCTACGGGACGTACATGTATGTCCATTGTCACGGTGGGGTTAATATTATGTTACCTTTCAGATCTAATCATCCAATTATCAGCAGCCTTAAATCTGTAAAGGTCTGAACTTCTGTAATGTCATTAGTTTACAGCCCCTGAAGCACAAGCCATAAATTTGTCAAGCGTAAGACCATTGATGGAAGATAAGAAAACACCTTTTGTTTTTGGCCTATCACATTAGCTTTACATAAGAAACGAATGTCTATTCAACTGTTTTATTGCACCAATGAGACATTTGACCACATAAGGCATTTTTTCTCTAAATAAATTGTTAAAGAGCTGTCCCTTTTAGGACCAAATTGAACTTAGGGCAATTATATGTTTAATAAGTTACTTGTAAATGACTCATTATTTTAATATAGTAGCTTTATGTAAGCTTAAAAATAGACATACTATTCAGTGTTACTCAGAACATTTTGGATTTTTAGAATATTTACCTAAAAATGCTTTTATGGCCAAGGAGAATTTTTAAAATGCTTTGTTTTTTTGAAAAATGTTGTTGCCCATCATTCCCGCAGGCTTGGCAAATTATTTCTGTGCATTCAATACAATCAAAATATTATACATAATCATGTAATACAAATATAATATTCAATCTTGTTAAATGCAGAAAATGTTTTTGCAGGGATGAAGAACAAGTAAAATCTTCCGTTTAGTTACAATAACAAAACAGGAGATTCTTTACATAGATTTTATCAATAGAGTTTCCGCACAAAAAACAGAGTAATTTATATTTTATAATAATAGCATTATTTCATTTATGATGAAGCAGTTATATTGAATAAAATGATACATAATAAATTATTTGTTTAAACCACTACTGGTTTAGTCAAAATAATTATAGCCAGTCTTCTTTGATATAAAGAAATTGCTGTAACAAAAAGTTATTTCAAATTTTTCAGTATCCTAAAAATATTAGTAATAGCAAAATGAAAATGGGCCATTCACTTTAAAATAAGTTTAGATCATTTGAAAGGCAATAAGAATATCTATATGTTGTGCTAACCAATTGTGTGTAATATAAATAATTTTTGTGAAATTAAAGTTTATTGGTGTCAGTGTTACACTTTACGCATCTTATATAGTGCTAGGCCAATATTGACGCACTGTGCTATGAATGAATTTAGCCCAGCACAGGATAACTTTGTCCTAGAACACAGCTATTCAACAAACTGAGCTGGGAATTTGTATGATGTATCACACTGTGCCAGTAACACACAAAGGTTAAGTTCTCAAAACCTATTTTACAGAAAAATTACTATTACAATACATAGGTAGCTTTTAATTCTTTGTTAAAATGTCTTAGGAAGACAGGTTAGCATTGAGTTAAAAGCATCTGAGTTTTAGGATTCAGGAAAAAAATGGTCTCTGAATGTTTCATCCTTCATTATTATAAAACATACTATAGGGTTATTTATGCTAAAGAGTGGTAAAGGAAACAAAAATAGTTTTATTTATTTATGATTTTATGAGAAACTGGGATTAATAATAACCATAATATAGTAGTGGTCTATCAGATTCTAGATATAAATCTCTTAAACCCCTGGATACCTCTTAATGTGTTGAAGACGTCATTAACATCCAGTGGACTAATGATGGTCACTGATAATTGGCAATTTTCAAACTATAGTTCCCAAACCTTTCTGTTCTTACTAAAAGGGAACGTCAAGTGGCCTACTTGTAGGAACAATTTTTATTTTTGCATTTTTTATTTTCTGCAATACAGCAGTTTTACATAAAAATATAATATTGTGTAATATTGGAGAATAGGATAGTTTGGTTCATGAAGGTGAGGTGTGACCTAACAAATTCTTTGATTTAATAATGCATATTATTATTGCAGTTACATATAATGAACATATTTGTGTAAATAAGCTCTCCTTCTGTTCTCCACATGTGATTGTACTATTTATACCTCTGTATGTCTATTCCCAATTGTACAGAGCTGTGGAATTAGTTGGACCTATATAGATAAAGAATAATTGCTTTGCAATGCGTTATTAATAGCCCTAGTGACATACACATATAAAAGAACAAAGTACATAGCTGCAGGGTCATACGTAAATGTGATACTAACAATTACTTTTGATAATGTGAAATTAACACGTTTTAATAATTTGAGATGAATGCATATTTTGTTGTACAATGATTAATACTCAGATTAACTCACACACACACACACAGCAATTTTTTTTTAACTCTCATTACAATTACATGTTTTATCATATTGTAAGCATTTGACAACATACTAACATGATGAATTTGGAGCATTTTGCAAGGAAAAAAAAAAGAAAGCTTGCTTCCGCCCAAAATTGCATATCCTTTTGATGAGGTTTGATCAGACTTTAGTGACTCAAGCCCTAAGAGCATATCCCCCAAGTGTCCTTCTTTAGGAGGGACAGTCCCTCTTTTAGACCCAAATCCCTCTGTCCCTCTTTCCCACCCTGATGTCCCTCTTTTTAGGAGATCAGACTGTGTGGTGTGTATATAAATGTATCATATTGCTCTACAGCAATAAAACTCACATTCTTGTTTGTTTAAACATCAGTATATGTGTATTTATACATTAGTCTGTGTAAATAAAACACTTTATTGATCTAAATCATGTACCTGGTTACACATGGAGGTATCAATAGGTTGTGAAATAGCATAAATATTCTCGGTAATGCTCCGCCCACAGGCAACACGCCCAGCAACACCCCCTAAAACACAACTGCCCCTCTTTGTCACTTTGAAATGTTGGGAGGTATGTAAGAGGGTCTTTAATTTACCTAAATCTTCCTGCATAAAATATGCATCAGAAAATTTTAGCAATGGGAACTGTTGGAGTTTTATAAAATACAAATCTAAAAATTATAATAATTTTTATTAATAATACTCATCTTAGTACTAACTCAGAGCAAAGTTAAATGAATTCTGCAATTAATCATCCATCACATTAAAAAAAAAATAATTTGAAATACAAGTTTCATTGAACTTGTCCAGAAATTTAAAAAGTTTGATAGAATTCAGGAACAGCACAAACTTTTGCTTATCTTTAACTCTCTGTTTTCTATGATAAAATAACTAAAGGCTGAGTTGAACAAGAATCTAGTGTGTAAACAGTGGTGTCCGTAGAAATTTTTCCAGTGGGGGGCAAAGCCATAATATGACCCCCAGGCCAGGCCATCCAGCGCCTTTTTTATATGGAGGGGGTAATTGTAGGGGGGGGGCAAGTGCCACCCCTTGACCCCCCCTCCGGACGCCCATGTGTATAAAGAAAATGCTGCTTCTAAGCAAACTTTGTTGAATTTCTCCTTATTGTGCAGTTGGTTTACTCCAGAACTGTTCCAATTAGCTTTGACACATAGGGCCCAATAGTCCATATTAAAATAACTGGAGTTATTCTGGAGTAAACCAGTTGCATCACAGGTGAATTTGAAGAATACCCCCCTCATCGTGAAATTGATTTGCCCCAGAATTGCACAGATTTAGCTTGATGATAAATATATTTTGATTGCACTAAGCCCAAATATCTCATTTTATCCATAAAAGGGGAATTGTATACAATGGGCCTTATAAAGAAAGGCAAAGTAGCAAATGTGAGGCAAACTGTACCATAGGGGGAAATAAAATGCCCCAAATTCCTATTCATTTAATTGGGGCTTTTAACCCTGTAAATGTCAGAGATGTCTCTAATGTACTGTGAAGCAATGCATTGGTGACCTATCTAGCTTCCGAAGGGTTAGAATCCATATGTAAACTGATGTTAATTGTTGTTTGTCCCCTATAGTGCAGTTGGTTTACCTCAAAACTGCACCACTTGATAAATACGATTGTACGAGGACTATATAAAAGCTATTAGATTCTTCACACAAATTCACATCACTGTGTTCCCACATGTAAACCACAGACATTGGTGGTTATGCATTAAGGTGTGATAAAGAGGTGATAAAGCAGAGATGACTTCTCCAGTGACATCACTTCTCCAGTTCCTATGTTATTCTATAGAGTCTATGCACTGAGATCTCTCCAAGTTTGTGGCTAGGCTGTGTAGAATAATATAGGCACTGGATAAGCGATATCACTGGAGAAGTCTGCTTTACCACCTCTTTATCACTGCTTAATGCACAACCCCCACTGAGATATAAAAGCAAATTGGCTTTATTCTGGAGTAAACCAACTGCAACATGGGGATAAATATAAATTCCTGTAAAATTAAATTGGGCTTTTAAAAACTCCCTTGAATGTTATAGAGGTCTCCAATGCATTCAAAATCAATGCACTGGAGACTTATCTGGCATTCAAGGGGTTACAATGGCCTATTCAAGTGTATAGAAATGTTTATTTGTCCCCTATGATGCAGCTGGTTTACTCCAGAATAACGCCTTTGGGTCCTATGTGTCATATCTAATTAGAACAGTTCTGGAGCAAACCAGTTGCACAATGCGGAGAAATTAACATTCCAAAAATTGTCAGTGATATAAATGGGGATATTAATCCCTTGAATGCTAGCGAGGTCTCCAGTGCATTGATAAGCAAAGTGTTGGAGACCTCTCTAGCATTCAAGGGGTTAAAAGCCCCATTTAGCTCTATGGGATTTTTTCTTTGTACCCTGTGGCCCAGTTGATTTAACCCAGAATGCTCCAGGTTGTTTTTATACATAAAGTCCAATAAACCATATTCAGGAAGTTAAATGGTGCAATTCTGGAGCAAACCAACTGCACAGTATGGGCCAAATGAAAATCCTCATTTATTTAAATTGAGGAAGTGAACATTTCATGTTCATAAGATTGGATCTTTTTTTTATCATTTTTTTTTATCATTTTTTTTTTATCTTTTGTATTTGTATTTTTCCGATCGATCAGTATTATTTTTTCATTGCAGGACATGAGTGTTATTACCGGTATCTTTTCTGAGAGGTCGGGGTTAGTAGAGTTTTAGAATAGGTCTGTCAGTCTCGATTGTGTTTGGCTGATGGCCCCGCAATCTGATTATAGCATAATTATAAGGGCTTAGTGACCTTGTTTCTTTGGGATGCCAGGCTGTGAGTCTATATGATTCAGATATAACTTTTTTGGTTGCATTTATTATGTTTTTTTATATGCAGAAAATTGCAAACTTTAAATTGTGTATGACATTACATAAAGAGTAATATATTGGGTTTATTGGCTACATACTTACATGGTTGGTGGTAACGTATGTGACTAATTTTTTTTTACCATCATCTTAATTATTGTGGATCTCTATCTGGCACTGGGCACATTTTATTTATATATATATATATATATATATATATATATATATATATATACTAGTTGAAGAGCCCATTACACGGGCCACAGTGCCACAGCCAGCCGATCGCGGTGCAGTCATGCTCAGTAAAGACTGCTCGCTCCGCCGCTGATACAGAGCTGGACGTTTCTTTGGAGGCCCCGCTCTGTGTCAGCCTTGTCACTGGCAGTCTCTACTGAGCATGACTGCAGCACGCGCAGCAGTCTTTACTGCGCACGACTGCGTCGTTACACACGTTTTAGCAAATTATTATATAGGATTTATCGTTTTTGCAAATGGACGCATAACGCAAGATCCATGTATATATCAATAAAAGAAATATTTGATGCTTAGATCTCTGGAGTCATAATTTTGTAATGTATACCTAGAAATTGCCTGTGAAACCTATTATTATATTTTTAGCACTGAATTAGCTATATGTGTCAATTCTGGAACAAACCAACTGCACTATAGGGGAAAGTGATTTATGATTTAATAATTTAAATGGCATTTTTTAATGCCTTGAACAGAAAACTCTTTAGTAATCAAGGGGTTAAAAGCCCAATTTAAATAAATGGGAGCTTTTATTTCTCCCCTATATTGCAGTTGGTTTGTTCCGAAATCCCCCATCTTTAGATTCCTGAATATGGCCATATGTCCTTTAGTATAAAAGCCACTTGTATCTTAGCACTAGTGCTTCTGTCAGTTGGCGGCTGCTGTTTCTCTGTTGCACACACAGGAATGTAAGGGAAACTCTTCCAACACTCCAGGCATATAGAGCCCCTTGCACTATAATCCCACCCAAAGCCAAACAAGCATCCAAACAAGAAGGCTCTGCTGTGTCACACTGCCCTTACTGTGAACTCTCTGGGATACCCTTCAACTCTGAAAGTATAACTCAAAAATGAACAACATGCAGGGTTTTCTGTGAGAGATTACAATTCAATTTACTGCAACTCAGGCTAATCACGTGGGAAAAAAATAACCTACAGAAAAATGACCTTTGCAATGCATAATTGCCAACATTCACAAAAAATTTCTAAGGACACTTTTTTCTGGGCAGTCCCTACAAACGTGTACCACAACACCATCAGAAAAGAGTTTTCAACAGATGTAAAAGGGAACTATGCCTTTAGGAATGAATGGCTTTCAGTCAGTTTAAAGAAGCACTTACTAAGGTAGGAGTCCTTAAGACAAGTCTATCTATCTATCTATCTATCTATCTATCTATCTATCTATCTCTTTGAGACCCAAGCCACTTTGTCCCTCTTTCCCACCCTGATGTCTTTCTTTTTTTTTTTTTGGAAGATCAGACTGTGTGGTGTGTGTGCACACAGCAATACAACTCTCATTAATGTTTGTTTGAACTTCAATATATGTGTTTATAAATTAGTCTCGGAAAATAAAATAATTTTACCTTTACCTCTCAATCATTTATTCAGCGATACAAAGGAGTGGTAGTAGGCCCATAACCTTAAAATTCTAGGTGATGCCCCACACAGCAGCCCCACCCCCAGCAACAACACCTAAAACAAAAGTGTCCATCTTTGGCCATTTGATATGTTGGGAAGTATGTGGTATAAATATAATTTCACTTGAAGTCCTGTGAGTGCCTTTGGACCTTATTCCTTTGTCAAGACAAATAAACATGCTCACAATATCAAACATATATATATATATATATATATATAGAAAAAAAATAAGCTCTCCACATGGATCAGAATACACGGAAGTCACAAATTCCCAAAGCAAACCAGCTCACTGGATGAAGTGTCATTAGTCGCACCAAATGTGACTCATACATTATCTCCACCTCCATCTTATCAATCCCCCCCAAATACAATGCTTGAATGTCAGGGAGGTATATTGGAGAAATACATGATGAATTGCAAAAGACAACCCACACCAAAAACAGAATGACACATAATAGAAATAATGAATGTAACACCCGTGATGGCATAAGCAGATATTACAGTGCATCCAAGGATGGGAAGGCCAACTGCACAAAACAAGTCCCAAAAAGAAAAGCCTCAAAAGGTAAAAAAAAGAAATGGAATTAATAAAAAGGGATAAACCTATAGTCCCTGAAATCATACGTTTGAAAAGCATGCATACTGTTGTGCCTTGCTGTATGCTTGGGAAGATCTTCAAAAAAAAATCAAGCAAACAAGAAAAATAAAGAAATTAATGAAAAAATACAAACAAAAATTACAAAAAAATAAATAAACAATAAACAAAGTAAAGTAAAATAACATAAACTAAAATAAAGATCAAAAGAAAAAAAAAATGAAAATAAATAAACCACCAAAGGATATGAAGTCCATATTATAAGATGGATTTAATTATGTGTATGCAATTCTGGAGTAAGTCTCCTAAAAAAATAGCTTTGTGATGGACCACACCTGGGAGCTGGGCCACCCTAAGGTACCAGATGCCAGCCACTAGTTTAGCTTGGGGACTATCT
Organism: Rhinophrynus dorsalis; assembly: GCA_037306005.1. NCBI lineage: Eukaryota > Metazoa > Chordata > Amphibia > Anura > Rhinophrynidae > Rhinophrynus > Rhinophrynus dorsalis. The sequence continues at coordinate 430,241,639 of CM074723.1, read as the reverse complement.
GTTCGGTACAAAACTAGAAAATATCTTGTTTTCTTTCAGCCTACTGGAGTGTTTTGTATTCAGTTCATGAATCCAAAAGCATTCTTTTCAAAGGGATTGATCGCCACCTCTCTTCAAAGTTAGCACATGGTCTATAGCAATAAAGCTAAAGTTGGTAGGAGGATGATTCATTGCGACATAATGTTTAGCTACGGATTTCTCCTTATTTTTTTTTAATCTCTGAACACTGTGTTGATTGAAGACAGATGTCCTGCCATCCTTTCCTGAAGGGTGCAATCTGTTTTGCCTGTATAACATAGGCCAAATTGACATGATCATGTAAATAACATTAGTGTTGCATGTAATTCAATGTTGTGTCTATCTATCGATCTATCGATCTATCTATCTATCTATCGATCTAGCTATATATCTGTATGTCTGTCTGTCTCTCTATTTATCTATCCTAGCTATCAATCTAGCTAGCTAGCACTCTAGCGATCATAATCCTCTATCTTTTGAGTTGATAAAAGTGTCGCTATAAAAATTAATACACTTTTTTGCCAACCTACTTCTTAAATATCTATCTATCTATCTATCTATCTATCTATCTATCTATCTATCTATCTATCCATCTATCTACCTATATATCTAGTTGTATGCACAAGTATTGTTGATTTTCTAAGTGAAAAGAAGTTAACACCTCTGCAGCGAGCAAACTTAAACTTGACATAGTCCTGCAAATTTTCATTCATAATTACTATGTATTTGCTGAATTTAACAAATTAAAAAAAATATATATATAAAATATGGCATGTGCAAAAGTTTGTGCACCCTTTCATTTGATCCACTAGTGTTATTTCTTGTAGGGTCTCAGAACTTAATTGACTTATTAGGCCTTAAATCTTCATAAATTCCCTTACTCTTCAGTTCTCTCAGGTTGTTGTGCTTGCTTACATTCAACAACCATGGACTCTTCTACGCAGCTGACTGAGGATCATAAAATAAAGATAACTGACTCTTTCAAAGAAGGGGAAGACTAGAAAAAAACACCTCCTGCTTGCCATTTCCACTGTCCGACATCAAGAAATCAACATTAAGAAGAACTGTTGAAGTCAAAACAAGATCTGAAAGACAAAGAAAATTCTCCAAGGGAACTGCTTGTAGACTGGTCGGGATTGGAATGCAAAACAACACCAACATATAGCTGCAAAAGACTTTCAGGAAAGTGTAGTTTGCACAGTAGTGCTGTATCAGTTCACTGTGCAGTGTTGCTTGCACAAACATGATCTGTATGGACGAGTCATCAGCAGGAAACCTTACCTCATCACAAAAGTCAACATCTGAAGTATGCGACACAGCATATAGATAAGCCACAGGAGTTTTAGAACAAAGTTCTGTGGTCTGATGCAATCACCAAAGGTACATTTGGGAAAAAAGAGACACATTAGAGGAAATGGCCATCTTGCCTACTGTTAAGGATGAGGGTTGATTTACTATGCTTTGGGGTTGTGCAGCAGTCAGTGGCACAGTATTATGTGGATTAGTAGGAAGAATGGATTCTACTAAGCATCAACACATGCCCAGCAGTTAGTGAAGAAACTGAAGTTGAAAAGAGGGTGGATATTATAGCAAGACAACACCCTGTGAGAAATTCTCCCTTTTCTTCTGAAAATAAAGATTTTATGATAATATCATACATGGGACAGGGCACAGGAAATCATTTACTCTAAAAACTGTTACATACCTCCCAACATTTCAAATTGCCAAAGAGGGACAATTGTGTTTTAGGGGGTGTGGCTGGGGGTGTGGCCAGTGGGTGGGGCATTAACGAGAATTTTCAGGCTGTTTCATGACCTATTGGCACCTCCTTGTGTTACTTAATAAATGACTTATAACAAGACCAAAGTATTTTATTTAAGCAGACTAATTTATAAACACATATACTGACATTTAAAGAAACAATAATGTGAGTTTTATGGCTGTGGGGCAATGTGATACACTTATATACACACCACACAATCTGATCTCCTAAAAAGAGGGACATTAGGGTGGGAAAGAGGGACAGTGGGATTTGGGTCTAAAAGAGGGACTGTCCCTCCTAAAGAGGGACACTTGGGAGGTATGCTGTTATATCAGTGCCAATGGAACAGTTAAGGATAATTAAGAATCTACAGATTGGGAAGAAGCAAACAAAGGAGGACATAGCACTGTGGCAGAGAAGGGGTACACCTCAGAGGTGCATAAAGCCCATGTTGAGCTAATGTGAGTGTTAAATTTACTTTTTTATGATTTAGGTCCCTTTTAATAAATACCACACTTAGAAATACTTTTTATTTTGTGTGCCTCTTTCTGTGCACTTTATCAGTACTTGCTTACTGGGATCTTCATACATAAAAGCTCACAAGACCTTTTGTACTGAGTAGCTGCACATAGGACTACATTATTGGATTTTATATGGGGATATATACATCAGTGACTGACCTGTGACTTCATCATCATCATCCCTTGATTATTTTCACCCATTTTCACCTTCATTAGTCTCATTGCAATTTACGTTGCTTTGTGGGTTGACGCATATTTATGTGGTTAATAACACATTTATGGACTGTGGACTTTCTCAACAATATATTGAATGATTATGTAGGGTGTATCTCCCTTTAGACTGTATGGCCTTTGTGAAGTAATTCCATTGTATAGGCTTATTTATATGTTCTTTTATCTTCAGTCATTTTATAAGATATACACTTGGTATACATTATAGTGGTTTGTTTATGATTACTCTGTTTATATATATATCATTCTTGGCTTTTGTTTATTATATTCGTTCTCTTGAGATTTAGTGTACTATTAGATGTTTTACTTGTTAGTTATCATTCCCTGTGTATGCAGCTCCCAACTTGGCAGTTATACATATTAATGATCCAAAACATACCTCAAAATCAACCATAAACTACTTCAAGAGACGTTAGCTTAAAGTATTGGTATGGCCTTTGCAGTCCCAGAATTTAATATTATTGAAAATCTGCTGATAAATCTCAAATATGCAAGATGACATACGAATATTTCTGAACTAGAAACATTCTGCAAGGAAAATTGGGAAAAATTCCTAAAGCAAGAATAGAAAGGCTGTTAGCTGGCTACAAGAAATGTTTGGTGGCTGTGATTTCTGCCAAAGGGGGTGTTATTAATTGTTGACTGATAGTGTATCTAAAGTTTCGCATATGCCACATATTATGTTTTGTTTTTGTTTTTTGTTTTTTTCACTCAGCAAATAAACAGCAATTGTGCATTACAAATTGTGACATTTAAGTTTGTTCACTGCAGAGTTTGTGTTAGCTTCTTCTCACTTAGAAAATCAGCAAAAAATTTAATTTGGCCAGTGGTGCCCAAACATGTGCTGCATACAACTATTTTATATATATAATTAAAAGCCAATGATTTCAAGGGTAAATTTCCCCCTTTAAAGCAGAACTAACACCAGCTAATAATAATAATCCACTTACCTTACCGTAGACAGAAAATCCTAATGGGTACTATGATTTTTTTTCTTCTCCTTAGTTCAAGATAAAACATTTTCAATCATGTCAGTGGAGGCAGACATGTCAGCTGGTAGCAGGACCACAGGACCTCAAACTTTGCTCACTGCACATGGTAATATTAACCTTTTATGGGCCATAGGTGTGCATAATACATTGCTTCACTATGTGTTGCTCATCCGTCTCCTGCTGGTCTATAAAGGATTACACAATCTCTGCCTGCTTCATCTTGAAAAAATTGCCAGCATCTCTCATGTCTGATATTGTTAGAGTTTCAATGCTGGCATGTCCCGTACAACAGCCCCAAACAAGGAGTACAGCAAACGAATGCCGCGGAATGACAATAGACTGCCCCATTGCCCTTCCCTTGGAATAAGCAGCATTAAGGAGACGATTTTTTCGCAAAGTTAGCTTAGTAAATTCATGTTAGGCAGGAATAGGGATGAGACATTGATTGTTGCAGAATCACAGTAGTACATTCACCCCAATGCCACTGCACTGAAAACCTTCTCCTGATTTATGTTGGTTCGTTTATTTACCAATTTATAAAATGTCCATTTTAAATAATATGTCCAGGTTTTGTTATCCTGTTTATATAACCTTCAGATGGCCAGTTTATTTTTATTTAATTGTATTGTATTGTTGTAATGTGTTTGGCAAAGGATATTTTCTGTGCTATGTAATGGTGTAGGGTCATGTGAGGTTGGGTTCTGGGTAGGGCTAGGGGCTACTAAAATGTATGACTTAGGGAGCCTAATATCAAATCTAGCTCTGATATTAACCTTTTAAGGAGAAAGTTAATTATAAAGATAGTCAGAAATTGCCTATTTATGGAGTGTTATCCATTTGGTAATAAACTAAATAGTGTTTGAAACATTAACCTATTTGTTGGTGGCACAGACTGGCACTTCATGATAATTATTTTATGTGTTGAACCATTATTACTACGTTTAGTATTATGAATGAGTCTAGACAGTGCCCACACAATGAGGGCATTCCTAACAGCACATATATCAATTTGTTTGACCTTGAACAAAATGAATTAGCATATTGTGCTCTGACGTTTTATAAAGTGTCATACTGCGCCACCAAGACATAAAAGTTTTATTCTCAGAAAAGTTTACAGAAAATGTCTAGTACAAAATATAGGTAGAATTTAATTCTCTGTGGAAGAAATTCAAAGTATCTTAGGGTGTCAGAACCACTTTTAGTTTTTCAAGATATGAAAACTTTTACAGATGTATCTATGAATGTTACAACATGATGTTTTGTTGGATAGCAAGTTGTAGTGTATCATCAGTTTACCTTTAAATCAATGAAAATATTTAAAAGCATTTGAGATGATCTTTCTTATTAAAGGTATAAGATTAGAAGGCGTTTCTTAACCCTGTGTCCTGTGGATCACCCTTCAAAGACAGCTGTTCTACATGCAATGTTGTGCAGATGCCCTTAGTTAGCATCAGCAATAAATGAATTAAATGGCCTTTGTTGGCCTGTGTAATAGCTTGAAATGTGTACTTAATGAGGTGTGAATGAGGGCTGAATGTCTGTTGACTGAAGATCTTGTCGTAGACACCAGTCACTTTACTTACAATGACCTAAATGTAAGAGTTGGGCAAAACACAGTTCTTGTACCAAAGAAATAATTTTCACATTTTGTGCAAAAGTTTATGACATATGAGGATTAAATAATGATTTAATCTTAAAAACCCTCTGTCCTATGGATTGAAACAAACCATACAATCGAATACTCCAAAAATGTAATTATTAAACCTTGAATGAATTGCTTCAAAATGTGTTGAAGCTCTTTTTGGCATTCAAAGGATTAAAGTAAACATCACTATTAAATTAAAATAACTATTAAACAAATATTTTTTAAACACTTAAGTTATTATATTTTTATTTGTGTACAAATATAACATTTTTATCCTGTTTTTTTTAACATGAAATTTAAATATTCTTCTCTGTTTTATTTATGGTAATATACATGGAAAAATAATTTAGGCTTAAAATGTTTCATTTTTGCAGACACTTTTATTTTATAATGTGTATGGTTGCATTACTTGGATTTTTGTACTCAAATTCTACAAAATAAATCATAGGGAGATGGCTGTGTACAGGATGTACTTGTAGGCTGAAACTAAATAATGTATCTAATGAATTTCTTTCAGGGAAGGTTTAAATATTAATCATTTTTAAAATATGTATTTTTTTACATAAAATTATTTTTAAATGTGACTAAAAATGTACACTTAAAACACATACATCAGATACGGTATAATATTGCAGAATGTGTTACTTTATAAATTAATTATATTATTATTGTTATTATTATTAATAATAATTATTATTGTTTTATAAATTACATACCTTATCTTCTTCAAGATTTTCTACACCTTGCAGGTCTGGGTTACCTTTGTTTCTACAATTTGCTTTTCCGAAGAAAAAAAATGAATTAGTAATAAGTTAGAAACAAAAAAATACAAAAAATATCTTCCATTGTTTTATGCTAAAGACATCTGCTCTTCTCATTTCTAGGCTAAATGAAATACAAAATGTCTGCTTGGGCTGATACAAAATACAGGCAGGTGAGAAGGCCCCATCTAGTTTATAAACACAGACCATTTACTCATTTTTCATTCTGCCTGTTTGCAGCCTGTGAAGTTATGTTCATGTGAGAAAATATTTAACTGTATTATTAGATGGGATTTATTTATCAACCAACACCTTTTTATTATGCTTATAGAATAACATGTAATGGAGTGATACATTTAGTCCTACATAACAAACTTCAGCTGTTCAACAGATGTACATCAATTTTAGCTCCAAGAATCTGATACAAACAAGGGGGCGGGATTCATTTGCATCTCAGAAGGACCTCGTTTGATTTGTTTACATTTCATGACTGCCTAATTATGCCTGATCATGAAAATGATTCCCACCATGTGGCTTTTCCTTTCAATGACCAGATGTGGAAAAACAAGTGCTGAGTGGATTCAGCATGGAGATCTCAAGAGGTCATTTATCAATCTCAAAGCTGCACGGGAGACTTTGCTATATACAGAGAGAATAGGTAGAGTTGGTTCCTGGATGATCAGCTAAAAACAGAACCAAAAGGATAGCTTCTTTCAGTCGTGAGACATCATGTTCCCTGAAACATGGGAAATATTTTTATATTTATAAAAGAACATGTTGTAATGACATATTAATGTGTTGTCCATATTTAACTTCTCATTTCCTCCATTTGCATCCATCATTGCTTATCCCTCCCCCCACACACACACACACACACACACACACACACACAATTAAGAACGCTTGGGATAGATCTGTGATTATTCTAAAGGTAGAATAAGTCTGAGTGGTGTACAGTGTATTGTTTCACAATACGGTGCACATACCTTTGATCCTTAACTGGTTATATAGATAGTGAAATAGACTAAATGGCTCTTATTTGCCACAATGTTCTATATTTTTCTGAACATTCCAAAAGTGTCAATTGTTAAAGTGATAGTAATACTTAAATATTACTAATCCCCATATTGTAGCCATGTTAAAAAGAATTGAATTGCCCCCAGTGTCATCTCTGCCATACGCAAAGTCCCCCCCCCCCCTTACCTGAAGTCAGCATTGTACCTGACTGCAGGGTAAATCTGTCGTACGACAGGCTTGCGGCTCTGCAGCTGAGCCGAGATCACGTTAGTAAAAAATAATTATTTCACTGAAACTTGGTTTGCAAACACATGTAGAAGATCGTTTCAGTGAAATAATTATTTTATACTAACGCGATCTCGGCTCTACTGCAGAGCCGCCTGATGAAAATAAGACTGGATATCCCTGCAGTCAGTACAACGCTGACTTCAGGGAAGGGGGAGGGTTTGAGAGATGACACTGGGGACAATTAAATTCTTTTTAACATGGCTACAATATGGGGATTAGTAATATTTAAGTGTTACTATCCCTTTAAGCAGTGGACATAGCAGCCGTATAATGCAGGGATGAAAAATCTGAAGTGCTTCCATGGATAGAATTCCCTTCATTCGAACTGTAATTCAACAAAAGCAGGACGGCTTTGGGTTGCCCAGCCCTGCTAAAAGTTGTGCTTTGTTGCTACTGGTCTAAAAGATCATTCATTTATAAACCTTAGCTATTTATCAAAGGTTGAACATATTTCTCTGCCACTACAGGAAAGTACACCAAGAAATCAGTGTAAAAATGTATTTCTGTATAGAATGGCTTCTTAACATTGAAGACCGCATATATATGTACATGTGTCCACCCCATACGGTAACAGAGGATGAGCAAGCTAGTACCTGGTGAAAAAATAGCTTATCCTTGTACACACTCATAAATAAGTAACAAAAGTCTTATTCCGGACTATTGGACTGGATTACATTAAAGCTGGATTGAAATTATTCTGGGCAAAGAGTTGGAAAGAACACAATTTTACCACTCTTTCCTTTCAATCATAATCAGTATATTATATATATATATATATATATATATATATATATATATATATATATATATATATAATAAACATTTTAAATGGAAAAAATGGGGTGCTTTTTAAAGGGACAGTAATGTCCCATAAAAACTTGTTATAGTTTTGTAGAGCAGGAACAAATAAACTGAATGGCACAAACCCTATCTCTCAAACCGCTATGGTTTAAGAGAGATATAAGCATTGAAAGTTCCCCCCTCCCTCCCCTTCTTCTGCTGTCAGCTGTAAAGCTGACAGCAGGTGATCCATGTCATCCGACACAAGAAGGCTTTTCAGCAGAGCCAAAATTGCGTATTGCAAAAGAATTACTTAATTGGAAAGGTCTACAAAGTGTGTTTGCAACCGGGCACACTTTGTAGAACTTTCCCATGAAGTAATTATTTTGCAATGATGCAATTTCGGCTCTCTGCAGAGCCTCCGGTTGGTCCCTGAACAGGATTCCCCTGCAGTCAGCACAGCACTGACGTCAGGGAAAGGGGAGGGAGGGGGGACTTTTAATGCTTATATCTCTCAAAACATAGCAGTTTGAGAGATAGGGTTTGTGCCATTAAGCTTATTTTTCCTGCTCTACAAAAGTATAACAACTTTTTATAGGACATTACTGTCCTTTTAAAAGAGAAAAAGAAAAAAAACCCAAAAAAACAATAACATGAATTAACTGATTAATTTTCATTAGAACTTACATTGTCAAGTTAAAAAAAAATATTGATATGGAGTTCAAAGCCCACATATTAATCTTAAAAAGCTCCCAAAATGTCTAAGGGAGAGGATGTATTAAAAAAAATCAATAAAGGTCCTTACATTAATTACAAAAATGGAAAGGGTGTCCTGGACTTCTTCCACTCCCACCACCCCAGGAATTTTGTGTGTTTGTGTATAAAAACATATAGTCACCTTGATGACCACCTTGATGATGGTCCAGCAGTTAAGCATTGATGCTCCACATCAGTAACCTACAAAAATAAAATAAACTTAAATAAAAGTTTAAAAACCTCCTGAAACATTTGCCACTACCAAAAATAAGTAAAGTGACCCCCCCCACACACACACCATTCCTGCCTGGGTCATTTTCCAAGACACTATGTGGAAAAAAAAGTGATTGGCTTTTATGTGTCCAATCCCTGTTTAAAAATGTCCACATGCTACCACTGGCTGGAAAGTCAGGTTAGGCAGGGCATAGAACATGACTTGTAGCAACTTCACCTACCAGCCAGATACAGATGAGGGTAAGGGGTCACATATGCTTGCGTGACTTCTTTCCCATATCAATGATTGTAGGTGAATGATAATGGAGTCCAGGGCATCACAGACATCATTGGACTTCAGACATCGAGATGAGTATATACACCAATCCTGGGAGAAGGTGGTATGGAAGGGGTCCTGAAATATTTTTAATTAATATATGAGCTTTGGACTGTTGTGAAATGCTGTAATTCTTGTGACAGGTAAGCAAAGCTAGTAAAGTGCAGATAAATGGGTAATTTTTTATTTACCATATGAAAGGACAAACAGATTTATTCAAGAGAAGTTAATCTTTATGAGTATTGAGTAAGGGCAAAGACTGTAAATGATATAGCAATCTAGGAAATGTAATAATTTTATAATGATTTATACTTACAAGAAAGGAAAGAGAGATCATGTCAGATGAGTAATTCACCATGACCATAAGTATACGTGGTTTGATATTTAGATCGTATTGTTGGTGGTAGTTTTTAGAAAGGATGATACCAAGTATGAATAGAGGCGGATGCCCATCATACATTATAGTCAGTAATTCAACTGGGTAAGGCATGATGCCAAGCAAATATCCACAAACCAATACAAGTTAATGTAAAGATCCAATCACTTGCACAAATTCTTCAATTGTTTATAGAATGAAAGGAATGGAGGTGTGAGGTTTGGAGACCTAAAGGAGAATATTTTCTACAAATGTCTGAAGTTTTACAACTCTCCCATCCACCTGAATGCCAGTTAAATAATCTGAAACAATAAGTAATCATATTAATGGATGGTGACATGGAACTACCCTGACACACCCCGTCCCCCTCCAACAAGGCTGGTGGGGCATCCAAACCATATATGGTAAAAGATGATTTTGTAGCGTAAAGACTGAAGACAAAGCTAAGAAAGTTTTGACCAAAAAAATTTGAATTTGAGGAGTCAGAGAAGGTGGGACCAAGAGATTATGTTAAACCCCTTCTCTGCTTCTAGGCTAAGTAGAATGTTGGGAGATTGGCGATGTGGGCTGGAGAATGAGGCGCAGCATATTTTGGCAGTAGTGTGTCTACCCCTCACAAAACCTAACAGGTGTTGGCTCAAGATAGGTGGTAATATGGTCTCGAGTCTATTGGCAATCAGTCTAAGATCATGGTTAATGAGTGTGATTGGGTGGTATGACTGGACTAAAAATGGGCCCTTCTCAGGTTTTGCAATTAATACTATTCCAGGGTCAATGAAATCAGCAAGGGAGATGTTAATGGTGTACTTGTCAATGCAGAGGGAATGGAACAAACCAAGCTCATGTAGAAGACCGTTTCAGTGAAATAATTCTTTTCCACTAACGGGATCTCGGCTCAGCTGCAGAGCCGCAAGCCTGTCATACGACAGACTTCCCCTGCAGTCAGTACAACGCTGACTTCAGGGAAGGGGAAGGGGAACTTTGACTTCAAGTTATCTCTCAAACCATAAAGGTTTGAGAGATGAACCTGGATGCTATTAAATTATTTTACAAATATCTACAATATGGGGGATAGTAATAATAAAGTATTACTATCCCTTTAATCATGGTATGTGAAATCCAGAAAGAGATCTATACTATGATTAACTTATATGCACCAAATGCACCATTGGGGAAATATTTTAGGGAGATCTTTGATAAATTAGATCATATAAAACAGGGGAAACTGCTTATGGCAGGAGATTTCAATCAATTAATAGATGAGGATTTAGATAGGAAAAGTATTAGGCAATTGTCGGGTCTCTCCCAAAAAGGAATAACTCAATTTGCCAAGCTGATTAATAAAATGGGATACTTGGATTTGTGGAGAATATTTCACCCTACTGAAAGGGATTATCCTTGTTTTTCGGCAACGCATTATGCCTTTTCCTGTATAGCTTTTTGGAGAAGTTAATATAGTTGATAAAATAAAAAGAGTGAGTATCCAAAAAGTAACATGGACAGATCATAACGTGTTAATATTAACTTTGGAATTAAAAAGACAACAGGGAATACGAAATAACTGGTGTCCTAATGATCTTCTTTTGAAGTCAAAGAAAAATATAGAGGACTTGGCAAAGATGACAGACCAGTTTTTTTGGATAATATTACAGGAGAGGTTGATATAGCATTAGTATGATGTACCTACAGTGTTGTCTGAGAGGATATCTGATAGAAATGAGTTCTAGATATAAAAAATTAAAAGGGAAACCGCTTGCTGAAATGTATGCCAAATATTATAAACTTTCAACTAAAAATAAAATTTCCCCTGATAAAGACAGCTTATTACAAATTATGTATTTACAAGGGGAAATTAATAAATAATTAATAGAAGAGACGAATAGAAAACTAGAAATTTTAAAAACTAAGTGGTATTATAGGGGAAATAGAGCAGATGAGTTGTCAAACAAATTGAAAAATAAAAGATCATCTCAATATATTAACCCCTTAAGGACAATTGACGTACCCAGACCGTCACGCTGGTCCGGCACTTAAGGACCAGGGACAGTCCTGGTACGTCATGTACTTTTACTCACCGCGCTCCTGCAGTAATACCAGGGACTGAAGTTGATCGTTCCAAGACCGGAGCGATCTCTTTCAGTCCCTCATTCGGCGTGCTGGCACACGTGATCAGTCACATGGGGCGGCACGTCGAACTTCCCTATCTGGTCCTTAAAGGACAACACACCCTGGGACTGCTGGTCCTTAAAGGGATAATAATACTTTGTTTTATCTTTATTTTATTTTGCAGGCATTAAAAAACATGAAGAACAATATGTCTTATCTCTCAAACCTTTATGGTTTAAGAGATATTCACAAGCAAAGTATCCCCCCCACCTGTTCAGCCAAAGCAGAAGGGAGGTGCCCAGGTAGACTGCAGAGAGGGACAATCTTCAATTAAGATAAGGGAAAAACCTGAAAAACTTGTCAAGGGGGGAAGGGCGTTCATTCTTTTCATACAAAGAAGATTGTCCCCTTCTGTTATCTGTCTGGTCTTACAACCAGATTCACATCTGAGAAGAGATGGCTTACACTAGGTAAAAGGGGCGGGAGGGCAAACTTTGCTTGTGAATATCTCTCTAACCATAAAGGTTTGAGAGATAAGACTTATATCATTCTTCATGTTTTTTTAATGCCTACAAAATAAAATAAAGTTAAAATGAAGTATTACTATCCCTTTAAGGGGTTGTTTAGAGGGCAATACTTATATGACACCAAGTAAGATGGGGAGGCCTTTAATAATTTCTATAAGGAACTGTATAATTTAAAATCACAAGATAAAGAAGTTTTGGAGGAGTACCTGCAGTCTAAGATCTCCTTGAGGTTAACTATGGATCAGATACAGACATTAAATATTCCAATAAATAAGGAAGAAGTAAGTTGGGCTATAGATAGATTGAAATCTGGTAAATCACCTGGCCCGGATCGGTATGGATCTTCCTTGTATAGGTCACTGAAGGGGCATTTGGTGCCACAATTAGTGAAGGTATTTAATGGGATAATATCAAAGAAGGAAATACCTAAAGAATTATTACAAGCTAATATAGTTCCAATATCAAAAGATGGTAAAAATCAAGAACATATAGCCAACTATAGGCGAATTGCATTGTTAAATTCGGATCTTAAGATATATTCAAGCATATTGGCAGAAAGACTTCAAAATGTTCTGCCGTCTTTGGTATATAAGGATCAAGTAGGGTTTGTGAAGGGACGAACTTCATCAAATAACACGAGAAAAATCCTAGGAATCCTGAATGCGGTACAGAGGTCTAAAACACCTTTAGTAATGCTTTCTCTGGATGCAGAGAAATCTTTTGATTGGGTTTCCTGGGACTTTTTAAGTGGTACCCTGAAAACATGTGGCTTCTCGGGTCTATGTTTTGATGCAGTAACAGATTTATATTCATGGCCGTCGGCACAAACTATTTAATAGCAGAGTGGTTTGATATCAAAAATGGGACATGGCTGGGATGCCCATTATCACCACTCTTATATGTATTAACTATTGAAGTGTTGGCAAATGAGATAAGAACTAATCCAAATATTATAGGACATAAGTTCAATGTTGAAGAATATAAGATAAATATGTATGCCGACAATGTGTTGCTTACAATTCAACAGCCGGAGTCTTCTTCAGTATATTTGATAGTTATACTTGGTTTGCAAATTATAAGTTAAATATAGAAAAATCGGTAACACTAGTGATCAATATGGATAAAGAGAATATACAGCAATTGGCACAAAGACACAGTTTTGATTGGTCAGCAAGACATATCGAATACTTAGAAATAAGAATATCAATTAATATAGATAGAACGGTGCATATAAATATATCACCCCAGATTAAATTTATGAATAAGAGGTTGAAAGACTTTAAGAATAAGGAAATTTCCTGGATTGGGAGAATAAATGTAATTAAGTCATATATATTACCAACATTTAGTTATATATTTAGGATGGTGCCATTGAAAGTGCAGGAGGAATGGTTAAAATTGATCCAGATGTATTGTATGATATATATCTGGCTCAATAAAAAAATGCCTATTTATTTTGAAACATTTAGTAGAAATATAAAAGATAATGGGTTGGGGGTACTAGTGATCAAGGATTATTATGAAGCATGTATGCTTTAGATATGACTAGAGAAGAAATAAAGGAGGAAGCCTGGTATAAAATAGAAAGAGCTGAACATGTATTAAAGGTCTGAATGTATTGCTTTGTCAATTTGAAATAGATAAAAAACAGAAAATAAAAATTGCAAATTCACTGGTACTCTCAAATATAATGGAGGTTTGGCACAAACTGAAAAGGAGGTGGGGGATAGAAAGGAATATTTTTGAATTTTTATCACTTAAAATGATAACATGTAATATGCAAAATATGAACTTGGAGAGATGGAGTGAAAAGGGAATTCACTCCATAGTAGATTTAATATATAATAATAGAATAAAGATCTTTTCCTAGCTATGCTCTGAGTTCCATCTGGATGATAAGGAATTATATACTTATTTACGGGTTCATAGTTTTTTGACTACAAATTTAATAAGGGAGGACAAGGATAAAATAAAACATTTTGGTAAACTATATAATCAACAGAATGGGAGACATAGGGTATCTAAAGTGTATAAATTGATTGTCTTCTTGGATGGAAAAGACATTGGGGCTGTCAAAAAATGGAACTCAGATCTGGCTGGGTCTGTCACGATAGAAGAGTGGATACTGCCATTCCGTCATTTAGTGAAGATTACACATTTTTTAAATTTGATTGAACTTCAGTTTAAAATAGCTAATAGGTGGTATTATGTTCCAAGTAGATTAGTTAAAGTGTTGGAAGATATTTCTTCTGTTTGTTGGAGGTGCCTTAGGAAAGAAGGAAATTATCTACACATATGGTGGGATTGCTATAAAAGATAAAGAAATTATGGAAAAAGTACAGAATAAGATCAATGAGGTTTTGGGATATGAAGTAATATTCTTTCATAATTTAGCCTTATTATTACTGGACCTCCGAAGGCTATCTAAGGTAGATACTTATATTTTTATACATGTATTAATAGCTGTAAAATTGAGAATTGCTCAATGTTGGAAATCAGAGAAAGTGCCAACTTGGAAAGCAATCAAACAACAAACAATAACAGCTGAGAATGGAAAATGGAATAGCTTTAGAAGAGAACTATAATCCTTTCAATATAGAACTATGTAATACATGTATAAAGAAAACAGAATCTAAGACCTCTGATGAGAGGAAGAGATATTAGAGATATAAAGAGATAGAAGGGGTTGCAGACAACATCTCATATATGTATGTATTGTTTAAGTTGTTAAATATTTGTTGGGTGTGTCTATAAAGTATGATGCAGTGTTATTAAGTACTAATAAAATTTATAAAAAGAAAAAAAAATCACCACCTACAATAGGGACTCTTGATTGAAAGCAACATTTCAAACATTTTAACATAGAAGAAGAGGTTTAGAGAAGCAACAATAACACATAATCTGCATCATACAAGTTCAAGTGTAACAGAATGTAGTGACCCTCTGGGACAATCTGTTTTTGAGGATTTTGTATGGTAAATCCTTGTGAAGCAAGATTTCTGTGCCTGGAGATTTGAATTTGTATGGTGCAGAAAGACACCTATTCAAGAGTCCTGCAAAGTTGATTTAAAACCCTTCTACCAGTGGGTTTTTCTATAGAAATACTATGTAGGGCTGTATTTATTTGTTGGTGAAGAACCACCGTCAGGCACCACCATCAGACAAAATAAATCAAAGAAACAGCAGACAACACATAGCACAAGCACAACAATGCCAAAATTAACCCCTGCAAAAGCCAAGCAAACACACGTACAATGCCAATGTCCTTCAAACAAATTCCTGACAAAAAACAATAACCTATCGACCCTCCAGGGACAAGGGCTTGACAAAGCATCCCACCACAAACCATCACAACATACCCTGGAACAACAGGGGTTAACACACAACACAATACACACACCTGTCAATCCCACCAGCCAATGGAGTCCCAACATGCACCTTGCAATGTCACACAAATTCACCTGACAGGTACACAGCAATTACAACAGATCAGAAAAAAAACAGGATAAACACTGACAAACACTTACCTGGACAACAAACAGCTTTCCATTGGTCACTCCCTACCACATGACTGCTCCTGGACAATACCCCACCACAGTCTTAAAGGGACAGTTCATGGTCCTCAGATGTGGTGTGTTTACAGTGAGTACACATAGCAAACGGCAGCACCGATTTCCTTCTGAGGTTACATTTGTATCACTCACCAGGCTTTGCTTTCATTCCCCCGGTGCCATCCAGAGAGATGGCCACTCTCCAACACTGGAACAAACGAAAAGGACGCACTCTTGGAAAGAATTAACTTGAGTAAAAACACTGCTTTATTCCAATACAAGCACAGACAGCAGACAATAGAGAACATAACCCCTATGTCTCACGCGTTTCGTACTAAACATACTTAATCATAGACATGTAGTGTTGTCACCATACTGGGCATCCAAAGCCTTCCCAGTGGTGGTGGTGGTGGTGGGGCTATCCAATATTGTCCTGAGTTGGAAGGAGGCATCCACCTCCCAGGAGGCATACAGTCGGAGATGGCCATGGGTGGCCGTCTGAACCCCATGGTTAGTGGAGGTGGTGCTGGAGCTGGTGGTGACCACCTGCTTGTCCCCTCCTCAAGGGGTAATTCACTAGTTGGGGATGTTGTATGATTCCTCCTCACTTTCCTCCTGCTGTGCTGTAGGCAAGGATGCTGTGTAGGGAAATGACATGGTGTGATTAGTAATCTAAACAATGAAAAGATGGATGTAAGACAATGATATTGACATGTGAATCCTTGAGTGACAGGATGGTATCCAATGCATTTTGTTGCGATGCATTGGTTACCAACCTGACAATCAATGATTGATGAGCTTGATAGGATCCTGTACATTGATGTAAGCAACCTACAGTAGTTAAGGTTCAGCCATCATTTGTGTCCTGAAGAGTGTAGTAGGCCTGAAATACCTCCTTACCATCCCCACTCTTCATGATACATGTGATAAGAAAGCTTAACCATCACAGTTCAACTGAGACAAACCGACTGTATTTACAGTACAACACATAGACCAAGAATGCAACAACACTAAGACCTTGAAACATACCAATTCCCCTCCTTGCCATCCCCTCTCCTCAGGATTCATATGATTACCAGGATCATTTTGTCTCATTAGAACTGTGATGTTGACCACTGCAGTGTAACCCTGTTGTATTGTGTTGGTCCTCTTTTAACCCTTGGAGTGCCAGAGGGGTAGCAATGCATTGTCAACCAATGCGTTGATCATCCCTCTAGCACTCAAGGGGTTAGTTGCTGACCTTGCTCTGGCTACATATTTAACATTGCGGAGGAACATAACAGAGCTTCACATGACAACTTGATGGCGAGCATTGTTTGTGTGCAGTGGGTATCATGAACAACACAGCGATGAGGGGGTTATAGCTGGACTTGGACAGTATTTGTTCTGCTGAACTCTTCCAATTTCAGCTGGAATTGTCCAGTATATTGTCATTGTTTAAACCCTCTCAGTGCTGTGTTGATGCAGCTGTATGAATCAATACTGGCTATGTGTTCAGCTGTCACTGTGTTGGGCTGAACTAAGTATAGGTTTTGTGTGGTGTCTGGTTATGGAACGATGCATTTATTGGTAGTCTGAAGGGTGCTGTCGTCGCTAGTGTCACATCCTCCAGGGATCCTCCTCAATAGCCGTTGACGACAGGTTCTGCCTGACCATCTCCTACCAGGGGTTGAAGCTATTGTGGACAGGGGGACCATCTCCGGTGCCTTGGGCCTGCAGGGCAACATCTCCCAATTTATTTTTTACTAGCCGCTTACAGTTACCCCACCTGTTCTTGACGTACTCCATGGTTCTCTGACATGTGGAGACTATGTTGACCCTGTTGAGCACCTGACACCAGGAGGCCTTCTAGGAGATATGATTTCTATTTGCAAATGTGTTCAAGGCCTGTGTAAAGAACTTTCTAGGGAACTATATTTACTTAAAGAGCTTAGGTCATCAAATAAGACTAAAGGAAAAAGGTGCTTTCAGTTAAACAAAGCAGGGATTTTTTAAGATAAAGCAATAAGGTTTTGTAATTCCTTGAATATACTGTACATGAACTATACTGAGAATTACGACAGTTGATTTCAATGCAGATATTATATACGACTGCCTTTTGGAGTCAGCAACGAATTGTTTTACCTACTTGGGTCTTAATTGGAAATAGCATCAACAGGTAGTTTGATTGTTTGTTTGTTTGTTTTGCCTTGCTCTGGATCAAGAGTGGTATGGCAATGGATGGACTTCATGGACTCATGTCTTCTTTCAGACTCATTAAATATGTTACTATATCCTTGTTTAATAGATATATATGCTCCTTGTGATACTACTTTTACCTTCAGTGATGACCTGAAAACTCTCCTGATAAGAAGGGCAACACACCTACTCTGCCCACACCTATAGTGGGCAATTATAATGCTGTTAAATACCCCTCATTGGACAGAGTGCCAGCACCCAGGGCATATGAATAGTAAAAATGATAAACTTTTTCTCTGCTGGATAGGGTTGATGCACTTAGTCTACATCTGATGGATGTTCAGCTTCTTGGGTAAAGGACTTTGCTTATTATTTCTCCTCTCATAAACCTTGTAGTTGAATAGATTTTTTGTTAGTTGACCTATACCTTACACATCCAAGTTTGATCCTCAAGTGTTTTCAACAGTCAAGGATTTAAGTATTTCCCTGTTTGAGCACAGATGGGCCAATCAAATTGAAAGAGACACTGATTAAAGGGATAGTAATTCTTCAAAATTACTATCCCTTATATTGAAGCCCTTGAAAAACTGAATTAAATGCACCAGCGTCATCTCTCAAACCTTTATGGTTTGCAAGATGGCCGCTTTTAAACTTCGCTCCCCCCTGCCTCTCCGCTGACATCAGCGTTTTTGCTGCAGCAGGGAAATCCAGTCGCGGGACCAGCGGACTATCTTTAGCACAGCCGAGATCTCGTTATGGAAAACAAGATTCTTCACTAAAATGGTCTTCTACGTGAGCTTGGTTACCAAGCACACGTAGAAGACCGTTTTAGTGAATAATCTTTTCTTCTATAACGAGATCTGGCTCTGCTGAAGAGCCTCCGCTTGATTCAAAGAAGGGATTTCCCTGCTGCAGCAAATACACTGACGTCAGAGGAGAGGCAGGTGGGAGCGAAGTTTACAAGCGGCTATCTCGCAAACCATAAAGGTTTGAGAGATGCCGCTGGTGGCATTTAATTCAGTTTTTCAAGGGCTTCAGTATAAAGGATAGTAATTTTAAAGTATTACTATCCCTTTAACACACATATGATTAAACAGGGGAATCCTTAAACCTGCCCTGTTTGTAACCCTTGAGGTTCCAACTTGAATACCCCTGACCTAGGGTAATGATCTAATTTAAGATGGAAAGTTATAGTTATGAAGAAAGGCTAGAAAAGTTAAACTTGTACACACTAGAGGCGTCTTATAGGGGATATCATAACATTATATAAATATGTTCAGGGCCCTTACAAAGGGCTCTCCAAAGACCTGTTCATTAACAGAACAGTACAAAGGAAGAGATTTCACCTACAACAGCAGAAGGGATTCTTTATGGTAAGGACAATAAAGGTATGGAATTCACTGCCTGAGGAGGAGGTGCTATTGAATACAGTAGATGCCTTTAAAAAGGGCCTGGATACTTTTTTAAATGAGCAGAACATAGAGGGCTATGTATGTTAGTACTGGGATTAATATTTATTTAGTGCTTGATGATCCAAGGAGAAATCTGATTGCCACTTGGAGTCAAGAAGGAAGTTTCCCCCCATTCAAGAATTTGAAATTGCTGTATTGAGGGTTTTTTTTCCTTCTTTTGGATCAACAGTGGTCAACAGGAATAGGAAAAGGGTTGAACTTGATGGACACAAGTCTTTTTTTCAACCTAAACTATTATGTAACTATGTAAATATATGTAACAGTTTAGGACAAATTAATCAAATACAAATGAATCTCTTACCCACCATACATTACTGTTTTCCTTGCCCATCCCCCAGGTAACTTGAAATGTTTGCAGTTTAAGATACACAAATTCATATTGCACAAGAGACATCCCACAATAGCACATAAAACGTTATCTGCTCCTATTGTCATGCAGCACAACTGAGTCACATTGTGTCATGCACACCCAACTGAGGACCAGCCAAAGTATGGGCTGACCTAGAATTCAGCTTAATGTCATTGGTATCACTGTATAACCTGATTTGGACTGTATCCAATGACAGACTGCATATAGAAGGGGATTGCACTTATGTCATTCACTCTCTAAATCTATGGGACCATATAACATTAAAGCAACATTGTGTCCATACTTCCCCAGTTACACTTGTATTTCCAAACAAAGATTTCCCACCTAGTCTGGAATCCATAATTACATACAGATGGGAATAACCAGGTATAATGATTTGTATGGAAAAGACACACTAATAACCTTTGATGATCTTGTCAAAACTACCCATCTGACTCAAAGGTTTTATACAAAATATAGGCAGCTCGTAGCTTTGCCAGTGCCCTGGGTATCAGAGTAGGCAGAAAGAGTTGACCCTACTTGCAGAAGGTAGATGTTAGAAAAAATTGCCTGAAAATGAAGGATAAAACACCCATACAAATACATCTAGTTACTTTTCTTTAATGTGTGATTATGGGGATCTGACAGCATGGAAAAAAGAGTTAGGTCCCCCATTGTCATCTGAGGATTGGAATGCTATATGGGAATACACCTTCATGGGCATCTGGAGGAGGACCCTTCACATAAACAAAGGGGAGGGTGAGCTGGCCTGGGAGTTATATTGCGGCTTTGCGGCCCCCCCCCCCCCCCCCGAAAACATTTCTACAGACACCCCCTTCCAAAATCTCACCCTGTGTTACTTTACAAGAGCAGAGCTGTGATAGTGAATTTTACACGGATACATTAAAATCAAATTTGTGCTGGGAGAGCTGTAACCAGTCAGGTACTTTCTTTCACTGTTGGCGGTCCTGTCTTAGAGTAGATCCTTTCTGGGAACAGGTCCCAACACTTTCCCATCATCTTCACACAGTAAGTAGAAGGGAAACCCTGCCCCCTTAACAAAGGAGGGCAGAATTTTCCTTTAGCTTTTTGAAGATTGTCCCTCTCTGCGCTCTGTCTGGACCAGACTGAGAGGCTGAGTGATGCAGGGAAAGGGGTGAGAGGGGAATCCTTTTGGATCCAATAGCTCTTGAACTACAGAACTGTGAGTATTCCAATATAATGCTATGTGTTAAAAAAAGTATTACTAACCCTTTAACCCCTTGAGTACTAGAGAGTTCTACAAGGCATTCCAAAGCAATTGAGTGGCCACTTCACTAGCATTTAAGGGGTTAAAAGACACATTTACATCAACAGTAAGCAGGGGAACTTTTGTCTTCTACAGGGTGGATGATATGCCCCAGAATTACTGTACTTTGTTTTTCTATATATAACGCCCACTGTGTTTGTCATCAGTGAAAGTGCAGGATCTAATTTTTAATCTCAGAAAAACTAAAGGGAAATGTGCCTGTAAGTTACATAACAATGAGACAGGACTCCTGAAGTCTGTCCAAGACTGCAATTATTTGGCATTTCATAGTCTGGTTAGAGGAACAGCTGTGTGGAAGAGACCCAACGAAGATTTGTTTTCACCAGTAAGGTTTAATACTGTATTTAACTGGAAAGTAAGATGGTATAAAGCAAAAGGGGGCATTTAGTTTAAAGGAACACGAACACCTAAAAACCAGACCTGGGAACATTCAAAATGGGCTGACCCTGAGATAAATGAAATTATAAACCTTTGCGTTCCCCAGAAAGTACATTCCCAGCAATATACCCATTTGTTCTCTAATCCAGAGGTGATACAATGAGTCCACAAGGAACTTTCAACATGCTTCAAATTACAGTCGCCACTGCCTAATCACAAATAAAACAGCCAGGACTTCTCTCTCTCTTCCTTTCTGGTAGAAATAGCACCAGCTTAAAGACAATGGAAGCAGTTATATGGTGCAGATCATGTAGTACATAACCCTGGACTCTCCTCACCCTGAGATTTTGGCTCTTCACCCTGAGACACTGAGATTTGGGTCAAAACACTGAGTCTCAGGGACAAACCCTGAAAGTTCCCATGTATAGCCGTCTGCATAATTTGCATGGAGCCCTTAGTCACTGACCAGAACATTCAAGGAGTTAAAAACCCAGTTTAATGTAGCATGACTTTTTATTTGGCCCCTATGGTGCAACTGGTTTACTCCAGAATAACTCAATTTTTATAAACATGGACCTAGGTTCCCAAAGGATCTGAGCATTGGGATAACCTAACATACATGGTCTTGATATAGAAAAAAAAAAAAGATGAGCAATTCTAGGGTAAACCATCTGCAACGTAGCGGGTACTTAAAAATTCCAATTCATTTCAATGGAACTTTTAACCCCTTGAATGCTAGAGATCTCCAACACATTGCTTAAAATAATAAACCCCCCAGATTCCCATTGTTTGAAATGAGGCTTCTAGTGGAATAGAGTCATGGTGCAAAATAATTTGGGGGGGGCCCCGGTTCACTGCAAAATGAAAAAACTGTTCAATGGTTGTTTTTTCATCATTTATTTATTTTTGCATTTTTTTTTACCAAACTAATTTTTTAAAAGGGTATATTACTGCATACATCCCAACATTTCAAATGGCCAAAGAGGGACATTTTATTTTAGAAGGTAATCACTGGGGCGTAGCTGGTGGGCGGGTTATTACTGAAAATGTTTTAGGTGATTTCATGACCTATTGACACCTCTTTGAGTAACTGAATAAATGATTTGGAGCAAGACAAAGTACTTTATTTACACAGACTAATTATAAACTCAAATACTGACATTTAAACAAATATTAAAACGGAACATTCAGATAATAGCAAGTCGCCACGCATTCATTAAATGCATGGTAACTAGTTTGAAAATAGATGTCTTACCATAAAAAAATACAAATGTCTAAAGGAATCCAATCCGTTTCAGGACTGATGGGCAGGTTAGTGCAGTTTGTGTGCCTGCGCCGTCAGTCTCTTCCAGTGACCATATGGTGCAAAGCAGTCTACTCAATGGAGACCGGGACTGAAGGAGCATGCGCACAGACAAGATGTCTGCACTCTAGCCTCAGTTCCAGTCTCCAAATGAGACGGATTCCTTTAAACATAGCTATTTTTTTACGGTAAGAAATCTATTTTCAAGCTTGCTATTATCTGAAAGTTCCACTTTAATGTGAGTTTTATTGTTATGCAGCCATGTGATACACATATATACATTCCACATAGTCTGATTTCCTAAAAAGAGGGTCACCAAGGTAAGAAAGAGGGATTTTGTCTCAAATTGGGGCTGTCTCTCCTAAATAGGGACACTTGGGCATGGGTGTCCGGAGGGGGGGTGGCACTTGCCCCCCTTCCCCTACAATTACCCCCTCCAAATAAACAAAGGGGCTGGATGGGCTGGTCTGGGGGTCATATTATGGCTTCCCACCCCCCCGAAAAACTTCTACAGACACCCCACTGCACTTGGGAGGTATGTAATACTGTTAATTAATCTATATTTTTGTTTTTCAGTTGTTTTATAACTGCTTAAACAAATATTTTTTGTGAATCACTTAAGCTATACTTATATTTTAAAAGTTTAGCCACATTACTGGAAATGGCCTCTTCTTTTTATTTTTTTTAAACAAACAAAATGATATTAGATAGGCGTCGTTATGAGGATCAAGCAAGCAGCTTCTTGTAAGTAATGATCCGTCCAGTGTATGTGTGATAAGGTGATGCTGCTGTGTTTATGCAGGTGAAAGCTGGGGAAGATAATGGGAAAGATAATGTCACTTTTCCCTTTACTCTTTGCTTTGTCTCGCAGGACAGGACTTGCGGCATGTTACACTGAACTGGGAATCCTGTGTACAAAGCCCAGTTAGCTCCTGTCTGCTCAGAGGAGTTGATTACAGCTACTGTGAAAATAGAAGCACATAATTCATTGCATATCAGCCAGGAATCCCACATTACTATGTGAGCACACTGTGGCTCATGTACTAAGAACGTGGTGCAATTCTGGATCACACCAATAGCAACATAGTGAACAAATAAAAAATACTCACATTTCCTTTTATTTAAATTGAGCTTTTAACCCCATGAATACCAGGGAGGACTCCAACACATTCTTCAGTGTTCATGAGTTAAAAGCCCATTTAAACAAAAAAAAAAGTTGGGAATTTTAATGTGGTGCAAGAAAATCAATGCAAAGTGTGGACAGCTTTAGTTTCCAAATAGAAAGCAACCTGTCTGGCTATCCACCTTATGGGGACCCAAAGGACTTGCTGGGGGGCTTGTAATCTGATCCCACAGGCTGCCCTAAACTGTCTTTGTACTGTGCATGGATTTATAAATACAGAGCAGATTTTCAGGCAGGTTATGTCTGGTCAGTGACCCTGTAACTTGTGTTGGTGACCCGGTACCTTTTGTCAGTGACCCAGCAGTGCAATGCATTGGAGACCTCTCTAGTGTTCAAAAGGTAAGGCATTCCATTTTGGAATTTTGGATAATTGTACAATGCAGTCCCATAATTACTTTTCACTCCACTTTACATTTGAACATATGGTCCGCCTGCCTTTATTCATGGAGCAGAGGGGTGTGCAACCCATTGCCGTTCTAGTTATTAAGGGGTTAATTTCTTGCTATCTCATAAGTAAAAAATCATTAGTGGGGCACTAAATAATTGCAACAAGAATATATTAATATGACTTGAATCTTTATTGTTCCTTTAAAGTACTGATGAATCTTAGATGGAACAAAAATGACTTCTCTTAACCCTTTGAGTGCCAGTGGGGTACAGAATGCATTGCTTTGCAATGCATTCCGTACCCCTCTGGCACTCAAAGGGTTAGTAAATACAGCATCCCCGACACAATTAGGTAGCCTCACAATCATTAAAAATGGACAATTCATTTTTGATATTTTCACCATTATCTGACTTTCTTCAGAGATTCAAAATGTAGCTTTTGTACATCATTCTGGTGCTCTTTTGTCCTTTAAACCTCTGACTAGTGATCAATCGCCAACCACGCTCAAAGAAATCTGAAGGAGCAGCATAATCTGAGAGGTCTGGGTGTGATTGGTGAAACTGGGATCACCAGTTTAGAAGAAACTGAGAGTGAAGCCTTTCAGTGTTACAACAGCGACACATGAATCTTGTTAACCTGTTTTTTTAATGTTATATGAATAAGCGATGCAAGGCCACAAATGTTACTTCTCCCCATTAAAATTACCATACTTATTTTAATATCATTCTAGAAGGCACTGCACCATTATGGGACATGTACTTAACCCAGTGTATGTCAGAGAAAGTATAATCAAAGACAACCCTTGGTGGGCTGGGGTTCATGCATTTTTAACACTGGCCCATGCACACACACACACACATGTGTTCATTCCTTTATTTTATTGAATGCACTCTTCAAAAATGAAAGCCTAGATATCCTTTGAGTCCAGTCAACCCATGTGATTGTCAGGTCTCTTCAAAATAGAAATCCTTGCTAAATCAAAGGTTTATGTTAGGATGGGTAAGGGAAGGGGATTATCAGTGCTCCCCAAACTGCAGAGCACTTCGTTACCATAAAAAACAGGAATGCAAAATTGTGATTTTCAAAGCAGTTGACCACATACTACTTTTGTCATATTTGCTAATGTATTGATCTGCACTGCAGCACTGCACCAGAAGAGGGTGCACATATTCCCAGTAAGAGTCACCTGGGTTTCTATGATGTTTTATTGAACTGTAAAGTGCCAAACTGGGGAACCTCTGACCTCTGAACCTCAGCCACTGGTTGGATCACAATGAAAATGTCTCCCTGTAACGGGCGATGTTCACAACAGCGCATTTAACATATCACCTTGTACCTGTCGCCAGCATGAAAAGGGAGACATAAGAATCTCACCCGCATCAAAATGGTGAGATTCTTGTGTTGCAGGCTAAAGTGTCAAATTTAAACTAAGTGAGACTAGCGGCTCCATCGTAAAACGTGGCTTTAGGACACAATGGCTTTAGGTCACAAATAGCCAGCAAGCTGTTTTATGTGTCCTATTTGCTTGCCGTCCTCACAGCTTCTATGCTATTATCTTCCTCAACCTGGATCACTGCACCTTCAATGTTTAATTGCCATTGGCGTTGAGGATTCATTGCCGGATTATGTGACATAACCAGTGTACTGGTCATTTGAAGGTGGAGTGATCCAGGTTGCAGAGTATAATAGCATAGAAGCTGTGAGGACGCCAACCAAATAGGACACATAAAACATCTTGTGGACAATTTGTGTCCTAAAGTCACGTGTAACGATGGAACCGTGAGTCTCACTTAGTTCAAATGTGACGCTTTAGCCTGTAACATGAGAATCTCGCCCTTTTGACGCACACAACATTCTCATGTTGTCCTTTTCATGCCAACGACATATACAAGGCAACATGTTTAACGCGCTGTTGTGAACGCGACATTTCAAATGGATACCGTATTGGTGTACTTTGGATCCTATCACCTCAGTTTTTTACTGGCTATCTGAGGATGCTGTTTGTTGTAGCCCATCAAAGTTAGAATATCACAAGTTACTGATACCTTTTATCAGTGTGGGCAACATGAGGCCATCCAGATGTTGTTGTACTACAATTTCCATCATGATGGGAGTTGTAGTCCATCAACAGATGGAGGTCTTCACATTGCCCTCCCCCATACATATTTGACAGTGAGGGATTCTTTATTTAAAATGTTATACTCACCTTATTTTTAAACTGATTTTAAGAATATTGTTTATTATAGAAGCAATGAAGAGTAACAGCATATGTTCTAAGTATGTCTTCATATTAACGCTTTAAGGACTGGAGATGTGTACAGCACATTGCTTGACAATGCATTATGCATTCTTCTGATGCTTGCTTCACAATGCATTGAGTGCTTCTCTGATCCTTAAAGGAGCAGTAAGCTTTTTTATGAAAATGTATATGTTATAAAGCTTTTCCTGCTGAGTAAAACAAGTGTATTCCCACCACTGTCAGCTGTTGTATTCAAAAGTTATAAAGGTCCAAATAATCAGGAAGTGAATTTACTGTACGTTTACTTCCTGATAATTCTGACAGGAAGTGTCTCAGCAGTTTCCATCACATTCTGTGGAGAACTGTATGTGATTGACTTTCCGCTGCATTAGAATGTAACATAATTTCTAATTGGAATTTGACAACTAGAGGGCACTGCTAGTTTAGAAAACACAGGTTAAAACTGTACTAACTTTGGAAATATGCATCTCTCAGCAGTGGGAGTACCCTTATTTTATGCAATAGGAAATGCCCTACAATATCTAATTTTTTAATTAAAAAAAGTTTACTGCTCCTTTAAAGAGTTCTATTAAGACATACTTGTAACTCTCAATCATTGGATACTAGAGATATCTCCAGTGAATTGCAAAGTAATGCATCGTAGAGGTTAATTACATTTAAAAAAAATGCTTTTCTTAAGATTAGATGAGGCCAACACTTTGGATAAGATTCCAGAACAGTCTCTCTGTGGTCTGGACTCTGGAACAATACTTGCCTTGAATAATTGTATCTAAATGTGAAGTTCACAGTGTACCAGACACCCCCTAGTGTCCGACTAAACAACTGTAGTATCTGTGTGACAAGATCTGTCTCTGTGTGTCTGGAGCTAAAGAAATCCATAATAATAATAATAATAATAATAATAATAATAACCACAAAGTAAATACAAAATACATTTACGAGAAAGCAGGAGTTCCACACTTGTTAGAAATAACTTTTAACCCCTTGGATGCTAGATATGTTTTTTAGGAGGAACATTATACTTCCCTATTGTTCTACCATGGATCACAACATAGCCTGGCTTCACGGACAGGATCTGCCAATGGAACATTAGCCACAT
This sequence comes from Rhinophrynus dorsalis, assembly GCA_037306005.1. Taxonomy (NCBI): domain Eukaryota; kingdom Metazoa; phylum Chordata; class Amphibia; order Anura; family Rhinophrynidae; genus Rhinophrynus; species Rhinophrynus dorsalis. Next base: position 430,213,839 of record CM074723.1, on the reverse strand, counting down.
GATGATTGCCCTATAAGATAGCTCAGGAGGTGAGGAGTCATAAAGGTTCTGTACAGTCAGTTTGCCTGATGATCCTAATTTTGTCCATGTGACCATTTTCTCTAACTAGCTTCTCTTGTCCCTCTTTCCCCTTTTTAGGAGATCACACTGTGTGGTGTATATCAGTGCATTACATTTCTCCACAGCAGTAAAGCTCACAATAATGTTTGTGTAAATTTCAGTAGATTTAATTTCATTACATATGTTTATAAGTTAGCCTGGGCAAATAAAATATTTTGGTTTTATTCATTTACACAAAAGGTGATAATAAGTCATGAAATAACCTGCAAATTATCTGTAATACTCTGCCCACCAGCCACACCACCTAAAACAACACCTAAAACACAAGTGTCCCTCTTTGGCCATTTTATATTTTGGGAGAGACAGTCGTGTGAAAAAGAAAGTACACCCTCTTTGAATTCTATGGTTTTACATATCAGGACATAATGACAATCACCTGTTCCTTAGCTGGTCTAAAAATTAGGTAAATACAACCTCAGCTGAATAACAACACATGACATATTACACCATGTCATGATTTGACAAAATAAAGCCAAAATAAACTAAGTACACCCTTACTGCTTCCATAGGAATTAAGATGCTAAGTAGCATACAGGTGTGACCACCTCTATAAAAGCCAAAGTTTTAGCAGTTTGCTGGTATGGAGCATTCAGGAGTGTGTTAACACAATGCCAAGGAGGAAAGACATCAGCAATGATGTTAGAGAAGCAATTGTTGATGCCCATCAATCTGGGGAGGGTTATAAGGCCATTTCCAAACATTTTAAAGTCCACCATTCTACAGTGAGAAAGATTATTCAAAACTGGAAAACATTCAAGACAGTTGCCAATCTTCCCAGGAGTGGAAGTCCCAGAAAATACACCCGAAGGTCAGACTGTGCAATGCTCAGAGAAATTGCAAAAAACCCAAGAGTTACATCGCACTCTCTACAGGCCTCAGTTAGCATGTTAAATGTTAAAGTTCATGACAGCACAATTAGAAAAAGACTGAACAAGTATGATTTGTTTGGAAGGGTTGCCAGGAGAAAGCCTCTTCTCTCTAAAAAGAACATGGCAGCATGGCTTAGGTTTGCAAAGTTGCATCTGAACAAACCACAAAACTTCTGGAACACTGTCTTTTAGACAGACAAGACCAAAGTGAAGATGTTTGGCCATAATGCACAGCTCCACGTTTGGTGAAAACGAAACACAACATTTCAGCACAAACACCTCATACCAACTGTCAGGCACAACAGTGGAGGGGTTATGATTTGGGCTTGTTTTACAGCCACAGGACCTGGGAACCTTGCAGTCATTGAGTCAACCATGAACTCCTCTGTATACCAAATTATTCTAGAGTCAAATGTGAGGCCATCTGACTGACAGATAAAGCTTGGCCGAAATTGGGTCATGCAACAGGACAGTGATCCCAAGCACACAAGCAAATCTACAACAGAATGGCTGAAAAAGAAAAGAATCAAAGTGTTGTAATGGTCCAGTCAAAGTCCAGACCTAAACCATTGTAATGCATTTGTTATCTCTTGCTGGCACTCAAAGGATTAAATCCTCTCTCTCTCTATATATATATATATATTATAAATGAATTGATTTATACTGTAAGTTAGGACTTATATACAGGAGTAACTGTGCCATGGCAACAAAGGCACTTACCTTGTCCCTATGAAGACATGTCCATGAGCAACTGCCTAGGCAAAAGTTGTTTGAGTGTCTACGGGGCTGTTGGTCGGACATTCATATGGACAAGTGGATAGTAAAAATGAACATTGCATCTACCTGCTCTGATGTCAGTAGCTGGTGGAGAGTTTGACTGTGTCTGGGTACACCCCACCACCACCAGCACCACACATACACTAACACTCACACGCACTCACACACTCACACTGATCGTTGTGATGGGACAACAGAATCTTGTGAATGTACCATAATTTCACCCTCTGAGTATTAGAGGGGCACGCAACGCATTGCTCTGCAATGTGCTGCGTACCCCTCTGGCACTCAAAGGGTTAAAGTGGAACTGACACTTTGTAGCAAATATATTGTTTTGAAAAAAGCTTTCAAAATCCCTTATATTTATATTAGTGTTTTTTAATTTCAATCGATAATTTATGGGATAGTTAGCTTTTCTATTTGTCAGTTTTTGCAGATTAGTCAGTACTGGCAAACAGTCATTGGTGGTTGGGGGGGGGGGCAGGATGTAATGTTAGAATCTGATTTGCAAAAACTGAAAAATAAATCAAGTTGAATACTTTATAAACTATTGTTGCAATTAAAAATAGCTAATATAAATATAGATAATTTTGAAAGCAATGGGTTGTGTGCCCCTCTGGCACTTTAAAGGGTTAACCTATTGAATGCTAGAGATGTCGCCAACACTTTGCTTATTTTGATTCTTTTGGTGTAGAATTGCTCCTCAATAAGGAAAAAACGTGTAGTTCTGGAACACTCCAAGTGAACCCATAGGAGACAATTAAAATATCCTCAAATTCCCATTGGTTTAACCCTTTGAGTGCCAGAGTGGTATGCAACGCATTACTTTGCAATGCTTTGCGTACCACTCTGGCACTCAAAGGATTAATCCCTTGAATGTGAGGCAATACATTGGAAACTACTCTAACACTGAAGGGGTTAAAAGCCCTATTTAATTATTTTGCAATTATCATTTTTCGTGTAAGGTGAAATTGGTTTGCTCCAGAATTCTACCTCTTTAAAGGGTAGACTTGATGTCGAAGTCTTCTTTATTTTTTTTTTTTAATGGAGCGCTATACTTAATTACTTACAGCTTTGTATTTCAAGAGCCATTCAAGCTGAAAGGATCCCCCTCCTGCCCCTTCTGGCCACCTCCCATTAGATCTGGAATCCGGTAGTGGGACCGGACAGATGCAGCGAGGGACAATCTTCACTCAGTAAGTATAAGGAAAACCCTGTTCCTTCCTTGACAAAGGAATGCAGGGTTTTCCTTTTGCTTTCTGAAGATTGTCCCTGTCTGTGCTCCATCTGGACCAGACTGAGAGGCTGAGTGACTCTGGGAAAAGGGGTGGGAGGGGGATCCTTTTGGCATGAATAGTGCTTGATCTACAAACTTGTAAGTAATTAAATATAGCTCTACATGTAAAAATAAATATAGAAGACTCGGACATCAACTTTAATAGATGTATTGCTATCCCTTTAACTTATATAATGCAGTCCTTTGTGTCTCTCTGATCTGATAGGAGGAGATAGAGAGCAATTTGTGTTTTTGGACAACTGGAAATCCCTCTCAGTTTACCCTAATGTAGACATTATACACCAGAATTACTACTCTTTTTCTTTATGCATAAAGCCAAACGTTTGCGAACCACTGTTCCACACTTCCCACAGACTGCCCCGGAACAGTTTGTCTGCTGGCTTGCTTAGCTATATCTTATGGTGTGCTGTTGCTTGGCAACCTGTAGTTTAATAGTGTTTTAGGAAGTAACAGCAATTCACTTCTCTGCTTTCACTTCTACCATCTGATCGTATTTCACGGCACTGTTTGCTTTAGCACAGAGATTTGTCAGTGAAAAAATCTTAAATATGCAAACATTCCACTGACATCACAGGATGTCCTAAATGTTTCCTGTATTTGTATGGCTACACTATTTCAAGGTAGCAGCATCCAAGTCAGGGAAACCAATGTTATAAATATAGAAAGCTTTTATTGTGATTGATTACACAAATAAATTCCAGATGGCAACACTGCTTTAATGCATTTAATCAGCAATCATTTAGTGCAGTGGTTCTTAAACCTACCCCCAGGGACCACTAACAGAGCAGAGCTACAGAATTTCTAGCATGAGTTAGACCAGTGGCTGCCAGTCTGGGCATTAGAACACAGAAGAGGGCAATGAATAATTTGATCAAGACATAATCTGAAACCTGCGTGGGAATAAAATGCTGGGATTTAACTTTTTCAGTGCCAAAGTAGTGAAAACATATATTTTGACTGATCAGATTCATTTGCTGTTTTCTTAACCCCTTAATGACTCATAACGGTCCTGGTACATCATGGCATGGTGAGCCGTGAACCGGGATTGCAAAAATAAAAAGGTTCCATGGACCTTAAGTGCGTATGCGCAGCCGGATCATTAAGATGTTAAAAAGAAGATATCTTTATAAATAAATAAATACTTAAATAACCAAACAAATAAGTGAATGTTATTCATCTCATATATACATGAGAGATAACTATTACTTATTTGTTTGGTTATTTATTTATTGAAAAAGGGAGAAGAGCTCTCATAGCTTGTCTCCATAAATATAATGTTAGTCCAAAACAAAAGCTATTACTACATATTGTAATATTCATTCATTTGACCTCTACACCACTGGCCTAACAAGGGTAGCCCAAACTGTATATATATACATATATATATATATATATATATATATATATATATATATATATATATATATATATATATATACATACTACCAGGCAGTCACCTTTCAGAAGGCTTGCCAATAGTTAACATTATTTGTATGTATATCTTTATTTATAAAGTGCCTTACAGATATATGTTACCATAACTAAAAGGGGATACAATAAGTGTCAAATATTATACAGTATATTATAGTAAACCTTGCATAGTGTCAAATAACATATTGTGGTGTTGTAAAGAAAAATGGACTCAATCTCTTAATCTTTAACCTTTTGAGTGCCAGATGGGGTATCTAAAGCATTGCAAAGCAGTGCATTGGTCACACTCTCTGGCATTCAAAGAGTTAATTTACAGTACAATAGTATCGTAATAGTGGGGTGAATATACAAAACAGATTGTGCGCTAAATGAAGAGCAGGAATAGATTTTGAGTCCTTACACCTGCCTAGTGTCAATTTACTAAGCAACTTACTGCAGATTTCTTCCTCTTAACCCATCTTGCTCCAAGTCTGTGGGCATTTTGGGACAGTGCTTTCCCCTAAACCTTGCTTAGATCAATGTACTAAACAGGATATAGAAGGAAATGGCATTCATAAACGCCATTTCCCTGCAAATGCTATGGAGGTGCGAGGCTTGCTGACTAAATCTTATGCAGATAGCATGTGTCCGAAAGTATGTACTACAGCAATTATATGGTGTACTACATACCATGGAGAGCAGCCACTAGCATGAGAGACTAATACTGTGCATCTGCAGTAGCTAGGGTGGCCACATTTCCATTCTACCATTCAGGGACACTGTGGTGACAAGAGTACTTCTCTCCAGTTCTACAGCAGCTATGCTGGAGGGGTCAGTATACATCACTGGACATCAATGCACACATTGCTCTTTATCTGGCACACCACAGAGACTACAGGGAGAACTGTCCATTGACTGCTGTGACAGAAAGTGATGTCTGAAGTGGGCTACAAGATAATATACAGCATGCCCAAAGCCTTAGACTACTATTACACTACAATAAAATTCTACTGCAGCTCCTGTTTGTTGTCAGGATCAATGCGCAGTTCTGTATCTAGTGCTTAGAGCTCTGTCTGGAAGCCATTTTCTTGTAGCCGAGCAGAGGAATCACTTTGTGTCACAGCAGATACTGAGCAGTTCTCCTTCTAGTGTTTAGATTCTTTATTCAGGGGCTTTGTATTGTCCCTGAAGGGGGCTGCCCAGGACATGGGACACACATATAAATTCCGGGACTGTCCCTGGCAATCATGTAGTCACCTTAGCAGTAGCACATTCGTACACTGGCCCCATTAAGAATACACTTTCATACACATTCTGGTGTGCTAAGAAAAACTGGAGCAAGACAAACACAACTGCCCATTCGTCTTAATAAAAATGAATGCATTCTGCCAGGAAAAATACATTGACATTGTTGCTCATTTTGAGGTGTGTCCTGGACTCATTTCATATACCTTACAAGAGTGAAATCTGAGTTGACCGCACGGGGACTAGAACTTTCGACTCTCTGGTTTGAACCAACTGAACTATCTCACTGGCTAATGGGGCTTTTAACCCTGCTTCTACTGAGGTCTCTAATGCTTTACAAAGTAATATTTTGAGACTTCTCAAGCATTCAAGGGGTTATATACCCCATTTAAATCATTGGGGATTTTTATTTGTCTCCAAAATGTCTCCAACACTACTTAGTACATCAGCCTCAAAACAATATGCAAACTATCACCATTATGATATAGAATTACACTCTTCAGGTTGCAGTTTTATGTTAAACGTTTAACCCTTTGAGTGCCAGAGGGCTACACAACGCATTGCAGAGCAATGTGTTGTGTAGCCCTCTGGCGCTCAAAGGGTTAAGGACCAGAGGGAGGAGCAACACACTGCTTTGTTGGGTGAACTATTATTATTATTATTAATAATAATTTTTGTTGTTGTTCTTAAGTTCCAAAATGAGTTAACATTATGCTGCTCTCTCTCTCTCTCTCTCTCTCTCTCTCTTCCAGACACAAAGGTCCACGGGTTTGTGCTACATTGTATAGTGCAGTGATTGAGTGTGAGAGCTCCTGCGTTCCCCCTTCCTTTTCTTCCTGTTATCATTGGGCAGCTCCTTGCTGATCAATTCTAATGCTAACAAGCAAATCACTTTACCAGTAACCGCTAACATGGTTGTCATGCCAACACCACTCTAACCTGCCTTTGGCTATAGGCTTTAACTGGGCTGCCATTCCTTGGTCTCCAGAGACTCTGATCTGCAAAGACAACCACAGCCAGCAACCGCACTCTTATTATGGGAGAGGAATTTAATGTGTGCAGGATTTAAATTGTGGCTCTATTTACTTGGCCAATGCAAACACTGAAGGTTAGAAAGTGAATGCTGTGGGTTCCTAGTTCCAGTTCCTAGAGGATATTCCAAAAGTGTAGGTTTTCAGGATCTTCCCACAGAAATTAGGTAAAGGGCGATAACGTATTAGCCATAGAAAAAGCAGAAGACTGGTAAAGCAAAAATGATAACGACAAAAGAAATTCAGTGGCTCAAACACAGCAACTCAGGTGACTTAAAGGGATAGTAATGTTTTGCAATAAAATTAGCTCTAATTAATCTTCATAGTAACTGGGCCATGGAGAGTGTTATTTCCAGAGTTGTAGTTCAATAGTAATTGAATGATAAAGTATCCCCCTTCCAACCCTTTTACTGATGTAACACTGCTCACCTCAGATCAGCAAGATGGTTCCAGATGTCTTGCAGAGAGGGACAATCTTCAGTGAAGATTGTAAGGAAAAACCTGTCAAGGGGGTCAGGGTTTTCATTGTTCTCACAGTAAGAAGATTGTCCCTTGCTGTGAGCTGTCTGGTCTGTGGACCAGATTCCACATCTGAAGGGAGGTGGCTTATATTAGGGAAAAAGGGGCAGGAGGGGGGTACTTTATCATTCAATTACTCTTGAACTACAACTCTGACAGTATTGAACTAACAATCTCCATGGTCCAAATACTATGAAGATTAATTGGAGCTGCTGTTTTTGTGAAACATTACTATCCCTTTAAAGCGATAGTAATGTCAAAGAATAATATTATTTTGTGTTGTAGATGAAAAAAAAAATATTTGCAGCAAATCCCATCTCTTAAACCACTATGGTTTGAGAGATATTCACATTGAAAGTTCCCCCTCCCTCCCACCTCCCTCATGTCAGTTGTAAATCATGTATTTAAAAAGAACTACTTCACTGGAACAGTCTACAAATTATGCTTGCAAACCAAGCACACTTTGTAGAACGTTCCAGTGAAGTCATTGTTTTTAACTAACTTGATTTCGGCTCTGCTGAAGAGCTGACCGCTGGTCCCCAAACTGGGATCTCCTGCTGTCAGCTAGAGCGCTGATGTCAGGAGAAGGAGAGGGAGGGGGAACTTTCAATGTGAATATCTCTCAAACCATAAAGGTTTGAGAGATGGAATTTGCTGCAAATATTTTTTTTTCATCTACAATACGAAATAATACTATTCTTTGACATTACTATCACTTTAATGATGTTCACAAATGGAATTCAAATTGCAACACTATACAATCTCTAATACAGTATTCTGTTATAATCATATATACGGTATCGTGTGTGCTGCTAAAAGCTTCCCCATAAGCTTTCAATGTAATCACAGAAGAAAAGAAAAAGCGCAACATCACATAAAAAATCCCTTAAAGATACAGACTAATAAAACCAATATATTTTTTTTTTTATACAAATATAAAAAGTAAAAGGTTCTCCTGATCATGAATAAGTGCGATTTGCACAAAACGAGTTGATCACTGCTGGTGGCATCTGACAAGATGCTTGTACCCGCTCACTGAGTCTGCTCTGAACTTGTACGCTGCTCCAGCCACACGCGACGTACCTTTTACTTTTTATATTTGTATAAATAAAGATATATTGTTTTTATTAGTCTGTATCCTTAAAGGGAATTTTTACGTGATGGTGTGCTTTTTCTTTTCTTCTGAGAGTAAAAAGTGATACCTTTATTACATAAATTAGGTGTTTCTATCATTAGCACAGACTGGTTTTGTCAGTCACTTACTGATTGGTCCACCTCTGTTCATATAAGGATATCCTGAAAACCTCCACTGTTTGGGATCCTCAAGTCTGTCCCTTAATCTAAAAGAGGAGGGGCAAAGGTAATCCCATGAATTTGATTGATACATTTTGTCAGCAGCATCCGAATATATACATTACATGTGTAATGAATGTACTTTTACTTTTGCAGTGTACAGTTTATGCATGTAAACAAAAAACGTTTTTGAGCAGAACACCTCTTTCACTAGTACATTGTGGTCTACTTCATCATAACCCCATCTTTCAATTAAACTTTAGAGCAAGAAACTGACAACAATGTACTGGATTCCATACCAGACAACTCTGTCTCCGAATGCAGTATTTTTATATTTAGTATAAATAAAACTTATTGCAGTTTCACTCCTAAATAAGTCTAATTTTCCTCCTGAAACATTGCCACATTGCTACAATATCAAGGGCGAGATGTTCAAAAAGTCGTCATAATGGAAAACTTGTCGAATCATGAGTTGGTGCTAAAAGGAGGACAATATTTTCAGAAGTAAATCTGTCATGTTTGAAAATTCATGTAAAGAATTAAAAATGACGGTAAGAAGATCTCATTGAACATTGTCTTTAAAAGTTCTGATCTTAAAAATTGTCTTTGATTTTGTCTTTGAAACGAAAATTTTCAAAGAAACAAATAATTTCTTTGTCTTTGAAACAAAAATTTTCAAAGAAACAAAGACATTTTTTTGTCTTTGAAATGAAAAATTGCTTCTCAGTACTTTAATTTTTCTTCTCCAAGTTTAGACCTTTTTTATTATGTCGGGAAAAAAAAATCAGACAAAAAAATGACGTTTAAACGATTATTTTTTTTGAAAATACCTTACATTGTGACTGAAGATTAAACCACACCTACTTTTAAGTCTGCTTTTTCCCTTTGACGGACACGGCAGAATTGGATGCAAAAAATGACAGAAACATTTCTGAGAATTGACAGATCATGGTGTAAGAACTTTTTTATTCTGATTACAGACAATTTCATATACCACCACTTTCTGAACATCTCGCACCGAGTTCAAAACGCTGCCAAACGACTCTGAGATCAAGTTCCTGAAAGATCTGAACTGAACCTGCAAGTGGCTGAGTAATTATGGAAACATCAACTGAGGTGAATCAATAATGTGCTGAAACTATTTGCATATCTGAGTGGTTAAAATATACAAGCTGGTCAAATAGGTGTTGCCATATGGTGACACTAATGAGTAGGTGATTATTATTTCTTTTAAAATTGGATTGCAGTGAGGCCAGTACATGACTACATTTCTGCATCAGAAAATTAAGGCAAGTTCAATTTCTGTACATTGTTTAGTAATGTAATCAAGAAAATATCCAAATATACAAGATTAATCAATGCAGGCACTTTCAAGCAAATAAAAGGTAAAATTAATCTCTTCCAAGACTTTGAAGCAGAAATGAGTTAACTGGCAGCCAAAGTAAAATCAAAAATCCCAATTTGCTACAATGTGAACTGGCCTTTTCCAATGATGTTCTAAGGTATGTTTATCAGGCGCCGGCCAGTCCTAAATTGCGCCCTCAAAGACACTGAAATGTGATGGCTTGAACTGAACAAATGCCCCTGATGAGAATTTTTGTGAGGGAATTTTGTCTCCAGTGTGTGATTTAGTTTGAAAGGAATCCAGGACAATGTGAGAACTGAGGACTGCAATGGCAACTGTACAAATCTCATATAAGAGACATTGGGGTCAATGTATAAAAAACATTGTTAGTGGTATGTATAAGAATTGTCACTAATATTCACAAATGGCTAGAGCAACAAGTCATATTTTAAAGAAGTAAATTGGTGTTTATAAATATGTTGCTATCTGTAAAAATAGGCTATTATATTTCTTTTGCATACATAGTTAACACACTGAAATTCATATTCTCATATGCAGTTTCATGAAGAATAGGTTACACCTGGCATTAAGATGTAAAGGGATAGTAATGTTTCACAATAAAAGCAGCTCCAACTAATCTTCAAAGTATTTGGGCCATGGAGAGTGTTATTTCAATACTGTCAGAGTTGTAGTTCAAGAGTAATTAAATGATAAAGTATCCCCCTCCCGCCCCTTTTACTGATGTAACACTGCTCACCTCAGAGCAGCAAGACTATCCGGATAGATCGCAGAGAGGGACAATCTTCAGTGGGCATAAGGAAAAACCTGTCAAGGGGGGCAAGGTTTTCCTTATGTTCACAATAAAAAGATTGTCACTCACTGTGAGCTGTCTGGTCCCAGGACCAGATTTCAGATCTGAGGGGAGGTGACTTACACTAAGTAAAAGGGGCGGGGGATACTTTATCATTCAGTCTCTTTTGAACTACAACTACTATTGAAATAACACTTTTCATGGCTCAAACACTATGAAGACTAATTGGAGATGCAGTTTTTGTGAAACATTACTATCCCTTTAACCAAAACTTATTGTATTTTAGTTGCAGCTAGCAAATGTATCTATGTATATGTTGTGGCACAATTCTTATTTGGACCACTCCCATTTCTTCTCCACTTTCATAAAAATCGAATTGGTGTTAGTACTTAGTGAAAATGTTACTAGACATTTAACCCTTTGAGTGCCAGAGGGGTATGCAACGCATTGCAAAGCAAAGCGTTGCATACCCCTCTGGCACTCAAAGGGTTTTATCCTTTTGGAGCCTTTGGAGTGATTCTGGAGCAAACCAACTGCACTGTATGGGACAAATAAATATTCCCCAAATTTAAATCAATTGAGATTTTTTTATTTGTTCGATATGGTGCAGTTGGTTATATATATATAAGGCTCATTGTTTTATACGTATTGTGTATAATAGGGGAAGTATCCCCTTCCTTTGGAGTGCCACAGGAGTGCATAATGCATTGTTTTGCACTGTGTAGTGTGTGCCTTTGGCACTCAGAGAGTTGAAACCTGTGTTACATATTCCTTTAGAGCAACATCTTATCTACATTAAAACCAAATGCCATAATTCTCAATATTGTTCTGAGCTTAAAAGGTATCAAACATGTTTTCTGAAAGCATCAGCAGTATCTGCAAATACATCTTCTACAACTTTAATGTCCTTACTTTAGGATAATCCCTGCCTTTGTTTTAACATTCACCTTTTAAACATTTTTTACAATATGTTTAGTTAAAGGGACACTAATGTCCCAAAAAATGATTTATAGTTTTGTAGAGCTGAAACTAATAAACAAAGTGCAATAAACCCTATCTCTGAAACCTCTATGGTTTGAGAGATATAGGGATTCAAAGTTCCCCCCTCCCTCCCCTTCTCCTGATGTTAGCGTCTAGCTGACCGCAGGAGATCCCAGTCCGGGGACCAGCAGGAGGCTCTGCAGCAGAGCCGGAATCGCATTACTTAAAAAGATTTTATTGATTGGAAAGGTCTACAAAGTGTGCTTGCAAACCAGGCACACTTTGTAGGTAGTTCAAATGAATGAATTCTTTTTAAGTACCGAGATTTTGGCTCTGCTGCAGAGCCTCCTTGAGGAGACATCAGGAGATGGGGAGGGAGGGGGGAACTTTGAATCCCTATATCTCTCAAACCATAGCGGTTTGAGAGATAGGGTTTGTTGCACTTAGTTTATTAGTTTCAGCTCTACAAAACTATAAATCATTTTTTGGGACTTTACTGTCCCTTTAAAACAAAGTAAAGTAGTATTAGGAAACGTGTTGGTTTTTTTTAATTTACGTGTTTGAAAGCTTAGTATATTGAGAACTGGAGGTTGCTGTAACAATAGAAGCGATTCACCGAAGGGAAGTGTGAACATGCTCCCTGGGGCAGCTAGGAGGGAGGTGGGAGGAGAATTAAGTAGCACTGGGAAGTCATGAAGAGTTGTGGCGAAGATTCAGCATGCCACATAATGCGGAAATGCACAGCTTGAAGATTAAATATCTTGATAAGCATGTAAATTAAAAAAAAAAAAAAAAAAAAAGACATTTCCTAATACTACTTTAATAACTAAACATATTGTAATAACTTTTAAGAGGTGAATGTTCCCCTTTAAGTACCCATGAAGTGCCAGGACCGTCATGGGTTAACTTGCCATAAGGACCCATAACGGTCCTGGCACATCATGGAATTCAGGGCTCCCCGTGCACGCCATCCGGGAAGCCCTCAATAGGATAAAAAAAAAAAAAAAAGCAAAACTCCATTACAAAGCAATGTGTTGCATACACCTCTGGCAATCAACGGGTTAAGTGCCGGCCACGAGCGATGGGTTAATTGAAAGTCCTTTTCCTCTGAATAGATGACGTTTTTTGCTCAGCTCTTTGGATACATATCTCTTCACATAGTGCATTGCATTGACTTTGTCACCGCAAGATAACAAAGCATACAAAAATGTGCACAATTATTATGTTAATAAATGTATGTTCCCCTGTTAACCCCCTGTGTTTGAATTCCCTGTTGTTTAAATTCCCAACACTGACCCCACTGCTGTACTTATGCACTCACTGCTGCATGATTCACACACTCCACATATTCACTCTCACTCTGGTCTACACATCAGAAGGTCACTAGGTACAACCCAGTAATCAAACAGAAACACACCCACCACAGACACAGTCTGCAATCACTTGCACACAAAACACCTGCAATGGGAGAAAAATGACTTTTGTTTCTAATCTTTATTTATGTTCCAAAACTAAGCTTTTTCAGTCACAGTGAATCTGGCAAGATCACCTTGCTTCTCACAGAACTGGTGCAAAAACTCTGACTTTTGTCTGTTCTCTCTGTATATTACCTTTTTGTAGTACAAAAGCTTGTTCCCACATCCCAAGCCAGTTGTCAGCCAGCCAAGGACACTCTCCACCTTGCGCTTTTCGCCTGGCAGTCAGGCCTCTGTGTTCTTTGTTATTAGAGATCTAGTTATTCTCACCTTGGAAATTCCTTTATTGAGGTTTTTGTAGAATTTCTGAAAAGATTCAAAAATATATTCACAGTCAGAAAAGATAATGAAATTATATTTTACGTGATCCAAATGCATAGAGACAATAGTGGCGTTCTGGGGCACACAAATTATACCCACCAAAATCAGATGCCAGACCTCTAGTTGTTGGGAGCTTAAATTCCCATTATCCCCAGCCCGATCATTGAAACAAGTAATATTTTATATTGTAGTACTCATTTCTACTTCTAATTAATGTCCGACCCATGTGGTCACAAGCTGGCCCTGATGTTGGCTGTCCATTTCCATGACCACATGTATGGTCTATCTATCTATCATTATATCTGTAGTTGCCAGTATATCATGACCTCCATTGAAGTCTGCCTCTGGGTCACGCCTCCTCACAACAAATTAGAGGCTTTAACAGACCTGAATGATTCATAAGCGACCCTAGTTTGGTTGCCAGGTTATCCCTTTAAAGCTGGACAGATATGAAAAATGCCTACTGCATGGAGACATGGGAACCATTGATCTCAGTAATAACCCTGCAGCCTTGCCCTGCAGCAGACATCCTATATAATAATTCGCTAAGTTGTGTGTAACGCCCGACATGCGCAGTAGACACTGCTGTGCGTGCGGCAGTCATGCACAGTACAGACTGCCCGCGCCGCGGCTGATACAGAGCTGGGCGCTCTGAAGGAGCGTCCAGCTCTGTATCAGCAGTGGCGCAGGCAGTCTCTGCTGCGCGTGACTGCCCCGCGACCGGCTGCCAGAGGCACTGTGGCCCGTGTAACGGGCTGTTCAACTAGTTTATAATATTTAGCTATTTGTAAAATGATGATCTGGCAACTCTAACTCTAGTTGTCATCAGATTGAAACATATTGAAACTGAAACAACCAGCAGTGGACTAAACTTAGATCAAATGCAAACAAAAACAGTAGGCAGGAAAGACAGGCTACATTTTAGTACATATATAGGAAGTAAACAGAAAGAGTCGGCACAGCAGATGATAATCTTTACCAATAGATAACGTGACTTCACTTCTTGCTGCTCTTACCTACACACATATATGTGTAACTGAATACTACTGAGAAGCAAAGTAGAGCTCACCAGGTTTTTGTGTATTTTTTTTATGCATCTTCAGAGGTTTTTGCTACCCTACCTGCATGGTAATTAGCATCCTATATACAGGTCCTTTAGCAATTAGGGAAGGTATAAGTGCCTCCCTTATTACTCTCACTAGGGGTTTGCTCACAACAGAGGTCAGACACTATCACTGCTTTTTAACTGTGTCATATTAAATGAATGTTCATTTCAGATTTGAGGCAGATACAGACTTGTTCAAACTGTGGTTCTTTGACATTGGTGCGCTTCTCATGATATTGGCCACAATCATATAACTAAATTCACTGTTTGTTATCCGTAGTAAGTCACATGGTACCTATTGTTAAAGGTTAGGATCTGGGGATTGATTCTATTACCCCGCTATTTTTTAAAACCAGTGATGATGGGTTTGACTGCAGTTTGCTATTCTATTAACTGTGCTTTCAATAGCCACCTCTGAACAAAAATGTCCTACTGGTGCAAAATTTGCGCCTATTGGACACCATGTAGAACAAGTAGAATTTGATATCTTATTCCATGCGGTTAAAGACCTCAATTTTTATTGCGAAAAAACTGCGTCATGAAAAGGAAGCGTAGGTCCCTAATGTAAGGTGAAAACCACCAGTGTGTGTTAGAAAACTGGTTTCCAACACATACACTTGTGGTTTAAAAATATATGATTGCCAGTGGGTTATGCAACGTATTGTACAGCATTGCATACTCCACTGGAACTCATAGGGTTACTCTCCTAAGAACTTAATAGGTATCCTGAAAAATAAACACATACTTGTAATCCTGATGTCCAGAGGGGTCTCAGCACCATGAGCAGCTACTGGCCATCTTCTTGCTTATTCTTCTTTCTTTCTGCCTTTCTTCTCCTCTTCTTTCTTCCTTTAAATCTGTGTTTAACAAAAAAATAAAAAATTCAATGAGTAGTTTTGTGCGGACACTTAGCCGCACTTTATATTTTTTAGCAACTGGGCAACAGAAGAGGGGAAGAGGAGAAAGAAGACAGAAGATTAGAGAAGAAGATGGGATGTGGATGACAGGTAAGTTACATTTTTGGGTGTTAGGATACTGTTAGGGGTGGTATTATTTAGTGTCATGTTAGTGATAGTGAAGGGTTAGTGTATGGGAGGTGGGGGAGGGTGGCTGTGTTTTGAGCTCACTCTAGTTGTTTGACATTGTGTCAAACAACAAGAGTTGGCTTTTTTCCTTTGATGTTCACACAATTCACGCTATTTAGCTTGAGTTGTGAGAAGACCAAAGTATTTTATTTACACAGGCTAATGTCTAAGCACATATACTAAGATTAACCAAACATTCATGTGAGATTTATTGCTGTGGAGCAATATAATAGACTTACCTACACACCACAAACTCTAATCCTGAAAACAGAGCAAAATCAGGAAAGGAATGAAGGACATGGGAATTTTCGCAACAGAGGGACAGTGCTTTTAAAAAAAAATTAACAAGTTGGGCACAAATTATCACAGGAAAACCTATGGGGTTTTTTTCAGTTTTTTTACTGTTTATTATAAATAAAATAAATGATGGGTTAATCATATAAGTGTTGTAGCAAAGGAAAGCTCTATTTGTGCTTAAAAATTATAATTTTTGTGACTTGGATAAAAGACTTAGAGGGAAAATACTGTTGAACAAACACATCCTATACAATAATTCGCTAGGATGTTTGTCAGAAGCCATCACGCACAGTAGAGACTGCGAGCGTTTGGGCAGTCTCTACTGTGCATGATTGCATCGCGTAAGTGAGGCGACGCAAAACTGCATCATGTGGAGCAGTGAGGTAGCAGATGCTTAACCCTTTGATTGCCAGAGTGGTATGCAACACATTGCAAAGCAATGTGTTGTGTACCCCTCTGGCACTCAAAGGGTTAACATTACCTGGACCTTGGCCTGTGTACAAGGGCTTATACACTAGTACTCAATATTGCTCCGGTCCTTATGTACAAACCACCCCAGATATTCCCGGTACTTAAGGGGTTAAATCTTTGGAAATTTTTCATTTCAAAGACAAATAAAAGATGATTTTAAGGGGAATTTTTAATAGGAATTTTTAGGGCAAAATTCATCCAGCTCAGCTATGGATTTACTCTCAACACAATTTTTTTTCATTATGGCGACTTTTTGAACATTGTGGCCTTCATCCATACATTTGAAGCATTTTCCTATATTTGTCAAAGTAAACAGTGACAGAGCTACTAGTCTAGCATCCAATTGGTTAAAGGAGCAGTAAATATTCTGCTGAATAAAACCAGAGTATTATCACTGCTGGAAGATGTTTAATTCAAATTTTATTACAGCTCATTTTATTTTTCATTTTAATTAAACTGCATTTTTTTGATTCTGGTCCCAATGTGGTGCTGTTCTTATCAGTTACCATGGAGAGTTATAGTCAGTCTATGACTCAAGCTCTGCCACAGAACTCATTATGAAAAAAAATGTAATTTTGTACTCCATTTAGCCCTGCTGCTAACATTTTCATTACATTAAAATAATTTCATACTGAAAGGAATGACTCAGCAGTTTCTGTCACATTCTTCTGAGAACTGTTTGTCAGTGACTCACCTCTCCTACAGAATGCAACAGAATTACTAATTCCATCTGACCACTAGTGGGCACTGTTAATGTAAAAAAAAAAAAAACAACAACAACAACAACAGTTTAAAGGGATAGTAATACTTAAGTATTACTAATACCTATAGGAAAGTACTACTAAAAAAAAAACATATTGCCCCCAGTGTCATCTCTCAAACCTTTATGGTTTAAAATTGCCCTCTCCCTCCCCCTTCCCTGTAGTCAGCATGCTAGCTGACTGAAGGGAAATCCGGTCATAGATCATCAGGCGGCTCTGCAGCAGAGCCGCGATCGCGTTAATTAAAAAAAACAAAACTTTCACTAAAACGGTCTGCTACGTGTGCTTGCAAACCAAGCACACGTAGAAGACCATTTCAGTGAAAGTTTTCTTTTTTAGGAACCCGATCTGGCTGTGCTGAAGAGCCGCCTGAAAGTCGTATGACTTTCTTCCTTTCTGTCAGCTAGCATGCTGACTACGGGGAAGGGTGAGAGAGAGGGCAACTTTATGGTTTGAGAGATGACACTGGGGGCAAAATGTTTTTTTTTAGTAGTACTTTGCTATAGGGATTAGTAATACTTAAAGGGATAGTAATACTTCGTTTTAACTTTATTTTATTTTGTAGGCATTAAAAAAAAATGAAGAATGATATAAGTCTTATCTCTGAAACCTTTATGGTTTAAGATATATTCACAAACAAAGTATCCCTTCCCTGTTCAACCAGATCATAAGGGAGGTGCCCAGGTAGACTGCAGGGAGGGACAATCTTCTATTAAGATAAGAGAAAAAGCTGAAAAACTTGTCAAGGGGGGAAGGGCTTTCATTGTTTTCATACAAAGAAAATTGTCCCCTTCTGTTATCTGTCCTGTCATACAACCAGACTCACATCTGAGAAGAGATGGCTTACACTAGGTGAAAGGGGCGGGAGGGGAACTTTGCTTGTGAATATCTCATAAACCATAAAAGTTTGAGAGATAAGACTTATATCATTCTTCATGTTTTTTTAATGCCTACAAAATAAAATAACGTTAAAACGAAGTATTACTATCCCTTTAAGTATTACTATCCCTTTAAACTGCTGTAACTCTCTAGAGATGTATATAGAAGTATTCTGCAGGAAAGATCCTGCAGTATATATGGATACCTCACTGGTACTCAAAGGGTTAAGCTTGTAAGCTTTAGAGAGCAGGGGCCCCTTATCCTTTTGTTTCCAGTATATTTTAATGATTACTATAAATATCTTTATATGCTATTCCTTATTATACTTTGTTCTACTATATTTTTAAAATGTTGTACAGAGATGTGGTATCTGTTGATGATTCATAAATAAATACATTAAATTAAATAATAATAGCAATAATAATCTACCATAAGAGCTCTTAGCCTTGTACATGGTCGCATGCCTACTACTCGCATGACCCATATCCAGTCCTAATAAACTTCAGCCTAGTATGGAAAATAGGTCTCTGCTAAGACAGCAGTGTATTAAATAGAAATCAGCAAAGGACCATGCCACTTACAGTGGGGGACATCTCAATGGGTAGTAGAGGGAATCCATCCTCAACACTGAGTCTATAATGTTGTTATTATTGTGAATCAATGTAACAGTAGAAAATGTCAATCACCTGTGGGTATAGTCTGTTGTCGCTCCATTTTCTCAATGGTTCATGGACTGTCAGTGACACTTTGAGTTTTTATTAGACATAGTATACTACAGGGGTTCTAAAACTATATTCCATAAAGCCCCAAGGTGACCTAGATGAAATACAAGGAGTTCCACAGAACTTTGTAATGATCGGCAACAGAACAATGATATACTAAGTAAAAGTTGTGTAATTCTGGAGTCAACCAACAAAATGTGTTGGTAACTTACATAGCAGTAAACCCCTTAAAGACCATACTGTCAGGGGAGGAGGCAGCAATCCAGATTATCGCAGAGGGCTGTGATGAGAACATTTCATTACGTGCCAGGACCATCACCAGTCTTTAAGGCACAGACAACGATGATGGTTCTGGTACGTCATTGGTTGTTAAGGAGTCAAAATCCCCATTTAAGTCTTAGTTTGGGAATTTGTATTCTTCCCTATGGAGCCGTTTGCACCAGCACTGCTCTGCTTTTTCTTACTACGTCACTCTAAGGGTATTTGTGGTCCTCTGACTACCAGTAGACCTGTGGAAGATTGTCAAGGTTACAAGCAAAACAGAAGTCAGACAGTATTTTAATACCCTTTATTAGAAGTATAATCACAACAAAATCACAGCAAGTGTGAGGAAGGAGCAGAGGGTGATCAAAGAAGCAAGCCTCTATCAGAAATAGGGGGACGCCACTAGGTTCCCAAACTGCGGAGCCTAGGCCGAAGCCAGTGGTAGTCTCCAATGCGAGATAGGCCTCAATGTACCCAAATGATCTCCCGAAGGACTCATAAGTCCGATAATGAAGGGCCGTCAAACAATGAAAGGCAGCGAGGGAGACTACTAACCCACACCTATAGTCAGTAATGGAAAGGCAGTCTCATGTAAAGGAAGGCAACCAGAGCGACTACTGACTCACGCCTGCAGTCAGCAACGCTAGAGTCTACCAGAGCCTCAGGTCCGCACCAGACTGGATCTCTGACTACAAGGAGGGCCGCACGGAGGGTAGTCAGACAGCGCCATAGGTCAGCACCAGCTAGGATGGTTAGACAAACCAAGGGTCAAGGTACGCAACGGGTAGTCAGCCAGAGCTGCAAGTCTCCACCAGACTGGTATCGGACTAAGCCAGGGTGATACACGGAGCAGATAGTCAGACAGAGCCACAGGTCAGCACCAGAACGATTAGTCGGACAAGCCAGAGGTCATACATGGAACAGGTAGTCAGCCAGAACCGCAAATCTGCACCAGATTGGTTATCGGACAAGCCAGGATCATGCACGGAATGGGTAGTCAGATAAAGCCACAGGTCAGCACCAGGACGGGTAGTCAGACAAACCAGGTCATACATGGAGCACTTAAACGACAAGTGAACTGCACTGGACACCAACAAAAGGGTGAATAAGCCCAGTGTCCATACAGTTATAAATACCTGCCCAAAGGAAAAGGAGGAACACCAAATTGGTGTGGCTCCTTTAAATGGTGCGCACGTCCATGCCCTTGGACGTGCATCCGACATGACATCACCCGCTGCTGCCTGCTGGAACCTAGCCTAGAAGCGGCTGGAGACACGAGGAGGATAGAGCGCGGCTTGAACCGCGTGGAGGACAGAATGCAGCTGAGCCGCGAGCAGTAGAGGTAAGGATGAGGTTGGCTCAAGCAGCCGCAGCACGCTGACAAAGATTTTGGTTAGAGTTACCTGAAATTTTAGCTTAATGTTTTTGTCTCAAAGCTCTTTTGAGTTCATGTAACCGTTCCGATACATTTGATGCAGATACAATGTTAACCACCTGGGCTATCAAGAGTTGTCTGACGTATTGCAAAGCAGCGATTTGAAGTCCTCTCTAGTATCCAAGGGGTTAAAAGGGTTTGGTTGTCAGGTTTCCAATTTGATCTTGTATGAAACTAAAGGGTTTACCCACCAAAAAATGTCTGAGAACTACTGGTATAATAAAAGTCACATCACCCGCACTTTCACTCACTGCTTACTGAAATACAACTGCTATTAAGTGCTGCATTTTATTTCTTTTATCTTTCTGGGGTGGTTGCCTTTTGTATGAATTAAACATTACAGCAATGGATAAAATGGAAATAAACCATCCACTGTAAATCTATAGTGGGTGTCTGATGCAGGGGCATTGGGATTGCGCTGGTCATGCCCTCAACTCAAGACAAATGGTTATGGTGAACACAACTGAGCCTCTTTTCACAATGTGGCCAAATGGGAAACCGGGCCCTGACAGCAATCATTAATAGCGAGCGGTCGGGAAATCATTTCAAAGCTCATGGAAAGAGCAGACCTGTCAATCATGCTGTCTCTTCCCTCGCTAGCATGCTAATGATCTTACCAAGCACATATCATTATCACTGAGCAATTTGTAGGCAGAATCAGTACAAACCCGCAGAAAATTTAACAGATTCTAGTAATAACAGGGTTGAAGAGAAAATGATCATTAACACAAAAATCACATTTTTAGTAGAGCATTTCACTTTGAGTGCCAGTGAGGTAGTCAATGCATTGCAAAGGGATACTAGTACAGTCTCCACCTAATTGCAAAGCAAAACACTGGAGACCTGTCTAGTGTCTAAGGGAGTAACAAGGGCTAATGCACAGAACAATCCAACCACACAGGATTGGGATTTAAATTGCAATTTAAGGACTCTGCATACATGTGCATATTTGTCCATATACTGGGGTCCATGCCTTTTGAAAGAAACATACAATTAACCTAACAGAAAATTCTCCTTTGTATAGATTTGTTAAATAATAATTTAATAGTCAAACAATGGAGACTGTAGATATAAAATGATATATCCAGTTACTAGAGGGGAAAATATAAAAATTTGGCTTGCAGGAAGATTATACATGATGACATATTCCCTAATGATCCGAGAGTCCGTGCTTAGCAACATATAGCAATCCATATTCTTGTTAATAATATGGGACATACAAGTAACATTCTGCCTGATCTGTTTCTACAGCCACTACCCAGGACATGGAGAATAATTACAGTCCAGAAGCAGCTTCTTGAAACACATTGATCCAACTTAATTAAATGAAAGGGACACTTCTATAGGGCGGCTCTAATTTCAATCCATTAACCTTAGTTAGTTTAGAGAGGTGCGTAAGGATGTTCTCTATCTACATCCATTAAGTAAAAAACACAGTACCATCCATGAAGCGTCCTATAAGTCGATAATACTTAGTAAAGCTCAACTTCTGAGCTGCATTAAATCTAAGTAATTGAGGTGGTCAATTATCTTGATATTTTCAGCTCACTTTGCCAAGTTCTTTAATTACTAATGAAACATTAGCTAACTGTACTATGACAAAAGCATAGTATATAAGGTAATCTCTGTGTTTTACCTCTTGAATGCTAGTAAGGTCTCCACCGAACTTCGTTAGGCATTTAAGATCTCTATAGCACTGAAGGGGTTATATATAACAACTCAGATAATATGCCATTACCAATTTTCCTTTAGTAAATATTGGATGAATGTATATATAAAATAAACATACTGCAATTATTATGGGATGTTTTCCTCAACCCTTTTGAGCGCTAGACAAGTCTGCAATGCAGAAGCCAAAGGTTATAAATGGAAGCTATACCTACAGGACTAAGTATGACTGATGCACCGATAAGAATCTGGAACAAACTGTGTGTATACAGTTTTAGTGGTGTATACATAAGTATGTGGCTTTTTTTTTCAAGAATTTTTTAAAATGCCAATGTTGTTTTAAGGTGACAGTTCCACGTAATGTTTACGGGGCTATTTGCCATTCCTAAGCTAAACAAGGAGAGTAAGAGGCTACCAATATTTTAATACACAAAAACTAATAAATTGATAACCAACAGTACCTCCAAAGGTATGTAAGGAGAAATAAGAGCTATTGTAATTGTACAGAAAAGTAATACCAAAATGGAAAGAAAAATGCCTGAAAGGTTTGTCAGCAAAGACAATCTCAATAAAGGATATCTGGCATAATTTAAAAAGAGACACTAAAATGCACCTTATTAAATGTAATGGTGCGAGCAAATCATTTTATAGCACCTCCCTGTAGTAAAGAAGTTAGTCAATTGGTTACAACCTACCCATTACCAGTCCTGATAAGTGGGGAGATTCACTAAGCGGTGATAAAGAGGTGATAAAGTGGAGATGACTTCTTCAGTGATATCACTTCCCCAATTCCTGCGTTAATCTGTGGAACCTATACACTATGATTTCTCCAACTTTGGAGATCTTAGAGTATAGGCTCCATAGTATAACATGGAACTGGAGAAGTGATATCATTGGAGACGTCATCTCCACTTTATCACCTCTTTATCACAGTTTAGTGAATAACCCCCGTGGAATTTCAAATTCCTGACCAACAGATAACTTGCTGCTTCTTACAGGGCAAAAAAGTAGGGTTCACAGACTCAGGTTACTATTCATTAACTCATGAATCTAATGGACCCTTCGCATTAAAAAAATATTAATGGAGAGCAAAAAAAAAAAAAAAAAACACCAAACACAAAAAAGATAAAAAAATAAAAAATTGTCCAAAAAACGTTTGAGGAATTGAGTTAGTATTTCGGCCTCCGATGTGTGTTTCACTGACAACTTGTACACAGAATGTAAAATTAGGAGCTGGTTAAAAAAGCCCTCACAAGGGTCAGTAATCCTGCAGTCCTTGTTAGGACTGCTAATGGGTAATGTTTAACCACTGAACTAGCTACAAGGAGGTGCTTTTTTAACTCCTTAACGACCCTTGACGGTCATAGTACGTCATGGGTAGATCTGAGTTAACGACCCATGATGTACTATGACCGTCATGGAATTCTGGGATCCCCCTGCGGCTGCACGCCGTTCGAAGAGTCCGGAATCCAAAAAAAAAAAAAGCTCCGTGGTCCTTTAGTGACCGCCGTGTGCCTGCGCGGCCGGTCGTTAAGGGGATAAAAATTAATAAAATTCCAGCCAATGACTATTTTTCTGGATGGAGAACTTTATGAGGCATCAATGTAAATCTGAGGATTAACCCTTTGAGTGTCAGATGAGTATGCAGCGCATTGCTTTGCCCACTGGAATTCAAAGGGTTAACACTGTAAATGCTATATGGATAATATAATTTCTTTAATGCACACCTCGCTAGTATTCTACTGGTTAATTTGAGTAAAGACAGACTTTTGTTAATTATTATTTACAAATTGCTCTGACTGATCAATTTGGAATCAATAGAAACATAGAAAGACAGAATTTGATGGCATATAAGAACCGTTCCACCCATCTAGTATGCCCCTTTTTCCTGCTGTAAAAACCTCAAACCTTATTTGGTTCTTTGTGTCAAAAAAAGAAAGACGGGTACCACCATAGTGTAATATGTCACTAATATTAAAACAGAGTAAAAAGAAATAGGATGGTCAGCGGAGGATTATTTCTAACACTGGCTGCAAAGGCATGCAGAGAATTTCTATCGTCTCCACTTGGCAATCCACGATATACTGGAACTGCTGCACCACAGTAAAAGGGAAGACTCGCTTGGATACTATAAATCTCCAATAAAATGCAATAAAGCATAATAATTGTACATAATACATAAACAAATGAATAAAACAAAAGTACCATTAGCATGCCTTTGCCATCAGTGTCAGGAATAATCCATCGCTGACAATCATATTATGTGAATGCAATTCTTTTCATTCTGTTTTAATATTAGTGCAATTTCCCACTATTGTTGTGCCCCCTCTTCCTTTTTGGTATACTGGTTATAACATTTGGAGAGAACGTGAGGAGGAGAAGCAGCCTATAACACAAACTGTGGGATATCCAGTGTACTGCTCTGGGTTAGGTATAATATCCAGACCTGCGTGTTTGCTGCATATCATATATTTGATTGCCAGATGCTCTTTTTGTGAGTACCCACAAGTAGGGTGTGTTGTGGTGGTGGAACTTATTGAAGATTCACTATACTAGTGCTCCCTTGTGCTCTCTTCTGTTTGTCTTGTTTGGTCCTTGGTCTTGTAGTATGTTCAGGACAGCCTTATGCCTATCCCATGCATGCTTAAATAAATGTATCCTCTACCACTTCTACTGATAGGCTATTCTACTTATCTACTGCCCTCTCAGTGAAGTAAAACTTTCTTACATTACATCTAAGCCACTGTCCCTCTAGTTTTAGACTGTGGCCTCTTGTCCTAACATTTCAACTCCTCTGAATTGTACTTCCCTCCTGCACTTTGTTGAATTCCCTCCTGCACTTTGTTGATTTTCAGTATTAATCTTCAGTAACATTATTTAAATATTAAACACAAAGGGCAGACATATAAATAAAAAACTGGAGCAATTACTGGTCAAAAAACTGCAAAACAAGGATGAATTTAAAAAAAAAATCTATTTATTTAAAGGGACTGCTCCAAAACTATTTTCTGTTTACATGTTCTGCAAGTGCATAATTTGTAAAATCAAACTGCCTATACTTTTTTTCAACACTACCTCTTTTTTTTTTTTTTTTTTTTTTTTTTAAACATCTGTCCCTGACAGGGAACTCCCTAAATATGTTTCCAGTCAGCTTTCTGTATGGGACTATCAAAGCAGTCTGTACAACAATGGAGATCCGTACGATACAATGTAGAAAGGACAGCCACTACAGCATAGAGATCAGCCAGTGCTGCAGGGAGACTTGAACATTGTATAATTATCCCTGTTTTTTGCAGTCCTCGACTAGCAAGTTCCCTTGAAAGAGAAATAGGGGAAGATTAGAAAATCAATCAATAAACAAAAAGTAGATGTTAATTTGACTAGGTAAAGAATAGACAAGTCTACCTTTTGTTTATACACATTTCCGATTACTTCCTTTAACCCTCTGAGTGTCAAAAAGGTATCCAATGCATTGCAAGGCATTGGATACCTCTCGGGTGATAAGGGTTAATGAACAGATTTTCTTGTAATGTCTGTAATTCACCTAGTCCAGGTAGCTCAAATCTTCCTTAACCCTTTGAGTGCCAGAGGGGTACGCAACACATTGCGAAGTTGCGTACCCCTCTGGCACTCAAGGGGTTAAGTGACTATCATTTCAACCCAGTTTTTACTGTTAGACTGAAGAATCAATGGCCACGTCTAAATAAAATGGAAAGCCTATATTCTGTATTCAACAAAAGTCTTTCTGCAACACACAGCACACATTATGTATGATACAAATGAAATTCCTCACTTAACCCATAAAGAACCAGAGGGGGTTAACGCATTGCTAAGCAATGCATTGTGCACCCCCTCTCGTTCTTTATTAAACAGGCACATGAAGTGTCCTTTGTACATCTATTTACACTGAAAAATTTCCCTGTTTATGCCTGAGAAAAGGGAGGGTCAGTGAGGCAGTGTTTGGGCATATTGGCGTATTACTTTCCACCGTGTCTTGTTTATCCTTATGTACTAACGCGGTGCAGGGAAAACTGTGTACAGGTCTTATTTTTCCTGAGTAAGCCATTGAGGGGGAGATGGGCTTGTTTGAAAAAAAAAATGTCTTAACCCGTTGAGTGCCAGCGGGGTACGCAATGCATTGATTTGCAATGCATTGTGTAGCCCTCTGGCACTCAAAGAGTTAACCTTGGTAGAGTTGTATGCACTGGCATGTACTAAAGCATTGTTAGATAAGGAATTTAAGCTAACTTGTAAGCACAGAAAATGAGCTAAGATGGAGGATCCGTAGTCTCCCCCACAAACACACACACACGCACACACACATACCACAACAAAACACACACACAACATAAACACACACTCACGGACACACACAAACACATGCACACACACAAACACAGATACACACACACACGCACACTGTAGTTGATAGAACTTAAATCTTTTAGAGCAAATCAGCCTAATCTTAAATAACAATTAACATTTCACATTAATTGAAACTGAGCCTGTAGCCCTTTGAATGTTAAAGAGGTCCTCAGCTCATTGCAAAGAAATGTAATGGACCTTTCTAGCACTGAAGGGGTTAAAAGACCAACTAAAATCAGTCAGAATGTCTGTTTGTTTCTTATGGTGCAGCTGGTTTGCTGCAGTATTCCCCTTCGTCTTCTCTCTGAATCACCTCCTCACTATATGTTCCTTCACTTCTCTTCTTCTGAGGTCTCAGAAAAGAATAATCATGTCAGATCACCCTCTAACAGGGAGATACCACAGACTCTACAGAGGAGGCATTAATCCAGCTATCAGCAAGCTGCTTTCTGAAGGAAGACATATTGCGAAAGTTTCCTGTAGCAGGGATAGTGCAAGAGTAGGGGTTTTTGTAGCTGTAGTCAGAAGAATAATGAAGACAAGACACAACCTCAACCCAACAGCTGTCTCTTGCTTCCTCCAAAGATTACTTTCATAAGCCATGTGCAGTGACCTATGGCCTCCTGCAAAAGATGTCTTGGTACTAATCCTACCTCAAAAAACAGTCTTTACTTGACAAGAACTTGTTTTTAAATGTCTGCCAAAAGCAACCTAATATGAGGAGGGCCTGTTCAATCTTTTGCAACCTGGATGGTTTCCTTAGCCTTCACAATTAGTTATTTAAAGCTGAGTCAGGTTACCAAATTAGACAATCCCCTTCCTCTCTTCCACATCTTTCCCTTGCAAGGTTCCATTGATCTGCAGCTGTCACCAGTAGCCTCTTTCTGAAACAGCGCACATTGAATGACAGGCACAATGGGCTGCCTCTTGTCAAATCAATCTCTCTTCTACTAGCAAACATTGCTTATTAAAAAAATCTAATTACAGCAATGCATATGCAACACTTTTTGGTATGGAGGAGGATAATTCAGGAATTAAGGTTTGCTTGCTTTGGATAACCCATCTGACTAGTATTTTTTTTCATTAGTTTGGGACATCTTAAATGTAAGACTTTTAACCTTTTGAGTACATTGTGCAACTGTTGAGCACTTTGAGCACTGCTCAAAGAATCAACAGATCTGTTATATATCCTTACTGTGTCTGCAAATATATGCTTCTGTCTTTGTGTATGGGTATGTATGTGTGTGTGTATGTATATATGTATATATGTGTGTGTGTATGTATTTGTGCATGTGTCTGTATGTCTCTGTATGTTTGTAAGTGTATGTATCTGTGTATGTGTGTGTCTGTATATATATTTATGTGTGTATTTATGTTTGTGCTTGTCTATGTATGTACAGTATGTGTGTGTGTGTGTGTGTGTGTCTCTCTCTCTCTCTGTATATGTATATATTTGTGTGTGTGTCTGAGTGTGTGTGTGTCTCTCTGTATATTTGTAAGTGTATGTATCTGTATCTGTGTATGTGTCTGTCTGTGTGTATGTATATATGTGTGTCTGTTTGTCTATGTATGAATGTGTGTGAGTGTGTGTGTCTCTCTGTATGTGTATATGTGCATGTGTGTCTGTGCTTGTGTGTGTCTCTGTATGTTTGTAAGAGTATGTATAAAAATGACAGTGATGAAAGAAGTGGTAAACTTTTGTAATGAAAAAAAATATGGTAAAGGGCTTTGTCCCGCTTGTAAAGGATTCATTCAAATGTTATTACAGTTCAGACCTTGTCTTATCAAACTATTAACAACAGCTTCAACTTATCTCCAAAAGGCATTTAAAAAAAAAAAACAGGGGAGAGCTTGAATTATGGACTACGACTCTCCATAGCAAGAGACAGGAACAGCTCCACCTGGTGACCACAAAAGAAAATTGCAGTTTAATTTTTTTAAAATTGAGCTGTTATAACTTTTGAATGAAAACATATCAGTGGGAGTATCATTGTTATAGTCAGCAGGAAAAATATGGCAATAAATATTTTTTCATTAAAAAAATTTAATTTTATTGCACCTTTAATTTAAGTGTAGGATCTAGATTGAGAAATCCACCGGTTAATCGCTTTTTTCTTTGGAATTTGAATGCTTTATGCAGATTGTATCACATTCAATAAATTGCTTATTAAAAGTAAAATACTTAAAGGAAAACAAATCCGAAAAAACAAATGGAGATCATAAACAGGGTTAAAGATAATGTACTCCCAGCCAGCATGCAGCACTTGTCTCCCTGATGCAGGTGCTCAATCTGGTCTCAGGTTAGTACTGAAATACTGAGACTGATGTGCTAAGAACTGGACCAATTGCACGATAGGAGACTAATACAAATCCGTAGATTTAAAGGGATAGTAATGTTTCATAATAAAAGCAGCTCT
The DNA here is from genome assembly GCA_037306005.1 of Rhinophrynus dorsalis. Taxonomy (NCBI): domain Eukaryota; kingdom Metazoa; phylum Chordata; class Amphibia; order Anura; family Rhinophrynidae; genus Rhinophrynus; species Rhinophrynus dorsalis. The sequence continues at coordinate 430,184,876 of CM074723.1, read as the reverse complement.
AATTAATCGTCATAGTATTTGAACTTTGGAGAGTGTTATTTCAATTCTGTCAGAGTTGTAGTTCAAGAGTAATTCAATGACAAAGTATCCCCCTCCCGCCCCTTTTACTGATGTAACACTGCTCAGCCAGATCAGAAGGGAGGTGCCCAGGTAGACTGCAGAGAGGGACAATCTTCAATTAAGATAAGGGAAAAAGCTGAAAAACTTGTCAAGGGGGGCAGGGCTTTCATTGTTTTCATAGTAAGAAGATTGTCCCTTGCTGTTACCTGTCTGGTCTACGGACTGCGTTCCACATCTGAGAAGAGATGGCTTACACTAGGTAAAAGGGGCATCTTTGCTTGTGAATATCTCTCAAACCATAAAGGTTGAGAGATAAGACATATCATTCTTCATGTTTTTTTTAATTCCTACAAAATAAAGTAAAGAAAAAACAAAGTGTTACTATCCCTTTAAATGACGATTTTAACCTCTTGAATGCTAGCAAGATCTCAGTGTATTGCAAAGCAACGTGATGAGACATCTCTAGTATTCAAGTGGTTAAAGGAATAATAATAATTACAATGTAAAAAGAATATGTTGTGGGGTTTATTCCCCTGAGTAAAACAACAGTACTCCCACTGCTGAGAGGTGTTTTATTCAAGTTATTGCTTCTCAACTTGAATTTTTTAGGTGCAATATCTCAATGGCATGTAATTGTAGGGTGGTGCTGTTGCTACACCATCCTATGGACAGTTCTGGTCAGTCGACCGTTAATCTCCATAGGATGGTGTAGCAACAGCACCACCCTACAATTTCAGGCCACTGTGATACTGCACCTAAAAAAATTCAAGTCTGAGCTACAATAACATTTGAATAAAACACCTTTCAGTAGTGTAATGTTCTTGTTTTACTCAGGAGAATATCCCCTACAACATATTTTTTGTTTCTTTTTAACCCTTTGAGTGCCAGAGGGGTACGGAATGCATTGCAGAGCAATGCGTTCTGTACCCCTCTGGCACGCAAAGGGTTAAGTATTACTATCCCTTTAAAACACAATTAAAATCAACCGGAATTTGAGGAATTTAATTTGTCCCCTATGGAGCAGCTGGTTTACTCCAGAACTGCTCCAGGTTTTTTAAAAGCTTTTTTTTTATTTGATTTATTTATATATTTACTTATATATTTAGAAATTGTTTCCCCTGGAAGAATACATTGACATTTCTCTTGTTTTTAGGTCTGTCCTGGAAAGCATTTACAATACAAAGTTACACAAGAAAAAGAAAAACAAGATTAGCGTGTGTATACAGCAGGCCCGGACTGGGACAAAAAATAGGCCCGGGCATTTAAGGCTGAGTGGCCATTTTTATTTTTTGAGCAGCCCATGGGGGGCGGCGGCAGCGGACGTTCGTTATTTTTTTTAAACGCCCAGACCGGCCCCCGAACCGGCCCACCGGGCAAATGGCCGGTATGCCTGATGGCCAGTCCGAGCCTGATATACAGTTAGGTGTTGCCTTTAAATACAAAGAAGAAATCATTCTGGGGGCTTTTAAAATGGGAGAAAATCTGAATTTTTCAGGTAGGTTATTACAGGGTTTTGGAGCTCTGTTCCAGGAGGCAGATGGACCAGCTTCTTTATTGTTGTTTGGAATAGTCAGTGGGGGTCAGGCACGTGCACACATAGACACCAAGGGGGGCTTGCGCACCTGCCCTTTTTGTCCAATGTGCCCTCGTGCCCTTTTAACAACAAAAAAATAATAATAATTATGAGAAGTGCCCTTTTTTACATTTGAGCCCCTGCCCCCCAAAATGTCTGTGCACATCCCTGGTGGGGGTTATTCACTAAAGTGTGATAAAGAGGAGATAAAATGGAGATGCAAGACACAAAAAGAAAAAGCACTCCTTGTGCAATATCCTCTGCTACAGTTGTCCAATCAAAGTCAATTCTTATGCTATTCTATGGAGCCAGTTCACTAAAATTTCTTAAATTTTGGAGATTATTATGCATAGGCTCTATAGAATAACAAAGGAACTGGAACTCCGCTTTATCCCCTGTTTATCATGCCTTAGTACATAACCCCAATGAGATGCTAGCAGAGGAGCGGATGTTATTAGGATGTATAGAGAACTGGATTGAACATACCGCTCAAGCAGTGTGGTATAGTCATTGAGTTGCTTACTGGCAGAAGAGTGGTGGTTGTAGGAAGTATGGAGATCTGGAGTGAGGATATTGCTCAGGTGGGGTTGTAGCTGTACATGGAATTGGTTATGAACTAGGCGAGAAAGGTGAAGGGTGCATCTAGATTTGTAATCTAATTTAGTTTTTTTACATTTTACAAAGATGGATAGTATAATTGCTTTGGAAAACAAAGCAGGTGACACAGAAATATATACTACAAATTAGTTGTGTATGACTTACATTAAAACCTGTTGCAAAATCCTACCAAATACCATTCTCATCATGTGTAAGAACAGTCTGTTTTCATCAATTGGTCTTTCAGCCTCAGAGATTTTTCCTGTAATACTGCATTAAGTTGTTATATGTTTGGAGCTTTAGCGTAGATTATGGTGTCATCTGGATACATGTGCACAGAAGAAGCTTTGGAGTTCATAGACCAACATTTATAGTTAAAATATAAGGGGGCCGAGAATGTAACCTTGGGGAACCCCTCATGTAACTTGGAGTGAGAGGTAATCACTGTCTTCAAAAGACACATATTGTGTTCAATCTAATAAGCAGGAGTGAAACCAGTTTAGTAAATGACTATCCTACATTTTTTAACTTATTTTTTGGAATATTATGGTTTACTGCAGGTAAGTCAAACTCACATATAGCTCAGGGCTGCATAATCTACAATCCCCATAAGAAAAGACGGAGTAATGTCTGCACAATTCTCTTTGTATTGTTAGGTTTTTGTATTGTTAGGAAGGTCTAATGAGAGGGATGAAATGGAATTAGTTTCCTGCTCTGCTGTGGCTATTCTGATAATTAGACAAGTGTCTAATTTACCTCCAGAACAGGGCTAGGCAATTCTTGGCTCTCAAGCTGTTAGAGACTACAAATCCCATCATGCCCAACCAACTAACAGCTGGAAAGCAAAGGTTACCCACACCTGCTCTAGAAGGTGACAGCAAACCAGGCTGATCTAGAATGGGATTTGGACCAGCAGGACTGCACAGTAGTTTCTGTGTTCCATTTCCGGTTTTTATAGTTGTGTGATGATAATGGTTAGGGACATTGAAGCTATTTTAAAGGAGGTTCTCTCACCATAGAGAAATATTGCAGTATAATGTTGCTGATCTGTGGTGTGTGATATTAGAAGCAAATCCAGCTACAGCTTCCCCTTACTGAGGCTAAATTTAACCTAACTGGGATTGACTTCCAGCTAAATGGACTCAGTGAAGCCAATTACAAATTATTTAGCATAGGGAATACCCTCAATGTAATCAGAGGTGACACCATGACACATTTCATATTAAACAGACACAATCAACAGATACATGAAACATATGAGAAAATCTAAATGTATTAAATTACATACAATGTATTTCACGGCCATATTATGTGTTACATTGAAAATGGAGATTGAAGAAGGGTTTTAGGTAGAGCAGGGGAAAGCAGATTCCGGAAAAGGTTAGATTCAAGCTGAAGTTGTGAAGCAGATTTCTAGCTACAGCAGGGGACAGCCCATACAAGAAAAGGTTACATTGGAAATGGAGTTTGAAGCAGGGTTTTAGGAACAGAAAGAAAGTGCACATACCTGTGAATAAATACGGCTAAGAAAGATTGAAATCAGCTTAATTTCTAAAAGCAAACATTCTGAATACACATATAACCATCTTGTCCAACTTCCAGATACTTACAGAAGCAATACTTTGAAAATGTGTACCAGCTAAAATAACCCGTCCCCAACCGGCCTTGCACGTACACGGCCATCACTTAAGGACCATGGAACCCGGAATTCCGTGACATACATGTATGTCCTTGGTCCTTTAGGGACATCCACCTCGTGACATACATGTACATAATGGGTCATTAAGGGGTTAAAGGAATAGTAATGTTTCACAATAAAAACAGCCCCAATTAATTTTCATAGTATTTGCCATGGAGAGTGTTATTTCAGTACTTTCAGAGTTGTAGTTCAAGAGTAATTGAATGATAAAGTATCCCCCTCCCGCCCCTTTTACTGATGTAACACTGCTCACCTCAAAGAAGCAAGGTGGTGTTCAGGTGGATTGCAGAGAGGGACAATCTTCAGTGAGCATAAGGGAAAAACCTGAAAAACCTGTCGGGGGGGGGGGGGTCAGGGTTTTCATTGTTCTCACAGTAAGAAGATTGTCCCTTGCTGTGAGCTGTCTGGTCTCAAGACCAGATTCCACATCTGAGGGGAGGTGGCTTACACTAGGTAAAAGGGGCGGGAGGGGGATACTTGATTATTCAATTACTCTTGAACTACAACTCTGACAGTATTGAAATCACACTCTCCATGGCCCAAATACTATGAAGATTAATTGGAGCTGCTGTTTTTGGAAAGAGTTGCTCACGCCTCTGTCACTCAAAGAGTTACTTTTTGCCCCTAACTTGTCTGTTGCCATCTCCAAGGCATAATCTCAATAACAAATCTGTGTATGAGATATGTATAAATTGTTACAGCGCTAGAAAAAAACACACAAAATTTGGCAAAAATTTCCAGTTGAGACATTTTATTGAGCTTAGTATGTACAAACGTCTTTATACATATCTAGTGCACATGCACACAAGAGCCCAGCACTACATTCTTTTTATATGTATGCCCCAAATGGGCAAATTACAGAACTTCAGGTACAAACCAACAGCTTCATAGGGGGCAAATGAAAATTTCACTTGATTTAAATTGGGCTTGAACCCCTTAAGGACCGCCACTTGGCTGTGCAGCCTGCAGTTAAGGACCAAGGGGCATTTTTTTGCGCCATTCGATTCAGGGCTCCCCGAACGGCGTGCAGCCATGCATGCATGCACACACATACATAGACACTCATACACACACACACATACATGCACTCATACACACACATACAAACACACATTCACAAACTCACACTCAAACACGCACACATACATTCACAGACACATATACAAACACAAACAAGCACATTCACACATACACACCCACATACACATTCATACAAACACACACACACATAATCACAAATATATACCCACATGTGTGCAAACACTCATACATACACATATATACACAACTACACACACACCGACACACACACATACGCGCACATACGTACAGACACCCACATAAATGTATCCTCCTGTTAATGAAGAGGTTTGAGTAGAGGTTTGTTAGAGGTGTAATAATGATTTCAGCAAGCATGAATCCATATATTGTATCTCTTTTAATATACATAGAATTTGCAGATAAGAACTAAGTGTGCCATCTATTTAATCCCTTAGTGACATGTTAGGAGCATCATTGGTCAATTTGACTTAAGGACCCATGACAGTCCTCGCACGTCACTTTTTTATTCACAGTGCTCCCGCAGAAGCACTACTGGAGTCTGAAACTGACCACTCCTAGACTGGAGCAGTCAGTATCAGACCCACATTCGGCAAACCGACACAGGTGATCAATAGACTTGTGCAAATCAGTTCGGCCGGTTTCAGAATTCGGACGAATAAGAGTCATTAGGCGTCATTTGGGCCATCTGAAAGGAAAAAATTGTTCATTGTTTTAAAACCGAATTGAACAGTCCTGGTCCGAAATGTCGTAAAAAATTTTGGAAATTCTGTGACGACCACACACACACATGCAATACTTTCCCTCCATACTTTAACTCCCTCTCTAATCCAATTAGCTTCTTTGTTTCATGATGGGGGTTGGACTAATGACACGTCAGACACCCAGACAGCCTGCATTTCCTGTTAGTCTGTTGTTGGAGCTCAGAGAGAGCAGAAGGAGATAGAGAGTGTCCAGTTGTTGTGTAGGCAGGTAGCATAGGCAGGCAGCCAGCATTAGTACCTTATTACCACTGCAAGGGAGGGTCATCTTTGTTCCTGTGTAAAATATAAAAAAAATATTAGGAATTTGTTTTAATAGTTTTCAGAGTGACAAGGCTGTGTAGTCAGGTAGGCAGGCCTAGTACCTTATTGCCACCGCATGTTTTAAAGTATGTTAAATACGGCTGAATAATTCGGACTGTTGTCGAATTTTGTCTGAGTCTAACACGTCTGGTCTGAAATGCGGATCCTCCTAACGACAAAAAAAAAAAAATTGTCAGAAATCGAATTTTACCGGAAATGTTTGTTGTGCACAAGTCTAATGATCAGTCACGTTTGCCAGCTCACTGAATGAGATCAAAGCAATCCTTACGGGGAATCCACTCCACAGGTCATTAAGGTGTTAAAAACTTAAGCTCCACTTAATGCTTAGAACAGCCATATATCTAGCCCAAACCATTTGTAACCTGTTCCACCCGCTCATAATCATTATGTTGACTGGTTACAACAGTGTAGGTCAGCGGTTGTCAAACCTGCTCCAGGGACCACTAACAGGCCAGGACTTGAGGATTCCCCTGTTTGAGCACTGGTCAGTTAATCAAAATGACTGAATCTTTAGTTAACTACCTTTGCTTAGGGATGAGCTAAGGGATGAGGTCCTTAACCCCTTAAGGACCACTGACGTGGCAGGACCATCACACTGGTCCGGCACTTAAGGACCAGTGACGGTCCTGGCACGTCACATACTTTTACTCACCGCGCTCCTGTAGGAGCGCGGTGAGTAATACCGGGCACTGAAGTTGATCGCTCCAAGACCGGAGCGATCTCTTCCAGTGCCCCATTTGACGTGCCGCCCCACGTGATCAGTCACGTGGGACGGCACGTCAAAGATTCCTATGTGGTCCTTAAGGGACGGCACGCCCCGGGACCGCTGGTCCTTAAGGGGTTAAGGACTAGAGGGGTGTGGTTCACTTTGTTTTTCAATGCATTACACACCCCTCTGGTCATTAAGGGGTTAAGTTTGGTGATGCTTATTATTAGATTGGTAAAAAGACACCACAAATGTTAATCCTTTGAGTGCCAGAGCGGTGTGCAACACATTGCGCACCCCTCTGGCACTCAAAGGGTTAATCTTAGTTGTATTTCAAGTAGGAAGCAATGGCCAGTTTGCTGAAACATCCATTGAGTGAAACTCTCATATTACCCTTTTAGCACTTTGAATAAAATCTGCTCTATATGGGCATAGCTGGGAACTCTCTGGTTTTGCCCCGGAGACTCTAGATTTGTCCCCGTATTACCGGGTCTCCTGGGCAGAGGCTGATTCTCCGGATGTGGGGAGTTTCTTCTGAAACTCTACACATATCTGCTCCTTACCCCGTCTGTTTCTTCCATTTCTCCTCCTTCTTTCCCATTTCTGTGAAGCCCTGCCAATGCTTGAGATTAAGCCACACCCCTTTTATGCAAATTGTGAATGAATTAATTAATATGTTTATTTATATAGCGCCACAAGTGTACGCAGCGCTTTACAATTTAAGGGTTTAAACAATACAGGGTTACAGGTGCTTTGTAGAGTGAAACATTGTGTGGGAGGTCCCTGCCCGAAAGCTTACAATCTAAAGCAAATTGTGTCATATATCTCCCACAGCGGCATCAAAGTGAAAAGTTCCCAGGTACGCAGATGGGTACACTAAGGACTAGAATCATTTTGGGGCCGCCAACAGCACCACAGGAGACAAATACAAATTTTCATTGATTTAAATGAGAATTTTAACCCTTTGAGGTCTAGAGAGGTCCCCCTTGAAAACAAAATACACATTCATTGAACCATTTATGTGTCAGAGAGTTTGGATACCCCCTCTGACGCTCAAAGGTTAAAGTGAAGCTTTTAAACCATTGGAAAATGCTCTAGCATTCAAAGGGTTAAATCCCCATGTAAAGGGGCAGTAAACTTTTTTTTATGAAAACCTATATGTTCTAGAGCTTTTCCTGCTGAGTATAACAAGGACACCATCACTGGCTGTCAGTTGTTTTATTCAAAATGTATAACACTTCAAATAATCAGGAAGTGAATTTACTGTGTGTTTACTTCCTGATAGTTCTAACTGACTGCATGACTCAGCGGTTTATATCATATTCTGTGGAGAACTGTAAGTCATTGTCTTTCCTCTCAAATAGAATGTAACAGAATAACTAATTGGAAATTCACCACTAGAGGTCACTGTTAGTGTAAAAAAAACAAACAAACACAGACTTAAAGTGGATCTACCACATATAGAAAAGTAATGCTCATTAGTTAGAGCATTTAGCGAAAAAGTTAAACATGTTAGTAATTAAAAAAAAAAACACTGTTATCTGAGCAGAAATTCAAGTTTAAAAGGTGCCTAGCTGCCTGCTTCCTGCTTGCAGCACTGCCTCTGCTCCCGTCCCACTACCCAGTATCCTCCGATGACGGAGGCTTTCTTTCTCTAAGCTGGAGGGACTTCATTGGCAGAGATCAATATCTAGCCAATGAGATCGCTCCAGCTTACATACCTCCCAACATTTCAAATGGCCAAAGAGGGACACTTTTGTATTAGGTGCTGTACATGGGGGTGTGGCTGGTGGGCGGGACATTGCTGAAAATTTTTAAGCTATTTCATGACCTATTGACACTTCCGTGTGTAACCTAATATATGACTTATAACAAGACCAAAGTATTTTATTTACACAAATTAATTTATAAACATATACTGAAGTTTAAACAAACATTATTGTGAGTGTTATTGCTGTAGAGCAACATAATACATTTATATGCACAAAACAAAGTCTGGGTTCCTAAAAAGAGGGACATCAGGGTGGGAAAGAGGGACAGTGGGATTTGGGTCTAAAAGAGGGACTGTCCCTCCTAAAGAGGGACACTTTTGAGGTATGAGCTTATAGACAGACATCCTCCGTCATCAGAGGATGCTGGGTAGTGGGACGGGAGCAGCCTCTGTGAGGCAAGCAGCTTGCTGCAGTGGCAAGCGGAAGTAGGCTGCTGGGCACCTTTTTGCGCAGATAACAATTTTTTTCAAAAATTGCTAACATGTTTAACTTTTTCGCTAAATACTCTCATGAGCATTACTTTTCCATATGTGATAGATCCACTTTAAACTGTAATAACTCTGTAAATATGCACCTGGGAGTAGCCTTATTTTACACAACAGGAAAAGCCCTACAATATATATATTTCCATTAAAAAAAAAACTGCTTTAAATGAGTGGATTTTGTTTCCCCTTGGGTACATGTAGTTTGCCTCAGAATTGCTCTATTCCCTAAATCAGCCTTTGATTCAGTTTCGAATTGTCTCCTTCTTTAATGTGGTTTGCATACTAAGAAAATGGTGCAATTTTGGAGCAAACCTGCTGCACTGTAGGGGCCAAATAAATATGATCATTGATTTAAATGGGACTTTTAACCCTTTGAATGCTATAGAGGTCTACAGAGCAGCAATGGAGACCTCTTAAACATTCAATCGGTTAAATGCCCCATTTAAACTGAGATACAATTTGAGAATGTCTATTTGTTCCCTCTGTTGCAGTCGGTAAGGTCCAGAATTGCACCATGGTTTTTTACTAGATTGGCCTCAGTTCCTGTAAAATATAGAAACTTTATGGAGTATTGATTTCACAGTTATTGCTAGAAAAGAAAATATGAGATGATTCTGCAGATGTTTAGAAGACAGCGACAGGAGGAATCAAATTATCTTCAGTGTTTGCATTGTAAAACAGTACAATCTATTCTGTCAGTATTTTATTAAGATATACAAGGACTGCTGTACCCTTTTATAGCACAGATGTAATTTAATGAAGTGAAAAATGTTCAGAATCATTCTCACCTCTCAGATGTCTTCACAAAAAGCTAACTGTGATCCAGTAATGAATTTCTTATATGAAATATTCCTTATCTGTATATATACACTGCATTCAATATGAGCGTTTAGTCACATAGTATGGCCAAAGTATGCTTATCTTCAATAAGTGACTACAACCTAATTTTTCATGTAGTGATTATATGCAGGCAATATGCAGTATAAAGGGTTAATATTGAGTAAATATGACAACAACTGTGCTTTAGTTGCCATTTGTGTATGGCTATGTTCATATTTAATCCTTTGAGCACCAGAGGGGAACGCAAAGCATTGCAAAAGCAATGCTTTGCTTACCTCTCTGGCACGCAAAGGTTTATTAAGCTGCATAGACAGGGGATCATCTACTATGGCTTTTCACTTACACCTAGTGGTGGCGCTGCAATACAAACACAATAAGTGCCTCCTTGGGGCCCCACTTGGCCAGACGGCCCTGCAGCATTTATGTAGCGCTGTTGCGTCTAAACAAAATTAGATGGCAATTTCTTATTAGAATTACTGACTTGAGATAAAATATTTTTTTCTTTTAGGGCCTCCAAAAACCTAGTGCCTCCCCTGCCTTCACCTCATACATTTGTCCTCTGTTTAGGGTTGGTAGTTTGGTCAGTATTGTTTTTGGTCAGGGGAGGTTAGAGGTTTATAGTCAAGTGTAAATAGGTAGACTGCCTGCACACCCCCACCACCACCGCCACCACCACAACTTTACGACCTTGAATGCTAGAAACTGCCTCAACTCAATGCTCGGACCTCTCTTGCATCCAGCGGTTAAATGAGAAGGTGCTTATGAAAAATGCCTAAGGCAGCACTGCATGAGAAACAATACAACCCTGTACTATGTATTGTTCTTGTGGTAAAGGGAAGATATTGAATTGATTAACTTTATGCTCTGGGTTATCTTGGAAAACTGTTGCATTATGTGCCCCAGATCGCCTTGTAACATTGTGTTCATTTAAGGAATTTAAAACACATGGTTTCCACTTAGCTGGTGTTTTATCGACAAGGCCAATAAAAATTGGACTTGGGGCCCAATAAAAATAATATAATGGAGGAGGGAAGAGATTATATATAAGTACAATGTACAAAGGAAGTCTTCCAACAGCAAAGTGGATCTATCACACTATGGAAAGCTTAGTTTGTTATACAGAGAAATAAATTCTGCCTGTGTACTGTACTAGCCTATACTACTCTGTAAGATGTACCTTTAGAGAAATTAATATTTATGTTTTGATGGCACAGTGTGGAACTCTATGCCAATTCCCTGCATAATATTCTAATTAGCTATACTATTAGAATTGCCCCTATGATGAAGGCTATGTCATAGTCCAGACAATAATCAGCATAATGTGCCACCTACAAATAAACTTTAATTTCTAAAAATTATTTATATTACAAACAAATGGCTGCCACAAAATATAGGCTGCTTTTAATTGTTTTTAAAGGGATAGTAATACTTCAAAATTACTAATCCCTGTTTTGTAGCCATTAAAAAAAGAAGAAAAATGTCCCCAGTGGCATCTCTCAAACCCTTATGGTTTGAGAGATAACTGCTTACTAAGTTCGCCCCTGCCTGACGTCAGCGTTCTAGCTGACAGCAGGGAAATCCTCTCCTGGGATCAGTGGGAGGCTCTGCAGCAGAGCCGAGATCGAGTTAATGAAAAAGAAATACTTCATTTAAAAGGTCTTCTATGTGTGCTTGGTTTGCAAGCACACATAGAAGACCTTTTAAGTGAAGGATTTATTTTTCATTAACACAATCTCGGCTCTGCTGCAGAGCCTCCAGCTGATCCCAGAAGAGGATTTCCCTGCTGTCAGCTAGAACGCTGATGTCAGGCAGGGGCGAACTTAGTAAGCGGTTATCTCTCTAACCATAAGGGTTTGAGAGATGCCACTGGGGGCATTTTTCTTCCTTTTTTAATGGCTACAAAACAGGGATTAGTAATTTTGAAGTATTACTATTCATTTAAAATGATTTACAAATATCTTAAGATGACTGGTTCACATTAACACTTTGAGTATCAGAAAGGTACACAAAGCATTGCCTTTTCAATGTGTTGTGTACCCCTCTGGCACACAATGGGTTAAGAAAGCTTGCATTCTTTTTTTGTTTGTTACTTATAATGTAACCCTTTGAGTGGCACTCAAAGGATTAAATATCAGGGAGGTTTTTTTCCCAGTTGATACTGACAACATAATAACCTGAGAGAAATCTTTATGTTTAACCCATTGAGCGCCAGAGAGCTATACAAAGCATCGTGTTGTAATGCGTTGGATACCTCTCCTGCACTCAAAGGGTTAAAAATAACCTGTTAAAATCAGGAAATATTTTAACTACAACAGTATTTTATTCTTCCTATTTTGTTTGTGTACATGTAAGGACAATACTGGTGCCATACTGTGTACCACATGTAGCCATAATACTAACACAGGATGCGCAATGAATATGTAGTTTTACTTGAAAAGTAACAAAGGTGTCTTTCTTCGCCTTCAGGAGAGACTACAGTGGGACAGATTGCACAGCAATGCATCGGACACATCTCTAGCATCTAAGGGGTTAATAGTCTCTCCTGATGTTTAGGTTTCAAGAAAATCATACATAGGGGCAACAGACAGCCAAAACATCTTAAATAACACTTTGATTGCCAGGCGGGTATCCAACTCATTGCAAAGCAATGTGTTGGATACCCCTCTGGCACTTAAAAGGTTTAAGTAACTTATCATCTAAAAAAGGTTTACGTTACAATCTATGTACCTAAAACTAGCCAAAATGTTAGCAAGTGATTTGCAGTGCATGAGATACCTATCAAATATGCTAGATGTTAACTTTTGAGTTCCAAGAGGGTGTGCAATGAATTGCATTGCAATGGACTGCACGTATGGTGAACACATTTCAGTTCTGCCATTCAGAGATGCTTCAGAGAGAAGAGCGCACCACAGAGTTCTAACCACTAGAGGAAGAACTGACCATTGACTGCTGTGACAAATAGTGGTGCCTATAGTAGACTACAAGAAAATGTACATCAAGCCCAAGACCTCAGATTAGCATTACACTACAACAAAATTGCACTGCGGGTCCTGTTTGATGTCAGTATCAAAGCTCAGTTCTCTCTCTAGTGTTTAGAGCTCTGTCCGGAGGCCATTTTTCTGTAGCCCGACAGAGGCATCACTTTGTGATAGTAAGTCTATAGGCCATTCTTCTTATACTGTTTAGACTTCTACGTTCAGGAATCTTCATTCTGGGACATTGTACTGTCCCAGAAGGGGGTTGCCCAGAACAAGGGACAAACATTTAAAATCTAGGACTGTCCTGGACAATCCAGGACATGTGGTCACCCTAATTGCATGTACTGCTAGCACTTAAAGAGTTAAGTGCCAACAGTCTGCAGTGCTGTGCAGCTGGGGAGTCATTATTATTACAAAACACACTACAGACAGATACAAACAAATACAAAACATATGCAGACAATGCTCATGAGAGCCAGCAATCAGGGCCCTTGGGCACCAGCTAATTCAATAACACTCAGGAGACTGAGGAATTGTATTTACTGCACAGATCTACAGTTGTAATTAGCTAGCAGCAATACATACATGATTCTAGAAAGCTAATATACAATATATTAATGGGCCAAATTCACCAGTTGCTTTAGAAAATACTTATATATTAATAAAGACAAGAGGGGTATGCAACGCACTGCTAAGAATTGCACTGCACACCTGCTAGGTCCTTAATCAGTTAACCCTTTGAGTGCAAAGCAATGCATTGTGTACCCATCTGGCATTCAAAGGGTTAAAGGGTCAGTAAAGAGTTTGGGGAAGCAAAGACTGTCATCAAAAATCTTAGGACCCAGTAAAAATATAAAACCAGGGCATCCCACTCCACCTACTTCCTCACCACAAGTAAAAATATAAACACAGGACATCCCAATCCACCTACTGCCTCACCACAAATAAAAATATAAACCCAGGGCATCCCACTTCACCTACTGCCCCACCACAAGTAAAAATATAAACCCAGTGCATCCCACTCCACCTACTGCCCCATCACAAGTAAAAATATAAACCCAGGGCATCCCACTTCACCTACTGCCTCACCACAAGTAAAAATATAAAGCCATGGCTTCCTACTCCATCGACTGCCCCACCACAAGTAAAAACATGAAGCCAGTTCATCCCACTCTACCTACTGCCCCACCACAAGTAAAAACATGAAGCCAGTTCATCCCACTCTACCTACTGCCCCACCACAAGTAAAAACATGAAGCCAGGGCATCCCACTCCACCTACTGCCCCACCACAAGTAAAAATATAAACCCAGGGCATCCCTCTCCACCTACTGCTTCACCACAAGTAAAAACATGAAGCCAAGGCATCCCATTCCACCTACTTCCTCACCACAAGTAAAAACATGAAGCCAAGGCATCCCACTCCACCTACTTCCTCACCACAAGTAAAAACATGAAGCCAAGGCATCCCACTCTACCTACTGCCCCACCACACACACACACTATGTGACACACCAGCTTTTTTTCCACTGTCCCTGGTAAACACAGATCGACACATACAAGTCTGACACCCAGCCTTGTTAAGCTGGTAGCCTCACATCCCCACATATACTGCATGGTCCCTCCCCCAGCCTGGCTCCGCTGGTAGTCACAGTCCCCACATACATTATCTGCCTGCAAGCCTGGTTTCGCTGGGAGTCACAGATCCCTACATACATTGTCTGACTCCCCCCATCATTTTTTTCTGTAAGGAGTCAACAACTTGAACACTCCAAAACCATGCTGTCCTCCACTCCATTTCAGTAGCACCGTGGTAGACCAGATCCATGGCCTCTTCACCTCATTGCAACCTGGAAGTATCTGGTAACATAGTAACATAGTAACATAGGTTGAAAAAAGACTTGCTTCCATCTAGTTCAACCCTTTTCCTATTCCTGTTTACCATCGTTGATCCAAAAGAAGAGATTTCTCCCTGGATCAACAAGCCCTAACTAAATATTAATCCCAATACTAACGTACATAGCCCTCTATGTTATGCTCTTTTAAATAAGTATCCAGGCCCCTTTTAAAGGCATCTAATGTATTTGATAGCACCACCTCCTCAGGAAGTGAATTCCATACCTTTATTGTCCTTACTGTAAAGAAACCCTTCCGCTGTTATAGATTAAATCTCCTTTCATCAAGTTTAAGCGGGTGGCCCCTTGTCCTGTGTACTGGTAAGAGGGAGGCTGCAACGGAACTGGTTCACCATGGTGCTGCATGAAACAGAGCAGAGGACAGCAAGACTGTGGTGCACTCAACTTCTCTGATCCTCTAAATGAGATAGTGGATTCTGGCTTCCTGGGGACTCCAGGCACCCTACATTGCAGAAGCTTTGGTTATACCCCTGCACTGAGCAGAAATGAGCCCCCCTTCTTGGTCAGGCCCCATACATGTGTACTCCCTGTAACCCCTGATGGTGGCCCTGAGGAACTCATTGTAAAAGTTATATAAGTAATCTATGTGAATACATTTCACATAGCTTAAAAGTCTGCAATACTCACTCAGTACCTCCTGCAAACCTCCATAGTCAGCCAGGCTGGGTGACATCAGCACATCATTAAGTGCTACTGGAAGATATTCTCCATTAAAACTCCTTGTTGGAAAATTCACCAACAAAGGGCTTCAATGGAGAGACTGTTCATTTCCCAGAATCACTCAGTAAAGTGTTGACATTATCAGCCCTGCAGAACATGGACATTTTCAGGAGGGGCTATTGCAGAATTTTATAATAAGGAAATATGCCATGGCTTTCTAGTAATAGTATCCTATGGGAATGACACTGCCTACATGCCTCACATCACAACGGTGTGTTCCAAACGTCACCGGCCTAAGAATGGCCCCTGCACAACAGCGGAATTTAAAATGGGTGTCCATTAAGGTAGAATAGGGGGTGTTGTACACCCCTCTAGTGCTCAAGAGGTTAAACATATATATAAACTGGATGACAGAATAACATTACCTCCAATGAGGTTTCTTTCTTTTGGATGATACAATGCGTTGGAGACTCCTGTACATCCAATAGATTTGTGACCTTGTCATAAAAAGAAAAATGGGACAATTCTGAAACAGACCAACTGCACCATAGGGGATAATTACAAATTCCTGTTTATCTAAAAATGTGCCTTTAACCTCTTGAATGCTATAACTGCTTCCAGCTCATTATTTTGCAGTGTATTGAAAATCATTCTAGCATGCAGGGGGTTAAAAGTTTAATTTATTGAAGACCAACAAATTACTAAGCCCAGATGTGGCTAAATGTTGTTAAAGTGGAACTATTACTTTAAGAACAGTTTTGCATATTAACTAAAAAGTAAACATTTTTTTTTTCTTCAGATGCACGGTTTTCTTTATTTTTTAATTTTTTAAGTTGGTCGTCCTTTTCTATGCTCATCTGAACCTGGTGGTGCTCAGGAACACCTCCAGTTATCGCAACAGAAATAAATAGCGTTTTGTTTTTGTAACTACTTCATTCATTATGGGTATCTAACGAATTGTAAAGCAATACGTTAGATACCCCTTTGTCATTCAAGGGGTTACGTGAAATTGGGTGGCACTGCTCACCTCTCTGGCATTAAAAATATTAAAAACTAGTTATTAACTAGGGTCCCCTGTGCCTGGAGCATTCCCCTTGTTATATAAATCCCACTTCTGGTATAGTTATGTTCCGTATGGCACTCATTGCTCCAAAGATAGAGGCAAGTGACCAGGGGGACTGACTGGAAACCGAGTGAGGTAAGAAGTCCACTAAGGAAGTAACGGAGGGTGACCTGGACTGAAGGTCAGATCCAGTCAAGGCTTGAATCCGAGAGCCAGGAGAAGCCTCCATTCCACGTAACCATTACCTTGGGGGATGGGTTTTGACAATCCTTGTTATTAGGTTGTGCTGTTCTAATCATCTATTTTTCTACATATGTGATTGGGAGTCCACATGACTGCTTATGAGAACTAGCTGCAGAACCATACTGAAGTGCCAATCAACTTGGATCTATAAATACTTAAGTGGACAATAATATATTTATGTCAACTTCATAAATATTTTCCAACAATTTTTTTTTTTAATATTGATATCAGTTCAGTATATGTTTTTAAAGAATCCCTATTGTTACTGTATTGATGATTATTGCCAGTTTAGATGGGTGAGTGCCTAAAACAGTGAAACTTGGATGGAGAAGCAAATAGTGTAGATATGGCTCTATGATTACTGGAAAGACAGTGAAAATTGGCTGATGAAGCAGATAGTGTGTGTGTATATATATATATATATATATATATATATATATATATATATATGTTTCTATAGCTAACAGAGGAACAGTGAAATTTGGCTGAGGAAGCAGATATTGTTTGTACTGTTCTATTGTTAACAGAGGAACAGTGAAACTAGACTAGGGAAGTAACCAGCACCCAGGATAGGCACCTTCTTCTTTTCAGTAAAGATTTGCAAAAAAGTTGAAAGTATACTATTATTATTTAACCCCTTGGATGCCTGAGAGGTCTCAAATACATTACAAAGCAATATGATGGAGAAATCTCTAGCATTCAAACAGTAAAGGTATCACAACATAAAAAGCACCAGAAATAGATAAAACATAACTTGATGCTTTGCTTTCTTTCTGAGAGGGAGAAAGGACTCCCCTATATGGCAATTAAGGAGTTAATCAATTGAGTTTTTTTAACACCCTGAGAGTACCAGAGGGGTATGCAACACATTTCAGAGTAATGCATTGCACACCACTCCCGCATTCAAAGGGTTAAACACACACACATATATATACACACACACACACACACAGTTTTTTATTGAGACACCTGCTGGTGTTCCCTGGCTTGCTTAACCCTTTGAGTGCCAGAGAGGTATGCAACACATTGCTTTGCAATACATTGTGTACCCCCCCGGCACTCAAAAGGTTAATCTCAGACAACTATACAAAAGGTCAACTAAGTTCAACTTCTAGATTAAAAAAATAAAGGAAATGATGCATAAAGTATAGTGTAAAGTAAAGGTTCATTTTTATTTCATAGTCACAAGTGATAGGTCCTTTAGAGGAAAGAAATGTAAGAAAATGAGAACATTCAGGGAGGATGTATCTCAAGTTGCTCAGATTCACATTTTCTTAAACAACCTAAATTAGAATTTACACTGGTGGATTTGTACAGTCACCTCCTTGTCTCTTCACTCTGCCAGCCTCTCTTTCTCCATCTGTTTTGATCACTACTCTCACTGCCTCTCACTGTTGTTGTCTCTCAGTCTGTCCATTTCAGCTTCTTGCTTCTGCTTTCCTACTCACAGTCACCACTCAGTGTCACTCTCCATATCTCTCCAGTCATTGTCAGTCTCTCACGTTCTCTCTCACTGTGTCTTGCAAATATTTAAAACACCCAGACACATTCTACTTTTTCAGGGTTAGAGTAGGTATATATATATGATCCTTCTGTTCTCCACATTTGATTTGTACTATTTAATACCTCTGTATGCCTATGTACAGCACTGCGGAATTAGTTGGAGCTATATAAATAAAGAATCACGCACACACACACACACACACACACACACACTCCATATAGAAAACCAGTCTCACATGACTTACATACCAGTTGAAAAATTAATAAAGGTAAAATACTGCTGGGTCAACAGTTTGTTGAGCATTTGGACCCCTTTAGTAAATCAATGCATTGGAAGCCTTTCTTCTGTCATTCAAGGGATTAAAAGCTCCATTTAAATTAATGGGTATTTGGGGAGGTGTCATTTGGCCTCTATGGCAGAATTGTTCCACTTTATCCTGTATTGCGGTTCTTTTGCTTCTTCAACGTTTTTCTTGATGCACAAGCCCCAGTGCCCTTTTTCTTACACATGTACAGCTCCAGAATCGTACAATAAAGTTATTCTACTGAGTGGGGGAGATGAACTGGAGACTGCTCTAGCACATATGGGAGAAACCCTTTGAGTGCTTTGCAATGTAATGCACAACCCGATGGCACTCAAAGGGTTAAAATACCCATTTAGATTAATGGGAAATATTATTTGTCCCCTGTAGTGTATCTTATTTACTCCAGATATGCTCCACTTTCTCTGTGCATATAGTCCACTGTTTCTTTGCAGACCTTTGGATATTTTAGCACGTTTCTCTTAGCAGACAATAAAGAGGATTTTCATACTCTGTGTGGCCTTAGATCTGAATTGGACTACATCTTTTATACATCCTTCCAATCTATTAAATCTATGCAAATACAATTTACCTTGTTGTTATCTTCAATAGATGACGATGATAAGTAAACATTGCAGCACAAAAGATGTTGCATCATATCTCTCTAACAAAATCAAGCAGGTGTTACAAGAGGTATAAAGTTGAAGGCTATGTCAATAAAATGTTCACTGTGAAATTAGCCAATAAAATCTGCACCTGTGTCTCTTAGTTTCTCCTACTATGATACTATTGTGGACTTACCTTTGAAATGCATTATGCTTCCCCTGTATTTTATATCTATAAATATAAAAGAAGAATTTGTGCCTGCCAAAACACACCCAGGGGCAGCAGTAAGGAGGAGTCACTGCTCCCATTGGGTGATTCACTGGGGGCGTGAAAATCATGCAGGGAGTTGGCCTGCCCACCACTATCCAACAAAACTTACAAAAAAAACGAAATGGCTGCCACTCACTCCTACATCACAGACACACTCACAAGCCACACATACAAGCCCCACACAACTTTGCCCTCACTTTATTCACAAGCCCTACACACACACACACACACACACACAAGCCACACACCCACACAGAAGCCCCACACACACCCACACACACAAGCCAATGGAACCTACACAAACACCTCCTTCCTGATGCACCCATCTCTCTCTCCATCATTCTCTCATTCTCTGCTCCATAGTGCCTCCGCTATTAACCCCTCAGCTGCCTGCCTTCAACTCCACATGCGTCTTCATCGCACCACAAAACACAGAGCACTCCATATGTTTGTGACCTGACCTGAGGGAGAAACTGCACTCTTTGAACCGGGACACCCCCAACGACACTGCCAGCTTGAAGACTGTCCTTATTATACATCTCCACACTCAGTGCTGCCACTCCTGCCCCCTGTCACCGGCTCCTGTCCTCAGTGAATGAACTACATCTCACAGGCTTCTTCCTGTCACTGGCTCTTGTCAGCTCTGAACTTACAGCAACCACCTCTGCAAGTTCGGAGGTGACAGGAAAGAGCCTGGGAAATGTACTTCATTCACTGAGGACAAGAGCCGGTGACAGGGGGTGGGAGTCGCAGTACTGAGGAGCCTGGCTCCCACTACCTCCAACTACAAGGGCCTTGACGGCCTTGGGTGACGTGTACATACCTGGAGGCCGCCAACATGCAAACAAAACTAGTCTGTGCGGTGTCCCGACAGAGAGACACAGGTATGGCAGGGAAACAAGCAGACCCCTGGGGACGCCTGCTGTGTGAACTTTGTTGCGCTCTATCTTCACCTAAATTACATTTATTGCACTGATGGATCATCCGACCAGAATGCTCAATATCCATAGCTCTGCTCCGGCCTCCCTCTACCCTTCTATGCATGAAGCACGCAGACAAGGGGGGACAGAGAGGCTGGAGCAGCACTCTGGATATTGAGCATTCTGGTCGGATGATACATCAGTGCAGTAAATGTAATTTAGATCATAAATGGTTCTCAAGTGGGACACAAAATTGTTTAATACATGAAAACATGTGCAACGCCACCACTGAATGAGAGGGCCAACAATACAGTCCGCTGGGGCTCACATCATGTGGAACTCCGCATTGCTGCCACACAAATGGAAGCTGCCACATCTTGGGGAGCCGAGGTTGCAACCAAAGGCACCAGTGTCTTCTGTCCTTTGCCCCCTTACAGTGCTCTCCTCATCCTCCCTTTATCCACACTATATCAACCCCCCAGCTGCTCCCACTGTGGTCTGTATGTATATATGTATGTATGTATCTATCTATGTATGTGTGCTTCTCTATGTATAATGATATGTACTGTACGTGTGTGTATGCATCTCTATGTATGTATCATAATATGTAAGTGTGTATGTGTGCATCACTATCTATGTATGATGATATGTATATATGTGTGTGTGTGTGTCTGTGTATGTGTGTATCTCTGCATGTATGTGTGTGTACACTCAGTATAACAAATTACACACCCTACGCAACACATTTCTATCCACAAATTCAACCTAACTGAATATAAGGGGGGAAAAAATGATGGGCAACGCAGTCCCATACTGCTAGTAAATCTATACAACAAAAGGCAGAGGACGGAATTTTTTGGAGGCTTGCTGAGGAGGCCTTCATCCTGCAATGGATTGACAACGAGTGATAATTATATATCTCGCTGAGAATGTGAAAGACACTCCTGGATTTTGTGAAACAATCTGGTGATTTATTATGAGACTGGTTATATTTCAACTCCTTATTGGAGCTCTTATCAATGGGTTACCAAAGGCTCTAGTAAGAAGACAAAATGTTGACCAGCTCCCAATAAATCATTGAATTGTTTACTGAGTCCCAGAGTTAGGCCCCTTTCACATGGGTGACATCAAAGAAGCGATGCTGTGCTGAATCAGATCAGGATGGAGCATGTTCAAAAAAGGATTACCAGTTTTATTAAAAGAGGGCACTTTTGATCCCTCCTTTAACCTTTTGAGTACCAGAGGGGTATTAAAAAGCATTGCTTCACAATACTTGGATACCCTTTTGGCACATCCTATATAATAATTCGCTAGGATGTTTGTCAGAAGCCGTCATGTACACCAGAGACTGCTCGAATGCTCAGAATGCTGGGAGTTTTGTGCTGGGAGCATTCTGTGTAGAATGCTGGGAATTTTGTGATGGGAGCATTCTGTTCAGAATGCTGGGAGTTCTGTGCTGGGAGCATTCTGTGCGGAATGCTGGGAGTTCTGTGCTGGGAGCATTCTGTACGTTCGGGCAATCTCTACAGCACATCGCGTGAGTGACGGCAGTAAGCAGACCAGGACCGGCCTTTTAACCCTTTGAGTGCCAGAGGGGTATGCAATGCATTGCAAAGCAATGCATTGCGTACCCCTCCGGCACTCAAAGGGTTAACATCTCACAGACCTTGGCTCGTGTACACGGGCTTTTACATTAGTAGGTTAATAGAAGTAAAAGATAAGGAAAAAAAAATTTAATAAAGTAAAAAATAAAGGGGGTACCTCCACCCCACTTTTGAAGTAAAATGACAACAAAATAAATTGGTATGGGGTACGTATCCCGTATTAATTCATTATAAAATAAAGCCTAACAAAAAAAAAGAGACATTGAATCAAATCAATATGGGATTTGGGAGGGCCATATTGAATCATACACTGGACAAGTAAAAAAAAGAAAGAAAGAAAAAATAAAATGGATTCAGATTCCAGAGACCCCATATCAACCTGAAAAAAATCCCAAGGAAAGGGCTTTATGTCCTTCATTATTATAGTAACTGCACAAAGCAAACAAAACTAGTCAAAGTTCAATATTTTACTGACGACTTGAACAGTAACATATCAAACCTCGCTAACTTTTGGAACATTATTAACCCTTTGAGTGGCAGAGGGGTAAGCAACACATTGGTATGCAATGCAATGTGTACCCTTCTGGCAATCATGAGGTTATAAATATTTTCAAACCCCCCCCCAACCATTTTCACCCCCTCAACTATAAAACAATGCAATGCTTCATATTAATAGCTAATACATGCAACAACTACTTCTGTGGGTGTGCCACCTTCCTAACTACACAAAATAAAAGTAATTGTGATCCAACAGCACTACTGAATTCAATTTCACGCCAGTATCCAATAGTGAAATATCTGGCCACCTAACCAACCACAAAATCAGACTGCAATCTGTGTCTGACCAACTGCCAGCAATGTTACTAAAGCTCAGTGCCTCAGTCACTGTACATGCCATTGTACCCCTTTTTAATGTTTCCTTGTCATCCGCGTATATGCCCAAAGCCTGGAAAGTGATTAGACTTGTACCTATACACCGAAGTGGTGATAAGAATATTTTATCAGGTTACAGACCAATATCTTTACTCAACACATTATCTGGAAAATATGTCCAAAAGCATCCTTGTAAATATTACCAACTGTCCAGCTCTTTCACTGTGCGTCAATCAAGCTTTTATCCAAATCACTCAATAGCCACAGCCCTCCTAAAATTGTGCAATGACATCCAGAGTGACATAGAAAATAGCAAATTTACTAGAGACATTTTCCTAGGTTTTACAAAGGCCTTTGATAAAATAGGACATAATATTCTGATAAATATGTGCAATAGTTCAGGATCGGGTAAACCTTCTCTAAACTGGTTCCAATCCTATTTATCACACAGAAGATAATGTGTGTCAATTGCTAAAAATATTTCCCTAATTAAACCTCAGCCCAGTTGGACTCCTACAAAAACTTGGTATGTGGTTTGACCCCAACCTCACTTTTGTTCTTTACTAAAATAGGTGCTCTGTTTAGAAATAAATCCTGTTGAATGTCCCTGGTAACATATGTTAATCTTTTGAGTTCCAGAGAGGTACACAAAGCGTCATTCTCCATACTACCTATAACCTCCACTCCTCTGCCAGCAACTCACTAAGTATTCCACACTACAAGAAAAAAAACAGTCAATCAGCATTCTCCTTAAAGGGATAGTAATGTTTCATAATAAAAACAGCTCCAATTAATCATCATAGTATTTGGACCTTGGAGAGTGTTATTTCAATTCTGTCAGAACTGTAGTTCAAGAGTAATTCAATGACAAAGTATCCCCCTCCCGCCCCTTTTACTGATGTAACACTGCTCAGCCAGAGCAGAATGGAGGTTCCCAGGTAGATTGCAGAGAGGGACAATCTTCAATTAAGATAAGGGAAAAACCTGAAAGACTTGTCAAGGGGGGCAGGGCTTTCATTGTTCTCATAGGAAGTAGATTGTCCCCTTCTGTTATCTGTCTGGTCTATGGACTGGATTCCACATCTGAGAAGAGATGGCTTACACTAGGTAAAAGGGGCGGGAGGGGGAAACTTTGCTTGTGAATATCTCTCAAACCATAAAGGTTTGAAAGATAAGACTTATATTGTTCTTCATGTTTTTTAATGCCTACAAAATAAAATAAAGGTAAAACGAACTATTACTATCCCTTTAAGAGCTCCAAAAGCCTGGGCTAACCTACATGAAACAGCATGCAATTGTATGTAAAATGTAATGTATATATATATATATGTGTGTGTGTGTGTGTGTGTGTGTGTGTGTGTGTGTGACTGAAAATACGTAACTTTTTACTGTAAAAGCTCTCCAGGGTATATTTGTAAACACAGGTAAAAAGCTTTCTACATAAATAAACAAATATAATACATAAATAAACACATTGTTTACTCCAATTTACTAAACTTTTATATTGATTCATATGTTCCATAACTTTGCATGTGCTGTCTTTCAGCAAGTTGGCAAGAGCAATTTTCCTTTGCACAGTAAATTGTTTCCCCCTCCTGATGAAAAGCAGCACATGCAATATCATATATCGAGTTCTGTCAATATATGAAAACGTTTACATATGTACATCAGGGATCGTTACAGAATCCTCTTTCATATAAGAACAAGATGTAATTCAGTATTAGTTTTTACATCAGCTTCTTGAGAACCAAAGGGTTGTGCAAGGTATTGATTTTCAATGTGTTGCACAACACTTTGGTGTTCAGTGGGTTAACTAAACGATATATAATTTACATGTAGAGGATTTATTACATTCATTTGGTGCCAGAGAGCTCGCTAAAACATTGCACTGAAAGCTTATCTGGAACACACACACATACACACACACACGTGTGTGTGTGTGTGTGTGTGTGTGTGTGTGTGTGTGTGTGTGTGTGTGTGTGTGTGTGTGTGTGTGTGTGTGTGTGTGTGTGTGTGTGTGTGTGTGTGTGTGTGTGTGTGTGTGTGTGTGTGTGTGTGTGTGTGTGTGTGTGTGTGTGTGTGTGTGTGTGTGTGTGTGTGTGTGTGTGTGTGTCTCTCTCTCTCTCTCCTCACATTCAAAGGATTAACCAGCGGCTGCAAATTAGATCAAAGGAAATGTTTCCATTGTGTATTGTCTAATTGTGACATTGTAACACAATAAAGGATACTCTTCCCAGTGAAGCTGATAAGAGAAGTTTCAAACTAGATTGGAAATTTTATTTAATTCAACCCATCCCATGCACTAATATAGCAGCTCTGTCTGTGTAACAACAACACTTTTTTGAGCTCTTGCGTGCAGTTTTTAAAACGATTATCAGTGGATTATTCCGTGGTTCTATAATAATATCACTGATTGAAAGTACAAAAATGACAGCCAGAATGATCTACTTGGCCCTCAACAGGTCAAACACCCTAAATATTAATAAAAGCCCATAATTTTACTAAAGGGGATTCATTTTCCAATATAGAAATGTGGATTTGCATATTTTAGCATTAGCAATAAATAATCACAAAATGACTGATAACACAACTATTATGTATATTTTATATGTTGTTTATTTTTTGTTTTTTTTTATAATGTCTAATATAAATTGCTATTAGTTTGAGAACATATCACTGAAAATTGACATTTTAGAACTAATATTAACGCATTTTTTGTGTTTTACCATCATTGCAAAGCGTTGGCGACATTCAAGGGGTTAATTTACTAAGAACAACTGGGGCAAACCAACTGATCCATATGCTAGGGTTAAAACCCACTGAAATCAATTGTCATTCTGGGGACTTTTCTTATCCCCTCTGGTGCAGTTGGTTTGATCCAGGATTACCCCAGATCATTTTAGTAAATCAGCCTTTCCATGTTTCAGTTAACCCTTTAAGTGTCGTAGGGGCATGCAAATCAATGCGTTGGATTGTTAAATGATATTATAACGTTTGGTCCAGACGTAAACAAACGGTGTCGTCATGTGAAGCTGAAATGTCAGATGCTTAGTAAACGTAAACATATTGTTAATGATTCTTAGAATTTTAAACTAATTAGGAAACCACACTCGTGCAATGCACATTATTAACTTTGTCCTAAAATCGTCTTGATTGTGACTCATTCAATAGATCAGTTTAAATTCTTGTATAGTAATATATTTGTGTCAGAACTGTGATTTTCGTATTTATATTTAATAACCCTTATTTTTAAAGGCAAAATAAGGCAATTGTTGGGAAAATAAACAGTAGCATAGGGGAATATAGAAAAAAAAAAATCTTAGATTTAACCCCTTGAGTGCCAGAGGGGTATCCAACACATACCCCTCTGGCACTCAAAGGGTTAAACCGGGCGACCTCTTTAGCAACCAAGGAGTTAACAAGCCATGAATCAATTTACTTTTTATATGTCACCTACAGGGCTACCGTTGTCTTCAAAATGACTCTACCTGCCGTTATACATAATAATCCCCATCATTCCTATTTAATACTGAACTAAAACCAATTAATAGTGTGATGTTTAAAATATTACATAAAATAAAACATTTCTTAATCGATCAATGCACAGTGGCTCATGTGAAAGCAGATTTACTTAATAAACCAGACTGGAACAGTTGTAATGTCTTGGTGTAAATTTGTGTGGAGGTGTATCATGCTCCTGGGTAGCGTAACATCAATTACAGTAATGAATAAAGATCTCATATGAACAGTGTAAGGACATTATGTTCAAAAGAAAATTGAAATAATATTGGGGGAATCCATGTGGACAATATGGGACAAATACGGTTTCCCAGTGGTTTAAATTGTATTTAATCTCCTGAACGCTAGAGAGATCTCGCAATGTGTTGAATACATCTACAGCATTCAACGGGTTAAAATCGTATCCTAATCAGGGTGAGATTGGGTAATCTGTATTTATGCCCTGTGGTGCAGATGTCTTGCCTCACATTTACGCCACTTTGTTTTAGCACAGGGCCCTTTAAGTGTGGACAGAGTACATATCTGGAGCCCACTGAATACCCGTTCATATAGTTCGCAATTTACAGATAATATCTAAAATTTATGTTCCTGGTTTAAGTGTAGAAAACAAAATGGTTGCGTCTGTAGAATGTTTTATTTCATAGACCCGCCTATTTTGTTGGAGTGCATCTGTCTCTGTATAAATATATTTGATTTTCTGGTAATAATTACAGAAATTATGGTGATATTCAGAGATTCAAGGAGAGAGAGAGATTATAAGAAAACTGGGGAACCGAAGCTTCCTGAAGAGCTTCTCCAACGTTCCCCGACAGGGGGCGCAGGAGGTTTATTATAATCTGATTCCTGTAGCCAGAGAAATATACAGTAAATTGTTTCACTTTGTAACTGTTTCAATTCCGGATACTTTTGATGGTTTACATTTATAATCCAGTTCAATTCGTTTATTCTAAAATTTTAGAATGCAACAGATGGATTTAAGACAAAGAGACTCTGCAACTGACAGTTCTAGAAATTGTACATTATCAGCATTAGTATTTTGGACATTTAGCTTAGGTTCAATTAACCAGGTTAACAGCAACTCCGGTTTTAACCCTGTACGGAGCGGAGACGTACAGCGTAATGCATTACAATCCTCTGGCCGTTACAGAAGGTACATTGTAGCTGTTGAAATAATGTTGCGAGGCAGAACTGAAACAATAATTTAACCCACAGAGAAACAGGAGGTTGTGCAGCGCATTGATTCGAAATGCGTTTCGCATCCCACTGGTTCTCAGGGGGTTAAGGATTAAGCACCCACACAAGACCCATATATACACTGATTAGCGGAGTATTTTCTGCAAACTTTGCTGCAAACTATTATATTGCTGTATCTAGCCAAAATGAGTATAACAGTAGATACGTGTAATCCTCTGATGTTCACTTTAACCCTTTGAGGGCGGGAATGCGTTGCACACCCCTCTTATTGTTAGCATTCCAATACTGTATATAGTGTGTCAGTCACTATCTTACAGTCGTCTGTATTTAACCCCTTGGCTTCTAGAATACTCTCCAGTGCACTGCGAATGGGTTAATAACGTGTCAATTGGAGGCATAGGTTTACTCTATATAAAATAAATAGTCAGTTACAATTCTTACCCATTTACTTATGTGCATGTATCACTTGAACCTGTCGTACACATTGAGACTCAGTTCTGGAGCAAACCGCTTGCACCATAAATAATAAATAACTATTCCACAGATGCCTGATGATTTAAATGGATGCTATTAACCCATTGTGTGCTACATAGGTTTACAACGAATTACAAGCCAATGCGTTAAGATAGCATTCAAACAGTTAAAAACCCCTTTTAAGTCAAAGTGGATTTTTATCTGTCCATTGTAG
The DNA here is from genome assembly GCA_037306005.1 of Rhinophrynus dorsalis. NCBI lineage: Eukaryota > Metazoa > Chordata > Amphibia > Anura > Rhinophrynidae > Rhinophrynus > Rhinophrynus dorsalis. The sequence goes on along the minus strand of CM074723.1, from coordinate 430,156,662 downwards.
TGCAGATGGTTTGTCCAGAATTGTCAGAATTCCTCATATTGGATAAGTATCCCTGTTTAGTGTTTTTTTCATGGATACTGAATACAAATTTATGAAAAATATATTATTAGTGTTTCATTTTTACATGGTAACCCTGAAGTAATATATCCCAATATGTATTAAGAAGAAAAATATCCTCCAAATTGTCGGCATCATAACTACGCCATATAAATAATATCCCTCTCAAAGAAGTATCATCCTTAGCTGCATCTTAAACACAGAGTTAAGAATTGCAGTGACAAAAGGGCATTGTATTTCACAGCTATGTTTAGTGTTACTTGCTATTATGTACAATGCGTTATAGAATTGCATGTTGGGGGTAATTATTTTTATTTGTTTTCATTTAATTTTTTTTATCAGAAATAAACTAAACTAAATGTGTTCCAAATTCTTCCAAAACTGATTTAATATAGATAATTATAGCCATACTTTAGGAGTGGTGTGTGTGATGTGGTTAAATAATATGTTGAATATGTAGAAAAGGGATGAGAGAGATAGATTGAATCGTTAATGTATCATTGTAAAAAAAAAAGGTAATACATAGTATGTTTTTATTTAAGTCGATATTTCAACATAAAGTAAGTGTCTTCATCAGGGCTAGCGAAAACACCATAAATAGATAGATACTAGATAGATAGATAGATAGATAGATAGATAGATAGATAGATAGATAGATAGATATAATACAGGATAGACAGAAACAGTCATAGATAAATTAATAGAAGCAATTTTAGATAAAAGAGCAAGAGAGAGAGAGAGAGAGTTCTCGCATATTAGAAGGAGTTGTTTATTGGATATGCAAAATCTATTGAATGTCACAAAAGCGTATTGTGGAACAAAGGCGAGAGAAGGCATTGAGAAGCAATGGTTAGGATACCTCTCTGGCATGCAATGGGTTAAATAGCCAATTTTGATCAATGGGGATTAGGGAGATGTGTATTTGTTCACATTATGGTGCACAGAACACACAGCCCTGTGAGTTCTCTATACACCCGCTCTATGATGGTGGAAGCTCGGTACCATTTTGTTGGATTTATAGAAGGATATCAATGAAACATGCACGTACACAATGGTTTTATTGCAGAGTAAACACGTCCAAGCCCTTTTATTTAGAATAAAGCCGGCCATGTGAGAGCCGTGCTACTGCTGTGTGCAGATTAAGCAGAGTGTGAGCAGTGAACTCCATTTCTGTGCTAGAGAATAAAGCTGACATAAAATGGCTGCTGCACTGCACACACCGGTGCCTCTCTCCTGCAGGCCCCCTCCGCACACAGGCCGCCCCTGGCTGCGTTTTACACACATCCTGACTGGGGAGGAGGAAAATGCTTCTTATTATCTCCGCGGCTGGTGTACTACGTAAAAGTGGTGCAATCCTGGGGCAAGTCAATTTCCACTGAATTCAGTGGGACGTTTAACCCTTTGAATACCAGAGAGGGCTTCAATTCGTTGCTTAGCAATGCGATGGAGACCTCTATAGCACCCATTGGGTTTAACCCTTTGAGTGCCAGAAAGGTATGTCACGCATTGATTCGCACCCTCTTACACACAAATCCAGTTTCAATCAATGGGCATTCCGGGGAATGTTTATTTGTTGTGTAGTAGTTTTGTTCAAGAATTGCACCACTTTCATTAACCTTTTAAGGTATGACCGGGTTGGGGAGTGAGCAATGCATTTAGAAACAAATTATTTCATACCCGTTGGTCCTTAAAGGGTTAATATGTCATCCTCTCTGACACGATCTCACTGCAAATTTCCCGTAAGAGGGGTAGGCAACATGAGTTCCTCCAGCTGTTGTGAACTACAAAAACGGCTGTGGGAGGACGATGGGTGTTGTAGTCCATGACAGCTGGATGACCTCAGATCGGCAACCTCTGCAGTAATACCGCTTGCCTTAATACTTCCACTGTGCGCACAGGCAGGATACTAATACACTAGGGGATATATGTGTTTGCAGAGAAAAGTGGAACCACCATGAGGCAAACCGACTTCCCAAAATAGGGTAACTTAAATTCTCCAAAATTCCTATTGATTTAAAGGTGGGATTTAACCACATCAATGCTAGAGAGGTCATACGCAATGCTTTGAAGACCCCTCTAGCATTCAAGGAGTTAAATACCCCTTTAAGTCATTGGGAATTGGGGGGGGGGGTAATTGACCACCCTCATGGTGTAGTTGATTTGCCTCGATCTCGTTTTGTGTATAAGGACAAGGAATCTGGAGCAATTGCAAACATAATTCAATAAATAAATAGTCTCTTTGATGGCAGCAGATATGTCAATTATAGTACTGATGACTGAAGTAATTGCGGCTGGCCCAGACTGGTGATTGATTTACATGCAATGCTGGTGCAAAAGAGCTTCTGCAGCAGTCGTATGTTTCTGTGGTATTTCATCATCTCTCTCTCTCTCTCTCTCTCTCTCTCTCTCTCTCTCTCTCTCTCTCTCTCTATATATATATATAAAACAAGTAAATAAATATTAACCATTTTTTTGTCAGGGAGGCCTTGCAATAATCTTACACCATTGCCACCTTGCCCCTACTTCTAGGAACATGATTGATAGATCACATTCGCATTATTTCAAAATAATTTCAAACTAGAACCTTTGCAACCCTATATATTTAACTGATATATTTGAAGGCCCAGAAAACAGTACAAATAGGGCAGCTGGACCCCTGTATGTGGTTTAGTGTTCCCTTGGTTAGTCATTCTGCATTTCAGCTAACAGGTTCTGGTACGATCACAATCAACGCACTGATATCTCCCTCTTCATAATAAAAGTCAATAAAAAACAGACGATGGCTCAGTGTTGTTTTGCTTGTGTAATCATCCCTCTGGCATTCTCAAAGTTAAATTGTTATGAACCCTTTAAGGGCAAGGGGATGTGGAATGCCTTGCATTTCAATGCGTTGCACATCCCTCCTGTTCCCCAAAGTGTTAAGGCTTCCAAATCTTAAGACAGGCCCCAGTGCGGGCCGAAATATCGCTATAATAAATCAGCATTTATTTCTCCTACAAGACCTGTGAGTGCGATTTGTTCCCTTGATCTTGAAACTGGCACCTAGGCAAGTTTTCAATGAATTTCCAGCGAGTGTTCTACCACACACACGTTTTTATATATATATATATATAGACAGATAGCTACAAATGTATATATATATATATATATATATATATATATATATATATATATATATATATATATATATATATATATATATTAAATATAATCTCAAGTATGGAAGCTTACATACGTGTGCGTGTGTAAACCGTATTTGATTGACCCTGATAAGTAAAGAAGTGTCAGAGCTAGGCTTTCAGTAAACTGAATGAACAAAGATAGAATAACGTTGTTTTAACCCAGCTTTCTCTGACAATAAACTGTTACTAACTGGGATTGTTATAATATGCCCTTTAAATAAGATCAAACAGTATTAATGTATTTATGTATCTATTTATTTAAGTGGAGAACCTATTTATGTGTCACTGGCAGATGCACGAATCATTTAAACGTTTTTCCCTTTTTAAAAACAGCATTTTTTATGTGAAATGGAAACTCATTGGAACAATTGTTGGAAAGTAACATTATAATCGATGTAAAACTATCTGCAGAAAGCAAAAGAGAGCATTAAACGTATTTGCACAGACTGTTGAAATACAACACAGGGGCAAATCAACTTAACTCGCATCAAGATTTGGGAATTTAAACATAAATATCTGATGATGTTAACACTTTCTTATAAGAGTTGCCTGCGTTTCATCATTTCAGCCTCTTCAATTTAAAATGTATAAAGCAGGCCCGGTGTACCTCAGACAAATGTAACCAATTAAATACCAGAGGCCATTACGACTACTGCTACCCTGTTTTGTGGGATAGCACATTTTCATTTTCCCCACCATTTAAAACATGCTCTCTCCCTTCTGTCCATTGTTATTGCTTACTGCAGTGGTTCGTGAAGGACTTACCTCATGGCACCTTTTAACCCTTTGAGTGCCAGAGGGGTACGGAACGCATTGCAAAGCAATGCGTTCCGTACCCCTCTGGCACTCAAAGGGTTAATTTAGAATTTTCTGTTAACTCTAACATATAGAACATGAAGGGACAAATACATAAATGTGTAAGTTATCCTAGGTCTCACAACCAGAATGACAAAAAGGGCATATTGTGCATAACAATGTCCAGAAATATGCGGCTTAACCTTTTGAGTGCCAAAGGGGTACGCAACGCATTGCGAACCCCTCTGGCATTCAAAGGGTTAAACTCAGTATTCACATTTTGTCAGAGTCATTATAGGAAAAGAGTGGCACCCTAAGTTGATGTTCACACCAAGTGCCAGGACACCCTGGTTTAAATACACTGTTTTACTGATATTTTTAACATAAACATTTTAACCCTTTGAGTGCCATAGGGGTAGCCAACGCATTCAGTGCTTTGGTTACCCCTCTAGCACTCAACGGCTTAAACATATTATTGATTGCAATCAAGTATACTGGATATATACTTGCTATTGTATCATACAAAATAACCTTTTGAGTACCAGAAGCGCCCTCCCTTGTCAGGTTACAGACAGACAATAGGTTTGTAAACCTTGGGAGGTGCACATTCCCCCCATCTTGGAACTGCTGCCCAGATAAAAGACTCGCTCTCATTGCGTGTACCGCTGCATTAAACACCGCGGTGGTGTAATTGATCGCTTGGGGTCCTGCTGAGGGAGGAATACAGTCATAACCTGAGATAAGCTAGGTGAAAACGAACACACAAACTGTGTGACTGTAAAACACATTGATTCAGAGGCCCTTGCGCATGCGCAGCTCTTCTATTTGGGTGTATTTTTTTTCTCTTTCACTAAATGACAAGGGCTGCTTTGTTAAGGCGTGTTGGCTTCTTAAATGTAACCCTTCCGCTCTCACACTAGGCAGCAGCACTTTGAACAGCAGCAGAAAGGAGCTGTCCTTTCTGTGGAAAGCAAAGGGTTTGCACAACTGCTTTAAAACCCTTTTTTATTTTTTTTCTTGAGGCAAAAAAAAACACCTTGTTTACACTTTGTGTGTTGATGTGCACCAGGCTTCAGCTGCCTAACATTTTCCCAGCACAGATAGAGTTATTCAGTAATATGTCACCGCACTATCGTTATCTGCACTATACAGTCTATGGAATAAAATGACCTATTTCAAATTTGCTCATTTTACAAATAGATGTAACACATGCAAACAGATATGTAGGCCTAAATTACATTTCAGCTGATCATTCCCATTTCAATCTACAGAGACATTTTCAGGTAAATTCCCCGATAAAGTTATTAATTGTAGTGCAGGAGAAAGCTTTCCAGTTTGCCTTTTCTTAACTACTTGGTTACCACCCATCTGGTCCTCAGTAGGTTAATAATAATAATAATTGCCAGAACTTCTACATTTTTGGTTGGCATGCATATATTGATAGCACAAACATGCAGCAGGACACTTTAACCTTGACAAGACTGGCACAATTCCACAAAGCTTTCAATACATTGGATTTGTTGGGAAATGGGTGCAAAGAACTCAGATTCACTCATCAAGCAAAAGGTGCAATTCTGGAACAAACACAGCAGATACAATGACAATTATCTGTGTTTTAAAAGGAAAATGTAACATTTGAACCAATGCATCTGAGACCTTTCTAGCAATGAAGGACTTAAAAGCCCAATATAAATCATTGGGAATTTGCAGAATTTTCATTTCAACCCTTTGGCATAGTTCTTTTGCTTCAGAATCCATCCTCATTAGCTTAATGGATAAAAGTCCTTGGTTACACAATTTGCGCAGATTGAGATGATAATCCATCCACTGCAATCATATATAACTGCAGGTTACTTGTTCTTATACATATTACCAGTTCTATGTCCATACACAGGTTGTACTTTACCTACTTGTCTGTTTAACCTTTTGGCTATGATAAGTAACCTCAAACATATTAGCACCTTAAGTTTCTCCTGTACTGTGTGGTTGGGTTGAGTTTATATCAGAAGGTAGTGCTGTTTGCAATATATGTATATATATATATATATATATATATATATAAAGAGAGATTGTCTCACCCTAACTGTAACTTATTAAATCAATATTGGCTTCAGCTGAGCATGTGTCCAGTAATTACATAACAGCCTATAAAGCCTCTGCTCACTCCAACATTTAAAATCTGTTGTATATTTTCAGTAATAGATGGCTCCTTGTCTACCCATTACATTGAAAATGAGACTTTAGTTATTATTGCTATTATTATGCTTTATTTATTGAGCACCAATATATTCTGCATTGCTTTACAAAATAGGTATGAGAACATTCAATGACATAGAGAACCTTATTGAAACAAATGGTAGTGAGGGCCCTGCTTGGGGGTACATAGTTTGCAGAAAATACAAACAGTTGGTCCATCCATGCAAGTGTACATGCACAAGTCCTACACTATAAATTTTCTTACATTTTCTTCCAGTTCTATATAATATATATGGGCTCCACCTCACTTGGGTTTCCTACCTAAAACTTCTTTATCTGCGTAGCACAGTGAAGTTGCTAGGTAACAGTTGAGGGACTAAAGCCCCGTGTGCCATTACCAGCTTGGCAAGTGTAATTGTGAAAATGTACCTATTAATGGTAATATAGAAAATAAAGGGGATGCTATATTCAGTTCCAACTTATATAATAAACCATAAATGATTGAAAAAGCTGATGTTACTTAAAACTGGCAAATACTGAATGAACCACCCCAGTTTTTAAAGCCACAGGGCATTTAATCCTACCCCTGTATGGGTAACAGACCAGCTGGTATAAAGGAACTGATCCACTGGTGGAGATAACTAGAAAATAATATTTAATCATTTAAACAAATAAAACTTACAAGACATGTAAAAAGCCCCCAGTGCTTTCTAGTCAAGTCTGCATTTTTCTTCTAGGTAGTGGGATAAAAGTGCGCAAAAATGTGTTTAACCACTTGTATGCAAAGCAATGATCAATACATTGCTCTATCACTTAATCCTTTGAGTGCCAGAGAAGTATGCACAGCATTTCAACAACAACCCCCCACACACACACATACACTTATATCAATGTGAGTTGTATTTGGTTCAGTTGTTCCCCATGGTGCAGTTGATTTGCTCCACAGGACCAGGGGCTATTGCACCCCCTTTTTTTCCCTGCTTGATCCAGGCCAAGTAAAAAGACTGGTATCTGGCCATGTTTCTAGTACTTCTCAGCCTCACTTTGGGAAGCATTCTAAATAAGGCCTAATGGAAGTAAAAAAGAAAGTGGATAATTACAGTGATGTCACAGGAACACTAAGTAATCATATTAGGGTGTTCTTATTAATGTGGGTTGAGAGTTCAACAGAATGTATGTGAATAATGAAAAAGTTAATTACAAAAATTAAAACATTAGCTGGCATGATTCATACCACCAATCTGATACCCTAACCAAATATAACCTAAAAATAAATCTTTGAAAAATTAGAATTTTAAATGTAATCTGCATTTTCCATTTACCATAGAAACCAATTTACATGATGAGGCGCCATAATGTTAATCAATGATACAAAGTCACACTATATATATTACTAAGTGGTACATTAAAAAGAAAATATACCCCTCTTCATAGAATATATATGGTCATTCTAATAATTGAAATTGTAACAAGTAAAATATATAAATTATCCTAAAAGTTCTACAGCAAGAGATGTAATGAACTCCATTTTGAAATGTAATGTTGGCCTAAAAGAAAATGTAAAAAAAAATACTGAATCATTTGCAATATCCATTTGTAAAATACATATTTTTTGAGATAATAACCTTTATTTGTTGTGGCACTTTATACTGATTTGTTTCTGCAAATATGGTGATAATATTAATCTAGGCAAAACCCAGACATAGGAGTCATGTCTAATAGCTCAGATAGTGGCAAGTTGGCAAAACTTGCAGGCAATTAGCATAAAGTAAAACAATCTAAATTTGTAGGAAATTAGCATAAAGTAAAACAAACTAAACTTGTACTAGGGCGATATGTCCACTTTAACCCTTTGAGTGCCAGGGGGGTATGGAACATCTACCCCAGGGCACTCAAAGGGTTAACCCCTTGAGTGTTGCGTACCCCTCTGGTACTCAAAGGGTTAAAAGTTACAGTTGGCCCCTTCTGAATCAAAGCGCAATTAGTCATGTATAGTTTTTCTTCTGTATGTTTCTACTTTGATTTGGAAAGGACCAATGTTTGGAGACACCTCTTGCAGCCAAGTGTTTTTCACCCTTTGAGTGCCAGAGAGGTATCCAATGCATTACATCTCAATGCGTTGGATACTTCTCTGGCACTCAAGGGGTTACATGCAAATGCAGAGAGCATTTTACTGTAAAAATACATTGTTCCATTTTCCTCAACTGAAACAAATAATCACAAGAGAACAGTAGGAGGGAAGCTGGTCTCATCCCTCCAGCATGATCTGCGTCACTTCCTCAGTGACTGAACATAAAAAAGTTAACCCATTCACTGCCATCAATGTTACTGAATATCACTGCATGTATACACAGGAATGGCTGTATTGTATGGCACCTTGTTTGAAGGTCAGTTTCTTAAATTAAATGGCTAGTAAACTTTTATTTTTACTTTACATGCTCTGCAAGAGCATGATATATAAAGTCATATTGCCTATACTTTTAGTATTATTATTATTTTCATCTACACCTATTTTTTTACGCTTTTATGTCTCTAACATTGATCTCTCTAGATCTGTGAAATAAGGTATGTTGATACAATGCAGCATACACAGTGCTCACTGATGCAGGGATAGTGCCAATTGTATCACTAACCAGAAAACTCTCTGAAAAAAGAGATACAGATAGATAATGTCAGGGACATAGCTAAAATCCGGTGAAGACTTAAAAAAAATATATAAGTAACCTGTCTTTACATAATGTGATCTTGCAGACTATGTAAAGTGAAACTAAAGGGTTACTGTCCCTTTAAATATTGAGCAATTTAATGTTTTCATGTGAAAAAAATATTATCCGTTAATGACTGACCACTTTTGTCTTGAAGTGGTCAGTTTCAGACTCTGATACTGCTCAAAGCATTCCCATAGGAGCATTGTGAGCAAAAAACCTGTGAATGCCAGGACCTTAAGTTAAATTCACTGAAGATAGTCCTAGCACATCAATGGTCGTTACGGGGTTATAGGCTACAGATGTCTAGTAAGCACTGTCTCAACATGTGTTGGAGACCCCTTTAGTATCCAAGAGGTCAATATGTGGTTTTATTAAATATGGCCTACAGGTGTGTGTTCAATAAGTAAATGGCAGTGGAGCAAACCAACAACACCACAGGGGCCAAAATGAGTCTTACCATTCAAGTGACTTAATTAAGGTTTTTAACTCCTTTAATGCTGGAGATGGGTTAGATTCTTCATTTAAATCAATGGAACTGTTCATTTTATTTGCACTCAGTGGTTTACCCCAGAATTGCACCTCTTTTCTTTTGTACATAAAGCACAGTGTTAGAATATCCTGGGAGATTGATAAACTAAGTATTGGAGCTATTCAGGGGCAAATCAGCTGCACTATGCTGAAAAAATAAGCAGCCCCTTGGAGTTAACCCTTTGAGTGCCAGAGGGGTACGCAACGCATTAAAAGCAATACATTGCATACCCCACTGGCACTTACAAAGGGTTAAAAGGGGATTTTAAACTCTCGAATGTTAGAGTGGTCTCTAACAGATTTCTGAGCAATGCACTGGGCACCTATCTAGCATTCAAGTGGTTAAAAATCCCCATTTAGGGCAATGGAAATTTGGAAATTATTTATTTCTCCCCTCTGGTGCAGTTAGCTTGCCCCAAAATTGCCCCAGTCCAGTTATGCTTAGTACATCAGCCTTGGTACACAGACAGAGATTTCAAAGATACAACTTAATTAATTAAGAATGCATGTCAGTAAAGAAAATAGGAAAGGGTAGATTTTTTTATATAAAAAACGTTTATCAGAAAATGCTTTTATTTTTAATTAGATTTACCAGTTTGATGAGAAAGAGATCTTTATATGCTTTATATACTTTGCACCCCATCATTTAGAATGAAAATTCTGTTTTATGATCCTCCTATACCAAAAGTTTTGTGTTAATCTAAACTTGTTGCTGATTGCCAAGGAAATATATACATTGTAACACAGGGAAATGAATAATCAGAAGGTGGACACCTGTTTTATTGTGCTGTGTATGACTGGGTCTTATAAATAAATATAAATGATATTTTGGTTTGCACTCATAGCCCTATTACACTTTGTCTATGAGACTTTTGTTGTGTCTTTTGGTTTTTAATTTTGTCCTGTTTTTTTTAATTTATTTTCTTGTTATAATTCAATAAGCATTTGCACTGATTTTCTGTAATTTGTGCCCACATGTTTAGAGGATACTTTGGGTGTCATATACATTTAGTCTTAGCATCCGTGGTGCACCCCTATACTGGAGGCAATTGTGTCACTTCAGTTTTCATTCTAGGCTGCATTTCTGAGTTTAGGCTACAAAATTATTGTGTCTGTGTATATATATATATATATATATATATATATATATATATATATATATACAGGGCTCAAAATTTCCACTCACCACTAGCCAATGGCGAGTGAAAATTTAGCCCTGGTGAGTAGAAATTCAGCCCTGGTGGGTATGTTATGGCTTGCAGTGGCGAGTGACTTTTCAGGTCTGGCTAGTAGCAAAGGACTTCATATTTTAAGCCCTGTGTATATATATATATATATATATATATATATATATATATATATATATATATGAGAAGATAAGGGTCAACTCACAAGATGAAACTGGCAGAACATCAGCCTGATGTTTTGACGATTTCACCCACGTCCTGTATTGACTCTTATCTCCTCCCTTGGACACCCAGGTAGTGGGTATTTGTATGTTCAGTTTTATATGGGACATGCACCAACAGCTACAGTATCAGCTATCAAAGTGTGTGTGTTTGTGTGTGTGTGTCATCAGACAGTGCCCTGGGCAGTAGCATAGCTTAGCAATTAGTGATCCTTCCATGGTGCCCATTTACTGCCTTTTTATGCAGCTTTATCAGGAAATTGTATTACTGTCCCAGTGTTTTATTTATGGATACTTTTCAAATATTTTAATTACACTCTCCTCTCCAGCAGTTTTCAGACTATCATTTTAGACTCAATGAATTTCATGTATTAGGAAGAAACTGATCAGTTCTAGGGCAACCAGATGCACTACAAACGACATTCAAATGAGACATTTGAGCCTTTGAATACTACAGTGGTCTCCAATACATTGCTTTGGATTCAAAGGGTTAAAAGGCCCATTAAGTCAATGGGAATTTGGGGATTTTTTTTGTTATCCATGGTGCATTTGGTTTGTTCCAGAATTACTCCAGGAGGAGATGAAGAGGTGATAAAGTGGAGATGACTTATCCAGTTTATCACTTCTCCAGTTCCTATGTTATTCTATGGAGCCTATTCACTAAGATCTCCAAAGTTGAAGAAATCTTAGTGTATAGGCTGAATAGAATAACATAGGAACTGGAGAAGTGATAAACTGGATAAGTCATCTCCACTTTATCACCTCTTTATCAATGCTTAGTGAATATCCCCCCAGTTCTTCTTAATACATCGGCCTCAGTTTAACTTCTATGTAACCTCTGTTGTTGGTCTGTGTGTATTCTAATCAGACAGAGCTTGTCATTAACGTCTGTAAAGCGCTGTGTACATGTATGGTGCTATATAAATAATGATACACACATAGAGGTGATAACCAATTCACAAGAACAACCGGCATTAAAGGAACACTAACGGCTAATAATGATCTGGGGTTCACACACTTACATATCTTGTACTCCGTGTAAGGCTATATAGAAATTCTCTGTTTGTTTTCTAAGGCCTAAAATCTAATCTTAGACATGCTCTTTGGGGGTGCTCATTTCTGCCTTTTTCCAGGGGCCCCAATATACTGTATATATTGTATATGTACATTTATCACAGCAGCTGTGCAAACTGAAACTGCTTCCCGCTCTTACTGGAAAAAGCACATGTATAATCATATATATTTTACATTCTTTTAAGCATTAGGAGCTTTTACAGATGTATCTGTGAATGTTGCAACAAATCGTTTCATATCAGAGCATCTTTTGCTTTAATATAAATATTTAATTAACATGGAACTTTAACCTAAGGATGACTGACTCCTAATTCATTTAACAGAAGGACCTACCTGGACATGTGTCCTTCATGTAGCAGTAAAAGCCAGAGATTTGTATATTTTTGATTTTCTTTATCTACCATTGTATAATCATTTCTTTTGAAGTCTTATTGGTTACTTCAGGCCAGTTGTCTCTATCACATTGTAAACTGAAGCTATTTAGCAGTGGCCTACAACTGAGATCAAATAAAAAGTATATAGATATAACCGACTGCTGTCTGAAGAACATCTACCAAGGTAATTCCTTCTTTTAAATAAATTGAAGGACAGGGAAACTTTTAATGAAAAAATATCTGTTATAGGTCTGTTTCTGTACAAAGGTACTTCCATTACTGAAATATTTTCCTTCGAAAGTTATTACAACTGAAACATATTTTATCAGATTGTTAGCAACTTACTTCTAGATACTGGATACATTTATCCTGAGAGCTGGCAACCTGGAGGCAGTGTTGCATACTTTCCTCTAAATGCTTATTGTCTATCTGGTTAATAAAGTTCAGGTGAAATCCCACAATTTAAGTGTTTACATCACTTGCTAGCATCTGTATGAAAAGAGGCAGGAAGGATAGTTCCAGAGTGAACCTGTTTAGAGCAGAGAGTGTATAGCTGAGTGGGGGCCTCTTTTAGTATTGACTCCACAAGCACTGAGCCTGGTCGCGTAATAGCATCACGGCAGGTCTGATTGACTGAGTTGCTTCCTACTACTATGCTACTGACATAACAAGATATTTAGATTTGTTATTAGCAAATGTCACCGATTAATTACATTCAGAACCAAGATGTTTCAACATTTAGAAGGGACTGTATACAATAATACACTATAAAAGTTGTTTATACATATAATACAAGTTTGGCCACAGATCACACCATGTGCGGTTCTTTATTTTTCATATATTCATTGACACATTATGTGGAGCAGAATTCTGTATTTTAAAACATGACAGGAGGCTCCTATTTGCTTATCTTTCTTTTACTTCACCTCCAATAGCAGCAAAGTTAATAAGTAAACAACCAATCAGAACAAAGAAAACAATCTTAATAATCTGTGTAACAATGTTCCACTTCCTCTTTCTTGCTGCTCACCTCCTTTGGCAAGTCAGAGTTTTCTTGTCACCATCTACATTGCTTTTATAACATAATATTTATTACTGTATCATCGTTTTTTCACTTTTGTCCCCTAACTAGGTAGTATTTTCTTTGTTATCAGTTACCTGTGTTACTTATTTGTATACTTATTTATTCTGTTTCTATACTTGTTATAGCCGTTCCTTTTTTTTCTACCCAACTGCGTTTTTTCTTACTTTTAGTCCCTTTGCCTAGCCTCCTTATCTGCTTTCATCTGCTTCCCCAATCTTTTAATTTTATTTTGCCCGTTTTTTTCCCTCAGCGCTTGCTTCTCCTCTCTCTCGGCCGCTGGAGCTAGGCCATTAGGCCCTGCTCTCGCGTCTCGCAAGATTTCGGGCGCCATCTTATATTTTTTCTTCTTCTGGATTTTTCTCATTCTAGTCATTGCTGCGACTTACCACGGCCACCCCAACATCTCTCCATTTCGCCTCTTCAAACTATTCAAGTGTGAGCCCCATCTAAATACCACTCTAACATATTCAGCTATACTGTCATTAAGAGTGAGCACCTCTAGGGTAAGCTTAGCAATTTGTTTCTGCCACGGGCAGTAACTCCTTCACTGAGGGTGAGCCCCTCTTTGCCACTACTATCTATTACCTATCTCTCTGCTACACAGGGTGAGCCCATATATATATATATATATATATATATATATATATATATATATATATTATCTCCTTACTCATATTTACTGCAGTGGGTGAGCCCCCCAACCCCTGTTTCTATTATTATTCAGCTAAGCCAACTGTCTTAGACATATTTTTTTCTGGGGTGAGCCCCCATTGTATTATTTGTTTCACCATGGAAGATTCCCAAAAATCTATTCTTGGGTCTGAAGATCTGGTAGCTCTCATTAATACCACCAGATCTAATCCTCAAAAGGGTAAATACCCTACTAGAAAAGCAAGAGTGACCTCAGCTTCAGAGGTTGGTGGGGCTTCTGGATTATCTTCTCATTATGAGGACTGTGATTATACTCCAGAATATAGGGAGGTGGATGTGTGACAAGCAGATTTATCTGACTTCTCAGAGGAGGAGAAACCTTTTGAATCTGCTCCTACTAATGAGCAATTTTCTGGTGATTCCCAAGTTTTTGATCTTGCTTCCACTAAGGATAGTGCTGACAATCTAGATAATACTGGAATATTAGACTCCATGGGTAATCCCATGTTTGACCCTCGTGGTATCCGTCACATATCTTCACTTTTGGTTACGTCACCCTTTAGAAAAAGATGTCAGATCACGATTATGGAATGAGTGCCCACGCCCCATCATTCTTGACAAGGTGGCTCTCACTCCGGAGTTTGATCCAACCATGTTCACCTTTATGGCCAAATCTGGCAGGGATCCTCGTAAGGGCTTCGAAAAGGACCTTAAACTAGCTCAAGATAAGTTGTTGGATGTTACGGGCCCCATGGCTCAGATATTATATCTGGCTGATTCAGCTATTTCTTCCAGTTCCACTCTAGATGCTCACGCTGTGCGTGAATGGGCTCAGCGCTGCATCTGCTTTTTAGGCAACGCTAATGTGTCACTCTCTAATGAAAGAAGAAAGGCAGTACTCCTCCGTATCGACCACAAATTGGCTGACCTAAGTGATAAGGAGCTGGGTGTGTCTGCTAATGGATTGTTGTTTGGTGAACCTTTCCTCAAACAATTACAAAAGCACGTTAACATCTTTTCCTCATTGAACAAGGCTCAGTTGTCCCTGCAGAAAGTTTTCACTACTCCTTCCCAAAGGAGTGTTTTTGGCAGAGCTGGAAGGCAGCGGGGCCGTGTCACCAGCCGTTTCTGGCCATCAGGCCCCAGACCTTCTGCTCCTCAAGCCTTCTTCCAGTCTATGCCCAAGCCACAATACCTACCACAGAGAGGATTAAGACCAGTTCGCAGATATAGTGCCAGAGGTCATTCAAGATTCCAATCGTCTGGGGGGAGCTCGCTCCAAGAATCTATCAGACATGACCAAGGACATCTACAAATTTTGCCTTTGGAGGAACATCTCTCTACAGGCGGAATACTTACCGGGGGACACCAATCTAGAGGTCAATTGGTTCTCTCGCCATTGCCGGGAACCCAGAGACTGGATGTTGGATCAATCAGTTTTCCTACAGCTGAGACATCAGAGAGGCCCTCTAGTCCTAGACCTCTTTGCTTCTTGGACGAATTATCAACTCCCAGACTACTTCAGCTGGCTTCCGGGTCCGACCTCCAGTGCAGTGGATGCTTTCCTACAGGACTGGCCTTCGACGGAGGCATATGCCTTTCCCCCAATCGCTCTGATTGCCAGAGTGATTCGGTACCTCTGGTTACAGAAGAGGAGCGTAACGGTGGTAGCTCCCCTCTGGCCGAGTCAACCCTGGTTTCCGGATTTTCTATGCCTCTCGCATCGGAACCCCTTCTGATTCCTTCTTTTGAGAGACTCCTGACGGACCCAAAAGGGAACTTTCACCCCCTAGTACTTCAGCACTGCATGCATCTGGTGGTGTGGTCTCTTTTACTGGATCCTGGGATGTCAGAGGCCTATTGGACTCAGCTTGTCAACTCCTCTGGGATTCCTGGGCTCCAGGAACACTACGATGCTACACATCTGCTTGGGGAATGTGGTCTCACTGGTGTGTGGAACGGAGTCTCGATCCCTTTACTGCCCCTGTTCATGCCGTGATTAATTTTCTTTCCTATTTACATGACCAAGGGAAATCTTTCAGGACCATCAATGTTCATAGGTCGGCTATCTCCGCCGCTCATATTTCTCTTCATGGTCTTCCTATTGGAAAAGACCCATGTGTTTGCCGTTTATTAAGCGGTATCCGACTCTCCTCCCCTCCAGGTCCTCGATATACATCACTTTGGGACACTTCCTCTGTTCTTCCATTTTTGCTATCTTGGCCTGAGAATGAACACCTCTCTCTTTGCCAACTGTCCGCCAAACTTGCTCTCCTTCTCTGTTTAGTTTCCTTTCGTTGAGTTCCGGACGTCAGGGCATTCGACACAGACGGTATAGTTTTTTCCCCTGATGGGGTCATTTTCACCGTTTCTCGTCGGACAAAATCTAACTCTCGTTCTATATCAAACCCTTTCTTTCCTGTGGAACCTAAGTTGTGTGTGGCCACTATGCTTCGCTGTTACCTGGATAGATCCACAGCTGTACGATCCATGCACTACAGACAATTTTTAATATCATACAGTAAACTATTCAAACAGGTTTCCTCTCCCACACTCTCTCGTTGGGTTCGCTGGATCCTATCTTTAGTGGGCATTGATGCTTCTTTTGGGGCTCATTCAGTGTGAGGAGCCACCGTGTCGGCAGCTTTGACCTCTGGTGCTTCCTTACCAGAAAACCTACTAGACTTGTGCACGGGCAAAATTTTCGGTAAAATTCAAATTCGGACAAATTTTTTTTTTTCTAATTCGGATGATCTTAATTTCGGACCGGGCCTATTCGATTCGGACGAAATTCTGATCCATTCCGAATTATTCGGCCGAATTTAACATGGGTTAAATTATAGCAGTGCGCCTCCGTGCACGCTGCTATCATTATTTGCAGACAGGGCGTGCATTTAGAAAAAGATCCATCCCAAAAACGGACATTGTCGTACATTGAAAGTCTGTGCATGTCACCTCTACTCTAGCATGGGATGCCAGTCACAATGCAAACGTCGAACATCGAAAACCCATGCCTGTCATTCAATTTAGCATGTTCGAACATCGAAACCCCATGTCTGTCCTTCAATCTAGCATATGTTTGAACATCGAAACCTCATGCCTGTCATTCAATTTAGCATATGTTCGGCATCGAAAACCCATGCCTGTCACATCCTACTCAACATAAGTGGTCGACTCGAACATGGACAAACTACATGTCACATTCTATGTTAGTACATGGGTAAAGATTAAGGTTTCATTTTCTGGTACCAGCCTCCTACCCTACTGTCCCTCTTTAGTACCCAAATTCCTCTCTCTCGTTTTCCTATCCTGATTTCCCCTCATATCAGATAACTCTATGTGTATATACATTGTAGAGTTTCATACTACATCAAGAATAAACATCAATGATTGTAATGTGATAGATGTAATGTGTTAACCCTTTGAGTGCCAGAGTGGTACGCAATGCATTGCAAAGCAATGCGTTGCATACCACTCTGGCATTCAAAGGGTTAAAAAGAAAAATTGAGACATTCTGTTGTGAACAAACTGCAACACAGGAGAGAAATAAAAAAAAATGCTTGACATCTATACTGAAGAGGGGTCCACAGCATTGTCTTAGTATAGCAATATCACCGTTTTCCGTGAGTGTGCAATACAGGGCTCTACGATAATTGCTGGGCATTTCCCAATGTCATAATCAGGGGATGATGGGAGTTGTATTCTAACTACTGTTAGGAAACACATAAGTGATGCACATTCATCTCCCACCTAGAAATTATTTACACACGAGGCAACTCCCCCAAGTAATACCTAGCCCCTTTCCAAGTGAAAGGACTTCCAGAAAGGCTTCAGATCTCTTAGTGACTCACCTGTTATTGCCAGTCAGCGGGACCCGGAGAGTAGGAGGGGGTGATGCTATGGCTGCACGGCACGGTGCTCTTAGTTGGTCACTTGTCGCAATGTTGAAGCCAGCACCTTCTGGGTGGAGACACCTCACAGCAATCCTGTTCAGGACACATCATGCACTGTTGTGCACTCATACTAGGGATCCCAAATGTTTAGACTCATTTCGTACAGGTGGCACCCTCCTGTATTTGTAAAACCTCTCTAGCAAATCTGGGACGGTAGACCTATTTACTCAAGTCTTGACTTTAGGTGGGCGATAAACAATATAAAATAGGCATACTGTTTCACTATCACATAATTCACGTCACTGAAGCAGCCAGCAGGCATCGCCACTGAGTGAGCATAGGGCTGCCAGGCTGCTGACAGTCACACTGATGGGATGGGACACCCTGCAACACAGAAATGGCGGAAGAGCACAAAATAAACATGCTATGGGACGGTAAATTGCCGCCCCTGTCAAAGTGCCGCATGGGTCCATGGACCCACTGGGACCCATGTAAGGGCCGGCCCTGTATTCGAACAAATACCTAATATTTTTTTATATTTTGCACAGGAACAAATATTACTTGCTCTTGCAGTGGCAATAACTGGAACTAATGCTGGCTGCCTACCTATGCCTAGCCTAATGCTACCTGCCTGCCTACACAACAACTGTACACTCTGTAATCTCTTCTCTCTCTGAGCTCCAACAACCCAATGAGGAAATGCAGGCTGTCTGTCTGTGTGACTGTATCATTAGTCCAACCCCCATCATGAAACGAAGAAGGCTATTCGAATACAGACAAAAGAGGGAAGTAGTGCATGAAACGGAGAATGGAATTGGACTAGAGACATGGAGGGAAAATTATGGAGGGAAAGTAATTGAGCGAGCACAGGAAGTACAAAAAAGTCCTGGTCAAAAGTAGTCAAAACTTTTGGAAATGTGTCGATTGCCGAAACTTCCGAAAGTTTCGACAAATTTCGGACCTGGGCTGTTCGGAGTCAGATCATTTTTTCCGAATGACCCTTGCGTTTCGGATTGGCCGAATGTCTCCGAATGACCCCATTTTCGACGAAATCCGAATGTCTCCGAATGAATTTGCACATGTCTAAAACCTACATTCAGCAGACTGGGTGCGGGAGTCTACGTTTCAAACCTTCTATTTTTGTCCATCCTCTCATCCGGGTTCATTTCTTTTGTCTGAGCATTAAAATCGTAAATAGGAGCCTCCTGCACATTGGAGATCTCTCTAGCAACCAAGGGGCAGGTTCAAAGCTTTTTCAGTGCCAGAAAACCATGGATGAGACTGGGGATGGAGCCATGTGAGGATTAGGAACGTGCCGTGGGTGGAGCTAAGAGTGCCTAGAGTGCCTTGCCTAGGGTGCCTGGGATGTAAATCCAGCCCTGCAGATAGTCAAGAAGGATTAAGGCTGTTCCAGGTACACAGCACATTAACCCCTTAAGGACCAGCAGTCCCAGGGTGAGTGGTCCTTTAACCCCTTCATGACACAGGACGTACATGTACGTCCTGTGTGGCTGTCACTTAGTGACAGAGGACTTACATGTACGTCCCGGAAATCCGGCTCCCCGCGCGGCTGCGCGCCGTTCGGGGACTCCGGATTGTTTAAAAAAACAAAAAACAAATGTTAGACGGGCGTTAAGTGATGGCCGCGTCTGCACGTGGCCGTCACTAAGGGGTTAAAGACTAGATAGGAAAGCTTGACGTGCCGTTCCACGTGACTGATCACTTGTGCTGGCACGCAGAACGGGTGACTGAAAGCGATCACTCTGGTCTTGGAGCGATCAATTTCAGTCCCTGCTATTACTCACAGTGCTCCTGCAGGATCGCTGTGAGTAAAAAGTACGTGACGTGCCAGGTCCGTCACCGGTCCTTAAGTGCCGGACAGCCATGACTGTCCTGGCACATCACTGGACATGAAGGGGTTAATGTTTTTCCCCACTAATAGGAAGGAGAAGAAAGAAGGCTGAGACTAAATGTAAAAGGATCTTAAATGTTTCCCTGTGTTTGGAGGCCTCCAATCACAATTTTGCCAGGGCCACAAGGGTTCTTAAAACGTTATTCTGTAACTTGGAATTTGCTATCAGGGAAATCGTTCTGTGAACAGAGCCATTGAAGGTGCATTTAGCTTTATCATAATAACACTGTGTTAAAGTCACCAGTATGAACACAGTCTAAGATGTAGCTCTGGTGTTATCTCCTGTTAAAATAATCTTATTTATTAACATGAGTTAATGTAATTACTAGAGAAATGTGTAGAAAAGGAAAAAAAAAGGAATTTTTTTTTGTCATCCGGCCATCCATGCTGTAGGATCACCTGCTTGTATTAATCAAATCCACTCAACATATGGTGTAATCCCTTTTATAGGATCAGGCTGGAATAAGCTATTGTCTGGAGGTTAAATGTCAACCCCTCTACAAGTGATCTGTTAACAGGAACAGCTTCTGCGAGTACAGTTGCTAGATCCCTCATATTAACCCATTGGATACTAGAGATACTTCACAATGTTTTAGAAACATCTCTAGCAACTGATGGGTTAATATAAACTAATTAATAAAATCCATGCAATTCTGAAGGCAAAGGGTTTCCAGGATGTTGATAAAAATTGCCAGAGGCAACTATTTTGTAATTAAAAGGTGAAATACTGGAAGCTGGAGCAACGTGTCTGCATCATCGGAGACATATCAAAAATTCTGATTAATTTAACTTGACTTTTAACCCCTGGAATGCTAGGGAGGTCTCCAATGAATTGCTTCACAATGTGTTGGAGACCTCTCAAGCATTCAGTTGAACTGAGAATGAAACTTCTGGTTATTTTTGGGACTTTTTATTCAGAGCATAATAAAGAAATACAATAAGCACTTTAAAATGAATATTTGCAAGATATAGCAAAATGTGTAACGTAAACTGACAAATAGTAAGGGGAATTTTAAAGCATGTACATTCCCTGCTATAGGCGGGTCCCTCCAGTCTTGGAGGGGCATAACCTTGGGTTCCCAAAAGTCCCTGTTTTACAGATATGTGTCTCCTGTTTACAAGCCAGTCTTAAGAACCACTGATGTCTATAGCAGTATCTTGAATGGAGGCCCCCATATATATAGCTTACCACTTTGGATCCTCTTAAAGGGATAGTAATGTTTAATAACAAAAGCAGCTCTAATTAATCTTCATAGTATTTGGGTCATGGAGAGTGTTATTTCAGTACTGTCAGAGTTGTAGTTCAAGAGTAATTGAATGATAAAGTATCCCCCTCCCTCCCCTTTTACTGATGTAACACTGCTCACTTCAGAGCAGCAGGTTGGAGTCCAACTAGATTGCAGAGAGGGACAATCTTCAATTAACATAATGGAAAAACCTTACAAACCTGTCAAGGGGGGGGGGGCAAGGATTTAATTGTTCTCACAGTAAGGAGATTGTCCCTTGCTGTGATCTGTCTGGTCTGTGGACCAGATTCCACATCTAAGGGGAGGTGGCTTATACAAGATATCAAGGGCAGTAGGAGAATAATTTATAATTGAATTACTCTTGAACTACAACACTCACAGTAATGAAATAACACTCACTATGGCTCAAATACTATTAAGATTAATTGGAGCTGCTGTTTTTGTGAAACATTAATCCCTTTAAGTTTGGTGGTAGCCTTCCTATTTTTTTACTTTCTTATATGAGGGGAAAGTAACCACATGAAACACCCAATGTACACCAGCCTGAATTTTAGGAAAGTTTATTTGTCCCCTATGGTGCAGTTAGTTTTCTCCCGAATTGCACCTCCTTAGCTTGCAGAGTTGCACTTACGGTGTTTGTGATTTACAGCTAAAGTCAATTGTAAACCTCACATCCAGTCTGAGCATTTTACAGCAGCCTGTAAACTCTCTAGAGCCTCCAAAGCTCCCATTTAAATATATAGCTGTCAGTCATGTAACATATAGCAAAGCAATGTGTTGCACATTCCCTCTGGAACTCATAAGGGTAATACAAATCACTTATGAAAAATGTATTCTGCAGGGATGAACTGGTGCCTTTGGCACCCTGGAGAATAAATGTTCCATAAGCATGAGGGACGGTATCACCTAACAATGGAAAGGGTTCATGGCCACTCAAATGTCACTTACTGTTAGCCATCACTTGCAAAAATAAAATTGATACAGGATTCCTAAAATATGTCATAAACAAGTTCTATATATATATATATATATATATAGGCAGCTATGAGAGGCTATATAACCAGATGCAATTGTCTTGTTTATTAACCCTTTGAGTGACAAAGAGGTACGCAATGCATTGTTTGCTGTGCCAATTTGGTAGCACTGTGATTTTCTTCTTAACGTTTTTCTTCTTACCCTGGGTGTGGGAGGTTATTGTGGGCTGCTTCTTATGGGTGATTTGGATCTGCTTTAATTCATCCGTTCACTCCTTTTGTATTTTTTCTCTTTGCTATATTATTTTCCTGCTGAGTAAAACAAAGGAACTCACCACTGTTGGTTGTTGTTTTACTAAAAAGTTAAAATTGTCCAAAACTGTTATACTCTCTGGAAACTGAAACTCAGGGAGCTTATTTACTGAGGTGATGAAGCCATTATGATAACATTCTATGGATAACTGTTGTCAGTGACTCACTTTTCCCATAGAATGCAACAGAATAACTGGTGAACTATAGGATAACTTTTGTTAACTAGAGGGAAATGTTAATGTAAAAAAACAAACAAGGGTTATTAACGCTGCAAAGATTCAAATGCCAGCATGTTAGTACTAATTTTACTCAAAAGGAAATATCCTATAACAGAAATAGCCAGCCATGATCCTCAAGAGCTACTAACCGCATATTTTCAAGATTTCCCTATCAGCAGAAGTGGACCAATTTGAGTGACTGATCCAGTAGTTAGTCCACCTGTGATCCAGCTGAGATATCCTGAAAACATGCAGTTTTGGTAGGCCAACTAGGTTTGGCTACCCCTGTCCTTTAATATACATGATTTTTCATAAAAAGTTTACTTCTTTAAGAACAGTTCCATATTATGTTCATCCCATCATGGAGACCCTCCCCCCACTCCAACGAGATAAATTAACTCCAGGGTCCCTTATCCACCATACTTCTTAGGTGTGGGTTAGGTAGGGATTCAAGTATTGCACATCAGCCCTTCTAACACCATAGGAGATTACCAACCTTGAGATGTCTCCAACCCATTGAACCAAAGGGGTAACGCTTTGATTGCAACACAATGCTTTGGCTACCTCTCTGTCACTCAAAGGATTAAACACATATGATTAAAATAACTTCCAGAAAATAGATTGTTTTGATTGGGTGGGGCAAACTACATGACATGTGCATTCCCAAACACAGAGTAATTGAAATGTTCTGTTCCTTAGGAATTCACAAGGGACATCAATTTACATTTTTAATTTTTAAAGTATATGTCTTGGCAGGACATTTTTTATAAGTAATCAAGTCAAACTGGCCACAAAGATATCACTAAATAATCACTTGTCAAAATGAACCAAAGGAAATGTATCCTTATGCTCACATTGTTTCCTCTGCCCATATTGGTAGTTATGCTGAATTTATTTCAAACAGTTAAAGACCTAGAATTTTCAAGTGCCAGAGGGGTATGCATTGCATTACTTGCCCTCAGGCATCCAAAGAGTTCAAACTGAAATTCGTTGTAAAAATAGATTTTTGATTTTAAAAAATCCATGAAATGGGAAATGTTTTGCTACCTTACAATGGAGTGAATTCACCAGCAGAGCACCACTCCTGTTAGCATATAAATCCAGTGACTGCCTTTCAGGGTATGAACTACAGACTATGAATGCGGCAGGGCATAATGTAGGACAATCTCCACCATTATTAAGACTAATACCAGAAAGCCCAGGACACCAGCCCCAATGCATAGGTTCAGAAATGGAGTTAAATCACATTTCCTGTACTCCAAATGTTCCTAATGGACTCTGTGAATTTGGTCCATTATTCATTATTCAAGAGATACAATCTTCAATCAGCCCTGGATTTCATGCACATGGAGGTGGACAAAACAGTTGCAAACAGGACTACTAGACCTCAAACTCCACCCACTGAAACTTCTCTATTTTATTCCATTTAAACTGAAGCAGGCAACATGCATAAGCTGCAAAAAGATTACCATGTGCTGTAGATTTCAGTATGAAGTCCAGTAGTCCTATTAGCAACTTACGTCTAGGACTGACTGATTATGTTATCTTTTGGACTGAGGCAAAGGGTAATCTTCATAGTGGACATTAGGATTTTATGGCCATAGTATGTAAAGTGGGTGGATAGTATTTGGTGTTACTATTTCTTTAAGTTGCTTCCCCTCCTCTTTTTTCACTGGCCATTTCTCAAATGTATTTTGCGATTTATGGAGACTCAGAAATAGATAATGTGACAAGCACTCATCGAGAACGAACAAGATAATGTGTCTTGCTCTTAGGCATGGTGGCCCCTCAATGGTGATACAAGTCACGTTTTTCACTCTAATGTGCCATTGCAGAGAGGAAATCTCCTTATCCACATCAGACTGGTGCCACCTTCAGACAGTCCAGCTTCGAAATGTCAGGCAAATCCTCTTGTCACAAAAGAATCAGTAAAACCACAGATGTAAGTTTCGGCCTAGGTGGGCCTTGTCGGTGTGATGCAGCTGATTCCCTCTAGGCACACAGAGAGCAAGGGCCCATGCCTGGGATACCCTTCCACTTAGGGAGACTCAGTAACAAATATTGTGATGAGCACTTAGTGAGAACAAACAAGATAATGTGTCTTGCTCTTAGGCATGGTGGCCCCTCAATGGGATGCTTGTCACAATATTTGTTTCTTATGTTGCAATTTACGTCAGAAGCTATTCCTTATTTGTTATTTGAGAGTCAACCAATCATTCAGTCCATCCATCAATCCATCCATCCATCTACAACCTTTTCTTAGTCCTCTGTCTACAAAAATAATTCACAATTACATAACATTTGTTTCTTTGCACATCAAATTCTGTTACTTTGATTGCTAAAGATCTTTTAAAGCCAATACATTATTTTAAATAGTATCCATATAAAACGTTTTTGAACACTTTGGTTGCCAGGGACATCAGTTGTCATAATGCTTCGCCATAGTATTTAAACCATATAAACTGCAATTTGTAAAACGGTAACAACGACTTAAAAGCATATCTATCTATCTATCTATCTATCTATCTATCTATCTATCTATATATGTATATGCTTTTAAAGTTGTTGTTACTGATTCCCCTTATGGGACTTTCATTGCCTTTAAGAAGCATCATAAAAGGAGTACTTCTTTGTGGATGTGTGAGATTCTATCTAGTTGCCAAGGAAATGGAATAAATCAATACGATCCGAGTTATAAAAACTTTGTTTCAATCATGAAGAATGATAGATGAAATGAAATACAAAGTTTCTTTCAGACTAAGATGTTTACATCAGAAGGTAGATACATTTAAAGGCAAAGATGGATTTACAGCGTCCAGAGAGTGACATAATATTATATACAAGTTATTGTTTTATTACTTATTTAAAGCTGATAGATTTCTGGGTATGTTTATGGATTTTGATATGGTGCTTCTGGAAGATGATGTAGATTTAATTGTTTAAACCCTTAAGGACCAATGGTCTCGGGATATGTGGTCCTTTAAGGGGTTAATATACACTTTTATCTAGAGTTTTACAATTTGCCTTTAAGAATTCCAAGTATGAGATATAAGGTAGATCAGATCCGATTGGATATTTTGAATTCTGAATGGCTGAAATGGAAACTCGTGGATAATTGGCTGTTTGTATTTTTAAATACCATGGAGTCTTTGTTTGTATTTGATCATGTTTAAGTACCGTCAGGTACAAAACGCGTAGATTGGAGGGGTTACAGATATTCTGGTTCCTTACACTCTGCTAGTATTGCCTCTGACCAATTATTTATGTAGCCAAAGGTACATTTTTCATTTCATGTGAATTTTCATAATACTTTTCATAATAATTTTTACTTTTGGCAATGAAGAGGTTAATACCAACCTGGACTAGCAACACAGGAACCGGTTACTAGTGACTGATCCATCAACTATCATTTCATCTCCTCTAACTTTATATACCGTCCCCATTCACATACATTAATTTAGTTGCAGCCCTAGTCTCTTTAAATTCTCTGGTGTTGGGGCACCTATAGTGTATGCCTAGGGTTGCCTGGGATGTCATTCTGCATCCCATTAGTGACAGGGATTTATAAGACTCATGCACATACTGGTCTATCTAGGAGGGCCTGTTGAGGTCACAGGTTGTTTACCCTGTTGCTACTGTAGATTTCTGTGTCATACAGAAAAGAGGCTGGTGAGCTTTACATGTATAATCCCTAAGTAGAGAGGACCTACTGTTACATTGGCTGTGAATGGTCAGTGGAATGGGCTTTCTAACTTTAGATAGTTAACTGACAACTAGCATAGACAGCTTAACCCTTTAAGGACCAGAATGGTACACAAGACATTATGAACCAATGCGCTGCACACCCTTCCAGTCTTTAAAGTGTTAACAGGCATTAGGCAGTTGCAGCAGCAATAAACCAATACTATCTGTTATTTCAATGTGCTATTATATCAGTGCATTCTCCCTACTGAGGCTGATGTACTTACAAGACCTGGAGAAATGCTGGGTAAATCCATTAACATCACAGGGGACACATAAAACCCATAGGGCCTTATACAGAAAGTAAAAGGTGACCAGTTCTGGGGCACACCATCCACACCACAGTGGAAAAACAATTTCTCCCAAATCCCCATTAATTTAAATTGGATTTTTTACCTTTTCAATGCGGAATACCTTGATTTGCAGTGAGGGGCACACCCCTTCTTGTCCTTAAAAGGTTAAGACTGACATGAGCAGTGGACAGAGCCTGTGTCTTGTGGTCCTGCTAGCAACTGTCATGTCCACCCCCATGAACACGGCACCAAGACTGACTGATAAAGTTACCTCTTGAATACACACACAAGGGCAAAATTCATAGGACCCATTAGGATTCTTCTGGGAATAGTAAGGCAAGTATGAGGGGTTACTATAGTCCTTCTCTTCAAATATCCTACATGATCCCCTACAGCTCTGCCCAAGCTATAGTTTACTGAGGAACAAACTAAGGGGAGCCATTCTGGGGTGGGGAGACATAATTTACTGCCTGTCTTCACACATGATTACTGCACTTAGAGGACTGTTCTTGCATTTCTGCGTTTGCTCTAGACACTCAACCCTTTCAGTACCACAGGGGTATGCAATGAATATCCCAATAGCACTGAAAGCACAGAAGCAATACTGTTTGTGGTGCTGAAGTCTGAGAGGATAATCTTCACTCCCCTAGTGGGCAAGTGGGGAATTAGGGAGGATGCGCTCAGGCTTCAGGGTTGTCTACTGCTGGCGATGTGTAAGGGAGGGCATCCCGTCCCCATAACCAGCAGTTAGGTACACCTACATGCTATTCATTCACCCCACCTCCCCCTTGCATCCCTAGCTCTTAGCTCATATGGCGATGTATTCTCCACACATCGCCACAGCATTGACCCTTCGTGCATCTCGCCCCTCCCTGATGATTTAACTGACCTTGAATACTAGGCGAGGTGTCCAACACAGTGCAAAGGAAAGTATTGGAGACCTGTCTAGCGTTCATGTGGTTTAAAGGCCCATTCCAATGCAAAAGGAGCTTGGGGTAATCTATTTCTTTCCTATGGTGCAGTTGGCTCACTCCAAATTTGCTCCGCTTTGATTTTATAGAAAAGGTCCATTATGCCAAGGCGATACAGAGAAAAGTGCCTGGAGCCCATCAGGGCCTTATGTGGCAACTGTACAGCAAAGCAACTCTAGAAAAAATGTTTCCATTGATTTCAATTGGGTTTTTAACCCTTTAAATCCTAGAGAGGTCTCCAGTACATTGCAAAGAAATGTGTTGGAGACTTTTCTAGAATTCAGTGGTCTAAAAGATCTTAACCCCTTGAGTGCCATATGGGTATGCAACACAACACAGTGCAAAGCAATGTGTTGAGTACCCCTCTGGCACTCAAAGGGTTAACTGGAATTTTGGGACTGATTATTTGCACTTATGCTGGACTTTGAATGTTCTAGAATTGCTTATCTATTGCTTTCAGCATATTGTCTCTAATAGGGTGTCAAACCTAAAGGTCATTTTCTGTCTTTCTGTGGCTTTTTCACACAATCATCAATACACAAGATTCACACTCCAATCTGATCCATCCACCTTTACTGATGGAGAGGCTGGTGACCAACATTGCCCTGCTCAGTGTCCAAAAGCAATCTGTCTTCTGTAATTTACCTTATTAGTTGATTTTCATCTGCTGCTTCACTAAATAAATCCTTATGATGGTTTCTTGTGCTTCAAGAATATTATGAAAAAACCCCCCCTAAAAATGAGCCTTTTTAATAATTGATTTTTTAGTCCTCCATGGCTGAACCTATCTAATGCAGTGCATCATTTACAATCTAGATTGTATGAGTTACATTGTTCTTACATCTAGTTTGGCACAGACACATGTTCTGTTAAGGCTTCAACTGTAAATAACTATCAGAAGCACAAACAACTTCCATGATTCTGATGGCAGTGATACTTAGCTCCAACTGCACTTTTAACTAACATCTGATTTGTGACTTTCATATACTGCTAGTCTGTGTACAAAGTTCTCACATACTGGGATAATAAACTGTTTCGTGTTTCAGGGGCATAACATTTTTTTTTACTTATCTCAATGTCACTACAAAGTGAACAAATTATAAAGATCATCGGTGGAGTGCATGCTTGATGGCAATTCCATGGTAAATCAAGCGCTGGAATAATTGTTTTCTACCTACACCTGCCCATCATCAATTTTCCAAGCTATGTACACCAGGCTTCTCCCTTTAAAGCATCTTGCTCCAAGGGGAAGGTTGTGGGACAGTCTGTGACCATCTCATAGAGCTCCTTTTCTCTATGCCTTGTTAATGGCAGCACAAAACAAGGAGTGGATGCCATTTCCCTGTGTATGCTGTGGGGCTGGTATATTGGGCTTGCTTGCATAAAGTCCAAATGATGGAGATTGACCGCCGGTATGCATTACAGAGCTCATAGGCTGTAGTTCATACCTTATTATGCAGCCATTGGGCCCAAACTAATATGGCTGGACTGGCTGTAAGGCGGATGTATTAAATAGAACTGGAATAATTTTGGGACAGACCAACTGCGCCATAAGGACAGATAAAACTTTCCATTGTTTTAACTGGCTTATGAATACTAGAAATCTCTCCAATCATTACACAGCATTATGTCTTACAAAATTTGTGTCTCATATCTTGATTTGCTTGCTGTTTTAACCAATCAGATCAATTGTGATATCTGAAAAATGTGATAGCTTACATACGTCAGTTGATTAGGTTCTCGTCTGGGCCACACGCTTGAACAAGTTGGGTAAAAGTTTTCCATGGGTTCACAGGCACGTGGAACTGATGGTCACCTACCCCCTCTTTGCTTCTCCCCTGCTTCATCTCTCCTCTGCTCACTCTCTCCTCCACTCCATCTCTCCCGTTCTTTCACACATTTTCCAACAGTCCTATTTCTATCTCCCATGATCTCACCCTTTCTTTCCTGTTCTCTTCGGCACTCCTTGCGCTTCTGTCTATTGTGCTTCTGCTGCAAGCTTCTCCCTTCTCTACACTTTCCATTCTCCCTTTGTCCCTCTGTACAGCAATTTGGACAGATACAAAAACTTAGACTATGAAAATCACGCGGATGAGAGAGAACACGTCCAAAGTGCATGTTCATGAAGTCGGTGTCAGAAAGGTGCACTCAAAATGTCACCTAAAATGTCTTGTATATGATACAGGGCTTAAAAGTTGAAGTCCTTTGCTACTAGCCAGACCTGAAAAGTTACTCGCCATTGCAAGCCATAACATACCCACCAGGGCTGAATTTCTACTCGCCAGGGCTAAATTTTCACTCGCCATTGGCTAGTGGTGAGTGGAAATTTTGAGCCCTATATATATATGTGACTATATCTGTTAGACAAAGAGAATCAACAATTGATGCCTAAATGCCAACAATGTGCAAAGTTGGATGTCTATAGTCTTCACCTATTAGAAATTGGAAGAGTACGATTGATAAATCGCCTAGTGGTGAACAAAGTCTGATATTGAAAGGGTGGCATTGATATGCTAATCTGACCTGTGGCAATGAATTAAAAGAACAGGTTAGTCACCTCTGTCTCACTGGCTTCTATTACATCTAAAGGATACACACAGTCTTATGTGACCTCCAAACATTCTGGGTGACATTTTAAATGCGCCATTTGTAATGCAGCATCTTGACGGCAGCGAATTAGCCATTTTGACACATGCCATTTAAGCATACCCCTAATTTTCGTTTAAATCTCAAAGCAGATTGGTAAATTTTCTCTGTTCTCTAGCATTCAAGGGGGTTAAAATCCCCTTTAAACCCTTTGAGTGCCAGAGAGATGCCTAACACATTGCTAAGCATTTTGCTTGAGAACTCTCTGGAACTCAAAGTGTTAAAAAATAGCAGTTTTACCTGATCGCTATGGTGCTGCTAATTTGGCTCAGAATTACACTTGATTTCTTATAAACATCAGCCTCCCAGTCTTAAACCACAGACTTGATTGCTAGACCAGTAGTTTTCCTATATGGGGTGTGAAATCTGTGGCTCTTCAGATGCTGTTAGACTACAGCTCCCATCATTCTCGAGAGGCACAAACTGCCCATGTATGACTTATATAATTGAAGAGAGATGGACCTTTCATACCAGCAAGTCCTTTTAGCCTGCCCAGTAGCATGTGCAGGAAAATAGAGTAAAGTTATGCAACTTCCTAATGCATGGCATTAATGCAAAGAGGAAGTGAACGTCACAGAATGCCCACAAGCCCCCCCACTAGACACACTGGATGCAGATGGCTTATGGGGAGATTTTTCTGCATAAATTGCTTGGTAAATTGGTGTAGGGCAAGAAAAGTTCTTGGAATTTTATTTCACATTCCCTCAATTTTTCAAAAGATAAATGGAGTAATTATGGGGCAAAGCAAACCAACTGCACAACCTATATAAACATTTGCTTCACCCTTAAAGGATTAAAGGGTTAAATAAGAAACCTATGAGATTTTCAATCTTTTGCACATTATTTTCCAGGAAAAAAGGAAAAATGTACTAGTGCCCAGAAGTACCTTAATAGAACAATGTCATTTTTATAGAAGTGCATTTCTGTTAACACTGTGAGTTTCCACTAAATCACTGGGTCCTGACTGCAGACCGCTCCGGTTCTAATGAATAAATAAGCTAATTTATTTTTCTTTAACAAGTGGGCACAATATCAAAAGAAATCGTGTGCACCTGCAGTGTATTTTGTCACTGTTTACTCAGGCAGCCGTAGAAAGTCATAGCAGAAAAGCGTTTGAAACTCTTGGCTCTGACCTCACAGGGGTTTTTCTCACATTTTTCATATTATACAGTCACAGTTTTTTTGTATTTTTAAAATAAAAATAAGTCCATCCAGTAAAATTCGAAACAGTCCATTTTCAGCTTAAGTGGACCTGCCACCTTAACCCTCTGAGTGCCAGAGAGGTACGGAACACATTGCTTTGCAATGCATTCCATAACACTCTGGCACTCAAAGGGCTAAGACCAGTTTACCTCATTTTAACCCTTTAATGACCACCGATACGGAGGGAGACGGCCGTTAAGGACCAAGGAACTTTTTTTTTTTTTTGCAATGAATTCTGGGATGGTACAGTGGCATGCAGCTGCGCTACCATCCCAGAATTCTGTGACGCGCCAGGACCTTCTTCACCAGTCCTTAACGCACATCCACTGGTACCAGTCCTGGCACATCACCATTACTTATGGGGTTAAAGAGAACTACAAACTGTTTATATGCTGTATTAGCCACTTTTTTTTTTAATATAAATTGTTTTTGAGAAATTAACCCTTATATGTTGGTGGCACAGCATGGCATGTTATGCTAATTAGTTTCAGTGCATGGCTAATATTGCCATGAGCTGTACTATGAATGAATCTAGACAGAGCCCACACGAGGGGGTATTTCTAATAACACAGCGGGGCTGATATCATAAGGAAAAGTGTACCAATTCAGGTGCAAACCAACTGCACAATAGGGAAGAAATAAATATTCCCATTTGGGGCATTTAACCCCATAAATACTAGAGAGGACTCTGTGTAAGACCTCTGTAGCACTCATAGGTTTAACCCTTTGAATGCCAGTGGGGTGCACTACATATTGCTCTGCAATGTGTTCCGTACCCCTCTGGCAGTCAAAGGGTTAACAGCCCAATGTATTGTTTATTTATTATAATTTTTTACATTTGTATTTGTTCCCTATGTTGCATTTGGTTTGCACCAGAATTGCATCACTTTGTACAACAGCTTCTATGGGCTTTAAGTTTGACCTCAGACATCGCTAATTAGCATAATGTGCAATGCATTAGCATAAAGTGCCAAGCTGTGCCACCAAAACACATAGGTTAATTTCTCAAAAACAATTTGTTTTACAGAGAATTTGCTAGTACTATAGGCAGATTTCATATCTCTGTAAATTAAAATAACTTTGTGTTAAGGTGACAGGCCTACTTTAACCAGCAAATATTCATTCACTGTTTGATCTGTATTTATGTTAGGAGAATAAGGGTGAAAATGAAGTTTAGTGTTGAGGATCTGCGTCCCTCGCTGCAGTGACAGACAGCGGTTTGCTACAAGGTATTTGAAAGATCTGAAATGCCTAAGGGTCTTCATAAACCTGACACTCAGACAGAGAGAGGCTTGCCAGAAATAACTATTCTTTCCCCTTTTGGGACACAGAGAACAACCATCTGAAGCGGCGTACGTCTTGATGGAGATGGATGGAGGAGAGGTGCAGAAGGTAATTAGATAGCCTCGTCCACTTCTGAAGCAGTTACACAAAGATATCTCCCTTAGAAATGCACTGAGGCCCCTTGTGATTTCCAGTCAAGCTGCATTAATGATTCACAAAAGGATTTTGCAGTGCTTAAATTAGGGGTGGGCAACCTGTGGCCCTCCAGCTGTTGTTGGACTACATATCCTAGCATTCTGATCTGTTGGGCCCTAGATTGTCCATGCCCGGTCCAAAACCACAGTACCTATTTGCTCTGTAGTCCATCCTGGTTTATTTGGTTTTCAGTGTCTAGATCAGCAGTGGCCTCTTCCTCAGAGCAT
The DNA here is from genome assembly GCA_037306005.1 of Rhinophrynus dorsalis. NCBI lineage: Eukaryota > Metazoa > Chordata > Amphibia > Anura > Rhinophrynidae > Rhinophrynus > Rhinophrynus dorsalis. Next base: position 430,123,489 of record CM074723.1, on the reverse strand, counting down.
AGCTCCTTTTACACTTACATTAATGTCCCCCTTGGGTACTGGAGTGGACTCCAATGAGTCCATGGGGTTAATTTGCCTTTGTCAACCACTATTTAGAAATTTTAACCATAATGTGTGACCCTTTGGTGGACTTGAGGGCCACATATTTGTATACCTCCCAACATTTCAAAAGGGACACTTCCCTTGTGGTGAATGTGGTTGTCTGTCACTGGTGTAGATAATTATTTGCAAGTGAAATTTAATTAGCCATATCATTACATAATTTTAGTTCATTTTCAACCATTTTAACCTGTTGAGTGTCACAGCAATGTGTGGCACACCTCCGGTGTACAGAGGATAAATTATACATTCAGAACCTGTTTACAGACCCAATGCAACTCTTACCATTAGTTTATCTTCTGTGATGCTAAAGTACACTGGTCCATTTCAGGAAAACATATAACTGCTATTACTGAAGTTCAAAGAGGCACAATTGGGAATGTACAAAATAGGGGCTCAGCACGTTGCTTTTATAAATACTTTAGCTAATTAAGTGTCTGCACCTAAACTTATGTACAGATGTATTAGTACATTTTGGTGCACAACTTCTAGGTGATCAAGTTCTTAATACCCACCTCTATAGCAGGTGTAAGGAAGACAACAATTGTATGTTGATTCCATCTACTTCTAGTTCAGACATAGCTTTTGCCCAGGTGTAGAGGAACAGCATTCCCACAATGCACCTGGCACAAAGAGATCATTCTGTTACTCAAAAAGCTTTTATGTAGGAGTTAGGATGTCCTTTGGCCTTTTTTTTTTTTTTTAGCTCCGTTCTTTTTCTAGATTTCCCTTAGTGTTGCCTAAATATAAAAACAGTTTATATTAATGTAAATATCATGTAATACAAGCTGGCATTTCACTCTTTGGTGCCTGAAACGTAACCCTTTGAGTGCCAGAGAGGTATCCAACACATTGCTCTCTGGCACTCAAAAGGTAAAAGGAGGGTGAGAGAGCTCTCTAGTATTCAATGGAGGTTATAGGTCCCATTTAGAACAATGAGATATTTGGGATATTTTCTTTGCCACCTATGGAGAAGTTGGTTGGCTGCAAAAAATATACATCAGCCTCAGGGACTATCCATTAATCCTTTGAGTGCCAGAGGGGTATGCAATGCATTGCTTTGCAATGTATTCTGTACCCCTATGGCACTCAAAGGGTCAATGTGTATGTGACCATTGCTGATCAAGATTGTTGAAACACATACAAAAACACCTAAAATGAAAACAGACATTTGCGCTGAGGTAAGACCTCTTCCCCTTTCTTTTTTCACAGAGCAGTAGCTCATATTTGGAAGTTTATACAACAGTAGAGCAGGTTCCTGCCTTCCTGCAAATGTTTTCGTAGGAGAAGAAAAAAACAGTTCACTTTAGGCCCTTTAGTCCATAAAATGCTACCTGTCATTCGGAAAGTTTCTTTTTATTTTAGACCAGTTGTTGCTAAACTAGGGGGCATACCCTCATGGGGTATGTGGCACTTTTCCTTTTTTTATGGAGGGGGAGCTAGGCTTTGTTCCAGCGCCAAACTTCTGTGTTACTATAAACACAAGAATATCCATATTGTGAAAAAAATGATTATGGTCACGTTTGGGAAAGGCTGGTTCACAGAAAGGTTGTGAACAGCACCGTCTGCCATATTTATATCCGTAATGGATGCACGCCTTCCAGGGAGCCAATATATACTGGTATATAGAAATGTCTGTGGCAAAGAAAAGGACATATCTAAAGTGGAACTACCACCGCTAACAAACTTGCCCCCCGATAATTCCCCATCTGGCGACTAGATGCTCAGTAGCGCTAGTCACCAGAATTATTACCTTGTTAAATAGAATTATCCATTGTTCCCGGGCTGACAGGCAGAACAGAGTGCAGACATCTTTCCATAGTGACGTCTGCACGCCGGCTCCAAAAGCGACTGACAGCACATGCGCGCAGACGTCGCTATGGAAAGATGTCTGCACTCCGTCCTGCCTGTCAGCCTGGGAACAATGGATAATTCTCGTTAACCCCTTAATGACCCTTGATGGACATAGTACGTCATGGGTCGATCTGAGTTAACGACCCATGATGTACTATGACCGTCATGGAACTCTGGGCTCTCCCCGCGGCTGCACGCCATTCGGGGAGTCCGGAATCGGGAAAAAAAAAAAAAAAGAAAAAGCTCAGTGTTCCTTCAGTGACCGCCGCGTGCCTGAGCATCTGGTCGTTAAGCGGTTAACATGGTAATAATTCTGGCGACTAGAGCTACTGGGCAGCTAGATGGGGAATTACTGGGGGGCAAGTTAAATAGTTGTGTTAGTTCCGCTTTAACAAATTGGTTTCTTCAAACGTACATTCCGAAAAAATAAAACACAAATTAATAATAATATAAATACACATGCAAAGGGTTACATTTTTTTTTTATTAAAAAGAAGGGAGGTGAAAACCAAAAGGGGGGCATCACTGGAATACGTTAGGGAACCACTGTTTCGGGCTGTAAGAGTGTGGTGTGTCCATTTAAAGAAACAGAATTTTAGACATTCACTAGACAAGCCTGGTAAGTCCAATTAATTGTGATGGAAAAATGAGCTGAACGAAAAAAAGTGATTGAAGATATAGTAGTGTCAAACAGGATAGAAAGACAAAGGTTAGATTTCCTACAGAGAACAAGAAAAGTGTCTTTTCAATATGAAAAAACCCTCAGCCAGAGAGCTGTGCTTTATTAGACATTGACAGCAGATAACCAACCTGCTGCCGTTTTCCTATCTGTGGAAAAACCTTAGTCATTATTTGATCCTTGGGCACATTTCACATTCTGGAGAATCATATGCCTATTCCATACAGCTGAGAAGTCCCTTAACCCACTGGATGCTAAAGAAACGCATTGGAGACTTTCGAGCATCCAAGGCGTTAATGTACAAGCCTCTATCAAGCCTGCTGAGAGTAATCAATGAATACAGAAGCCTTCAATTTCCCTGTAATCCTTTCACCCATAATCTGCAGTGAGCGTTTCCTATCTCAGTATTTTCTCTTCCCTGGTTCTGGTGCCGTCTCCATTCTGCCCCCCCCCCATACTTATTAACCCTTTAAGTGTCAGAGGAGTGTGCAATTCACTGAAAAGCAATGTATTGCACGTGCCTCTGGTATTCAAAGGATTAAAGGGAAAGAAAATCTGTAAAATTAAAAATGGCTTCTTAAAGTTTAATTATCCTATATTTTCTGTATTTATAAAAATGTGTTTTACCTATAAAGAGGGCTGGTTGATCACAGTCCTCTGGATAAGGTACAAAGTGTTTCAATAGATAAGTCCCTCTTTACACCTTTTTAAATATTTGTATGTTTCTTGTTTTTTAGTGCACACACTGGGACCCCCAAGCACTATAAATACCATCACAAACAGCTTACCAAAGGGTCCCTCCTGATGCGTTTACTACAATTGTCACACTTCCTCAGATTGTTGTTAAATTTAGGGTTTTACAGGTGCATTAGATAAGGACTCACCAAATACTGAAGTACCTTGACAGGGTTGGCGAGTTTAAATATGCCCAGTACAGGGCACACATTTGCACTTTGTATGGAGGAAAGCAGGTTTGTCCTATTGTTTTCTAAAAATGTATTTCTATGATTCTCAATCCCGAAATCTATTGCAAAACACGTTTTTTCAAATGTATGTAGCATTCCATGGTCCTGTTCTATACAGCCACTAAGAGAGTACTACTGTTTGGGAAGGGATCAAATGACAACCCACTATTAACCACTTAAGGATCAGGACCTGTCACATGGATTCTTTTTTTACATATCTGAGAGAGGAGGAGCGCGCTCCAATGCTTTTATGATGGCATGCCCTTTGACATCATCTGTTCATATGTGCAATGTTTACCTTTCTGCTTTATTAAATGTTTATACAGTCTATACTATGACATTGTGTGCCTTTGGTTCAGGCCAGGATGTAAGGATTTCCCTGATGAAGCACAGGTGAGCTAATCAGTGGCTTATTCATTTTGACTAACTCACCTGTGCTTCATCAGGGAAATCCTTAAATCCTGGCCTATTGATGGCCCTTGAGGACTGAACTTGGACAGCCCTGTTCTAGAGCATTGAGAATGGGTGAGGTGCTGAGAACACATTGATGAGAGTTGTACACATGTAGGATGATTAACCCCTTAAAGACCGGCTGTACACGCACCTGGCTGGCACTTAAGGACCACAGACCTTTTTTTTTTTTTTTTTAATTTGTGATCCCGGTTCAGGGCTCCCGAGCGGGGAGCCCTGAAATCTATGACGGTCCTGGCATGTCTTGGGTCCTTATGGTTCGCCAACCCATGACTTACCAGGATCGTCAATGGTCCTTAAGGGGTTAATATTCATTTGTATGCAGAGGATTATCTACTGAAGACAGCAGCCAAGTGGTTAAAGGAGTCTGATTTGTGGGTGAACTGAGTCTGGGAATAAAATGAGTTTACAGAGAACAGTGCTTTATGTGATCTAATCCAGGACTGTTCCAGCAAGATAATACATTTTATATTGCAATATGGAGATCCCTGTTTAATACATAATCATTTCAGACATGAAAGCCTGGAGAATGATAATTAAATGTATATAACACCACTTAATTTTTAGGACTTGGTGTATCTTTAACCCTTTGAGTGTGAAGCAGTGCGTTGGATACTGGTGAGTAGCTCAGAGGGATAAATCCATATTTCATGAATCAATGAGAAGTTTTTACAGCTCCTAGCTTGTAGTATATTAAATTTAAATGTATATACCTCTACATTATTTTTAGGTGTAAATGTTCCTTTAAGGTGATTTGGCCTTACTAGTGACGTAAGTGGTGCTATTACCTTCCTGTTCAATCCAGATTGCTGCTGGATTCTGTTTTCAGTATGTAACTAAAGTGCAGCTTGCTCAATAAACCTGTGATGCAAATCAGCATCTTCAGATGTTGCAGCCGTTCCTGGTTAATTAGATTATCTTAGAAATATTGACCATATTCCCTGCAAGAATAAGGAAGTAATAGCCATAGGCCACGATTAAGGAAAAACTAAATGGGGAGAGCTACCAGCAGCCCAGGCTCTCTCTAAATGAGAAACACTGAAAGGCATAATTACTTGAACTGCAGAAGAGTGTGCCTCTCTATGCAACAAGGCTATTAGAGATTTGAAAAGGCCACCCTGGTTGTCAACTGAGCTTTGACATTTGTTAAAAAGAGAAACATGTAATGTATGACAGATGGAGGTGAACCGCTGACAGCCAGACACAATCCATATACAGGAAATATAGGGGAAGGATGATAAATGGGATCAGTAGCATTTGGTTTAGGAAACATTAGAAGACTTATCTAAATAAAATAACTGTTCGTTATTGGGGACAAAGAAACCGCACACCAAAATACATGTTAAATCCACAGTTCTTTAGCTCTTTGGATGCTAGGGACATCTCCAAGACATAGCTTGGCAATGCACTGGAGACCGTTAATAAAATGCTAATCTAGACAAAATGAAACTTAATTCTGCCATTGCTTTGCTATAGAAATGATGTATAAAATTATTCTTCTTGTGATGTTTTTCTGTAAAATGTGTGTATATGTGTTTGGATTAACCCGCTGAGTGAAAAGAATGTGTTACTCAAGCAATATTACAAAGCGGTGGGAAAAGCCAGCAGGACACTAGGCAGTACAGCAGCAACAAGAAGAGAAAGGCAATGAGATCACTGGCAGGACCTCACCTAGATTATGGTGTACACTTCTGGAGACTTTTAACCCCTTGTGTGCCAGAGAGGATACCTCTCTGGTGCTCAAAGGGTTAAAAAACAAAAAACTTTCAAAGGAGGGCTAATAAATGGGGCTTGGTTGAAACAACAGTATCAGGAAAGACTGTAGGACATTAACATTGATCTGTCACTTTGTGTAGTTAATTTTGAAGTAAATACTGCCTATCTGTTGTGCTAGTCATTTGTTGGGTATATAATCTGTTTTTAAGAAATTAATATTTATTTGTTGGTGGCACAGACTAGCACTTTACTAATTAGTAGGAGTGGCTCTGTTGGTTAATTGACTCACTCCAGAGCCAAGACACTGACTGAAGCTGTGAAAACCTGGTTTGGTTCTCAGTGTGAGCTCCTTGTGGCCTTAGGCAAGTCATGTTCTCTTCCTGTGCCGAAGGTGCCAAAAAACTTAGATTGTACGTTCTGTGGGGCATGGAATCCCTGTGTCTGAAAAAAAAATATATCAAATACAAATTGGTAGCACTAATAAAAATTAAAGTGCTAGTAATGTCTCTATTAAATTGAAGCTCCGATTCTTATTTAAGCTTTTTATAAAACCTAGCGCTATGTTTAATTACTTACAGTTCTGTAGTTCAAAAGATATTCAAGCTAAAAGGATCCCCTCCCTCCCCTTCTGGCCATGTCCCCTTAGAGCTACAATCCAGTTGTGGGACCAGATGGATTCAGCGATGAACAATCTTCCCACAGTAAGTATAAGGAAATCCCTGCACCCCCACCCCCTTGACAAAACAGGGCAGGATTTTCCTCTCACTGAAGATTGTCCCTCGCTGCGTTCCATCTGGACCAGGCTTACAGGCAGCGTGACGCAGGGAAAGGGGAGGGAGGGATATTCTTTCAGCCTGAATATCTTTTGAACTACAGAACTGTAAGTAATTAAACATAGCTCTGGGTGTTATAAAAAGCATAAAGCAGAATTGGAGCTGCAATTTAATAGAGATATTACTTTCCATTTAAGATATAATTATAATTATTCTGGCTGGTCCAATGTAATATTGACCCGGCACAGAATAATTAATACACGCTGTGCTGTAAATGTAACTATATAGAGTCCGGACAGTGGGGCCTCCTAATAGATTTGTTGGTCTTGAAGAGAGCTAATTAGCATACTGTGCAGGGAATTAGCACTGAGTGTCACACTGTGCCACCAACGAATAAAGGTTAAATTCCCAAATACTATTTATTTTCCAGAGAAATGTTAACATCTAGGTAAAATAAACTAAACTTCTCTTCAGATGACAGGTCCACTAAACTATCTGATTGCCAGAGAGGTATCCAATGCATTGAGTTGTGTAGTTTAGAGGTTAGAAAGGACAGGAGTGATATAATTAAACCATTCAAATATATTCATGGAATGAACCCAATTCAGAAGGGAACGCTTTTGCAGAACAAGATGAATGCTTGGAAAAGTGCCTTTGCTAAATACAGATTGCCACCTGTATTACTGTCATTTTGACAAGTGCTATTTTTATGTCAGGATTCCTTATTAGTCAGACAGTATAATGAATCTGTTTTGCCCAACAAACTCCTCTATGAACAAAAAAAATAAATGGACTGAAGATTTACTCAAATGGAACATTACGATAAGAAGGACTTTCATAGAAGTGAGAGTTCCCTTTAACTACTGTGACAAGGATTATAATCAAGAATAAAACAATGTACTCTTACAAGAGTTGCACTTTGACACATGCACATGTAACATATAGTTACTAGTAACACTGACACAGGCAAGCAGACAATACAGGCTGATGTACTAAGTAACTGGGATAAGTCTGGGGAAAATCAGCTTCACTACAGGGGACATATAAAGCTGTTATTGATTTAAATGGTGCTTTTAACCCCATGAATGCTATTATAGAGGTCTCCAGTACATTGCAAATTAATGCACTGGGAACTCTGATAGCCTTCATGGGGTTAAAACATTTAAATCAACAGGAATTCTGTGCATTTTTACTTGTTCCTCCATCATGTGGTTGGCTTTCTACAGAGTTACTCCAGTTCCTGTTAGGCAACAGTCACAAACTAACTGCACCATAATTCCAAAATTTTCAGAGAAATGTGTTGGAGACCCCTAGTATTCAAGGACTTAAAGAGGATAGTAATGTTTCAACAAAAGTATACACGAAATTGTAGCTGCAATAACAAAATACTTAATGCCATTACTCGTATCGCTTTATGGCTTGATAGATATAAGAAAATAGAGTCCTCCGCTCCCTCCCTTTTCTGTCTGACGAGCTGTAAAGCTGTCAGAGGCAGAATCTTGTCGGGCGACCAGACACAGCTCTTCAGGAGCGCTGACATCGAGATATCTAACTATAAATACTTAATCGGAATGGTGTACAACGTGTGCTTGCAAACCAGGCACATGTTGTACACCATTCAGATGAAGTATTTATAGTTAGATATCTCAATGTTAGCTCTCCTGAAGAGCCGCCGTCTGATCCCAGAAACAGGATCTCATGCATCAGCTATACAGCTGACATATGAGAAGAGGGAGGGAGCGGAGAACTTTAGTTTCTTATATCTATCAAACCATAAAGGTTTGAGAGATACGAGTAAAGGTATTAAGTATTTTGTTACTGCATCTACAATTTTGTGTATACTTTTTTTGGGACATTACAATCCCTTTAAAAGCTCAATTGAAATCAATGGGAATTCTGGGAATTTAAATTGGTGCAGTTCTGCTGCAGTCTATCTTAATAAATCATCCTCAACCTCAATATGATAATACTAGACAATGGTCAGAACTGTGCCATAATAATCTTCTAGAGAATTTGCATCTAAAACAAGGTACTAGATTATGCCAGGGTACACAACTGACAAACTAACGCTTGTGTGTGTGTGTGTTTTTCCTCTCACAGACATAACCAAATAATGTGGAACTTCTTGAGTGCCAGAGGGGTGCGTAACCGACTGCAAAGCAATGCGTTCCTTACCTCTCTGGTATTCAAAAGGTTAAATGCAGAATGTGTTTTGTACAATAGTAGATGATAGATTAGTGGTGGCGCAACTTCAGGCCCTCCAGCTGTTGTGGACTACAGTTGTCATTGGCTGGCTGTGGATGATAGGAATTGTAATTCTGAACAGCTAGATGGCCTCGGGTTACCCAAATCTGTGATATATATTCATTTTTTTTTATTTTTTTTTTTTACTGACAACAAAATACTATTTTCACAACAAGAAAAATAAATGTCCTTGTACTTAAACCTTTGAGTGCCAGCGGGGTATGCAATGCATTGTAACTCATTGCAAAGCAATGCTCTGCCTACCCCTCTGGCATTCGAAGGGTTAATAACACCAGTTTTCAGAATCATTACATTTCATACAGCTGCATTTTGTTTTTCTCTATTAAATATACATTTACACACACACTATATATAACATACTTCACACATACATACACAAGAAATATACATCTGAACTTCAAGAACTACTAATGTCATAAAATATAAGAAGTATTTTATTCTCAGATTGTATGAAAGTGGTAAAATAGTTCATGGGAATGGAAGTTCTGAGAACTGATAATATTATTACCATATATATTATATAATAAGACATTTACATCTGAACAGTGTGAGGTGTTAGAAAACTGGCTGGTAATGATCCACCCTCTCTAGAAGGGTCTGCGAGTATCCAGGAGAATAATACCTACAACAAAACACATGGGAATTACTCTGTTTATATATATATATTAAAAGAAATCAATACAAAAAGTAAATAAGCGTGTCTTATTTATAAAGTCAAACTGAAACAAATTACACCAATTACTAATGGATATGTTATTTTTTTATATTAAAGTCAAAGTGGACCAATTACCTACACAGCATTTAGTCTCATTAAATGTATCTTTTTAACGCTTTGAATGTCAGAGGGGTGCGCAATGCATTTCTTTTTTTTTTGGTAGGCCTGGTGCTGAAATGATTGAGCACTAGTCGTACAGAGGTTTTGATTTTTAAAGGGATAGTAATACTTAAAATGTAAACAATATATATGTTGTAGGGTTTATCCCCCTGAGTAAAACAAGAGTACACCCACTGCTGAAAGGTGTTTCATTCAAAAGTTATTAATTTTCAAAGTTGAATTTTTAGGTGCAATATCACAGTGGCCTGAAATTGTACAGTGGCTGTGTTGCTACACCATCCTGTGGAGATTTATGGTCAACTGACCAGAGCTGTCCATAGGATCTTGTAGCAACAGCGCCACTGTACAATTTCAGGCCACTGTGATATTGCACCTAAAAAATTCAACTTTGAAAATTAATAACTTTTGAATGAAACACCTTTCAGCAGTGGGAGTACTCTTGTTTTACTCAGGGGGATAAACCCTACAACATATTTGTTTTACATTTTAAGTATTACTATCCCTTTAAAGGGCCCCTATAACCTACAAACAACCGATGATTTTGAAAGAGCATTCAAACTCACTTATAAGTTGTACCGGCCATGTTAACTAAGGCAGGCCATGCAGGCACTTCTTGTCTCTGCCCTGCATTACCTGCCTTACTCACTGATACTTAATCCTTTCTAGGGTAGAAGTATCAATGAGTAGGGTAGGAGATGTAGGGCTATCAGCAAGTGCCTGCACATAATCTATAAATTTAACCCCTTAACGACCGGCCACGCAGGCACACGGCGGTCACTAAAGGACCATGGAGCTTTTTTTTTTAATTTGTATTCCGGACTCCCCGAACGGCGTGCAGGCGCGGGGGGAGCCCATAATTCCATGACGGTCATAGTACGTCATGGGTCGTTAACTCAGATTTACCCATGACGTACTATGACCGTCAAGGGTCCTTAAGGGGTTAAATAAGTCACAAATACATTTTCTAAATTAAAAAAAAAATTCTAATACTATGTACAAGTGATTTTGAAAGCATTTTCAAAAGTCATTAAAATTGTTTTAGGTGATAGGGTTCCTTCAAGATACAGACCTTTTAACCTCTTGTATGCAGAGATGTTGTCAATGCATTGCTTGCAATGCTATGGAGACGCATTTTGTATTCCCAGTGTTAAATATTTAACAAAATAAAGAAATCAGGAGTGGATGGACCTCTTCTTAAACTGGGTGGGACATGGCCCCCTTATGTCTAAGCTCCTGTTTGGAGCAGACATAGCATTTTTCAGTGTTAGCCCAGAGGTATCCAATGCATTACAATGCATTGGATGACACTCAAAGGGTTAATATGAACACAGGCCTCTCAGGTGACTTTATTTAAGCAGTAAGGAGGTGAATGGGGAGTCTGTGCCTGTTGCCTATCCAGCTCTGGAATGCTCACAATCAAACCCCATTTCTTCTTTATATGTTTGTTATCCCTCATTAACCCCTTAAGGATCAAGGTCCTAGGAAGTAACTTCCCCTCAAGGACCACTTTGATCCTTTCCAAAGTGCCAATACATGTGATCTGTTACGCATACTGGCGCTCTGCATTGGGGTCTGAGAGAGACCACTCTAATCTTGGAGCAATCAATTTCAGACCCCATTTTTACTTACATCGCTACCAGAGGAGAGCTATAAGTAAAATGGACGTGACGTGCTATGGACTTCACTGGTCCTTATGGCAAAAACCAAGTGACGGCCATAGTATGTCATATGGTCCTTAAGGAGTTAACATTATGCTCCACGACGAGAACAATTTATAAATAAGTTGTCTGATTAATGAAATAATTTATCACATCTTTATCACACCTTAGTACATAACCCCCAGAGAAATGTCCAGTCCCATCACTGGGTCTTATTCACAGGAGAAATCCAAACGCAAACCAAACGTACCATAAGGGACAAAAGATTGCCAAAATCTCCACTGATTTAAATTGGCATTTTAACCCCTTGAATGACAGAGGTTATTTTGCAGTGTGCTGGAGTCTTCTCTAGCATTCAAGGGGGTTAACCCTTTGAGTGCCAGAGGGGTACGGAATGCATTACTTTACAATGCATTCCGTACCCCTCTGGCACTCAAAGGGTTAAAAAAAAAAAAGAAATCTATATTATAGAATTACTACTATTTTCTTATGTAAGACCCAGTGAGGCTCATGTACAAAGAAAAGGTGCAATTGTTTTGCAAACCAAGTGCACCATATGCAATGTAAATTTCTAACATTATTACCAGAGTAAAATGGGGTTCTGATCTATTTAAATCAATGAGAATGTTTATTTGTTCTATTGCCCCAGAATTTCACCACTTTTTCTTTCTACACGATCATCGGAGTGCATAAACAAACAGGGGCTGGACTCAAATGCAGGTGTTAATGTTATCTCTGCTTCTATCTCCAGGCATCCCCATAGACTTCAATAGGAACAATTTTTGATAAAAACGGGAGGTAACATTTATCTCCTGCATTTGACTCCAGCCCCAGGTTGTGAAAACAGAACTCTCCATACCTGACAATTTCCTCGGGGTAACAGTTGTTGATAGTGTTAATATACTCTTGGAGGGGTGAGCCTGGATCTGCTGCTATCTCTTGGATCTTTTTAAGTCCTCCGCTTGTTACAAAGAGCCGTCTTGCTTTGCTGTCATGTGGAAGAACCTAGAAAGATATAATAGAAAGGAACCTTACTCATTGTGTAGAGCCACACACACCTTCCATGCAGGTCTTGCCTTGTGAAGGGCAAATCATATTTCAAAGAATTAATGCTCAAAATATTGGATCAATTCCTGAATATGTTATCACACTTACGATTAGTTAGAATTAGTTTTTCAAGTGATCAAAGATGTTATATGGACAACAAATAATGGCAAATGAGACTCACTTAGGCTAAAATGTTTAATATGTGTCAGCAGAGAGCTACTGTCAGTTTGTGTAATCTGGGGAGGTAACAGTAGGAGCGTTCACAGGTAAGATCAGGGGGAGATGCACTGAGGTGTGATGACTTATCCAATTGATAATCTGTCCAGCTAATATTTCTCCAGCTTGAGAGATCTTTGTGTATAGGCTCCATAGAATAACATAGGAACTGAAGCATTTATAACACTGGGGAACGGGTCTCTGCTTTATCACCTCCTTATCACACCTTAATGCATAACCCCCCTAGAGTAATTCTTGAGCAAACCAACTGTACCATAGGGTTTAGATAAAAATTATCCAAACACCCATGGGACTTTCAACACCATGCATGCTAGAATGCTCGATCCGCAATGCATTGGAGACCTTTCTAAAATGCAAGGGGTTAAAAGCCCCAATTTATAATGAAAATATAACATATTTTATCATGTTTTCTTTTCCGTAAAACAATGCTACTCCTATTGCTGGTAGATGTTTCATTCCAAAGTTATTACAGTTCAAGCTGTTATTGGCTGGAGTGCCACCTGGAGTCCAGACAGTTCACCTGTATCTAGACTGTTATCCTATTGCAATCCATAGGAGAGGTGAGCCTCTTTTTACATTATAAATAAATAGGCATAGTAAAAGCTGAATATGTTTATGACAGTGTATTAATAAAAGAAGAAGCTGTCACGTGACAGAGAATTCTCAGTGTATGCAAGACACACGCCAGGGAGGCAGTAAGAAGGAGATATGCCAATCTACTCCATACTTCTACTCCACGTGATACAAAGGGGGCCTGATTTTGAGAGGAGGGGCTAGGGTCTGCACTTATTAAAACTCTCTACACCAGTGGTTGTCAGTCTTTTCTTACTTGAGGCACCCCTGACATGAAATCTGGAATTTTCAGGGCACCCCTTACATATTTAATGTAATTTATCAAGGGCATAATGATGGGTGCAATACATAAATATACAGTTATTATTAGGTCTTACGATCATAATAACAAAAATAAACACATTGTGCAGAACAATTTCCAATATAAAATTTTTTTGAAAGTCCTCATAGAAATCACGGGGCACCCTATTCTGATGGCTGTGGCACACCCACGTGCCACGGCACCCTGGTTGAGAATCACTGCCCTGCACACTTAAGCAAGGGGAAAAAACATTCTTCAGTTACAAACTCTCTCTACAACTGTAAACACGCTTAACCAGTTGAGAGGCAGAAAGGTACCCAGTGCATTGGAAAGCAATGCATTGCATACCTGTCTGGCACTCAAAGGGTTAAGGCAACAAACAAAAAAACAGTACAATAAAAAATACATACACACTGTGACAATGTAGCACATAAACAATAAATGAAAAAAAAAAAAAGATCCGTTCCGTTACACTATAACACACAGCACACTAAGTGATGTTCTGGCCAGGCTTACAGTCATCTGTACAAGAAAAAGACAAAACAAACCAAAAAAACCCCCAAAACAAAACAGCACCAAAAAATGATCGCAAACCACACATGAGCAACGCCATGTTACATTTTGCTAGTTTTTTATTTTTATTATAAAGCAAATGCCAGCAGTGGGAATACCCTTGTTTTAATCAGCAATAAAAGGTTTTCTGGCCCTTCAAATGAATGGGGAGTTTTAATTGTCCCCTATGATGCAGTTGGGGAGTTTTATTGGCTCCCTATGATGGAGTTGGGGAGTTTTATTGGTCCCCTATGGTGCAGTTGGGGAGTTTTATTGGTCCCCTATGGTGCAGTTGTTTTGCCTCCAAATTGCCTCACTTAGTAAATCAGCCTCCTGATCATCAGCAAGAGGACAATGGTGAGGCCTCACCTAATGTACTGTACCATGCTCTGTAGGCCACGTCTACAGCAAGACACAGGCAGATTGAAGGTCTTGCAGCTGATAGAACTGAAAGAAAAGACCTATATACCCCAATCCAAGCTGGAAGACAGGGAGAAGATTAAAAGAAAGAGGTGAACAGATTATTAAGAAAGGAAATGTATTCAGAATAAAAAACAAAGATTAAGTCGTTAGATCCTTGGGGCCTTATACATCAAGATAAAGAGGAGCAATGCTGAAGGAAACCTAGTGCGCCTAGGAGTAAATTAATACTTGCTAATGATCTAAATGGGGTTTATAACCCCCCTCCATTTACAGCAAATTACATTTGCAGAATTTATATTCGTGGTGTGATCGGTCTCCTCCCTGATTGCTCCTCATTACCTAGATGAATACGTTGGTGAGGTCTCCAGTGCAATGGTCAGCATGTATAAAACACATCAGATCAATTCTGGGGAACATGAACTGTACCATAGGGGAGAAAAAACATTCCCAAAAATCTAGTTGATTTAAATGGAGCTTTTTACCCCCTTCCCTACTAGAGGGATAACAAACACATTTCCTTCCAATCTTGTTGAGACCTTTCTAGCATTCAAGTGGTTACAAATGCATTTATAATAATTAAGCATTTTATTGGTACCCTATGGTATTGTTCCACTTTGCCTTTTTTACATATGGGTCATTGTGTCAGAGACCTCTCCAGCATCCAAGGAGTTAAAGAATAAGAAGTAAAAGATGAAATAGCACAGTAAGAGCATTAGATACACAGATCAGCACTGCAGTCAGACTAGTGATACACAGATCAGCGCTGCAGTCAGACTAGTGATACACAGATCAGCGCTGCAGTCAGACTAGTGATACACAGATCAGCGCTGCAGTCAGGCTAGTGATACACAGGTAAGCGCTGCAGTCAGGCTAGTGATACACAGGTAAGCGCTGCAGTCAGGCTAGTGATACACAGATCAGCGCTGCAGTCAGGCTAGTGATACACAGGTAAGCGCTGCAGTCAGACTAGTGATACACAGATCAGCGCTGCAGTCAGGCTAGTGATACACAGATCAGCGCTGCAGTCAGACTAGTGATACACAGGTAAGCGCTGCAGTCAGACTAGTGATACACAGATAAGCGCTGCAGTCAGACTAGTGATACACAGATCAGCTCTGCAGTCAGGACTAGTGATACACAGATCAGCGCTGCAGTCAGGACTAGTGATACACAGATCAATGCTGCAGTCAGACTAGTGACACACAGATCAGCGCTGCAGTCAGACTAGTGATACACAGATAAGTGCTGCAGTCAGACTAGTGATACACAGATCAGCGCTGCAGTAAGACTAGTGATACACAGATCAGTGCTGCAGTCAGACTAGTGATACACAGATCAGCGCTGCAGTCAGACTAGTGATACACAGATCAGCGCTGCAGTCAGACTAGTGATACACAGATCAGCGCTGCAGTCAGGCTAGTGATACACAGGTAAGTGCTGCAGTCAGGACTAGTGATACACAGATCAGCGCTGCAGTCAGGACTAGTGATACACAGATCAATGCTGCAGTCAGACTAGTGATACACAGATCAGCGCTGCAGTCAGACTAGTGATACACAGATCAAAGCTGCAGTCAGACTAGTGATACACAGATCAGCTCTGCAGTCAGGACTAGTGATACACAGATCAGCGCTGCAGTCAGACTAGTGATACACAGATCAGAGCTGCAGTCAGGACTAGTAATACACAGATCAGAGCTGCAGTCAGACTAGTGATACACAGATCAATGCTGCACTCAGATTAGTGATACACAGATCAGCTCTGCAGTCAGACTAGTGATACACAGATCAGCGCTGCAGTCAGGACTAGTGATACACAGATCAGCGCTGCAGTCAGGACTAGTAATACACAGATCAGAGCTGCAGTCAGACTAGTGATACACAGATCAATGCTGCAGTCAGATTAGTGATACACAGATCAGCTCTGCAGTCAGACTAGTGATACACAGATCAGAGCTGCAGTCAGGACTAGTGATACACAGATCAGCGCTGCAGTCAGACTAGTGATACACAGATCAGAGCTGCAGTCGGGACTAGTGATACGCAGATCAGAGCTGCCGTCAGGACTAGTGATACACAGATCAGCGCTGCAGTCAGACTAGTTATACACAGATCAGAGCTGCAGTCAGGACTAGTAATACACAGATCAGAGCTGCAGTCGGGACTAGTGATACGCAGATCAGAGCTGCCGTCAGGACTAGTGATACACAGATCAGCGCTGCAGTCAGACTAGTTATACACAGATCAGAGCTGCAGTCAGGACTAGTGATACACAGATCAGCACTGCAGTCAGGACTAGTGATACACAGATCAGCGCTGCAGTCAGACTAGTGATACACAGATCAGAGCTGCCGTCAGGACTAGTGATACACAGATCAGAGCTGCCGTCAGGACTAGTGATACACAGATCAGAGCTGCAGTCAGGACTAGTGATACACAGATCAGAGCTGCAGTCAGACTAGTGATACACAGATCAGAGCTGCAGTCAGACTAGTGATATACAGATCAGCGCTGCAGTCAGACTAGTGATACACAGATCAGCGCTGCAGTCAGACTAGTGATACACAGATCAGAGCTGCCGTCAGACTAGTGATACACAGATCAGCGCTGCAGTCAGACTAGTGATACACAGATCAGCGCTGCAGTCAGACTAGTGATACACATCAGCGCTGCAGTCAGACTAGTGATACACAGATCAGAGCTGCCGTCAGGACTAGTGATACACAGATCACTCTATACCATGTGATCCAACAGAGCAGATTTGCATTTCGTTTTTGCAAGATATTCTTTTCCATCAAGTTCTATGAATGATACCATTTTTAGCTGTGATTAAAAAAAAGGTACTAAGTACGATGAACAATTTCTCTCTCATATGTACAGTAAAATGTTACAATCTCATTAAAGAAAACAAAACATTTCTATGGCTGGGATATACAAAGCTGAAAGCTGAGGACATTACAGCCACTATGCACCAAACATCTTATTTATTATGTCTTTCTTTGTCAGGATGTAATTGGCACATTTAAAAAGAAACAAATAAAGCTGTCCTATAAGATGCCATTTCTTAACCATATATTTTGCCCACAGAAATACTGTAAAAATAGTTTTGTCTACGTAATTTGTTAAGGAGTTTGACAAACTAGGTGTTGTCACAGAAAATTGATGGCTTTGTATAAGCTGTCACATAAAATTAATCCGTTTTTCACAAAAAGCATTTCTTTAAAAAACATTTTTTGTCACAAAATAGATGTTGCAAATTTATTTTTTTAGTAATTAAAGACTGTTGCACAGGACTGTTTTTTCTTTCCAAAATAGATTCTGCCATGCAAACCTTTTTTGTCAAAAAATAAATTTTGTCACACAAATGAATTTTTTTTGTCACACAAAATCAGCTAATCTGCTGTCACTGGAATTCTGTACAGAGACCAGCAAACTCACATGAGTGTTTCACTCGAAACGTATGTCACCAAGCCTTGCATATCACCTTAATATGCAATAACCGAGCATTTAAAAGTGTCTTATATGGACCCTACACTGCCCTGTTAACAGAGGGTCTGGATGATAGTTTTACTGCAGAGGAGACAGTGTGCAATCCTCAGAAAGAGATGGGCAAAAATAGCCATATACTGTAGTACAAGGGTGGGGGAAGTACTGTGTTTTCCCATTGGTTTGTGTTTTCCCATTTCCTATTATTGTAAAGCCAACAGGAGGTTGACGGACACTCTTGCTTTCTTGCTTAATACACGTCACTAAGGGTACACTAGCTACCCCGGAGAGTGAAGATGACTCAGTTTTGTAGCAATTCTTCATTCAGCTGAGCCACGGGATGTATAGTAGAGGCAACCACTGGCCTGAAAGCCTAGTTGCGGAGCTTAATGGGATAACCTCTATGCGATCATGCTGGTCTGTGCCATAATTTATGTAACTGCACACAAGAACTACATCTTTATATAGTGCTTGCTGTCTGTTATGCACAAGATTTAAATATATAGTTCTTATAAGAGAACCAAATAATAACAGACTGGCATGATCGGGGAGAGGTCATCATTAAGCTCTGCAACTGGGAGAGTCACTGATAAAAAGGTACTGTGGCCTAAATCAGCAGAGGACAGCAAACACATGATGCGCCAGCTACTGATGGACTACTTAAAAAGGACTATGATAAGAGTATAATGGGCAGATTTACCTTTTGGTTGCTAGAGAGGTCTGCATTGCATTGATATGCATTATATCTCTAGAATCAAAGGAGTTAAATCAGAAGCTTTCACACAGTGGACCACCATCTATTGTGGACTACATGTTCCATTAGCCTCAAGCAGCCATTAGCTGCTTGGAAGGATGGAAGGTGTAGTTACCAATATCTGAAGGTCCAACAATTGACTGCCACTACCAACTGATTATGCCTGGGTTACCCACATAGCTGGGCCAATGAGATGGCCTGACTTGTGGCAGCAAAAAGCCAATCTGGGCTTGACTTTTGGCAATACTGAGCTTGTAACATGAACTGTCACAGCCTGCCAATCACAGTTGGAGATCTTCGTTAAAGTCATGGGAAGGACTAGAGGAAGGGATACCAGACTGAATGTGTTGTTAATACTAGCGGGTCCATTGAACTGCTAGTAATAACAATATTCACCTGAAGCACAGCCAGAGTGCCAGAGACATGAGCAAAGTATTTCTTTGCAATGTGTTGCTCAGCCCTCTGACACTCATCGGGCTAATGTGAACCTGGGAGGGAGTGGGACCCCCCTATCCTATTAGTTATTATCCCTTTGAGTGCTAGAGGGTTAAAACACACATGCACACACTTATTATTTATTTTTTTGGCCCTTTTATTGAGACTCCTAACAGTGTTCCTGTGCATGCTTGACTTCAGACCAACCATACAAAAGTTCAGCAAAGTTCAGCTTCTAAGTTAAAACACAAAGAAAAAGTGCATCTGAGAACAAAATTAAACCATAATGTCAATTAATCTTTTCATTTTTTAATTAATAGGCAATTTTGTTACTATATCAGTCCAAAGGCTTAGCTATTGCAGAAAGACTTTATCACACTACTGGAAAAGACATTTTGTTTGTTTATATGCTGAAGATTGCCTGTTTGTTTAGTACTGCTTTTATCAGTCAGCAAGGCCTGTATAAATCCACATTTTGGCTCACACAGTTCCAGTGTTGGCCTCTGAAATGCAACATTGTAACAGACCCATATTTACATGGGCTTGGAATCCCTGTGTTCCTTCATTGGCCTACAGCTGCATGGAATTCTGGGAATCCAATAGAAATGCTATAAAGTAAGGATTCCTTCGCTGTAAACAGTTATTTTAATCTGTTTAAGATACGTAAATGTATATACACGTGTATTATATAAACAGTGTACTATTCACAGTGGAGAGATTGTTGTCATTTTTGCTCACCATAAGTTTTTTTGTGGGTTTGGCATAAAGCCTATGTAGATATAACTATACTTCTAAATGATATATTAAGTAAGGGGGGAAAATAAAAAAAGAAATAATTTTTTTCAAGACAAATTGTATTTTGTGCCTAATAAATTCCATTTTGTTCAACAAAATGTATTCTTTGCCCAAGAAATGTAATTTTGTGTGACAAAATAATCAATTTTGTGATTAAAAAAAGATTACTTATGACAATCTATTTTGTGAAAAAACAATTGCGTGACAAATCTATTTTCTCATCAAACAATCAGCTTTGTGTAACAAAATCTATTGTCAAGCTCCTTATCAAATGATATAGATACAAATTTGTCAATAATTCTAGAGAGAAAATATATGGTAGACAAACAGGGAGACAAAAGCACCAGCACACCTCAGTGAGCTAGACTCAGAAAAGTAGTTGCCGCTTAACTACTTATGTACTAAACAGCCAAAAGACTTCAGGGGAATTTTAATTAGTCACCCCAAAACAGCCTCTCTGCAATGCAGCTTCACAGTGGGCAGCACCTTGTAATTTAATTCTCGCAAACGTCACACCATATACAGAAACAAAGAGAAAAGGGTGTCCAATAGTGTAATACAGTTTTATATGCAAAAGCAATGGAATAATACAATGGGTACTCACATTGGAGTTACCCGAATGGAGACGGGGTTAATCTGTCCGAATGTGCATTTGTCAGCTGGTACTTTGCTGACAACTTTACATGTGAGTCCCTATTGTATTATTCTATTGCATATCAAACCGTGTTATACTGTTGGGGCGCCCTTTATTCTCTGTTTCTGTATATGGTAAACAAATGGCAATCCACAGTGTCCAGCCTTTTCATTTGATATTTTCAGACCCACGTGATGTTAGGCATAAGTAATCTCAAAAATGAATATAAAGGAATCATTCAGATTTTCTTACAGGGAGTATCCCTTGTATACAGGCAAAAATATGAATAGAAACAATGCATATTATTTCATTGCCACTATCATTAAATATATAAAAAAGATATAAAGTATTTAAATGTATTTAACCCCTCAGATACTAGGGAGTTCTCCAAAGCTTTGCTAAGTAGAGATTCTTTGGGTTTTATTTATAAAAACAAAACCAAATGCACCATAGGGGAAAACTTTCCTAAAATTCCTGTTCATTTAAATGGAACTTTTTAACCCCTTGAATGCTAGAGAGGCCTTCAAAGAATTAAGGAGACCTAGCAGTCAAGGAGAAAACCCCCCACATGTATCCCTTTGAGTTCAAGAGAGGTAGCCAATGCATTCTACTGCAAAGGGTTAAATCAGAATAAATGTGTACTTCCCTGTTCTGCAGAATTGTGTCCCTTTGGTATTATAGATACACTAGTGTAAAAGCCCGTGTACACTGGCCAAGGTCCAGGTGTCGTTAACCCTTTGAGTGCCAGGGGCTAGCAATGCATTGATTTGCAATGTGCTGCGTACCCCTCTGGCACTCAAAGGGTTAAGAGGCCATTCCTGCTCTGTGTCCTGCTGCCGATGCAGTCATGCACTGTAGAGACTTCCCAAAAGCACAGAATGCTCCCAGCACAAAACTCCCAGCATTCTGTGCGTTCGGGCAGTCTCTACTGCGCATGACGGCTTCTGACAAACATCCTAGCGAATTATTATATAGGATAAGGTCCATTAAATTTAAAATAAACTAAAAAAAGACAGGTTCTTTTAAATAAACCATGCTTGTGGAATTGCAAAACAAAATTCAGAATGTAAAAAGTCTGCATGTTTACTTAACCCTTTCAGTGCCAGAGGAGTACTCAACGCATTGCTTTTGCAATGTGTTGCATACCCCTCTGGCACTGAAAGGGTTAATGTGTACTCCACCCCCCCCTTCCCAGCTATGCATCATGCTGTGCTAATGTTTAATCACTCCCTTTTAAACATTAAATACCGTACAGCTTTGGGAAGCATTGTTAGAAAATTGAACGCTTTGCCCTCAGGCCATAATTTATTACCAAGTAACGAATGCACAATCGCCAACCCCTTCGTAAGTCACAGGGCTGTGCTGTTGTGTGAGGTTTGCAGGCTCACTCTCTCAGACACATTACAGTAGGAAAATGGGCAGACTAGATGGGCCGAATGGTTCTTATCTGCCGTCAAATTCTATGTCAAATGAATACATCAAACAATCTTCTGGTTGTATGACTGCTCGGTTACCAATCTCCCTCAGCAGCAAGGCTGTGTAATATTTTGCATCTACAAATATCTTCTCAGCCGCTGGGGTTGTGTCATAAATGCACAGTCACCAAATGAGTTCTTGGCAGCATGAATGTGCAAATTCCAAGCTGTCTCCCAGCAGTAAGACTGTACTGTATATGTTACAAGGCTTCTTCTCACCCGTAGGAAAAGTAGTACACATTTACCAGTATATCACTCAGATGTATGGAAGATTAATGCCACAGATTTTAATTTATTATTTATAAAGCTTTACGGTGGAACTAACACCTTATGAATACTTACTATTAATTTGAAAGAGCTTTCAAAATCACCTATATGTTATTTTACCCACATATAAAATAATAGTTATTTAGCTTTTTTATGTTTCAGTTTATGCAGGTTAGTACTGACTGGCTTATCCCTGTGCCAAATACTAACACACAACATTGTTCTCCTTTCCAACTGTCACTCCCTCTTACTCTTGGTTCTTCCAACCTACCTATTTAAGTAACTGTTATATATATATATTAAATTAACTGGGTTATATATATCTTATATGAACTGGGTTATATATACATATTAAATGAACTGGGTTATATATATTTCAGTAGCCTGTACGTTGTGCTAGCCTCTGTTAAATGTCTCTATTTGTTTTCTGATGCCTAAAATCTAAGCTTAAATTTTAATTTTCCAGGGCTCAAAGTACCACAGAAATCTTGAGGTGATTATCCAGGCTTGTCTGTAAACAGGCTGAATTATGATAACAGGCATTCTGAATACAAGAGCAGTGGGCACTAATCATAACCACACTAAATTAACTAACTTTAGCTCTTACCCTTCATTACAAAACATACGCACAAAATTAAATAAAGGGTCTGCATAGGACAGTTTACATGTGTTAGAAAGCAAGTTTAGGAATAGATTTTAGAGAAATAACATATGAATAAATATTACATATACTTCATGTCCGTACATGATATATAAAGTTATATCAATGTGTTTACTTTTCCATTTGTAAGTATTAGTGTTCTTTTAACAGTGAACTACACTCAAACTGTACAGTAATGGCAGGCAGGTGGTTAGGCCTGACTAGCCTATTAGTTCATGTTTGGTAGCTAAATAGGTAAAAAAATATGTTGTTACAAATCTCAGACAGGCGGTACCCTCGGGTGAGGTGGGCTGAATCTGGCTACAGGCAGTGCGTTGAACGCCCATGCGCTAGAGTCTTGCGCAGATGGATTTGTATGAGTCAGTATGTACTGAACCTGTGTGTGCATAAACACAGGTACATGAGCTAGATTTCCAAACCCACATACTCGTTCAACAAATGGGCTCAGCTGGTAGATTCCTACATTACCCCAGTGGTGTAATCAGTCATTTCAGGACCCTAGTGAAAAAAATGTTTGGTCCCCATTACAAAACTCTATTCAGAGGCATAACTAGAACCTACTGCCCCTTCAGGTCCCCAAGTATGCTGGGCCCTAGTACAGCTGCACACTCTGAATACCATGAAGTTCCGGCCCTGTGTTCCTCCTACATCACTGTGGCAGTAGATAATGTCTCCTTATATCAGGACAGTGCAACTGTAGATGTCTTTTAGAAGGTGCAATAAGAATCAGCAGTAGTTTGACATCTCTGGCATCCTAAGACTATAAGGGCTATGATATGCCATTGCAGGGATGTAAGCTTAGAAAGTAGCTACAACCTATATCACATCTCAGGCTTCTGATTCAAACAAGCGCAATGCTGAGGCAAACGGATTGCTCCACAGAGAACAAATAAAAATTCCACTGATTTAAATGGGGCTTTTAAGCACTTGAATGCTACAAAGCAATCTGTTGGTGACTTATTTAGCATTCAAAGGGTTAAACGTCCTATTTAAATCAGTGGGAATTTTCACTCGTCCCCTACGGTACAGTTGGTTTGTCCCGTAATTGCTCCTCATTTCTTCCGTGTATAAGGCCTTTAGGATCCATTCACCACTGTTAGTCTGGTCTAGGCTCTGGCCAGGCTTTGCTTTCACTATTTAGGTAGCCTGGCTCTCCGAGGCTGCTGTGGGATTAACGTCAACTTGGAGTGAAATGAATGAATATTGCCTCTGTCACTGCTGTTAGGAATGCACCCAGGCATTAAATGCAATGTCAGAACACAAGTCATTCTACACTTACCACAATATCCAGGAGACACTAGGTCCTGTAAACAGGGACTTAACCCATTAAAGGCTAAGGGAATGTTCTGTGCACTGGAATACAAATCCCTCAGACAGTCAAAGGTTTAAACAACACACGTACACAAACTCACACACTTTCTGGTTACAGGGGACACTTGGCGGACTGCTGGGTACAGAGGGTGCTGAGAGGATTGCTGGGTACTTGGGGCACAGGGAGAATCTCTGGGTACATGGGGCACTGGCTATTGAAATAAAACAAACCTTATTAAGCTGACTATAACTTAATCAGGGAAGCCAAGTTTTGAAATAAAGGCTACGTAATGCTTTAAAATGAAAAAATGTGAGGATTTTCCTGCTGAGTTAAATAGGGTAACTCTCACTGCCGACAGATGATAAGATGCCTTATTAAAAAGTTATAAAAGCTCAATCTGCTTTGATTTTGTCTTTTTGTTTCTTTATTAAAAACAAACAAACAAACTAGAGATGTTACCGCTAGGTGGAAATGTTTTATTAGTCTCTATGAAAAATTCTGCCAACTGTTTGCAAAGCTCTCTATACACTGAGAGAGGCATTATCTTGAGTTGTAATACATTTTGCATCATTAGTCTTTTTTACTATTCATTTAATGCAGTGTCAATTGTTGCACCATGTGTTTGGGACTACAACTGCAGTCATTCCTAACCACTTGTTGGTTGAATAGGGGTGACAGGATTTGTAGTCCCCAACAGCTGGAAAGCCACCAATTGCCTACCCCTGCTTTAAAACGTAATCTGAATATAAGTGCCATATTTCTAATTTATTACTGGGCACATTTAAAAGGCAACTATACCTATAGGAAAAAGTGTCTCTAAGTTTGTATAACAGCCAGATTTATCTAGGAAAGTGTCCTTTATACAGAAATAAAATATATCTATATATTTTTTGCATGGAAGACTGGTATTTATAGCTGCACCTTATTCTACAGCTGTATTCTATAGCTGCACAGGAGCATTTCAGAGTTCTATTGTCCTTTTTACATTGTTCTGTAGAACAATGGATCAGGTGCTATACCCTCATTTCATACACTGTCTTTACCATAATGTTAACTGAGATTGATTAGCTGTAAAACAAGAACAATTTCCAATGCACAAACATAGTATTGGTATATATATGATTTGTGTATGAAGGACAACTATCTATATAAATCCCTCTGTGAATCACAATAAATCATAACTGTCACTGGTACACATTCTCACTTCAGTTGGAGCGTCCAGTTACAATATAGGCATGATTGTCAGTTTATGCAAAATGAGCTAGAACTGGCCAACTGGCAGTGCGAGGGAGAGCAGTGTGCAATGTCATTATCTGTCAGACATGTCTGCAGCACAATTTCACTTGCACAGATGTAAATAAAGCTAAACATCTCATATATCTAAATATTTACTTCTGTAAATAAGATATGTTTAACATAAATACAAGTGATTTTCTATATCACCTAAGTTCTCATAAAGTGATTATTTCCACATATTTCACATGCAGCTGTTTTCTCTTTAACCATTTAAGCACCAGATGGGCATGCGACACATTACTTTTGTGCATCACTTTTTACCCTTTTGAGTGCCAGAGGAGTAAACAATGAATTGAACAGCAGTGTGTTGCGTACTCCTTTGGCACTCAAAGGGTTAAATTGCCTATACTAATCATGTGCAAATGTCATTGACAAACAAGCAGGATTACTGAAATACAAACACATACACAACTGATGTTAGATGGTAGTAGTCAGAATGACTTCACACCTTGCCCACTGACCCATGCTACAACTGCATTACAGTGTGTTATAAGTGCTACAGGCAATGAGGTTTCATTACTGGTGTCTTTGAAATTGCGTTTTTCTCAGATGAGATATGTTGAAAACCCTGTCTCACTAATGAACAACTGGCAAAACAAAAAGGTTTGTATTTCAAGATTCTTCCCTGAGACATAAGATGCTGATTTAAATCTTGGAACAATTCAATTGAAAACTTTAACTTGACAATGGAAGCAAATAATAATAATAATAATAATAATAAAACATAGGACCCATTGGATACTACAGAGGTCTCCAATCTAGGACTCTAGCATACCAGCGGCTATAAAAATAAACATGTGAGCACAAACCACACATATTAAAAAATAAAATAGTGTCATATCTATAAAAAAAACATGGAGCAAAGCAACTTCTCAATATTTATGAAAGAAAAGTCCAATTAAAAGTAATGATAATTTTTCCTTCAATAGATACGATGCAGTTGTTTTTCCTCTAGAATTGCTCCACGTTCACCTTGATAATATACACACGTACTCGCTAGATATACTTTCTTACATAAAACCAGCATGCATGAGGCTTGAAAAAGGGAGCATCAGTCTCAAAAGCCCGTCTTTATCATTGAATGTTAGTCCAATAAAAAAGGAATCTCTTTCTTATATACATATATATATTATACCCAAGTAGAAAATCCATGCACTCCCCTGATGAAAACAGGACAATAGCCTGGGTGTCAGGTCTCATAGGAAATACATACAGTTTTGTAATTCAAGAACTACATCAAAGGACTTCCAAAAGATGAGAACATTTCGCAGTTTTATTTATCGATGTTTAGGCCCTACTTTGGAATTATCTTGAAAAAGGCCCAAAGTAGGGCAGAAACATCGATAAATAAAATTACAAAATATTTTCATCTTTTGGAAGTCTGGTGAATGTGGTGAAGTGCAAAATTGTCAGTACCTGCTCTGTGAAGTGCAGGAGACCACACTGCACAGCATCCAGCATATGCTACCATGGATTAAGGGAAGGTAAATAAATGTATATCAACTACAAAATGGAGGAAAAAGGAAACAACACTGTGTCCATCTAAAATGGAACCTCTGAGCATCAGAGAAACAAAGAAAGAAAACTCCTCTGTAATGCGAGGCAGAGTAGGTAGGTCCGCATAGTGTCAACTGACTTGGACAAACTAAGATGAAGGTAGCTCTGATACAATTCAGTCCTCACATAATACAAAAAGGCCGTATGAAAAGTATAGGTGGCAGCAAGTTCTATGATGTGATGGAGACCCAATCGGGTTACCACAGAATCGCAGAAACCACACTACAATGTTAAATACAGGCAACAAAATGAGACAGACTAAAATGGTGATATGTAGATGTTCTAAGAGTGGACCTAATGGGCTGTGCAATGTATTGAAGCACAATGTTTTATTTTATGCTTGTATTTATTTATTTTTTATTTTAAAAGGTGTATTGAAAGAAGATAAGTACATATACAGAAATGGTACAACAAGCAATAGTACAAATCCAAGTCCAGTAGTCCATACAAGTGTGGTTGTACAGGTCAGCATTGAGAGATTAAATAGATTAAATAAATTGTTGCTAACAAACATGTGCAAAAGTTTTAGGCAGATGTGAAAAAACTATGTAAAGTGAGAATGCTTTCAAAGATAGACATGTTAATTGTTTGTTTTTATCAATTAACAAAATGATAGTGAGTGAACAAAAGATAAATCTAATCAAATCAATATTTGGTGTGACCACCCTTTGCCTTCAAAACAGCATACATTTTTCCAGGTACACCTGCACACAGTTTTTTAAGGAACTTGGCAGGTAGGTTGTTCCAAACATCTTGGAGAACTAACCACAGTTCTTCTGTGGATTTAGGCAGCCTCAGTTGCTTCTCTCGCTCCATGTAATCCTAGACAGACTCAATGATGTTGAGATCAGGGCTCTGTGGGGGCCATACCATCACTTCCAGGACTCCTTGTTCTACTTTCAGCAGAAGATAGTTCTTACTGGCTGTATGTTTGGGGATGTGTCATGCTGCAGAATGAATTTGGGGCCAGTCAGATGCCTCCCTGATGGTACTGCATGATGGAAAAGTATCTGCCTGTTCTTTTCAGCATTGAGGAGACCATTAATTATGACCAAATCCCCAACTCCATTTGAAGAAATGCAGTCTCAAAATTGCAAGGAACCTCCACCATGCTTCACTCTTGCCTACAGACACTCATTCTTGTACAGTACTGCTCTCCAGCCCTTCGGTGAACAAACTGCCTTCTGCTACAGCCAAATATTTAAAAACTAGACTCATCAGGCCAGAGCACCTGCTGCCATTTTTCTGCACCCCAGTTCTTGTGTTTTCGTGCATAGTTGAGTTGCTTGGCCTTATTTCTGCGTCAGAGGTATGGCTTTGGGTGCAAGTCTTCCATGAAGATCACTTCTGACCAGGCTTCTCTGGACAGTAAATGTAAGTACCAGGGTCCCACTGTTTTCTGCCAGTTCTGAGCTGCTGGACATCTGATTGCAAAGGGAAGCAAGCATGATGTGTCTTTCATGTGCTGCACTAAGTTTCCTTGGCCGACCTCTGCATCTACAGTCCTCAGCGTTGCCTGTTTCTTTATGCTTCTTCAAAAGAGCATGGACAGCACATCTAGAAACCCCTGTCTTCCTTGAAATTTCTGCCTGGGAGAGACCTTACTGATGCAGTATAACTTTCCTGTGACTTGTTGCCGTACTTAGTCTTGCCATGGTGTATGACTTTTGACACTAAACTGTCTTCAGCAACCTCACCTTGTTAGTGGAGTTTGGCTGTTCCTCACCCAGTTTTAGTCCTCCTGAACAGCTGTTTCTGCTTCAGTTAATGATTATATTTCAGCCTACATATTAAATTGATGATTATTAGCACCTGTTTGGTATAATTGTTCAATCATACACCTGACTATATGCCTACAAAAGCCCTGACTTTGTGCAAGTGTACCTAGAAGAACTGATGCTGTTTTGAAACAAAGGGTGGTCACACCAAATATTGATTTGATTTAGATATTTCTGCTGTTCACTCACAATCATTTTGTTAATTTATAAAAATAAACTATTAACGTGTGTTTTTGAAAGCATTCTTACTTTACAGCATTTTCACACCTGCCTAAAACATTTGCACAGTACTGTATTTCTCAAGGAAAGTGAAACCAGAGGGAGGTAAAAGTGTGATGCTTCCCCAGTAAGATTATCGCTTCCCCAGAGATTATCTCTGGGGTATGAATCACTGAGGCTACCCGAGTCAGGGGACATAGTATACATTATCAGAAAAGGAGATAAGAGATATAGATATAGAGTGAAAAGGAGGCAAGAAAGGGTAGGCTGTGTATACAGGATTGAGAGTGAAGATGGAACTGGAAGCAGCTCCCCCAAGTGGACAGATAAAAAAATGGGTTGTAACTGGAATAAGTCACGATTAAGTTTTATTCCGTGGTGGGTCCTTGACCAACCATGGAACCCAACAGTCAGACATGAGGTTGCATTTGCCCCTAGAGAAGACCCAAATGTAATGCATATTGTAAGTATGTGCCACTCACTGTCGCCACTCAGTCACGGTTGGAGAATTAGCAGATCACCAAGAAGTGGAATTAGGGACTTAGCTGCATTTGTGAGATGGTAAAATAAATGTTTTAGTTACTTGGTGACACTAACCTCAACAGGGAGAGTAGTACCAAAGAGAAGCAGCAATGGTGAAAGCTCAATGTGCTTCCCAAAGATATCCCCAATACATACCTCCCAACATTTCAAATGGTCAAAGAGGGACACTTGTGTTTTAGGGGGTGTTGCTGTGGGCGAGGCTGGTGGGCACGGCATTACCGAGAATTTTTAGGCTATTTCATGACCTATTGATACCTCCTTGTGTAACCTAATAAATGACTTATAACAAGGCCAAAGTATTTTATTTACACAGACTAATGTATAAACACATATACCAACGTTTAAACAAACATTAATGTGAGTTTTATTGCTGTGGAGCAATGTGATACACTTATATAAACACCACACAGTCTGATCTCCTAAAAAGAGGGACATCAGGGTGGCAAAGAGGGACAGAGGGATTTGGGTCTAAAAGAGGGACTGTCCCTCCTAAAGAGGGACACTTGGGAGGTATGCCAATATGAACTTGTATAGCTTTCCAGAAAGGAAGGACTGAGGGGCAATTACACCAGATGAGTAGCATGTAGCATAAAGCCCACAGCAGAGCCACATCTCCAACAGTCTGAAGAGGTGGTGAGGTAAAATCTGGCCAGTACCTGAGGAGTGTGATACAACCTCGTGAAGATTTTATAGTTGCATTCTTTGGTGGTCATTTCAGGGGAGGAGCCCATAAGGTTCCTAAGAATATCATGCCAATTGGACAAGTCAAAGGACATGGAGAGCTCTGATTCTCATTCCACAAAATACCTGGGTTTATCAGTGGACATA
Source organism: Rhinophrynus dorsalis (assembly GCA_037306005.1). NCBI lineage: Eukaryota > Metazoa > Chordata > Amphibia > Anura > Rhinophrynidae > Rhinophrynus > Rhinophrynus dorsalis. The sequence continues at coordinate 430,093,003 of CM074723.1, read as the reverse complement.
TGTATTTATGTATATATGTATATATGTTTTTAGATGTAGTTTTTTTTATTGCTCTTTTTGGTATTTGGAGATTCATGATGAGAGGAACATCATTTAGTATTAGTGACCACACATTGTGCACTATATGGGTGAATATTCCATCTCTGGGGACATAATATTCTGGCTTGCTAACATACATAGATCAACCAACACTACTGGATGCAAAAATATGAGAAAGGGATTTGAAGGGAATCCTGTACCCTTCCGAAACCACCTGAAAAACCCACTGATCCGCAACAGAGGCTGCCCAGGCATCTGAAAATTGGTGCAGGCGCCCACCCACCGGTAGCTGCAGACCAGGATTCTGCGAGTCATGCGGAGTCAGACTTGTCAGACATGGGCTTGGCAGTGGCGTGCTTTGAGTGCCACTGCCATCTGGGCTTGGTAGTCTGGAGCGGGCTGCTGGCCTAAGACATGCTCGGATTCTGGCTTTACTCTTCGTTTTGGCAATAATGGAAAAAAAAGAAGCTGTTTCCTTGCCCTGAGGCAATAGAGTATGCTTGCCTCCAGTGGCCTCACTGATAATCTGCTGCAGTTCAGGCCCATAAAGAGACTTTCTTGAAAAGGGAGAGAAATCCGCGACTTCTTAGATGAGAGGACAGCAGACCAAATCTTAAGCCACAATGTGTGTCTAGCATAAAAAGAGAAGACAGAAGCCTTAGCTGCAGGTTTGACAGCATCAAAAAGAGCGACAGTGACATATGTCTGAGCCTCAGACATGTTGGCCAAGAAGACTAAAAGGTCCTCCACAGAGGCACCTTTACTGATAGGTTCAGTAAGTTGTTCACCCCAGATGGTGAGAGCTCTAGTGACCCAAACAAACCCCAAAGTAGGCCTCAAGGCAGCACCTATGGAAGCGAAGTTAGGAAGCTGGAGGCTATCTTAAAGTCTATCAGTCATATCTTTCAAAGCCATGGTGTCCACCAGGGGTAGAGCGGTAGACTTAGAAAGCCTAGAAATAGGGGGATCAACCTGAGGAGGTGTAGCCCACTGAATCAAAGCTGCCTCAGAGAAGGGGTACAGCTTGGAAATTCTCTTGGAAAGAGAAAGGCGCCTGTCTGGCGTTTTCCACTCATCCAGGATAACCTGGCCCAGAGTGGGATTGGGTGTTAAGACCGTGAGGGATTTCTTATGCCGTTGAAAGACATCAGTATATGTCTGGCCCTCAGCAGGGGTATTAGTGACTTGTAAGGTCATTAAAACCACCTGAATGAGGCCCTCAGCGGAGGGTGCAGGGTCAGCCTCAAAGGGGTCGACATAAGCATATGAAAAAGCCCCTTCCTCACACTCCCTTTCCTCTGTATCATCCTCAAAGGAATCCTCCTCAGAGGTTTCTGCGAGACCAGGAATGCCAGGGGCCAAAAATCTGAAAGAAGTGGGGGGTTCCAAGAATGGAGGACCCACTGCAGGGAAAGAGGAAACGGTGCCATAGAGGACTTTAAGTCCTTGACCCAGAGTGGCTCTTGTTCAAGGCTGGAGGACCCGGTTGGAGTAGTAGGGGCAACAGCGCATGAGGGGCATAAGTGTCCTGAGTATTCTCTAGGGAGCCCCGTTTGGCATGAGGAACAGTAAGCGGGGGGGGGGGGGGGGGTCAGAGATGCCCCTAAGTCCTTAGCCTTAGGTCCAGCCCCATGGTTGACTTTGTTTTAATTCACGATTAGGGTATTTTTGTTTACTAATACAGTTATTTTTGGGTAGAAAATCTGAGGTTATTCTTCCACATAATTGTAGTTATATTCCAGTGAATACAGTATTGAATTGGTCTTCTTGAGCTACTTGTCCCTGTCTTTTCTATCTCCTTTTCTTCATGTGATTTTGAAGGTAATGAGAGCCTTGGGAAAAGCCGAGATGGGATCTCCCACAAAGCATATGTGAGAGTATATTTTAGGCGTCAGAAAACAAACAGAGAATATTTATAGAAGCTAGCATGGAGTAGAAGGCATTTAAGTGTGTATAACCCCAGATCATGTTTAGCTGTTAGTGTTCCTTTAAGTGCAGCTATTGGCATTAGTCACTGTCAGTGTGGCTGCACTGGCAAATTTGTATATTCTCAACACTGCACCTGAAAATGTCTGTGTACAGCTGTGAGTGGGTAGTGTTCTATATTAATAATAAAGATCTGTATTATATGCTATTTAAAATGGAAAGAACCCAATTCATGTTGGGTGATAATATCCCTTTAAAGCTAAAAATGTAACTGTAAGTTGATGGTCTGAACAGAGTCATCCGTATGTGCATATTTCATAGGAGGCCAGATATTGGCGTATACCTAATGAAGGAAAGAATGCTGCACTGAGTGCTTCCAGAGTATTTTTGGCTCTCTGAGTGCGACTCTAAATAACTCCTTTCTAGAGAAGTTAACTCTTTTTGCAGTCACAGCTGGGAGCCGAGCAGTTGTATAGACTTTGTGGCATACACAAGAAGGTTGCAAGTTCACACACTCCTGATTATTTGCCTAATACCTCAATTAGATCTTTATGACCTTAGTACGGCTTATCTCCCTATCTAGTGCCTGTGTTTTACAACCTCTGCTATCACTAAATCTGCTTGACTTTTATTGCACTGCTGGAACACATTTATACATCTGACCAATCTGTTTTTACTCAGTTCTGACCAAAAGAAAACAGGATTCCTTCTTCAACCCTTTACTGGAAAAAAGTTTCGTTTATACGGTGAAATCAATGTAATCTTTTGCTTATTTAGGTGTTGGACACCCTCTGGCTCTGAAAGGGTTGATACCATGTCTTGTTAGCCCTGCTCACTGACAAACATCATGTGTGATGTCAAGAACATCTTGGTACCGAGAAAGGAACAGTTGCCCAGAGGTTTGATTATTTTTAATTAGGTAATAATTGTAAGCATTCTTATCTTACTGATTAGCTTCTGGGGGTTGGAATGCAGAATTCCTATGGGACTCTCATCTGAAAATGTGGCTGCATGTCTGTGTGTTGTAATGTAATCCTTTAACCCTTTGAGTGCCAGAGGGGTACACAACACATTGCTTTGCAATGTGTTGCATGCCCCTCTGGTACTCAAAGAGTTAACCATTTCAGTGCCCGAAAGGTATCCAACAACTGCAACACACTACATTGGATACTCTCTGGCAATGCATTGCGTACCCCTCTGGCACTCAAAATGTTAAGGGACATTTACAAAAAGTGAAGAGGAGCAATTCTGGGGCAAACCATCTTCAATACTGAGGACAAGTCATAATTCACACAATTCACAGGACTTTTACTAACCAGGATGGCAGAGAAGTCTCTAAGGCTTTGAGAAACAAAATTGCTCCTCTTTGTCTTTGTGCACATGGCAATAATGGCTGTATTTAATTCAAGCCAAAATGATGCAGTTCTAGAGCAAAACAACCATAGGGATCAAACAACATTTCCCCAAATTCCTGCTGATTTCAATGTTTTTTTTTTTTGCATGTTACAGTGAAGGAATGCATTTAAGACATCACTGGCATTCAAGGGGTTAATTTAAATTGAGCTTTTGATCCCAGAATCTTAGAGAGGTGTCCAGTGTACGGATTCACAACTCACTTGAGGCCTCTCTAGCAATTAACACTTTAACCCCTTAAGGACCAGCAGGGTAGGCACATGGCCGGCTCTTAACCCACTGAGTGCCAGAGGGGAATGCAACACATTGCAAAGCAATGAATTCCGTACAAATCTGGCACTCAAAGGTTTAAGGACCATGTAGCATTTTTTTTTTATGATCCGATTCAGGGCTCCCTGAACGGTGTGCAGCCGCGCAGGGGGAGCCCTGAAATCCATATTGTACATTTACATCATGGGTCTTTTAGGTACGTTCACCCCATGACATACAGGTACGTCCTTGGTCCTTAAGGGGTTAAATGACAGAGGGGTATGCAACTCATTTCAGGGTTATGACCCATTTAACTCAATGGTAATTTTTTTTTTATTCTCCCATGTGTTGCAGGTGGTTTGCCCCAAAATCAGACTTAGTACATACAGCATTGGGAGCTGTATTCAGTAAGATAACAGATGAGAGTTGGTACTGGGTTAGCCGTAGATACCTTTACTGACTGACTCAGTGATTCTCAACCAGGGTGCTGTGGCACTTTGGTGTGCCACGGACATCAACTTAGGGTGCCCCGTGTTTTCTATGAAGACTAACAAAAATGGACTTTTAAATAAAGATTTATAGAAATTGTTATGCACATTATGTTTAATTGTGTTATTATGATTGTAAGACCTAATAATAACTGTATATTTATGTATGGAACCTTCAATATGCCATTGATAAAGTACATTAAATATGTTAGGGGTGCACTGAATGTTCTAGATTACGTGTTAGGGGTTCCCTGAACAAAAAAAGATTGAGAACCACTGGACTAACTAAACAGATTCAGGGATGCAAGTTTTCAAGATCTCTTAGGTCTCAACATGTCTGAGGAAGAGACCTAAGATGTCTTGAAAGCTTGCATCCCTAAATCTGTTTAGTTAGGCAATAACGGTATCAACTTTACTAAATTTTTGTATTCGGTAAGAGAAAGAGAAGTTATGGAGCGAGCCAACTGCAGCATAGGGAAGAAATAAAAATGACCCTTGATTTTAGCCCTTGGAATATTAGAAAGGCCTCCACGTGTTGTTTTGCGTGCTGTAGTTGGTTTGCTCCTCCTGTCTTTGTGCAAACTGGAAGTACGCCACTTTATACATTCCTGTTCTATTTTAGAGCATTCAGTGCAGCTGTGGTCTGCAGTAACCTAATGAGACAAAACGAGCCCTTTAATATCCCATCTTTCTTTATTAAAGAAATGATTTCATGGCCTGCAATGCCCCAAGGCAGCATTCCACTTGTGGGGAGTGTGTATGTGAGCGGCCCCAACAATTATTCCAAGTTCATAACTTTCAGTGCCTCATTAAAAAAGGGAAACCTAGCTGGGATTTTTGTGTTAAGGGAAGCATTAAATCTTCAGAGTGTTTTCATTGTTGAGAGCTTACCTGCAAATTCCACAGCGGAATCCCTCTGCTTTGCACTCACACGTGTATGAAATCTGACCATGCTTCCTGCACTCAATAACTACACTGCATAGAATCAGCTTTAACCTTCTGAATGCCAGAAAGGTGTCCAATGCATCGCTTTTGCAATGCACTGGTGCCCCTCTGGTACTCAAAGAGTTAAATGGACAGCAATACTGACTGGAAAACATGGAGACTTTACATATTTCTAGTTAAAGAACAGTGACCGTACCAACTACGCCTCAGGGGATTTACAGACATTCCCCAAATTCCCATTGGTTTAAATGGAACTTTCAACTCTTTGATTGCTGCAAAGGTAGGCAATCAATTGTGTACTAATGCGTCAAGAGCCCTATATAGCATTCAAGTGGTTAAGACCCCCACTTAAATCAACTGAAATGTTCATTTCTCAGCTATGGTGCAGTTAGTTTGCTCCATAATTTCTCCATTTTGTTTCATACATATGGTCCAGTAAACCCTATTTCTATTATAACAAAAAACTGGCCATGTGTACCTGACTATGGCTAAATTAATCCAATAGCTCAGGAGTTAATACATACTGAGTTGCTCACTGAAATCCAAGCCAAGTCCTGCAGGGTAAATGGCTCCTCCATTTCCTGTTTACTGGCTACTGAATCATATGGGGTCTGAGAAGGACAAACTTCCTGACTTCTTAAATCCCTGTTATGGTAGTGCAGATCTCAAATGCCTGCTCTGGGCAACTGACCTAATCTGCCTGACTGTGTATGAATTTACTTAGCATCGAGTGAGTGACTATAAGTATTAACTCCTGAGCTACTGAATTAGTCATGTATGGTAGTGAGGGACACAAACTTTTTGTTAATGGGTTAATAATGTCTAGTTAAAATTATTTCTCAGAGCCTTCTTTATATTAAAATTAAGAGATTGCGCTTTATTTAACCCCTTAGTGGCCGGCTGTGCACACACGTGGCCGGCACTTAATGCCAGCCGAACATTTTTTTTTTCATTTTTTAAAACGATTTCCGAAACGTACATGTACGTCCTCTGTCCACCCGGGACATCCGCTCGGGACTTACATGTACGTCCTCGGGCAGTAAGGGGTTAAGTCCTTACTTTGGTGTAGTTCAAAACTTATGTAGAGATAATGATCCACTGCTCACCCCTTCTGGCCACATCACCAGAAGCAGCAGTCTGGTCAGGACGGCTGCAGTGAGGGACAAACTTCAGTAAGCAATGGGAAATCCTGCCCTTCTTTGTCAAGGGGGGCAGTATTTCCCTTATACTTACTGACTGAAGTTTGTCCCTCGCTGCAGCCGCCGAGACGCACAACACGATTACAGATTCAGAGGGAGGCGGCCAGAAGGGGCAGGCGGGGGAATCTTTATCGCTGCATAACTTTTGAACTACACCAGAGTAAGTAGTTAAATATGGCACAATCTCTTGATTTTAATATAAAGAGAGAAGTAATTTTAACTAGACATTACTAACCCTTTAAAGGGACAGTAATGTCCCAAAAAATTTTTTTTTATAGTTATGTAGAGTTTAAAATATTAATCAAATCGCTCCAACCCCTATCTCTCAAACTGCTATGGCTTGAGAGATATAGGGATTCAAAGTTCCCCTCTCCCTCCCCTTCTACTGACGTCAGCGTCTAGATGACAGCAGGAGATGCCGGTCCAGGGACCAGCAGACGGCTCTGCAGCAGAGCCAAAATCACGGTACTTAATAAGAATTAGTTCATTGGAAAGATCTAAAAAGTGTGCTTGCAATCCAGGCCCACTTTTTAGACCTTTCCAATGAATGAATTCTTTTTAAGTACCGCGATTCGGGCTCTGCTGCAGAGCTTCCTCCAGTCGTACGACTCAATTCTCCTGCTGTCAGCTTTACAGCTGACATCAGGAGAAGGGGAGAATTTTGAATCCCTATATCTCTCAAGCCATAGCGGTTTGAGAGATAGGGGTTGGAGCGATTTGATTAATATTTTAAACTCTACATAACTGTAAAAAAAATTTTTTGGGGACATTACTGTCCCTTTAATGCAGAAAAAGTGTTCACCGCTCCATTCAGTTATTTTACATAGAATCACTTTCTGGTTTGAAATGATTCTACATTGTATACTAGCAATGTAGTGATGTCTTTGCCCATCTATATTGTTTGGTGCAGGTGATGTCTGAATTAATGTGCTATGTAAGTCTATAGTAAAGTGTCTTATGGAGAACTGCATTGGTAGTTGGGAGAGGTCTGTTAACCCTCAGAGTGCCAGAGGGGTACGCAATGTATTGCAGAGCCATGGCCCCACTGGACATCATCCCATAACTTTGTACAGTTGGTTTGGCGCAAGTGAAGCATGAGTGGGTGGGGGAGAAATAGGTAGAAGAAGTGGAGCAGTGGGGTATGGATGGCAGGCGCGGGCAGACAGGAGAGTAGAGCAGGAGAGGCAGCATGCAACGAGCATTTAATAGTGCTTACACGTAGGGAAAGTAGGAGGGACAATGTGTCGCTCAATGGAAGGTAGGGGATTAATTAATTTGAATACTAAGATGGTGGATATGGAAGTCTTGGGTAAAAATTGAGGTGAATGTAAGCTCTGTGGTTAAGTAATTTCAATAGGCAGGCAGAAGGAGGCAGAAGGCTGGGGTGAAGAGTGAGGCGAATAGAATGTATGGGGTGGAGTAAGTTGAACAGTGAGGCAGATGGAGGTGGAAAGTTGGGGTGAAAAGTGAGGTGAATTGAAGCTTTTATGGGATGCTATCACTGATGAGAGCCCTCCATAAGCTGCTATAGTAGCAGAGTCACCACTATAAGAAAAGGCTAAGAAAAACACATTGGGTACGTCAGCACAAATACGTAATCATAATAACTTGTGAATAAGGAATGAGAATGTGGCAGTAGGAAAAGAAACATATTTTCACTCTAAAGACTACCATGCATTCAGTTAGAATACATTCTCTATTGTAGAATAAAAAGTATCTTTGTGTAAAACTGTTATGTATAAGAAAAGTCTCAAACCAGAATATGAATCTACAAAAAATCCTATAAATACAGATATTACAGATATTTTCTTCTCTGTACTTTCTATTTTTCTTCATTTCAACTTACCTCTTGTATTTTATTGTTTATAATAATAATTATTAAAACAGAAATATATGAAAATTATAAAAAAAAACTGATAAGGACTGCCACTGATTGCATAAGATGGAACGTGCATTTTTTTCTCAGCAGAAGTCCATTTCAGTGTGGACACCCCCATTTAAATTAATTTAGCACTTGAAGTGTTAGACTAGAGGCATGTGCTATACATTGTGCACCCCTCTGAAACTCAAAGGATGTAACATAATCCACTGTATAGAATAGTCCACTGTATCTACCATCTAGGACAGTGATTCTCAACTAGGGTACAGTGGCACTTTGGTGTGTCATGGACATCAACTTAGGGTGCCCAATGTGCTTTCTATGAAGACTAACATAAATGGACTTTTAAATAAAGATTTAAAGAAATTGTTATGCACATTATGTTTGTGTTATTATGATCTTAAGACCTAATAATAACTGTATATTTATGTATGGAACCTTCATTATGTCCTTGATAAGTACACTAAATATGTTAGGGGTGCCCCGAACAAAAAAGATTGAGAAGCACTGATCTAGGAGTTTAAATACGACACAATGTTTACACTGCATGATTATAAAAATAAATACTAAGTAACACATCAATCATACCTGTGAGAGATCATCTAAAGCTGTAGATTTCAGAATCAAAGGGATAATATTGGTAATGGTAAGAATGATAAATGATAAAGTATCCCTTCCCATTCCTTTTACTGATGTAACACTGCTCAACTCAGAACAGCAAGGTGGTATGCAGGTTGATTGCTGAGAAGGACAATCTTCAATTAGCATTAGGGAAAAACCTGTCAAGGGGAGCAGGGTCTCAAGACCAGATTCCATAGCTGAGGGGAGGGGGCTTACACTAGGTAAAAGGGGTGGGAGGGGGATATTTTGTCATTCAATTACTCTTGAACTACAACTCTGACAGTATTGAAATAACACTCTCTATGGCTCAAATGTTATGAAGGTTAATTGGAGCTGATGTTTTTGTGAAACATTACTATCCCTTTAAGCATTTTGAGATTGGCAAAAAATGGTCCCTGTCTTTCTAGTAAAGTCTGCCTGTGCATCAACTACACAGATGAATGTTCTGTTATTGTTGACAAATATACATAGCTGTGCCTACATTAGGAGTTTTTGTGCCACTATTGAAGCTACCGGTGTAACTGTTGAATGTGGCTCCTTTCAAAGCAGAGGTTGAGCCTCTCCTGCTAGGAGGTGATAAATACCCAGAAATGTCACACTATAGCTGGTAGTCAGGTGGAGTTTGGCAAATATAACAAAGAAAATCAGTCACCATCTTCTCAACCAGTCTATCTTGACATTCTTTATAAAGAATACGCAGATAGTGGGGGATTGGATGTGGATATTTGGGGACCAAACTTAAGAAAGATTAATTCTTTCAACTTTTTCAGGGATCTTGCAATCTATTCTATTGTAAATAAAAGGAAAAGTCAGCCAGGGTCCATTTATTAAGTTGTGCAATAGACCCACTGGGGCAAAATGGCCTTTTTTAGTTGTAGCCAGACGAATGCATATTCAGTTTAGTTTTTGAGAGGTAAAACAATGGAAAAGTTCTCACTGAGGATTTAGACTTTGAATAAAAGAGGATTTTAGTCTTACCTGTTAAATCCTTTTCTCTTAGTACATACAGGATACTGGTAACTTTGGGTAGGCGATCCACCCCTTTAAGTAGGCAGGAACAATTCTAGGAGTGAATGCAGAGGGTGAAGCCTACCTTCCCTTTTTGGCTGCAGCTAGCCAATCAGCTCCAGTAAGATTTGAGACACTAACTATAGACTAGATAGTAGAAGGGAAAGAAGAATCCTGGGACCATGACCCTGAAGGACCCCCACGGTCTGCCACAGGAGAGCCAAACATGGTCCCTTTACAGGATGGGAGACCAGTAACTCGTATGGAATAAGAGAAAAGCATTTAACAGGTAAGACTAAAATCCTCTTTTCTTTGTCGTCCAATACAGGTTACTGATAACTTTGGGATGTCCAACCACTGAGTTTCCCAGAGGTGGGAAGTAAGGCAAGGACCAGGTGCAAGGCCCCCAAAGTCACCAGAGCAGATATGAACTATCAGATCAGAGACAGCCCAACAAAACAAATGAAGTGTCAATGGACACTGAACAGGGGTAAGAACACCCCAGGAACTGGTACACAGCACACGGAACTAGAGCCAACAGGGCTCAAAAGAGAAGGAAGCACCAAAGAACCGACGAAGATCCTAAACAGGCAAGACTGCCTCCAGGATATTCCTCCCAAAACTGGCGTCAGCTGATGCCAGCACATCAACACAGTAGTGCTTCAAAAAGGTGTGCACAGATGACCAAGTGGCAGCCTTGCACAACTGATCAGCGGAGGCCTGATTCTTGTAAGCCCAAGAAGCCCTAATAGATCTAGTAGAATGAGCCGTGACCCAAAAGGGAACAGGCTTCTTCCTTATCTCGTAAGCCTTACGAATAGTCACTTTGGATGCAGGTCTCCCTGCCCTGGGGCCCTCAGGAATGACGAACATGATGGTAGGCTTTAGAAGAAACAGGTTTGCGGTCACTAATCATAGAAGCCACCACATCAGAAGAAAAACCTTTCTTCTGCAGTATTAAGGATTCGATTTCCAAGCTGTCAAAGCTAGACGATGAACATCCTCCTTCCACAGGTAACCCTGCAGAAGAAGATCCGGACAGCAAGGGAGCTGGAATGGCTCCGTCACTGACAGATCCAGAAGCTCCAGAAACCAAGCCTGTCGAGGCCAGTACGGAGCAATCAGAATGACCGGACAGTGCTCCAGTCTCAATTTCCGTAACACCCTGTGAAACATGGGGAGGGGAGGAAAGATATAAGCCAGAGGAAATAACCAAGGAATGGACATGGCATCCACCGCTAGAGCTAGAGGATCCCTCCAGTGAGAGCAAAACATTGGAACCTTCTGGTTGTGTCTTGACGCCATCAGGTCGATGCAAGGAAGACCCCACTTCTGAACAATGAGGGTGAATACCTCTTGGTGCAGTTCCCACTCTCCACTGTCCACCGTGTGTCAACTGAGGAAGTCTTCCATGACGTTGTCTAAACCAGGAATGTGCACTGCGGATATGGCAGGAACATTTTCTTCTGCCCAGGACAAAACAGCCTTGACCTCTAACCAAGCGAAGACTTCTTGTTCCGCCCTGCTTATTGATGTAAGCCACGGCCGTGGTGTTGTCTGACTGGACCCGGACTGGGCATTCTTCCAGCTGGGGAGTCCAATGGTGAAGGGCATGAAATATCACCCGACGCTCCAACACATTGATGGGATGGAAAGACACCTCCGGAGACCACCGACCTTGAGCACTCAGGCGACCCAGGACCGCTCCCCAGCCGGAGAGGCTGGCATCCGTTGTCACCGTGGTCCAGAAGGACACCAGGAAGGACTTGCCCTTCAGCAGATTGGAGAGGTCGAGCCACCACGACAAACTCAGTTCCACATGAAGAGGGAGGGACACTGACATCTTCAGAAGGTCCGGCTGACCCCTGCACACCTGGATCACAAACCTCTGGAGTTCCCTGGTGTGAGCCATGGCAAACGGGACCGTTTTTATGGTGTAAATGAACTTCCCCTCTAGAGAGGGCAGCTTCTTGGCTGGAACTGGGTCATGAGTCAGAACAGCAGAAATCCTGTGGGCGATCTGGTGAGCCACCTTGTCCGTGAGAAACACCATGCTCTGCTGAGTGTCGAAGAGAAGGACCAGGAAGACCAGAGGCTGGGATGGGACAAGATCTGACTTGTCCATGTTGATGATCCACCCATGATGGGTGAGAGCATGAATGTAGTCCTGAACCTGTTGATGAAGACATTCCGCAGAAGAGGCTTTCAGAAGCAGGTTGTCCCTGTATGGAGTAACTCTGATGCCATCCCGATGGAGGATGGATACTAAAGCTCCCAGGACACGGTTGAAAACTTGAGGAGCTGTAGACAGACCAAAAGGAAGAGCTGAAAATTGAAAGTGCCCTTGGTCACAGGCAAATCTGAGATACTGCCGACTCTCTGGATGTATGGCGATGTGTAGATACACATCCTGAAGAATCAGAGAGGCAAGGAATTCCCCCGGGGACATAACAGCAATCACTGTCCTTAGGAACTCCTCATGATAATGAGTCTTGATCACAAAGGAATTGAGATCCTTCAAATCCAAAATGGGACGACAGCCGCCGTCCTTCTTGGAGATCACAAAGAGGTTTGAGTAAAAACCCATACCTCTGTCCCGAATTGGACCAGGTTCCAGAACATCCTTGTCCAGAAGGGCCTGGATAGCACCATTGAACAGACGGAATTTCTCTACGCCCTGGGGCATATGAGAGGGGAAGCACCGAAAGGGAGGAAGAGAGGTGAAAGGGATCCTGTACCCTTCCGCCACCACCAGAAAAACCCACGGGTCCACCACTGAATCCTCCCAGATGCTGTGGTAGCGATGCAGACGGCCACCCACAGCCGAGTGGGGACCTGAGTTCAGCGAGTCATGCCGAAGAAGGCTTGGAGGAGACCTGGGGCTTCCATTGCTGTTTGGGCTTGGAGGAGGAACGAGGAGCTGAGGGAACTGCGTGGTTCGCCGGACATTTCTCAGTCTGGAAGGAACGTAAAAGCCAATTACGCTTGTGAGGTGTCTTCTTCCTGGGGACCACAGGGTACTCTTGCCCCCTGTGGCCTCACTAATCAGATCCTTAAGACCTGGCCCAAACAAAGAGGTGAGTTGAAAAGGCAATGAGAGCAAAGCTTTCTTGGAAGCAGTGTCAGCAGACCAGATCTTGAGCCAAAGAGCTTATCTGGCAACCACAGACATGGTGGAAACCCTTGCCACCAAACAGATGGCATCAAATAAGGCAGCAGAGACATAGTGCTGGGCTTCAGAAATGTTGGTAAGAAGCTGCAACATATCCGAAGTAGGAGCACCCTGACAGCCAGGGTGAGCTGTTCAGTCCAGAACGCAATGGCACAGTTCACCCATGCCGCAGCAAACGCTGGATGCATGGCAGTACCAGCAGTGGCAAAAATGGACTTAAGGGAGATGTCAGGTTTCTTGTCAGTCCAGTGTTTCAGAGAGGACGCATCAGCAACTGGCAAGGCAGTGGACTTAGAAAGCCTGGAGACAGGAGCATCCACTTTGGGGGGAAGAACCCACTGAGCGAGCGCCGCCTCAGAGAAGGGGTGAAGCTTGGCAAATTTCTTAGAAACAGAAGGTTTCCTGTATGGAGACTTCCACTCATCAGACACAAGGCGTTCAAGAGTGGGGTTAGGTGGAAAACAAGTATAGGGCCTTTTAGGCTCCTGAAATACATCTGAGGGATCCGAAGAAACCTCCTGAACTAAGGGAATTTTTAGGGTAGTTAAGACGGCTCTGAGCAAGTCCTCAGCCGAGGGATCAGGATCAGCCTCAAAGGGGTCCCAAAAAAACTGAGAGGAGCCCACAGCAGAACATTCCTCAACATTCGAATCCACCAACAGTTCCTCTCCTCAGAGGAATCTGATACGCCAGGTAGTCCCTGTGGTTTCAGCAGGGAAGATCTGATGGAAGAAAGGGTCTGCCAGGAGTGGAAGACCTCCTGTAACTGGGATGGAAAGAGTTGCAGTGTAGACTGGAGGTCTCTAGTAGCAGACTTGAACTCTTGCACCCAAACTGACTCTAATGCATGGCTGGAGGTCCCTGGGAGAGACTCAGGGACATCAGAACATGCTGGGCATAAATGACCTGAGAATTCTCTAGGTAACCCTGAATGACATGAGGAGCAATGTGCAATAGGGGACACAGAGACCCCAGCGTCCTTAGTCTTAGGCCTGGCCCCAAGCTCTAACGGATTAGACATTCTCACAGTGTCAAAACATTTAAAGTATAAGGAATCACCCAAATACAGTGTGTAAGATTAAAATTTCACCCCAGAAATCGCTAAAATGAACTTATCTGGCAGGTGAAGTGTTAATCTGCAGAGGGGAGAAGGACAGTCCAAGCCCTGCGTAGGATACTCGTTCAGGAAAAGGTACAATATGGCTGCGGGAGCCAATCAGAAACGAGCACACGAAGCAAGCACTCACTGGAAATTTCGTTTTCCCAGAAAAAGCACCCCTACAGTGCCCGAAGCCCCCTGAGCCCCCCAACACACATAAAACATTAACCGGATGACAAAGAAAGAGCAGACAATTAAAATGAGCCATCTCTGAAGTCGCTACGTTGAGCAGTTGTAGAGATATGTCCCAAACTGTACAGTCCCAATGGCGTCTATGCGGTAAAGCGCACCTTGGAACACAAATTTTGCAAAGTTGGAACCGTGAACTAAAATTATATGAAACATCACTAGAACATGTTAGGAGACCCAAAAAACACTGAACCCAGTAGGGAGAGTGCCAATAAACCCCAAAAGATGCAAAACCAGCAGGTAAAGGGTTATGTTACCAAAGAAACTTGCTCTAAAACACCCAACAGACATACAGATAAACCCAATGAGTACAGGAGTGTGCAATAGGAACTCCAGAGGAAAACCCCTGTGCGGAGGGGCACTGTGGGACATGTGGAACTGCAACACTCAAAGGGTTGCTCACCTTTCCTGCAGATCTTCTGTCTTCAGACTACCATGTATTAAGTAGAAGCCTCAGTGGGCAACTCCTGAGGAAAGAACTTGAGCCCAAGATTTTATCCCCAAGGCTTAAGGTCCACATAAAGCACCTGGATACTGAGCTAGCCACATCTAAGGGCATTGTCAGTTATGGTAATCCGAACTAATGGTGGTACTCCATATCTAACAGAAAAATAAAAAATTAGCTAAAGCAGAACTGTTCTCTTGCCTGTATCTTCACCAAGGAACACATCTTACTGGAGCTGATTGGCTAGCTGCATCCAAGGAGGGAAGGTAGGCTCCACCCCCTGCATTCACGTCTAGAATTGATCCTGCCTACTTAAAGGGGTGGGTCGCCTACCCAAAGTTACCAGTAAACTGTATTGGACGACAGAGAAAAGAGTTTTAATTTATTTTTGCTGTAATTGACAATTTGTGTGGGGAGAAATGTACAAATGTGTTTCTGTTCTATTATAGGCGCTAGGGACCTGTCTTTTATTCTCCACCTGCCTAACCCCTATATACAAAACTTTTAAACCAAAAAATATATGGATTGCGCCAATTGTGCCAGTGGGCCAGCAGTGTGCGCATGACCTAACATTCTCTGTGCCTCGTTTTACACCATGTACTATCAAAAGGCAGCAGAAATTAGCTTAAGTCTTACATTTTCTTAGCATGGTATGGGGTGGTGTTAGAGACTTGCTGTGGTGGAATTCTGTGCGGTATGCACTAACGGCATTTGTATAACCACAGGTCCAGGGGCAGGATTTTCAAGCTTTCGAAGATGTGTAGCAAATTTTCTGCTCTAGCGGATTCATACATTCCCATGAGTATATCTGAAAGATTTTGTAAGACCACAGGCAGTGGTAGATGTCTGTACTTTATATAAACATCACTGGAGGGGTGCAAGTTCTTTTTTAATATGATTTTGTAGCTGAAATTCCAGAGAACATCACATTCAACTTAGAAATGTCAATGGACCCACAGTAATTTCATGCATGTATTTTTCTTTTTTAATAAATTTAGGAGTTTGAGTACCAGAGGGGTACTGCAATGCGTTCCATACCCCTCTGGCACTCAAAAGGTTAACATTTGCATTGTTAAGCTAAACTTTTTTTAAACATTTACTAAAAATAAAAGTATGCCCCAGGATATGCAACACAGTGAGCTGACACACTTGTAGGTGCTAAAAGACACTAAGCTTTTGGCTCCGTGTCTCATAACATTCCTGGGGCATTTAATCCCTTAATGCAAAATCTGGAGCATAACTCACATTGTCATGTTCCAGAAATACTCAGCTGGAACAGGGATCACGTGTGGACGGAAGAGAAAAAGACCTAAATCCACATTTTATTATACATAGGGTTGTCACCTTATACTGGCTGCTTAGGAAAAAGGCATACAGCAGGGGACTGCATTGGAACCACTTCAGAAAAGTGGTGAGGAACCAGCATTCCTCCAGATGTTATTGGACTACAGCTACCATCATCTTTATAGCCCAACAGGCTGGAAAATCAAACATGAGCCACTAAGGCCTCAGATCTGCAATCTCTCATAAACTAGCCAAATTAGAGGGATACTTTTATCTAGAACAGAATCACTTTCTTATGAAGAAGCAGTGTTCCCCCTAAGATAAGCAAAAGTGAGCAACCCAGCACTGAAAGGGTTAAAGAGGACTGGAATAACAGAGACGCACAATACATCCACTTTAAATACTCTTGTAGTGCTTGGCTGCTCACCATAGAGGGAACACTAGGTAAGAGTCCTTCATACAGCAGCTATATATCTGCCTGTCTGTCTGTCTGTCTACCTACCTATCTATCACATAGTATCTGCAGTTCCCTGTATTTGCCTTTCACCATTTTCTGTTTTAGGTCTGCAGCAAGTTTTCATTTACACAAAATAAACAATTGACTTTATCAGTCTGAATGAGATTAGCTCCACCTGTGATTCTAATGGGCCATGAAAACCATCTCATGGCAGTAATAGGTCATTGTTCAGTGACAGCCTTCAGCGGAGTTCAAGCGCAAAAACAGTAAATACAATTTACTTCTGATAAAGGGCATATTTCTAAGGACATCCTACTATTAAACAAACTAAAGGTTGGAAGATTGTTCATTCAAATATTATAATAACTCAAATGTGTTTGATTTCTTAAAAATCTATAAATCTGACCACTAGATAGCGATGTTTCATTAGTATATATTGTGACTTTCTGTCATGAACTGAAAAGCTTCTGATCTGAATAAATAATGTCTCAGCAGTGGAAGTACATTCATTTTTCTCAGCAGGAAAAGTCCCACTACATATTTTTTCACCTAAAAGAATTACTATTCATTTAAACAACCTTTATTTCAAGGGTATAGCTCTCCTTTAAAGGGATGGAGTGGGACACCTAACTGATTGATTATCTTACCTTGCTGAACTGCCCAACCACATGCTTTAGGATATTGGGTGGTGCATCGTGTAGCAGCGGCTCCAGCGCTGGTAGATGAGTACATTTCTGTAGGATGTTTTTTAGGGCCTTCTTTGCCTGTGTGTATGTACAAACAAAAATGAAAATTAGGAGGCACCTGGCTTAGACAATGACAAGGATTTGTAGCTATTCATGTCTTGCATTCCAGAAATTCAAACTGTCAGGTCAGGTTTGTTGTGTTGCCCCCACCCATCTTAGTGAACACGTTCAGTGCGGGAGAATTCTACAAAGTGCTGCTTTGAAATACTTTGTCTGCTGCTGTAAAGTGAAATAAATGGTACTAAAATGAGACAGTTCTGCTTGTCCAGTCACATCTGGTTGAGGTAAGGAGAAGATGATCATTTATAAACTGCAAATGAACATATGTGTATATAGGTAGCAGCTGGCAGTGCATAGGGATTTATGTATAAAAGAAAAGTAGAGTAATTCTGGAGCAAAACAAGTACACTGTAATGGAGAAATAAAAATTCCCACTGATCTAAATGGGGTTTTTAACACCATACTAGACAAGTCTCTAGTGCAATGCCTTGGAGACCTCTCTAGCATTCAAGGGGTTAAATGCCCCCTTTATAATCAATGAGAAATTTTATACATCCCATATGATGCAGCTGGTTTGCCCTGGAACTACTTGTCCTTAGTACATCAGCTTGATGATTCATGCATATCTAACATACTAACTAGTATAATGCTTTCCTGACCTGAATAAATATGGCGACTCTCCTGCCATCATGCTTTTTATGTAGTCTAATAATACAGTTCTAATGTTAAGATTTATACAAGCACAATCATCAATATCATCCATTAGGAGATAGTTAGAAGGAGCCATGCCCTCTTCAGATGTGACACATTTTTATTACTATTGTATACCCCTTATTAAATAAAATGGCTGCTATCATTAGGCAAACACAACTTCAAAGGACGTATTATATGCTCTTTCTAATCACCTAACACCGAACAAGGAATTGTTTCGCAAATGAGACCCTAGATATGAATGTGCATTCGTCTCACCTCTTGTATCCAGTGGAAAGCAAACTGATGCCCCTATAAGGAACCTTTTGGTAAATTTACATAGAAAAAGAAAACTATTTTGACTCTGAAGCAGAAAATGAATGATCACAGGATAGACTACATAATGGGGGAACTTTCCCTTTAACCATCTCTACACTGCAGTGTCCATTTTAGATAGAAAAGGGTAAGACTAATGAAAGTGAATGAGAACCATTAACATGCAACTCGAAAATAAGGCACTCAAATTGATATCACAATATTATTATGATATTATTATTATTATTATATTATCATTTGTTGAACACCAACATGTCCTACAACCCTGTACAATGTTCACAATTATTATTGCAAATAAAATAATAGCAAGTAAGGTATTCAGTATAGTTGATGTACTAATAAGTATTCAGTATGGTTGATGTACTAATAAGTGGGGTAATTCTAGAGCTGACATTAGCAATTATTTTGTCTTGATGGTCACCCCCTACATGCAGAGATATGCATACAACCTCTGTCCCTAATACTCTCCACCATGGCTAAGACCAAAGACCTGTCCAAGGATGTCAGGGACAAGATTGTAGACCTACACAAGGCTGGAATGAGCTACAAGACCATCGCCAAGCAGCTTGGTGAGAAGGTGACAACAGTTGGTGCAATTATTCGCAAATGGAAGAAACATAAAATAACTGTCAATCTCCCTAGGTCTGGGGCTCCATGCAAGATCTCACCTCATGGAGTTTCAGTGATTATGAGAACGGTCAGGAATCAGCCCAGAACTACATGGGAGGATCTTGTCAATGATCTCAAGTGTTGAGGTCAGGTGAGACCAAAATCTAGCTCTTTGGCATCAACTCAATTTGCCGTGTTTGGAGGATGAGGAATGCTGCCTATGACCCCAAGAACACCATCACCACCGTCAAAGATGGAAGTGGAAACTTTATGCTTTGGGGGTGTTTTTCTGCTAAGGGGACAGGACAACTTCACCGCATCAAAGGGACGATGGACAGGGCCAAGTACCGTCAAATCTTGGATGAGAACCTCCTTCCCTCAGCCAGGGCATTGAAAATGGGTCGTGGATGGGTATTCCAGCATGACAATGACCCAAAACACACAGCCATGGCAATAAGAAGAATGGCTCAAGAAGAACCACAGTAAGGTCCTGGAGTGGCCTAGCCAGTCTCCAGACCTTAATCCCAGAGAAAATCTGTGGAGAGAGCTGAAGGTTCGAGTTGCCAAACATCAGCCTCGGAACCTTAATGCCTTGGAGAGGATCTGCAAAGAGGAATGGGAAAAAATCCTTCCTGAGATGTGTGCAAACCTGGTGGCTAACTACAAGAAATGTCTGACCTCTGTGATTGCCAACAAGGGTTTTGCCACCAAGTACTAAGTCATGTTTTACAAAGGGGTCAAATACTTATTTCACTCAGTAAAATGCAAATCAATGTATAACTTTTTTGAAATGTGTTTTTCTGGATATTTTTGTTGTTATTATGTCTCTCACTGTTCAAATAAATCTACCATTAAAATTATAGACTGATCATTTCTTTGTCAGTGGGCAAATGTACAAAATCAGCAGGGAATCAAATAATTTTTTCCTTAACTGTACAAGGAAATACAGAACATTTACAGATACTTTAAAAATGTCAGAGGTGTACGCAAAGCATTGCAAAAGTAAAGAGTTATGTACCATTCTGGCACTCAAGGGCTTAAGCACCTAAAAAGGTGGACCTTTCCTGGAAAATCTGGGCATATGGAAATCCTAGTATAAGCAATGGCAACCTACAGAAAAGCACAATTAAAGTGGAACTACCCCTGCTAAAAACTTGATCTCCAATAATTCCCCATCTGGCGACTAGCTGCTCAGTAGCGCTAGTCACCAGAATTATTACCTTGTTAAATAGAATTCTCCATTCTTCCCGGGCTGACAGACAGGACGGA
Source organism: Rhinophrynus dorsalis (assembly GCA_037306005.1). Taxonomy (NCBI): domain Eukaryota; kingdom Metazoa; phylum Chordata; class Amphibia; order Anura; family Rhinophrynidae; genus Rhinophrynus; species Rhinophrynus dorsalis. Next base: position 430,072,880 of record CM074723.1, on the reverse strand, counting down.
GTGCAGACATCTTTCTATAGTGACGTCTGCACGCCTGCGCGGTCCTAGCAACGCCTCCTAGAGCCGGCTGGGACTGACAGCGGAGGCGTGCAGACGTCACTATGGAAAGATGTCTGCACTCCATCCTGCCTGTCAGCCCAGGAAGCAGCTAGTCGCCAGATGGGGAATTACTTGAGATCAAGTTTTTTAGCGGTGGTAGTTTCGCTTTAAATCATATTTAGGGTTATGCACCAAAGAAATACATTTACTATTGCTGGATACGTGTACATGATATTTAAAAGTGCATGAACCCTTTTCATTTTATGTGGTGCTGTCTGTTTCGGTAATATTGTTTTTCTTTCACAAATGATGAGTTATAAGTACCAGCCTCCCAGAGGTCTTGTCTAGACACTTCAAGCTGTAGTGTTTGCTCACACCAAACATTGCCAACACAATGCTGTACACTGGACTTTATCCATTTTCTGCGTGTTATTGAATTTATACCTCCCAGGAACAGTAAAGATTGTTACTCTAGTAATCACAAAGCAGAATGTACAAATACAGGCTTGCTCACAATAACGTCTTAGGCCTGTTTCAGATGGGTAACACTTTCACAGCAACAGTAAATCATAAAAAATAGGAGTTATGAATCATTGTGTTCTATGGGGCATTTCACACAGACGACAAATTATGTGATTGTCACAGAGAGACGCAGCATGTTGCAACTTTCCACATACAGTTATAGCAGGGCTCAGTATTTCCACTCACCACCAGCCAATGGCGAGTGAAAATTTAACCCTGGCGAGTAGAAATTCAGCCCTGGTGGGTATGTGATGGCTTGCAGTGGCGAGTAACTTTTCAGGTCTGGCTAGTAGCAAAGGACTTCATATTTTAAGCCCTGGTTATAGTACAGTTACACATTTGTAGTATTGGTTTCAATGGACTTGCATGCAAGTTGAATCAAAACTGCACAACCTTTGCAGGTAGCTGTGTTTTTCCTTCAATTTTATCAGTTTGGTTTCCATTGAGAGAATAGGACACTGGAAAAAAATATTATATTGTAGCACTAAAACACACCAATATTGTCAGTTGCTACAAAAAATTCTCACTACAAAGTCACCTGTATGAATGAGCCCTTATCAATGGCGCATGTGCTGGTACTAATGTGACTACATGAAAATCGCCTACACAGGCAGATTCATACAGTCCGCACCTAAGTTTATGGGAAGTTTCTGGCAGCCAAAGAGTTATTTTTATGTCCTTCTCTGCATATGAATCATCTGTATTATTCTCATTTAGATACAAGTCTGCTGAGCAGGTACATTCATGCCATATTGGAGGTTTTTATGTACCACATCTAATAGGAAGATAAAGGAATGGCTTTTGTGACTGACTCACTCACCCACTTATGGAATTGGATGTAGGCCAGACTGGAGCCTGCTTATGTCTTGGGACTTATGTACAAAGAAAAACTAACTACACTTTAAGGGAGGAATAAAAATTCCACAAATCCCCTTGGTGATTTACTATAGAGCAGGGTTTTGCTTTCTGTGACTCTCCAGCTGTTGCTGGAGTACAGGTCCCATAATTCTCACCTGGCTGTTGTTCAGCTGTGGATGATGAGAATTGTAGTTCTATAACAGCTGGAGAGTCACATGTTGCTGCAACTGCTTTAACCTTTTGAGTGCCAGAAGGGTGTGTAACGCAGTACCCATCTGGCACTCAAAGGGTTAAACTGCAGCTCAGAAAAAAGACTTTCTTATTTTCCACTCATCTAAGCAGTCCAGTCACAGCTAATACAGCGAGACTGGATACACCTCCACAGACTTCATCATCAAAATGTGTTTTCCATTGACTAAGTGGATCTGCTGTTGTTCACTGAACTGAAGCAATGACACAAATGCTGCATTTCTGTTAGTATCTGGAAGTCGAGCACACTATGTAGACCATTCCAATGAAGTATTTATTTTTAATTCACGCTATTTTGGCTCTGCTGAAGAGCCACCAGTCGGTTCCCAGACCAGGATCTCCTGCTGTCAGCTTATAGCTGATGTCAGGAGAAGGGGAGGGAGGAACTTTAGAACGCTCTATCTCTCAGACCATAGCGGTTTGAGAGACAGGAATAGAACCGATGGATTTCTTATTTTATGGTCTACAATATAACTTTTTGTATCATTAAGACATTACTAACCCTTTAAAGTTCCCATCGATTTAATTTGGAATGTTAACCCCTTGAATGCTAGGCATGCTGCCAACGAGTTGCTTTGCAATGTGTTGGAATCCTCTTTAGCATTCAAGGGCTTAACCCCTTAAGGACCAATGACGTGTCAGGACCATCTTTGGTACTCGGGGACCCTGGAATCTAAGTCGATTAGAAAAAAAAAAAAAAAAAAGCTTTGTGGTCCCAGAGGCACTCAAAGGGTTAACTGCTGGCCATGTGTCACTAAGGGGTTAAAAAGCCCAATTTAAATCAATGGGAATTTGCTTGTTTTTTTTTATTTTTATTTCTCTCCTCTTTAGAAGTTGTTTGTACCAGAATCGGTCAGCTTTTGTTTTGGATACATGGCCTGTAGAATAGTACAGTTTGGCCAAAATAAACAGATTTGGGCATAAATTATTGGTACGTCCGCCCATTCTTTAATGCGGATGTTGCATGGTATAAATTGAAATCCCAGATTGACAACTTTGGAACCACGGGTGGGCAAAACTATAAGAAAAACAAGCGGGATAAAGGTTTTGGAAAATTACCATAAAATATTGTGGTGCCAGTGAAGGGCTGTGTGTACACAGGTGTATGTAAAATAACCACACAGTGTAAGAGCCAGGAGTAAAACGTTATAGGATTAGTAAAGTTTTATTATGCATAACTATCCATTGCCGGCCCTTTCCATAAAACAGGCGTGTCCAGGTTTTTTCAGTTGTGGGCCATAAAATCTGAAAGCCATAAGTGTGAGGGCAAGATTATATTTTTATTGATAACTATGGTGAACTATAGCCTGACAGCTACTCAGAAATATGTATTTATTTACTGATAAAGTCAAAGACGATACTTATATTTAACAGACACCTATTCTTGAACTGTACTGGCAGGAAGGGGGTTAGGTCTTACCCGTCTACTAGTTCATAGGTGCTAGTTAATTAGGCAAATTATTTTTTAAATCCCAGGTGGGCTGCACCCTGTGGCCAGCAGGGCCACTTTTACTAACCGGCCTCACGTTGGACACACATATACCAAAACAAGGGTACTCCAACTGGTGGAAGTCACTCTATTAAAAAGTTACAATCATTCACACTGTTTTCAAAGGGATATGTAGTACTGAGGAGGACCACTAATCTCATTTGTTTTGTTCATTTTATTTTTGACCCCCTTTTTAACCTCTTGGATTTATGCTTTCACAATGTAAGCCATTTGATTCCACCATTCACCATCACTTCTGTTCTGTTCTGAACACCACTGTCAATGAATTCATAGACACAAGGTTTCAGAGGAGCACATAGCTATCTCCCAGACCACTCAGCAAAGTACTTACACCAGCCAGCCCTGCAGATCACAGAAATCTGCAGGAGACATCAGATTAGTGTTTCTGAGTTTCCAGATATGAAAATTGATTCTCATAGCTCTCAGGGCACAAACATAATTAACACATATCCCCTAGGCACTTTACTGCCTCTTTAAAATAAAATCTAAACATGAAAAGCAAATATCAAATAAATAATATGCGTTGGCAGAGCCAGCCCTTACAAGGGTCCCGGTGGGTCCATGGAACCCAGGCGGCACTTTGACAGAGGCGGCAATTGGCTGCTCCAAGGCAGAGCTGAATCACCGGGTGATTTTTTGCCGGTGTCCACATCCTGCAGGTTAGGGAAGTTTTGTATCAGGTAAGTGCTCTCTCACACCTTTAAATTAGTAGTGTGGTCTTTTGTTTTTAATTACATACACTGAGTTTTAGAATTAGCTATGCGTTACTTTACAACTTCTTCATCCGCTTTATGAAGCCTAGAATTTTAATGTATTTTAATGCTAGATAGGAATTAAAGGTACAGTACAGTAAGTACTTGCCAGAACTTGAGATACCTTGACGGGGTTGGCAAGCTTACGTTCTTTGGCCAGATGATGGACAAAATTCTCAATCTTTAATAGTTTAGCATATATATTTAGGTTGGATACACATAAATACACATTTGTTATTATATATGCCTAAATCAGGGCACACATTTACAAATGGGTATAGAGGAGCGCAGGGCTGTCCTTTGTCTTGTATTTGCACTTTGGGTTGTCACCCAGTGCTTCTTGGGGGGAGTGGAGATCCCTCTTTTTCCTTGCTGCTATCCAGATACCAGTTATTTAACACTCTTTTATTTATACACTATATGTATTTATTATGGTGAGCTAGCGCTGTGGGCTGTTTTCTGTTTTTGCTTTTGTTAAGGAGCGTGCCCATGCTCCCCCCGCACCAGAATGCCGCCGCGCCATTAACACGACTCACTGTCAGTGTCTGGCACTGACAGTGAGCTTCTTCTTGGGCGCTCTGCCTCTTCCTCTATCCTTCTCATGGTGCGCAGACCGCAAGGTCGCACACGCATGCACAGACTCAATGAAAGGAGGCTAGTTCCCTGCATGCTCATGACTCTTGTGGCCTGAGCGCAATGCGCAGGATATGAGGACAGAGGCAGAGCTCTCAAGAAGAACAGAGAAGCCATCCTGCCGCACATGTGGAGGTGGACAAGTGGGACACTGTGGAGGTGAACAATGTGGACGTGAACAATGGAGGGCCAATGTGGAGGTAGAAAATGGGTGACAATGTGGATAGGGTGTGAAGGTGAACAGTGTGTGGGGTTGGACAGGGTGTGGAACGGAGGTGGACAGTGTGTGGGGTTGGACAGTGTGTGGGGTTGGACAGTATGTGGGGTTGGACAGTGTGTGGAGATGGAGAGTGTGTGGAGATGGAGAGTGTGTGGAGATGGAGAGTGTATGAAGGAGAACAGTGTGTGAAGGTGGGTAATATCGGCAGTGTGGATGTGGACATTGTGGAGATGGACAATGAGGGCAGTGTGGAGGTAGACAGGGTGGGCAGTGTGGAGGTGGACAGCGTGTGGAGGAGGACAGGGTGGGAAGTGTGGAGGTGTGCAGTGTGGAGGAGGACAAGTTGAACAGTGTGGGTAGGAGGACAGGGTAGACAGTGTGTTGAGGTGGGAAGTGTGGAGATGAACAGTGTGGAGGTGGACAGTATGTGGAGAAGGACAGGGTGGACAGCATCTGGAGAAGGACAAGGTGGATAGGGTGTGGAGGTGGACAGGGTGTGGACAGTTTCTAGACTCTGATATTAATAATTTAATCCTCATGATGTAAATCAGCAGAAAGTTAATAACTTCCATTTCAAATAGAACCATATGTGCTCACTGGACTTAGAATTTCATAATTTTTGAAATTCTAATGTTACTAAGAACATATTGTTATATTTTAAACAGTTGATATTAACCCTTAATGTTGTCAATCAATGACAAAAGCATGTTTAGTTAATCTGGCAAATCTGAAGACATTCATAAAACATGCTTAAAACATGGGTTAATTTTGATCCATGTTTAAAAGTCAGACGTATGTGCTCAGTGTGATGAAATGAAAGTGGAAATTGGAGGTTAGGCTGTCGAGTGGCTGTGGGCGTGTTTTTTTGGGGGGAGTTTTGGGGGGGCATTTCATCCTTGGACCCAGGAAGCACAATGTCTTGGGCCGGCCCTCTGTGTTGGTATTAAAGAAAATTGCAGAACATAAATATTATGACACACATATTTACTAGGTGATGACAAAGCAGGAGTACTTAACCAAGAACATGGATATAGAATTTTCTGGACACAAGTGCAATACTTTATCACATCAATTTTTTTAACAGCACTGGTAATGAAAATTGTGAATCTTACCCAGAGGAGGTGCTTTGATCCTAAAAGTCCTGGTGTTTGGATCCTCCTAAATTATTAGTCTACTTAGCAACCCAACTGCACTATTTCCGCTGTTTTACATTATTACATGTCACTTCGCAAAAAGATGCAGGTCTTCAAGAGTGAGATTAGGGATTAGCTCCCTCAGCCAGATTTATCTGTAACTTAATTTGATGAATTGTAACCCTTTGAGTGCCAGAGGGGTAGGCAACGCATTGCAAAGCAAGGCACTCAAAGGGTTAAGACCTTAGATGTAAGAGAGGGCTAAACTTTTGATTTTTCTGGAAAACTAAGTGTTAAGTATGTTCTAGGTCTCTTAGTTTTAACCCCTTGGATGCTAGTGATAGCTTAATTGCATTGCTAAGCAAAAACTGGTGACTCAGCAGAAAATATCAGGATATTTGTTTACATGATGTTAAGTAAAGTCATATTCCTTAACAGACCACTACCCAGCAGTCTGTGAACAATGACCATGAGTTAATGACATACAAAGCTTCAACTGACAAAAAAAATTGGAGCAAATGTAACTGTTTCATGGTTAAACAAAATCTTTTAAATGTTTGTATTAAACTTAAGATATCCACTTTCAAATGCTTTCTTAATCATAGTAAATAAATCCCAGCTGCTTACTTGGTGGAAGCCTTAGCCTTCGAGCAGCCTGCCAAGACTATGGGAGGGGCAGCGCACAGACGGCTTTATTTAAAATGATCCCACAGCAGAGCCGCTCAGGGCTACAATGGGGCAGAAACTGAGGCTGATGCACTAAGTAGAACTGAAACAACTCTGCGGCAATGCGACTTCACCACAGGAGACAACGAATCAAAATCCCCACTGATTTAAATGGAGCTTTTAACCCTCGAATGCTAGAGAAGTCTGATATGCAATTTGTTGTGGACCTCTGCTGTAGAAAATGGGCCAAGACCCCATTTCATTTAATGGGAATTTACATTGTATAACTGATTTGCCCCAAAATGTCTCCATTTCTTTTTAGAACATCGGCCTCAGTGATGTACTAAAGGAAAGTGGTGGAATTTCATGTCAGTAAATACCGATTCTGAACATCTGAATTTGTGTGAAAGTGGCTTTTAAGCCCTTGAATGAAGTGTAACCCTTTCAATGCCAGAAGGGGTAAGCAACACATTGAAAAGCAATGTGTTTGGCACTCCAAGGGTTAACACCCTGAATACCAGAGACAACTCCAATGTTGCAACGTGTTAAGCACCATTCTGGGACTCAAAGGCTTTAACCTTGTGAATGCCAGAGGGGTCTCTAATGTTGCAGTGTCTTGGGAGACATCTCTATCTTTCAAGGGGATAAAAGAGCCATTTAAATTAACCATTTGAGTGCCAGAGGGGTAAGCAATGCATTGCAACAAAAGAGAATATTTGTTCAATATGAGTGTATAGGGGATCAGGAGCCATTGTGACTGAATGACAGGCTTTTGTAAGTGAAAATAAGGGACACAGAGGGAGATTTATAAACCTGGCGTTAAAGAAAAACTGGCTTTAAAGTAGCTTTAATGTGTTAATGGGATTTATAACATAAGTTGCAACCATTTTTAGTGTTAACGCTATCTATTTGAGTTTTCTGTTAAGTGGTGTTAGAGCAAGATAGAAATGTGGCGCAGCGAATTTATAAAGAAATGTTGCAAGTTGCGACAATTTTGCGACAGAATTATCACCAGAATACTAACGCCATGTATATGCTGTCCTTAAGCATTCCAGGCATTAAAATATGCATAATAAAGCCATATTTATAAAAACGTCTTTAATAATTTATAAATCAGACCTGGCATTATACTCACTTGCATTGCCATAAGGACTGTTATGTAAGAACGGTTTTTATAAATCTCCCTCATGTTCCAATAAATAGTGGAGTAATTCTGGGGCAAACTAACTGCACCACAGGGGAAAAGGGACATGCCCTTTGCTTTAGATGGGGCTTTTAAACTATTGCGCCACAATGCATTGGTAACCCCTCTGGCACACAGAGGGTTAACAACACATGAGTTCTCCGATCATTGCTTTACACCATAGGGAACTAATGGAAATCCCATCTGTCTTAAATGGGTCAGAAATTCATTGTGAAGGAGAGGGCAAGGGAGACAACTCTAGTATTCAACCGGTTAAAAATGCCATTACAATATTTTTTCCCCTATGGTGCAGATGGTTTGCCCCCGGACTGCTCCTTTTTGAAAGTCTCACAATAAATCTTGGGCTATATAAACAGAGTTAGAGAGGAGCAATTCTGAGGCAAACCAAGTGCACCACAGAGGAGAAATGCATAGGGAACCTCTCTAGCATTCAAGGGGTTAAAGACCCATTTCAATCAACTGAAATGTTCATTCAGTCCCTATGGAGAAGCTGCTTTGTCCTAGATTTACTCTTTTTTTGGTACCCAAGTCCTATATCTAGTAGGTTAAATAGAGGATAGACATGAAAAATGAAACACGTCCATCAAGTTCAATTTTTTCAAAACCTCCTTTGTGCTGATCCAGAGCAGGGCTGAGTGACTGGGGATTGTGGGATGGAGGTGACCCGCACTCAGAGTCTGGAAGGCTTTTGGCCTGTCTCCATAGCTTTCCTTTTTATAATGTATTTTATATCCTGGGGAATGACCTACCTGTATGTGTGTCTAATACATTACTTTTCACCCCTTATAAAGCAGTGACAGCAGAGATCCAGGGGGCACAAAGCACAAAAAAAACAGAAGTGAATAGAACTGCAATGTAAATTTTCACTGGATCGACATTCTATCTGTGTTTAAATGACCCCCTTCCCTTAAGGAATGGAGTTCCAGGACCTTCATGGCGGTTCGGCACTTAAGGACCAGTGTTGGTCCTGGCACATCATGGAAGTCTGGTGTCCCCGCGTGGCCGTGCACTGTGCAGCTGGTCAGAAAGGGTGTATGTATAAGTATTGTTTAACCCTTTGAGTGCCAGTGGGATACACAAAGCATACCCCTCTACCACTTAAAGGGTTAAAATTAATAAAAGGCACTTTTATATTTTGATGTCACTATGCGGCATAAATTGTTAGTACAATGTATAGATAGAACACAAACAACAGCGCAGAATACTCATCTGTGTCTGCAGTGAATATACTACACTTAGAGGATCACTCTGCGCCGTTGTTTGTTTTTTCTGTTCCTAGTCTAGTTTTTGTTAATGGCTGCCCAGTACAATTACAACAAGCTGAGAAGAAACCTCGTAAGAAATCATACTGGACTCTAGAAATGATAAGGTTGAATTGTTCTTTGTCCTGTTACAACGATTATTATATTGTGTGGCGCTACTTGTAGTTTACTACCTGGGACAATTTATATTGGTTTTCTGAGGTAGGGTTAGCTGTTTTCTGTTAGTACAATATATTGAGGGTTTTTAATCCTTTGTTAAAATTCACTAAATGTAATGTGACAGGTCTATGTTAAAAAAGTGACGATGTACTAAGCAGCACTTTACTAATTCAGGGGCAAGTCAACTGCACAGTAAGGGGACAAATATCAATTCCAAATGATTTAAATGCCCATTCAATACTAGGGAGGTTTCCTACACATTTCTATGCATTGTGCTGGAGACCTCTCTAGCATTCAAGTGGTTAAAAGCTCAATTTAAATCAATGGGTATTTTAAGAATGTTAATTTGCTACTTATAGCTAGTTTGCTCTTAGTAAATCAACTTCAGTATTGCCAGGAATGTTCTATGTACAAAGACAGCTATGGCTGCTTATATAAATAGCCACACTGTGCAACAGAAGCTTCTAGGGTACTGCTTCCAAATAATGAATCCTTTAAAGCTTTCATTGAACTGTAATTGCTATAAGCTTCCAGTCTCACAGCCAAATCTGTCCCTTCAGTGCAGCAGAGGATAACTGAATGGCAATAGATAAGCACATTGGAGTTGCAGGGTACTGGCTTATCTGGATCATAGTCTGGATTTCATGTTTAAAGCCCCAAATATATTTGACAGCCTGTGGCATGTAATCGTGTATTGTTAGGAAGACCTCCCTAATACTAAAGGGGCAAATGGGCTGTGAGATGCAATGATAATGCATTTTTGGGCCAAAGAACCTAGCAGTGGAATAACTAGTCATTTCAGGACCCCGAGGAAAACATTTTTTGGAGAACCTCAGGTTACCCACCTCTGATCTATGAGCTTAGTAATGACTCTTTGCTCATGTTTTAGCTCTGTGCCACATTTGTACACCTCAAATCAAGCACTGCTAAAACCGGAATGTTAAATTTCTGTGATAAATGTAGACACATTTCTTTTGGGGTTTGAAGAGTCACCACATCATTAACCAGCAGCTCTAACACTGGATGTGTTAAAGGTATTACAAAGTTTTACAAAGTTATTGCTGAAAGGACTATTGGCATACTGCTGTTCAATCCATTATTAGGGTATTGTGAATGGTAAATATTGCTGGCTGCAAGTATGTGCAATGGAGACAGGCATTGTGGTAGTTTTCCCACATGGCTCTGCTAATACAACTAAATCTGATATACAGCAGGCTATTATTTTTGTATTGAATGGAGACGACCGCTCTGAATTTTGACAAATAAAGTGGTTATTTTAATGAGGTGGGCATATATCCACAGGGACTGCGTGGAGACCACCAGAATCACTTGTGATGTGTAAGCTGGAATTGAATCCAGGTGTGCGGTGGGGGAGGCATGGCTTGGACAAGCATGTGTTTAAATACTAAGCAAGAACAAAAGGTTGGGACTGGAATCTACACAAACCACCAAGTACATATCATTAAACAGTATAGGCAGAATTGCAAATTGATGAGAATTATGGCTACTTGAATAGTGAATGCTAAAATCATAACTAGATTGTAAAATGCTATTTACATATTAAGTGGACTGGTCACCTTGATTCAAGGTTGCATATTAGAACACCATTAAAAACTGCCTATGTGTCATGTTAGCCAAATGACCAGCAAATGTACTGTTAAGCAGATATTTATGTTAATATATGTTGATTGAGGTACCAATGAACAAGTAACATTTCATGTGCTAATTAAGCTTTTCAGAGACATCTCATATGCTAATGAATCATTTGCAGAGATATTTCATAGGCTAATGAATGTTTTCAGCAACTTTTCAAATGTAATTAAGCACTGTACTGCACTAGGAGACTTTCACTTTCCCTTTCCCAGAAATAAAAGTTTGAATATTTCCTAAACTATACATATGCTGGATTTTTGGATAACATGACACATAGGCAGTTTTGATTGACATTTTCAAATATGTAAAAACAAATCAAGGTGCACTATAAGTTACATAATGTAGTGATATTTTTCAGAGTCACAGTCACAATAAGATGAACTGGTACAATTCTGGAATAAACCAAATCAAACTCTATAGGTGCCATGTCTGCTATCCAGAGCCTCCCTATTCGCTCTGTAATTCACAAATACAGTATCCACAAATGCACCTCAATGGTAATCATGATCATGAGTAAGCATTCTATATGTGAAACGTGTTGATCTTGGCTGGTGGCAATTAGCAACTTGTACTTGTTTGTAACCACTTGCTGAGTCCCTCATTTGATTTCACATGAGCCACAACATTTTAAGGTACATTTTTATATTTGTATTACAGTAAAGATGATAATGTGTTAGAAGTGTGGATCTTGCCTGGTGATTACCCTGGAGGTGTGTTTAGTAGTATCATGTCTATTTGTCCCCTATGAAGTATAAGTTAGTTTGCTCCAGCATTGTTTCTTTTAAAATCAGCCTCTATAACCTGACTGCTGTATGAAATCCTCTGTCTTACAACTTCTCCTGTTCTTGGGCTTGATTCTATTACCAGCACTAAAAATAAAACAGGTGTTTTTTTTTTAAAGTCAGTTTTTGCTGTCCTATTACCCGACTTGTGAAAGCAAAATTAGCAGTAATTATACTTACTGCCAGTCTAAAAAAATCCCATAGGAAACAACTAAAAACAAGGTACAATTAGTATCCTATTACCCACGCTCAGTATTACCGCCTGCTTTGTGGTTACATTTAAGTCAGAAATTTTGCGCCTCAGAGGTTGCTGCGTAAAAGCCATAATGACGGTTTCAAAACCATTGTTGTTCGAACAAAGGCAATGTATAATACAGCATACAGCATAGAAATCCAACATAAAGTGCCCCCCCTTGACATATTAACCCCCCTTTTAAAAGTCGACTTGCAGTGCTTTCTTCTACCACTTTGATCCGACAAACATTGTTCATAGTCAGCAATTAACCCTTCCCCTTCCAAATCCGACTTACAGTGCTTTCTTACCGCACATTAATCCGACAAATATTGTTCATAGTTGACAATTAACCCTTCCCCTTCCAAATCCGACTTACAGTGCTTTCTTACACCACATTAATCCGACAAATATTGTTCATAGTCACATTTAACCCTACCCCTTCCAAATCCGACTTACAGTGCTTTCTTTCACCATATTAATTCAATGAATGTTGTACATCCAACATTTTAACCCCCCCCCCCCGAAAAGTTGACTACAGTGCTCCCATGACTTTCTTTCACCATTTTTATCCCACATTTTTCTGCTCCTATTATATTTGACATGCCCTCGTATTTTGTATTGCAAGATTAACCCTATGAGTACCAGAGAGGTATTGTAATGTGTTTGCTACCCCTCTGGTACTCATAGGGTTAATAGGCAACATGTATATGTATAAAAAAGGTGTTTGTTTTTATTATATATGTAATTTGTGTGAAAATTTAATTAAATATTTAATTTATGTGTAACAATAATTTTCTTTTTTTAAAGATGGCTCAGGTGGTTAAGGCACCAGTTGTAGAATCTGCTAAGACCATGAGGTTGCAGGTTCTAGTCCCGTCAAGGCCAGCTCAGCCTTTCACCCTTCTAAGGTAGATAAAATGAGTCCAGGACATACTTGAAAATGAGAGACAATCTCAATGTATTCTTCCTGGTAAAATACTTTCACAAAAAAAAAAAAAAAAAAAAAAATTGCATTAAAAAAGTACTTCAGACCTCAAGAGGGGTATCATGACCCCTCATGGCACCCCCCTAGCATGGGGGTGACAATTGGACAGGAAATGTCAACAGAGGAAATACCATGATAGAAACTGAATGACAAATAAAACTGGTAAATTTACCACTCTGACTCATGCGAAAGGTTTTTACCAGTGTGTCCTCTCAGTCCTCATGTATGGCTGTGAAACATGGACACTGAATGCCAAAGCCATAAAAAATGTATGGTTATGCAGAGAAATATGGGGCGGTAAATTCTAAACATAACAAAAAGAGACAGAAAAACGTGTGTGTGGATCACATGGAATGGAAATGGGCAGGCCACATAGCAAGTAGGATTTGATGGTAGATGAACCAAATAAAAATTTAGAATGGATTACACTTGATACTAAATGCCCAAGAAGAAAACCAAATACAAGATGGCTAGATGAAATTACCACATTTGTCGGTACACAGTGGCAACAAAAAGGCACAGGGCAAAAGTTGTGAGGCTTGCTGAGAAGACCTTCATCCTGCAGTGAATTGACAACTGCTGAAAGACAGCCACATGAGAGTCTAACACCAGAGTGTGAAACATCTACAATTAAACAAGGGGCAGGAAATATTCAGATGCGAGGATGCTTTGCCTATTCTGGAGTTGATGACTTGCACAACATCAACACTCTGACCAATGAGAAGCACCACTCTATTCTGCAGAGTCATGCCATCCCTTCTGGCTAAAACTTGTGTGGAAGATGATTCATTTTCCAGTAGGACAATGATCCTAAACATACATCTAAGCTGAAGTCTAGGGAAGATCAATAAGTGATCATTTTCATTGCTTTCCCACCGCAATCACCAGATCTCTCATCCCCATTGAACATTTTTGGGAACATCTGAAAAGGCGAAACACACTGACATCTCTGGGATGCTCTAAAGGAGCGCTGGTATAATGTGGATTGTAAAATTCTGCACAAACTTGTAGAATCAATGTCAGACAGTTAAAGAAGTCATTAAAGGGATAGTAATGTTTCATAATAAAAGCAGCTCTAATTAATCATCATAGTATTTGGACTTTGGAGAGTGTTATTTCAATTCTGTCAGAGTTGTAGATCAAGAGTAATTCAATGACAAAATGTCCCCCTTCTGCCCCTTTTACTGATGTAACACTTTTTAGCCAGAGCAGAAGGGAGGTGCCCAGGTAGACTGCAGAGAGGGAGAATCTTCAATTAAGATAAGGGAAAAACCTGAAAAGTTTGTCAAGGGGGACAAGGCTTTCATTGTTCTCATAGGAAGAAGATTGTCCTCTGCTGTTATCTGTCTGGTCTTACAACCAGATTCCCCATCTGAGAAGAGATGGCTTACACTAGGTAAAAGGGGCGGGAGGGGGAAACTTTGCTTGTGAATATCTCTTAAACCATAAAGGTTTGAGAGATAAGACTTATATCATTCTTTAAAATAAAGTTAAAATGAAGTATTACTATCCCTTTAAGGCAAAAGGTGGTCATACCAAACACAGAGAATTTATGTACAGAGAGAGAGAGAGAAAGTGGGAGAGAAAGAGGGAGAGAGAGAGAGGCAAGCATAGTCTGTGACTAATAAAAAAAACTGAGTAGGCTAGAAAAAGATATTGGCAAATAAAAATATGCAGAATGCCTTTCTCTTTTTATTTTTTTGAAAAATAGATATATTTCTTCCTCCACATGGACCTCTTATATTTTTATTTGTAATAGAAAACTAATATGGAACTTATTTTCATAAAATATATATTTGCTTTTGCCATTTCTATAAAACATAACCAACACTAGTGTACATACATAATATAGCATGCAGGCACGTGTGGAACAGTTTATTTCTGAATGAACTACTGATGCCAAAAAAATAATAAATATCTTATTGTTTTGCATTGATAAAATGCCATACTTTTAGACTGAAAAAAAAAAAAAAAAAAGAGAGCCATATCCCTTAAAGGCATGAAAGGTTTAGAAGTTTAGTCCAAGGAAATATCGCCAGCAGTCAAGCATTTGCAGATAAGAGTATTTCTGCTCTGCTGCTAGGCAACACATCTCTGACAAACTGCACTCAACTGCCAGTGATGTCAGTTTTAAAGGAGAGGTTTTCATTACAAATATTAATTGTCCGATAGTTCCAAATTTCAATGGAGAACAACAGGCTTGTTATCTATGCTGGCAATGTAGAACTTAAACTATGGTTTGTATAGTAATATGAAAACTAATGCTGAATGGCTACATACTGCTGTTTTGCTGTAAAAATTTTTGGTTGGTAAACTATTATTATGGGCTCCAAGTCTGAGGTGAAATTTTAACAACATAATGGAGTTTGAAAAAAAAAATAATTTAGAAAAATATAAGAATGCTAGTACTCAAGTAGAATGGTTGGATCCTTGGGTTCCCGGGCAGAAAGATTGAGATAAACAGATGAAGATATCTAATTAAGGGCTAAATGAAGGGGGGGTGAATCTACACCTTTCTTCCAAGTACATTGAGAGTTGGAAAATGAGAGTGTATTTGTATCCAGTATACTGCTATTTATGAAGGCAGTCTCTCCTTACAAGATTTTTCTCCTTCCTTTCAGGTGTGTGAAACCCTGCTCTGGCTCCATCCTGTTATTTAACCCTTTGTGGTATGTGCTCATTGCACTCCATTCTGCACTTGCAACCCTGCTCTGTCTCCATCCTGTGATATAACCCTTTGTGGTACGTACTAATAACTCACTGTCCCAGTCTCCATGTTTTCTACACCCCCACTCCCCTTATATATCTCCCTGTTTCTTATCAGATGTTTTAATGACGTCACACCTGATTGTACTCAGGTCATTCCCTATCCTATAATATAAAAGGCCAGATGTATGTTTGTCCGATGCAGTCATGCGCAGTAGAGACTGCCCGAACGCAGGTGATACAGTCATGAGCAGTAGAGACTGCTACGGCACTTGGTTGGTCAAAGTTCCATCAATACAGGAAGAGAGTAGCACAAGCGTTTGTTGTGGTTGCCAAGGAAACCTTCACATTCCAGATCGGTCATCTTGCCAAATCTCGAGATGTGGTTGCAGGTGTAACGGTACGATGCCAGAAAGGAGGTGAAGGTAAGCGAGAATTGTTGAGATGGCAGCGGCCACACTGTGTGTATCAGTCAGTCAGTGGTACTCAGGGGCAGCTGCACTCCTTCACTGCCATATCCAGGGGTCCTGTTACCCCAGCACGTGTTACCAGTACTCAGGTGAGAGAGAGGGCAGCATGCGGCCCACTTGGCACAGGGTCTTCACTCCTTTTTCTTTATTCAGGATAATGCATTGCACTCAAAGAGGAGTGGGACAAAATCCCTCCTGAGATGTGTCAAACCTGGTGGTCAACTACAAGAAACGTCTGACCTCTGTAATTGCCAACAAGGGTTTTGCCACTAAGTACTAAGTCATGTTTTGCAAAGGGATCAAATACTTATTTCACTCAGTAAAATGCAAATCAATTTATAACTTTTTTGAAATGCGTTTTTCTGGATTTTTTTGTTGTTATTCTGTCTCTCACTGTTCAAATAAACCTACCATTAAAACTATAGACTGATCATTTCTTTGTCAGTGAGCAAACGTACAAAATCAGCAGGGGATCAAATAATTTTTTTCCCTAACTGTAGATGACCCTTATAACTCATTATTCTTATGAATATATTGTTGTAAAAACAAAATTCTTCCTTTCTCAAAATCAAAATTGTTAGCATCTACAGGCCGCCAAATATGCAAAATATGCCAGAACAGTACCTTTTGGACATCACCCACCACCTCAATGAGATTGCCACTCAAAACAAGAAAAGAGAGCTGTTTGTACTTGGAGACTTTAGTATTAATTGTCTGGACTCCAGGAATGAAAGATTCTGTGCACTGTTTAAGACATTGATTTTTTAACAGCTAATCTCCTCCCCTACTTGCATAAATCTTAAAACATCCAACCATACTCTGCTAAACTGGATACTTTAATCCTGTCCAAGTACAAGACAAGATTCACGTGTACTAGCAAATGTGTTCAGCGATCATGCCATAGTCTAATGTGTCCGCAAAATAAAACCAATCAAATCATGTCCCAAAGTCACACTTACTAGATAATTTAGAATATTTAATCTCCAGTCTTTCATACTTTTACAGGTCTGGAATACCCATGCCCCACTGCTTGAGTTATACAGTTTCAGAGATGCCTTATGGACAAAGTTTACTGTAAAATCTCAGGTATAATATGAACAATGTTGCCTCTCTTCATCTTATGTGAAATGGGAAGTGCATATTATACATGAGAATATTTTTTTATGTATATTTTTTTTTTATTATCCCACCACAATCCGCTCTCCATCCTCCCAGCACAATCCGCTCTCAGCAGATTCCCCTACTTGCACTGGTCGCCACTGAAGTCTCAACCCCATCCGATTCCTCTTTGACATCCTCACTGTGGGTGGCATGCTTGCATTTGATGCCCGCTTCCATCAATGCCCTGTCAGGACCTTTCAATGTAAGCCAGTGGTAATGTCCTGAGATGACCTCAAGATCCTCGCAGGACATACAGTAGATTCAATGCTTAGGGATCCTCACAGGGCATTACTATGGCTTACACTGAAAGATACTGACAGGGCATTGATGGAAGCAGGCGGCAGTGAAGATGTCACAGAGGAACCCGATTGGGTTGAGACTTAAGTGCAAGTAAGGGAATCTGCTGAGAGCGGATTGCTCAGGAGGGAGGGAGGGAAGGAATCTGTCAGCCCTCATTTTTTTATGAGAAAGGGGGATAACAAGGGTGCGTATTATACACTGGGTATTATACACTGAGTATTACGGTAAACAAACTGGATCAGCTTATGATCACACTGCATACAGGCAATTGCGGTATACTTGTACAAAATAAACAAAATTAGCCAAAGCTCAATATTTTACTGACAACTTGAACAGTAACATATCAAAAACGGCCAACTTTTGGAAGGTTATTAAAAACATCTACCATCCCCTAACCATTCTTACCCATTAACTATAAAAATAGGCAAAGAAACAATACAGTGTCCCACAGCAATAGCTAATGCATTCAACAGCTACTTTGTTGGATGTGCCATCACCCTGATTACATAGAACAGATGTAGTTCTGAAGTTGCAATCTGGCCCTGACCAAATAATAGCAATGTTATTAAAGCTCAGTATCTTGGCCACTGACCATCCTATTGCATCCCTGATTAATGCTTCCCTGTTATCTGGCTGTATGCCAAAAGCCAAGAAAGTGGCTAGAGTTGTGCCTATCCACAAAAGCAGGGATAAAAATATAGTATCAAATTATAGACCAATATCCCTAATCCCCACTTTATCTAAAATCCTAGAGAAATGTGTGTGCAACTATATAAGTATTACTGACAGACCAGTATTTCCACCCTGCTTCAATCAGGCTTTCATAAGCAATGATATCCAGACTGGCATGGCAAATGGTGAGCTCACTGGAGCTATTTTCTTAGATTCACTGAAGCTATTTTCCTAGATTTTGCAAAGGCCTTTGATGCAGTAGACTATAATATTCTGATAAACCAACTCCAATGTTCAGGAATGGGTAATCATTCTCTAAACTGGTTCTGATCCTATTTATCAGACAGAACTCAATATGTGTTTCTACTGCTGATAATATTTCTCTTCTGCTCAAAGTAACAAGTGGGATTCCCTAAGGCTCCATTCTTGGCCCTCTTTTATTTTCTCTATTTATAAATGATTTAACCACGGTTTGCAGAGCATCTTCTGTGAACTTGTACGCAACAAGAGAAATCTCAATATTTTATTCCTGGTAAAACATTTTCTGTATAAATTTAATGGTGAAGAAATAGCAGCTGTCAACATTTCGATGGCATACAAGCACCTTCATCATAACAAATGTGCTGTATTACAGTGCTTCTTAATAAACTAAAGTATCTACATAGGTGTAATTCAAGTTGCTTTTGTATGAATAAACTGAGCATGTTTTGTTGATGCCTCAATATCAAACAATATGTGTTAGGATAAATCTACAGATCTACTTGACTCATTAATGTATCATTTCCATAGTTTGCCAGTTGTAGACCTTTGTATTTTATATATTTGTTTTTTGATAAGTAGAGGCTATACATCAATAGATACAGGAAGACCTTCTACACAATTTTTGATTATGAAGGAATAACAGATTTGGCTGAATTTACATTAAAGATTTCAAGATTCAAGCATGGCTTCTTTACAGTGACAACCATCTCGATAACAACTGTTTGAACATCTATTGGATGATGAGGGATTTACAAGTGTGGTAAAGGCTCTCCCCCATAGAAAGTCAAGCAACACTCGCTTCTTTGGAGACCCTCCAATAAATTTTGGCTCACCATACCTTACTATATATTTAGGACCCCGTGCCTCTAAGAAACTCCCTCTGGGGAAGATGGACATATAATGATGTCAGGAAGGTTATTTGCACTATCCCACACTGTGAGGGAATGATTGCAAATAAAACATTCCAGCTCTGTACAGATGCATTGCCCCACAGAGTAGGGCTACAATTCAAAAGCTGCAGAGTAGAACGCAGTCTCTATCACAATAACAACAATCTGCTATTGGGGTTCCTTCCCATGAAAAAAGGTCTAATAGCTACCGTTTCTGATTTATGGACACGATGATGACTCTACTTCTACAGACATCATACATAGTAACACAGTAACCACAATTCCAGTACTGGTGGGCTCTATGGTACATTAAGGATCACAGCAGGTTACTCTTTATCAATGTACTATAAAAATATTTTTGTATATAGAACGCTGTGTAAAAGCATACCTGTGTGACATTAGTGATTGGAATCCGACGACATCTCGGTTATTGATCATTTCTATTAGGCACTTGTATGACATGGACTTTTTAAAAAATGGCAAGGTTGGTAGATATGCTGTTTTTTCTTATATAATTGGCAAAAAGTAGATAATAATACTAAACTAGATTATCTATTTTGTTTTATGCTACAACCCTATGATGTTTAGATATCTATTAAGTTTATTAGGTTTTATATTTATTTTTCTTTACACATGCCCATTTTACCATTAACTTCACTTATCGAGAGAGACCTTATATATATTTATTGTTACTTTTTCTTTTTTACTTTGAAATTATTCTTTTGCAAAATCAGTGCAAACATAAGCAGTCCAGGCGAATATCATACTAGAATTTCTTCTTACTAGTGTAACTGATATCTGTTTTAATCCCTTGTGTATCAGGGGGGTCCAACGCACTGCAAGGCACTGGATATCCACTTAAAAGATTAAACTCATCCATTCCATACATTTTGCTATTTCATATCACCATAAACACAGGAATGCTTAAAGTGAAACTTTCATGTTAAGACAAGTTTAGTCTGTTTTCTAGATAATTAAAGTCAGTTAATATGCTGTAGGGGCCATTTTTTAGTGTTAAATGTTTTTTTGTTTTTTTTAACCCCTTAAGGATCCATGAAGGTCCTGACATCATAGGTCCAACATGCAATAAGTACCCATGATGTGTCAGTTTGGGGAGCCCTGAATCGGATAGGAAAAAAAAAAAGCTCTGTGGTCCTTAAGTGTTGGCTGCGTGCGGCCAGTCCTTAAGGAGTTAATTAACATTTAGGTGTTGTGGTACAAAGTTGCAGTTTATGCTAATTACGTGCATAATAAGTTAACCCTCTGAGTGCCAGAGGGGTATGTAACGCATTGCTTCGTTAACTCAATTTGAGCCAGAACCTTCTGCTTGCTGTGTTATTAGTTATGCTTCCAGTATGTGGGCTCAGTCTACATTCATTCATAGCAGTGTGTGTTTGGCAATACAGAATCCACACAAACAAATCTGCATAACGTGCTACACTGCCAAAAACAAATAAAGGTTAATTTCTCAAAACTATTTATATTACAAATTAATTGTTAGTACAACATATATGGATTTTATTTTTTATTTCACTTTAAAATGAACCAACGTCAACTTAGGGTGACAGACCACTTTCAAGGGGAAATTTACCATTCAAAGACATGGCTTTACATTTGTTCAGTTAAAGAATTTGCTTAGCAATTTGCCCTTCATACAGCAGTCTGTGTCATCTATTTATTGTTTTAGTTTTGTTTTTTATCTGAACTCTGCTGTAATCTACACCTGAACAGGGACATATTACTACCATGAAAATATTATTGTAGTCCATCTGCATCATGGATGGAGCTCTCGATTGTTTATTGTGTGGAGATGAAAACTAAATACAGGCTGAACGGTGGTGCATAGCAACTACAAGGAAGTATTATGTAAAAAATAAATTAATAGATATATCTGGATGCTTATACCTATCCAAGTGCTTCTGTTAAAGTAACATTAAAGGGATAGTAATATTTCAAAATAAATGCAGCACTAGTTACTCTTTATGGTTTTTGGGTCATGTAGAGTGTTATTATCATTTTCTATGTTGAGTAGTTCCAGAGTAACTGAATTATAAAGTGTTCCCCTCCCGTCCCTTTTACCTATAGTAAGCCGCCTCCCCTCAAATGTGGAATCCAGTCTCTTGACTGGACAGCTCACAGTGAAGGACAATCTTCTGGCTGTAAGTATAAGGAAAAACCTGATCCACTTGAAGGAAGAGGGCAGGTTTCTTACTTATGCAAACAGAAGATTGTCCCTTGCTGCTATCCATCTGGATGATCTTGGTGTGCAGCTTTACATAGGTAAAGGGGCAGGAGGGGGACACATTATAATTCAGTTACTCTGGAACTAAACATTGTAGAGAATGATAATAATGCTCTACATAGCCCAAAAACTATAAAGAATAATCGGCGCTGCATTTATTTTGAATCATTACTATTCCTTTAACACTCAACATGATCTGGGGTTATAAACACTTAATACCTTGTACTTTATGATCATTTGTTTTCTGGGGCATAAAATTTAGTCTTACATTAAGAGCTGTCATTCCTAATTTTACCAGGGTTTCATTCACAATAGCAATCTTGTTAGATGTCTCAGAAGTGATAGTGTTTTATTGTCTGTTAATGTGCCTTAGATATTAGCTTTACTGATTTGAAGAACCGTGGGTACTAGTAACAGTAAATTAACAGCACTTGCTGTACAAAAACAACTAATCAAATTGTGTCTCTATAGGACAGTGTACACATGCATGGAAAATGCAAGTTCAGGATTAGATTTTAGGGATCCAACATAAAATAACGACATTTTACAGATGCTAGATGGAAGTGCATGATATTTAACCCTTTAAGTGCCAGAGTGGTACGGAATGCATTGCTTTGCAATGCATTCCGTACCACTCTGGCACCCAAAGGGTTAAAATTACATAAACCAAATAAATGTTTTTAGTGCTAGCGGTCCTTTAAACACGTTACCCCTTTGAGTACCAGAGTGGTATGCAACGCATTGAAAAGCATTGCCTTGTATACCCACTGGCACTCAAAGGGTTGAAACACTTATTCCTAAAGACATAGCTCCCCATCAGTATATGTACCAATCTTTATATAGTTCCACAAGTACATAAAAAAATACCAATAATATTTAATTGCGATGCGGTGAAACTATATAGAAAACATTTACCATAAATACAGCAGAGTGAACCAGATATTGGACAAGGATCCTCTGTCCAAAAGAGCTTACCATTTACTTGTGTACCTTAATCTCATTTGTTTTGTAGCAAATACCACAATTTATCACCTTTAATACTCAATCACTATACCAGCTCAAAAGGGAAAGAACCAGTCTGACATGCACCCCCTGACTGAACTGTGTACCCCAATGTTGTACCTTTATTCTGTCATCAGTGATAAGATATATACCACAAGCTGGGAAGCCTTGTTCAATTCCACAAACACAAAAATACACTCACGATTCTGATAACTATTTTTTTATTACATTTTGCATTATGAATGTTGGAGACGATTCTCAATACTCCATATGCCTCAAAGTTTAACTACTAGATATGAGCTATAATCCAGCATAAACTTCTAAAATGTCTGCTCTTCAGGTCCTATATAATCAGGGTCCTAAATATCTCTCTCTATCTTATATACATATAACAATTGTCTTCCATTGATTATTATTATTATGCATTACTTATTAAAGAGACAGTAATGTCCCATAAAAAATGCTGAGGGTTTTATGAGAGGTTAAAAAAATAAACAATATGCCACAAATCCTATCTCTCAAACTGCTGTGGTTTGAGAGATTTCCTCCGTTAAAGTTCCCTCCTCCCTCCCCTCCTCCTGACGTCAGCTGTAAGCTGACAGCAGGAGTTCCTGGTCTGGGGACCGACAGGCGGCTCTTCAGCAGAGCCAAAATAGCGTGATTTAAAAAGAAATACTTTTTTGGAACTGTCTGCAAAGTGTGACTGGTTTGCAAGCACACTTTTTAACTTGTTCCAAAGAAGTATTTCTTTTTAAATCGCACTATTGCGGCTCTGCTGAAGAGCCTCCTCGTGTCAGCCGACACGGATCTCATTCTGTCAGCTTTACAGCTGACATCAGGAGAAGGGGAACTTTAGCGGAGGATATCTCTCAAACCATAGCAGTTTGAGAGATAGGATTTGTGTCATATTGTTTATTTTTTTAAACCTCTACAAAACTCAAAGCATTTTTTATGGGACGTTACTATCCCTTTAAGGACCAACCTATCCTGCAGTGCTGTATAAAACAGGGGTGAGAACACATCATGAGCTACAGAACCTGGCTGAAAGAAATTGTAGTGAGGGCCTTGCCAGGGAGAGTTTACAGTTTAGAGTACTGATATCTGTCACGCTAATGGGAGGGCAATTTGTGGTCCCCCACACCAGTTGTTGGACTACAACTCCCATGATCCTTAGTCAACCAAAGTTTGGTTGAGGATAATGGGAGTTTAAGCCTAATAACACCTGGAGGGATGCGAAGAGCCTAATTGGTCAACCTTTTAAGGATCAGAAGGCTGTATGTCACAATGTGTTGCACAACTTTCACTTTCTTAAAGGGGAAGTATGTCCTATGGATAAGTAGGTCTTTATTTGTACTTGTTTAGGTAGGGTTCCTTCATACAGCAGTCAGTTGTACCTGTTCATTCTTTGCATTATATCTACAGTTTTCTGCATATAGTGAAAACTGCTGACATTTGTCTCCTCACAACAAACTGCAGGATTCTATGGATCTGAATAGATCACAAGGGACCCTAGTTGTTATCAGATTGAACCAGACAGAAACAATTAGCCGAGACTAAAACACAAATCATGCAAACAAAAACAGTAAATAGTAAACTGCAAGCTGCTGGAAGGGCAGCTACGTAGACAGGTTCTGATAAAAAAGCCACTTATTCTTAGGTATCAGTCCCCTTTAAAGGGTTAAAATACTCAGAAAAAGTAACACTTTTAGGTTTTCTAATTGCACAAATTGTTACAGAAAAACTTCACAGTATGTATAACAAATTTTAATGATACAATCTGTTGTTTCTGTTCATTGTTTTAACCTGTTAATGATGGGTGACCGTAATGCAATTCGTTAAGGATGGATGACGGTCCTGGCACGTCAAGACTGCAGAGTGCCCTGGAGTGCTGTGATCATACCGGGGAGGATGTAACTAACGGCTCCAGGACTGGTCAGTTACAACCTCCCCAGTGGCTCTGCACATGTGATTGCTGCCAGGGGACCCACATGACAAAGGCAATGTAAATGTACTTTATATTTATCAGTGTTGTCTACCTCTCTTTCTCACTGTGTTTGGGAGGAAGAGAGAAGCAGAGAAAACCCACCCCAACAACATCAAAAGGCTAAAGAGGTGGGCACTTTGTACTTGCTGGGGAAGAACTTGGGGTGAGCAGGTTTGATTACCTACTGCCACCTGCTTGTGTTACTGAATAAATGATTTGGAGCAAGACCAAAGCATTTTATTTACACAATATAATTTATTAAAAATGTGTCAAAGTTTACACAAACATTAATGTGAGTTATATTACTGTGGAACAATGTGATACACTTTCATACACACCACGAAGTCTAATCTACAAAAAAGAGGGACACTAGGAAGGGAAAGAGGGACATTGGGATTGTTGCCTCAGAGGGACAGTACCCCCTAAAAAGGGACTTTAACAGGTATGAATGAACATTCATCCCTTTTATCCAGTACCTACTAAAAATCAGTTGAGCACAAACTATCACAGGAAAACCAAAGGGACGGTCCTGGCACGTCATGGGTCCTTATGGGGTTACTAAATCTCCCTTATTCACCCCATTCTCATTGTCTCACTCTGTAAATACCTTGTGTAACCCATTATTGTCTGAGCTGTCCGACTGTAAAGTGAGGAGTACATTTGTTGAGCTATAAAGGAACGAGACTTTGCAGGTTTTTGGGATATCCCCCATTTTACCCAGTCAGTTTATTCAAAATCACGAAGCAAATGATTGCCATCTGTGCAAATTATGGACACCCCAGAGACACATCTGCCCTCTAGGAATGCAGTTTCAGACCTATGGACTATATTAATGCATTCATAATAAGTTGTCATATGCAAAACAGTGTATACATTATAATGGTCATAGCTGTAAATAAAATGCGTATTTACCTTAACCTGCAGGTCCTCTGAGCTATCTGTGTCCATGTAAAGCGAGAGTAGCTTTGGAAATACATTGGCTACAGCTACAGCACGAGAGTGTTCAGGAGTGTGTCTCCCAATCTGGCCCAAGGACCAGGCAGCAGCTGCTTTTATGTGATCCTCTGCTTCCTCTGACAGGCAGATGGCTAATTGTGGAACCCCCTGCAATGTTCAAGACAATTGTTCTGACTAAAAAGCAATGCATACCAAGTACCCTCACACAAAACACACTATGCAAAGAGACAGATATTTCATTTTATTAATACAGAGGGAGAAAGGTTACATGTATTCATTTGAACTTCTTAAACACAAAAACATTAATGCACCATAATAGAAAAAACATTAACCTTTTGAATGCCAGAGGCGTATGCAATGTATTGGCACTGGAAGAGTGAAATGCTGCAGATTGTGAGCACTAATAACTGCTTGTTTCTCTGTATACATTTGTACTGATTGTAACAAGTTTTGGCCTTTCTTGTTTCCTCTTAACCCTGTGAACGAAAGATAAGTATCCAACGCATTGTGCTGCAATGTGTTGAATACCTTTCTGGCACTCAAAGGGTTAATACAGCTCTGCAGATCAATACAGCTCTGCACCAATCAAGAAATAGTTTCCAGCTCCTATTCTGGAGTGGAATCCTATTAGTACATCAGCCCTATTAGGGGTACAATTAAGAAATCCTGTTTACTCAAATGTGTCTCTTTTGATTGGAACTAACCTTCTGGATGCTAGAAATATTTTCAACGCATTGCAAAGCATCCGAGCGATTAAACAAAAGTACTTCCACTTGGCAATGGCTTAGACACTTATTCCTGTACAATTCACTTGGAATGTGCCTTCTGAAGTGCTATTAGAATTTCTTACAAAGAAAGAATAAAAGAATTGCAAAGAGTATTGCTGAGCAGCTCTCAAGTACAAAATGAAGACTTCTGGGTAAATAATACTGGAGTCAGGGCATTAGTTTGCAATAAAAATTAATAATAATAATCAGGCTTCTAGAAAAGGTGGCAGAATTGAATAACATATTGGTTTGATTGTTTTTCTGAGAAAAGTAATATATAGGTTAATGTATTCTTTTATTTTTGAAACAATAATATAACAAGCAGAGTGCTACAGAATAAGGGTTCGATTCTATTCCCCAAGATAAGGGCCAAAAGAGTTATGGGCAGTACACACACAGTTGTACAGTCAAAATTCTATTCCCTGACTACCGGAAACTGCAACGAGCGTTGGTGGCTAAAACCCATGTTCATTGTAAATTGTTGTGGGAATATCAAAGGAAAATAGAAAACTCTCATTGTTTGACAAACAACGAGAGTGACCTCAAAACACAGTAAAAAAATACTAACCCTACACTATCACTAACATGACACTTAAACAGTACTACCCTTAACAGTATCCTAATACCCAGAACTGTAATACTTACCTGTCATCCACTATTCGTCTTCTTCTTGAATCTTCTGTCTTCCGTAATCTTCCTTCTCTTCTTTCTTCTTTTAAATCAATCCAATGAAAGTTATATTCCAAAACAAATGCTCCCAAGATATGTCTGAATTAACTCTTTGAGTACCAGAGTGCTACCCCTCTAGCACTCTAAGTGTTAAATGCAGTATGGCAAACCTTTTAAAAATAATATATGCTGCCATTCTGGATTCCAAAAAGGTTAAGGCATTATTTTGTCAATTATTAAAAAGGCCTTGCAAGGGTTAAGCTTATGGTGGCAATGTCGCCACTCCCTCTGCTTGCACTGACAGGAATTCATAGTGACACAGGCCCCCCCATACCTTTCCAGCCGAATGAGGGATCTTGAACAGGGACTGGCTTTTTATATGGCAGTCACTGTTCAAAATGGATGCAAGCTTCCAATTGGCTGGGAGGTGCTTATGCACCTCCCAGCCAATCAGCTTCTAGGGGGTTTTGCCATCCCCCCACTAGAAGCTGATTGGCTGGGAGGTGCGTAAGCACACATTCCAGCCAGTTGGAGGATGGCAACCATTTTGAACAAAGACTGGCATATAAAAAGCCAGTCTCTGTTCAAAAGCTCCTCGTTTTGACTCAGGCAATGGCGTGAATGGCGTGGAAGGTCGAAGCTGCTGTGTTACTATGAATTCCTGCTGCCACCAGAGGAGGTGGCAGAGACAAAATAGACGTAACCCTTCCTTGACAAAAGAATGCCTTAACCTTTTTGTAATCCAGAATGGCAGCTTATTATTTTTAAAAGATATGCCAGACTGCATATAACCCTTAGAGCGCCAGAGGGGTACCCCTCCGGCACTCAAAGGGTTAACTAGGCATATCTTGTGGACTTTTTTTTGGAATACAACTTTCATTGGATTGTTGTTGTTTTTTTTTTTTTTTTTTAAAGGGATAGTATTACTTAAATTTTACTATCCCCCATCTTGTAGCCCCTAAAAAACTGAATTAAATGAGCCCAGTGGCATCTCTCAAACCTTTATGGTTTAGGAGATATCCATTTTCAAAGTTTCCTCTCCCCTGACGTCAGCATACAAGCTGACAGCAGGGGAATCCGGTCCCGGGACCGGCGGAGGCTCTTCAGCAGAGCCGAGATCGCTTTATGGAAGAAGAAAACCTTCACTGAAATAGTCTTCTCCATGTGCTTGCAAACCAAGCACATGTAGAAGACCATTTCAGTGAATCTCGATAATTCAGCAATCTCGGCTCTGCTGCAGAGTCTCCACTTGCTCAGGGACTGGATTACCCTGCAGTCAGCTTGAATGCTAACGTCAGGGGAGAGGGAACTTTGCAAGCGGATATCTCTCAAACCATAAAGGTTTGAGAGATGCCGTTGGGCTCATTTAATTTGTATTTTTAAGGGCTACAAGATGGAGAATAGTGAAATTTAAGTAAGACTATCCCTTTAATTAAACAGAAGAAAGAAGGGAAGGAAGATTACGGAAGACAGAAGATTTAAGAAGCAGACGGACAGTAGCCGACCAGGGTGCATAAGACCCAGCTAAACATTAGGATAACAGGTCAGTTTTAATTTTTCAGGGGATGTGTTAACTCTAGGGAGATTAACTTTGTGAGTGCCGTTGGGTATGCAATTCTGTGCAATGCATTGACTACCCCACTGACACTCATAGGGTTAAACTATGTGTGTGTGGAAACCACTTTTCTAAGACACACTGGTGGTTTTCACTGACTGTTAGGGACTCTGCGCCTTCTTTTTGCGACGCAGTTTTCTTCCCATAAAAAGTGTGTTCCTTAATGTAAGTTGAAGCCACCGAGTGTAATAGAATAACAAATCAAACTAGTTTTACATGGTATCCAATAGGTGCAAACTTTGCGCGGTTGGCCATTTTTATGCAGCACTGTTTTTTTGACAGTGTAGTTAATATAATACCAAACTGTGCTGTCAAAACCACCGTCACCAGTCTTTTAAATGATGGTAGGAAATAGATTAGAGCCCAAGATAAGCCTGAAAGACCCGTGCTGTTAATATTGCATTGACGTATAAATGACAGGTTATTTCTGCTGTTGTATCACTACACTTCTTTAATAAATATTGATATCAATTGTCTTGTACTTAGTTGAGAAATAAAAAAGCAGGAGCAGAGCAACATGTGTCAATGTTATCAAGAAACAAAAGGGGGAGCAGTGCTTAACCCTTTGCGTTCCAGAGGGGGGGGTGCAACGTATTTCATCTGGCACTCAACGGATTAAAGGAACACTAACACTAGTCATGGGTTAACTAGTCCTGGTAGAGCAGGAGAATCATGGGTTAACTAGTACTAGTAGACTGGTAGGGCAGGGAATCATGGGTTACCTAGTCCTGGTTGAGCAGGAGAATCATGTGTTACCTACTCCTGGTCTAGCAGAAGAATAATGGGTTACCTAGTCCTGGTAGAACAGGAGAATAATGGGTTACCTAGTCCTGGTAGAACAGGAGAATCATGGGTTACCTAGTACTGGTAGAACAGGAGAAACATGGGTTACCTAGTACTGGTAGAGCAGGAGAATCATGGATTACCTAGTCCTGGTAGAACAGGAGAATCAAGGATTACCTAGTCCTGGTAGAACAGGAGAATCATGGGTTACCTAGTCCTGATACAGCAGGAGAATCATGGGTTACCTAGTCCTGGTAGAACAGGAAAATCATGGGTTACCTAGTCCAATGATATGAAAATGCATCCATAGAACTGGAGTTATGCATCACCTGAAATAAGTGGCCATATGTGAAAGAAGTGTAACAAGGATGGGTATTTCAATGTTTCTTTTACTGTCCAACACTATAAATCTTTTGTTTGATCTCTTTCATGTTGTGCTGCTCTTATCGTAATAGTTTTTATCACAACCACATGTTCTGGATTTAACTATATTTACCTCAGAGTCTTTATGATCATTACCTCAGTTCTTTCTTGCAAGCTGCTTATCAATACCCATTGTATTTCCTTTGTTCTTTCTATCTAGTACTATACAGACCTTATACAGAAATAAAAAGTGGAGCCATTCTAGAACAAGCTAACTGCATAATAATGGAGAAGTAAATTCCCCAATTATTTCAACGGGGCTTTTAACCCCTTGAATGCTAAACAGATTTCCTGAACACAAAAAGGGAATTCTGTCACTGCTGCAGAGAGCCCTCCTTGACTGTTTATTCCATTGAGTGCCAGAAAGGAATTCAAGGGATTGCATGCAACTCTGACGTTCAAAGGGTTAAAGGTTCATATCATGTACATGTGTATGGTTACAGCATTATGGCTCAGATCATGGTCACATACAGGTACCTTAACAATCTGAGTGCCAGAGTGGTATCTAACATATTGTGTTACCTCTCAGGGACTCAAATGGTTAACCTTTTTAGGGAGACATTGATACCTTAACATTTTAAGAGTTAAGAAACCCTTTATCAACTATGGTCAAGTTAAACCCAAGCCCATGTAACAAGGCACATGTATGTAATGGAGATTCAGACAAGATCTCAGAAATATAAATTGGTTGAATGATGGATGTTTCTACAGAAAAAACCCTCCATATTTAATTCCTTAAAGGGTTACAGCATCAAACTTATGGGCACAAACAGCTGTTTCATTTGCCTTTCAAAATATACACAAGGGAATTGTAAAGTTTTGTTTTTTCAAATAATTATATAACATAGTAACTTAACATAGTTGATGAGACTGAAAAAAGACATGCATCCATTAGGTCCAGCCCATGTCATATCATCCCTGTTGATACAGAAGAATGCAAAAAACCCCACTGAAGCCATTTCTAATTAAGTCCCAGGGGGGTAAAAATAGGTATAAGTAGCATATCATGCAGCATAGGCCACACAAAGTCTGCTTCTGCTCAAGTGATGTAGTGTGTGTGTGTGTGTGTATATCTGTATACCTACCTCAGCAATTTTCAGTAATTTGCAAATTGTATATGTCCTTATCCTAACTTACCACCATCCAGGTGTAGGCAACAGGTGATTTGTCACATGCTGCTTTAAATTGTGTAGATTCTTGATACCAATGAACTAGTGATAGCCTGGGACACACTTCATGTTGATCGTTGAAGTTTTAATAGACATATTGCTCTGGTAATAGTGCCAACTGGCAGGAATTCTATTTCAATTATGATCAATACATTGTTATTTCCATTCTTGGACTGTGTTTTGCAGGCTACCAGAAATGATGGTTAGGTGCTCATTGTTCTAGTCTATAAAGCCCAGGGGAGGGCTGGCCTGGGGGGCAGAGGGGCAATTGCCCCCTGGGCTGGTCACATGTCTGGGCCAGTGGGCCACTGCCTCACTCAGTCTCCCAATTGCTGCTCTAAATGGAGCTGCACTACTGATACCACAGAGCTTGCAATTTGAAATGGAACTACACAAATGATACCAAAGAGCTACAATGCAAATAGAGATACACTAACAGCATAACTTATTTCCCTAGTAAGCTCTGTGGTATCAGTCATGTTGCTGTACTTACATTGTAAGCTCTACGGTGTCAATAGAGTAGCCACATTTGAATTGTAAGCTATTTGGTCTCATTTGACTTACTTAACAGTATGAATGCCAACATTAAAAGTAACTAAAGGGGGTAGGCTGGGACAGTGGGCTGGAGAGACTGAAGAAACAGGCCAGTAGATTGTATTTGCCCCCCAGGACACAAGTTGCCAGCCCTCCCCTGATAAAGCCTGTTTTTTCGTGTGAATAAAGGATTATCCAATAATATAAAAGGCCAGATTTATGCTTGTCCGATGCAGTCATGCACAGTAGACGCTGACCGAATGTACAGAATGCTGGCCTGGGTACAATGGCTTTTACTCTAGTTTTGAAATAAATGGCAAGCATCCTGACATACACTTTATCCAAGTGAGATGTTTTCTTTCTTTGTGGCATATGGTTATAAAGTAGAGGTGTCCAAGTGTATTCAGTTACTGGCCACATGATAAGAAATCTGTATGTGTCATTTTGTTTTTCATTGATAACAATGCTAAATTATAACCTGTTAGCTATTCAAAAACATCCTTCTGACAGTAGTACAAAAGAAGTAAAAGATATTTTATCAACTTAATTTGTAAAAATGTCAACAGATATATAAGTGCTTGTCATTGATCAGTTGATGAGGTTCATGAGAATGCTAGTATTTAACAGACTATTCTGTAGAACTGTAGTTTGTCAGTTAGACAGTGGTGATGACTAGCAGGTGTTTAGCCTCTACTGGGATACTAGTTTACAAGTGTTAACTAATTAGGTAAAAAAATATGCTTTTATTCAAAATGAGAGATAGGCCGCAATTGGCTAGTGAACCTTTTGATGGACATCCATCTTTATGTAGGGTGGGATTCCCTCAATGGTCTGAAACAATTTCAAGCTTTCAGGAGGGTGGGGCACTGAGACCAGTGAGTTTTACTTTATCTTATTTTTCTGTGCAATATAAAGGGCTTTTTGTGTATTACAGATAAACCATTTTCTCTTAGTCCATGTGTAACACAGGAACCATGGGAGTTCCCTCCTCCAGGAAGGCTGGGCACTTGATCAAAAGAGCTCTCTGAGGTGAAGACTCCCTCCTATATCCACTTTACCTACGCCTGGACATGTTCTGTTTTAATGTATAGCAAAGATAAAAGAGAATAAACAAAACTAACAAGAACAGGAATACCCTGAATCAGAGAACCCAAGAGGACCCCCCCACACCCAGGATTCGAACTGGGTAAGTATCCGTAAGTACACAAAAATCCCCTTTTCTCTTATATCCACTGTGGAACACAGGAACTATGGGGATAGGAAACTCCCTCTTCCTCAGGACGCTGTCTTCAATAGCCAAGCTGTTGAAGCTAACCTCTTCACTGTGGATGACGTAGAAGGCCATAAGACAAAAGGTCTGGGCGCAGAGGTAGGCTGTAACAGTTCTGCAAAGGAAAGATTGAGAAGATCTGAAAAACCAGGCCCAACGAGGCAAACAGGGAAATCAGAATGATGTGAGCCCACTGTATCCAGATTTTCCTCAGCAATCTAGGAATCAGAAGATACAGAGGAAATACATACGTCCATGGAAAATGCCATGGAATGACCATCATGTCCGCTGCAAGAGCTATGGGTTCTAGGATCTGGCCCAGAACTAAGGAAGCTTGTGGTTTAGTCAAAAAGCCATAAGAGCCACTGTCAGAAGACCCCAGTGGTGAACTACTGAGTCAAATACTCTCTGATTGAGCTCCCAATTATCATGATCCAAGTGGTGGAGGCTGAGAAACTCTAACACAATATTGTCTATCCCTGGCTATGAACATCAGAGAGAGCTGGAACGTGGGTCTCTACCCCCGATATCGGGGGGGGGGACTCCAGGACCCTGGTAGAGTTTCATTTTCTATTCAATATGACCACCCTGCACACCCGTTCTTAAAGGCACAGACGTGTAAACGTGTAAAGTATATAAAAGAATAGAAAAGTATTTAAATTGTGACTAAAAGTTAATAAGAAGTCCCTCCAACAAAGGACAGAAGTCAAGAAACCCAGTTAGCAAGTAAAACCAGAGAGATGGCGCAAGGGTTAAATGGCATTTTCTCTGTCGTCCAATACAGGTTACTGGTAACTTTGGGTAGGAGATCAGCCCCTTTAATAGGCAGGAACAATTCTTAGAAGTGACTGCTGGGTGGAGCCTACCTCCTCTTCTTAGCTTGCAGCTAGCCAATCCCCAACCAGTAAGATTTGTTCCTTGGTCAAAACAGAAGACAAGAGAACAGTTCTGCTATAGTTTTAGCTTTTTTATTATATGGAATACCACCATTAGGCGGATAACCATCACTGATAATTCCCATCACCCAGATGTGGATAGCTCAGTTTACCAGGTACTTTTGTGGACCTAAGCCCTGGGGGGGAAAATATTGGCTGCAAGTTCTTTCCCCAGGAGTTGCCCACTGAGGCTTCTTCTTGATATATGGTAATCTGAAGACAGAAGACCTGCTGAAAAAGGTGAGCACCCTTTGAGTGCTGAGGTCCACATGTCCCATGCTTCCCCTCCGTACAGGGGTCCCATTTGGAGATCCTATTACATACTCATGCACTCATTGGGTTTATCTGTATGTCTGTGGGGTGTTTGGAGCAAGTTTCTGTGGTAACTTAACCCTTTTGCTGCTGGTTAGCACCTTTTGGTGGGGTTTTGGGCACTTTCCCTACTGGGACCAGTGTTTATTGGGTCTACTGTTTTATTCTAGTGGGCTTTTGAGTGGTTTACGTTTGGTATTCACCTCGTTAACTTTATGTTCCACGCCTTTAAGGAGTGCGTTTAACGTATAGACACCGTTGCTCCATTCACTTCTATGAGACTTTACAGTTTGGGACATATCTCTGCAACCGCTCCACATAGAGTGATCAGAGATGGCTCATTTTGTGGGTTTTCCCTTGCTCTGTCATCCGGTCAACTTTCTGGGGATGTTGGGAACTTTAGGAGGCTTAGGGCACTGTTGGGGTACTCAGAGAAACTACGTTTCCCATGAATGCCTGCTTTGAGCGCTCGTTTCCGATTGGCTCCCATCGCGTCAGCCATTTTGTGTATTCCCAGATCGAGTATCCTACACAGGGCTTTGACTCTCCTTCTCTCCTCCGCAATTTAACCCTTTGCCTACCAGATAAGTCTTGTTTTAGGTTTCTGGGGCACATTAATTATCATACACACTTTATTGTGGGTGTTTTGATACTTTGACCTTTTTGACTCTGTGAGAATGTCTACTCCGTTAGACCTTGGGGCTAAACCTAAGACTAAGAATACTGGGGTGTGTGTGTGTCCCATTGCTCATTGCTGCTCATGTCAATCAGGGTTACCTAGAGAATACTCAGGTCATATTTGCCCAGCATGCGCTGCTGCCCCTGAATCCCCCGCTGGGGCCTCCAGCTATGCACTAGAACCAGTATGGATGCAAGAGTTTAAGGCTACTACCAGGGACCTCCGTTCCACCTTACAACTCCTTCCATCCACTTTAAGGGGGGTCTTCCACTAGTTGCAGACCCCCGCCCCTATCAGATGTTCCCTGCCTAAACCACCGGGTGTACCTGATGTGTCTGATTCCTCTGGGGAGGAATTGTTGGTGGACTCTGATGATGATGTCTGTTCAGCTGTTATTTCATCTCAGTTTTTTGGGGATCCCTTTGAGGCGGACCCCATTCCCTCAGCTTAGGGCCTGATCAGGGCTGTGTTGTCCACCCTGAACATTCCCTTGGTGCAAGAGGCGTCTTCTGACCCCTCTGAAGTTTTCCAGGAGCCTGTTAGGCCCCATGCTTGCTTTCCACTAATCCCACCCTTGACCACTTGGTGTTAGAGGAGTGGAAATTTCCAGACAAGAAACCTTCTGTTTCTAAGAAGTTTGCTAAACTTTACCCGTTTTCTGAAACGGCCCTCACTTAGTGGGTTAATCCCCCCAAAGTGGATGCCCCAGTTTCCAGGCTTTCTAAATCAACTGCCTTGCCAGTGGCTGATGCTTCTGCTCATAAAGACTGGACTGACAAGAAGCTTGAGACTTCTCTCAAGGCTATTTTTGCGACAGCGGGCTCTGCCCTTGCCCTACTTTTGCTGTTGAATGGGTAAATAGGGCTGTGGCTGTTTTGACTGAACAGCTCAATACTGCTGTCCGCCAGGGAGCCCCTACATCTGACATGTTGTGACTTCTCGCTAACATTGTTGAGGCTCAGCATTATGTCTCTGCCGCTCTGTTTGACGCTGTGTGTATGGTAGCCAGGGCGTCTACTATGTCCGTGGTAGCCAAAAGGGCTATTTGGCTTAAGACCTGGTCGACTGCCACAGCCTGCAAGAAAGCTCTCCTATCTTT
Organism: Rhinophrynus dorsalis; assembly: GCA_037306005.1. Lineage (NCBI taxonomy): Eukaryota > Metazoa > Chordata > Amphibia > Anura > Rhinophrynidae > Rhinophrynus > Rhinophrynus dorsalis. The sequence goes on along the minus strand of CM074723.1, from coordinate 430,037,118 downwards.
GCCTTTTCAGGGATCCTCCCTGTTCGGCCTGAGCTCAAGGATCTCATCAACAAGGCCACTAGAGGGAAAAGTTCTCACCTGCCAGTGGTCCTAAGGAAGAAGGAGCCTGTCAAAAGTAATCAGCTCTTTCTCCCTTTCAGACAGACTCACGCCAAGGGACCCAGACGGTTCCTCAGGCTCCGAGCTCCTCATTCAAGCCTAAGCAGCAATGGAGATCCAAGTCCTCCACAAAGTCCAAGGCTTCCAAACCTTCTTCTGCATGACTCACCAAACCTGGGTCCCCAACCACAGGTAGGTGGCCGCTTATGCCTCTACTTTTCAGCCTGGCAGGCCTTTGTGGCTGACCCATGGGTTTTACAAGTGGTGGCCTCAGGATACAGGATTCCCTTCACCTCCCTTCCTCCTCCAGACACCTTTGTTTCTCGTTCTCCCTTGGGAGCAGAAAAGAGACGCCTTTTCGAGGACGCTATTCAGGCCCTGCTAGACATAGTGGTCCTGGAGCCAGTTTCCCCTCAGGAGAGGGGCTTGGGATTCTACTCCAACCTCTTTGTGGTTTCCAAGAAGAATGGGGGCTGTCGTCCCATTTTGGATCTGAAGGATCTCAACTCCTTTGTGGTCAGGTCCCAGAACCGCCAGGAGTCTCTACGTACAGTGATAGCGGCCATGTCTCCTGGGGAATTTCTGGCCTCTCTGGATCTTCAAGATGGCTATCTGCAAATCACCATTCATCCAGAGAGTCAGCAGTACCTCCGCTTTGCGTGCCACCAAGGGCACTTCCAGTTCTCTGCCCTCCCCTTTGGCCTGACCACGGCTCCTCAAGTCTTCAACAGAGTCCTAGGAGCATTGATCTCCGTCATACATCAGAACGGCATCAAGGTGACGCCATACATGGATGACTTCCTTCTGAAGGCCTTGTCTCCGGAACTCCTTCACCAGCAGGTGCAGGACTGCATTCATGCTATCTCTCACCACGGGTGTATCATCAACTTGGACAAGTCAGACCGTGTTCCTTCTCAGAAGATGGTGTTTCTGACGGACGAAGTGGCTCATCAGATTGCACTAAAGGTCCAAGCTATCCTGTCTCAGGATCTGGTTCCAGCCAAGAAGTTGTCTTCCTTGGTGGGGAAGTTCATTTCCACCATAGAAGCAGTTCCATTTGCCATGGCTCACACCAAGGAACTTCAGAGGTTTCTGATCCTGGCCTGTAAGGGCCGTCCAGATCTCCTGGAAAGATCCCTGTCTTTCTCTCTTCAAGTGGAGCAGAGTCTCTTGTGGTGGCTCAACCTGAACAATCTCCTGAAAGGCAGACCCTTCCTGGTACCCTTCTGAACTACATTGACAACGGATGCCAGCATCTCTGGATGGAGAGCGGTGCTGGGGCACTTAAGTGTTCAAGGCCGGTGGTCTTAGGAGGAATCTCTCCTTCCCATGGAGCTTCAGGCGATATTTCATGCCCTACATCACTGGACACGTCAACTGGAGGATTGCCCGGTCGAGGGTACAGTCGGACAATGCCACAGCGGTAGCCTACATCAACAAGCAAGGCGGCACAAGAAGTCTCACAGCTTGGCTAGAGGTGAAGGCTATTTTATCTTGGGGAGAGGAGCGTGTCCCTGCCATTTCCGCAGTTCATATTCCTGGCGTAGACAACGTTCTGGCCGAGATCCTCAGTCGACACACAGTGGACAGCGGAGAGTGGGAGATCCATCCAGAGGTGTTCAACCTAATCATCCAGCAGTGGGGTCTTCCGTGCATCGACCTGATGGCAACCAGGCACAACAGGAAGGTGCCAACGTTCTGCTCTCGCTGGGCGGATCCCATGTCTCTGGCAGTGGATGTCTTGTCGATCCCGTGGACATTTCTTCTGGCTTAGATCTTTCCTCCTGTTCCCCTGCTGAACAGAGTTCTTCGGAAGCTGAGACTGGACCACTGCCCAGTCATTCTGATTGCTCTGTACTGGCCCCGACAAGCTTGGTTTCCGGAGCTTCTGGACCTCTCAGTGGTGGAACCTCTTCGACTTCCCCCCGTCCAGACCTTCTTCTCTGGAAGGAAGATGCTCGTTATCTGGCTTTGACCGCATGGAGATTGAATCCTCAATTTTGAAGAAGAAAGGATTTTCTTCTGGAGTGGTAGCTACTATGCTTAGTGCCCGTAAGCCTGTTTCCTCTAAGGCCTACCATCGAGTTTGATCTACTTTACTGGCTTGGTGTGCTGACAAGGACCTGTCTCAGGATTTTGACCTTCCTACAGTTCTTTCCTTCCTCCAGGATGGTGTGGATAAGGGTCTCAGTCTGAGTTCTCTTAAGGTTCAGACATCTGTGCTCTCTGTCTTTTTTCAGAGGCGCCTTGCTATCATTCCTGATGTCAAGGTTTTCTTCCGGGGTGTTGCTCATACCCATCCGGTGTTTAAGTCCCCTGCTCCTCAGTGGGATCTTAAACTGGTTCTGGGAGTACTCCAGCGTCCTCCCTTTGAGTCCTTGGCTACCATTCCTCTACGTCTGCCGACGTGGAAGATGGCCTTTCTCCTGGCAATTGTTTCTGTTCGCCGAGTTGCGGAGATGCATGACCTGTCTTGTAGACAACCCTTTTTGATCTTTCACAAGGACAAGGTGGTGCTTCGCACCTCACAAGAGTTTCTCCCGAAGCTGGTGTCCGAGTTCCACATTAATCAGGAGATTGTGGTCCCTTCCTTCTGTCCTAACCCTGCTTCTGACAGAGCGGGATCTTTATCTGTTGGATGCTGTGCGTTGTCTCAAGTTCTGTGTGCATCACACTGAGTCCTTAAGGCAGTCTGATACTCTGTTTGTCATTACTGAGGGCAGGGAAGCCTGCTTCCAAGGTAACCATAGCTTCTTGGATCAAGTCCACGATTTGTAAGGCTTACGAACTTCGGAAGAAGCCTGTTCCCTTCAGGGTCACGGCTCATTCTGTGAGGTCTAGTGGGGCTTCTTGGGCCTACAAGAACCAGGCCTCAGCTGATCAGTTGCGCAAGGTGGCCACTTGGTCGTCTGTGCATACTTTTTCTAAACACTATCATGTGGTTGTGCTGGCATCGGCTGATGGCAGTTTTGGGAGGAAGATCCTGGAGGCAGCCTTGCCTGTCTAGGATCTCTTTAGTCTCTCAGTACTCTTTCACATTTGAGCCCTGTTGGCTCTAGTTCAGTGTGCTGTGTACAGTTCCTGGGGTCTGTTTTACCCCTGTTCAGAGTCCGTTGACACTTTGTGGTTATTGTTGAGCTATTCATGATCTGTAGGTTCATTGGTGCTCTGGTGACTTTGGGGGCCTGCGCCTGGTCCTTGCCTTTCTTCCCGCCCCGAGGAATGGTTGGACATCCCAAAGTTACCAGTAAACTGTATTGGACGATAGAGAAAAGAGGATTTTAGTCTTACCTGTTAAATCCCTTTTTCTTAGTCCATACAGGTTACTGGTCTCCCACCCTGTCAAGGGACCATGCTTGGCTCTCCTGTGGCAGAATGTGGGGGTCCTTTCGGGTTCATGCTCACAGGAGTCTTCCTTTACCTTGTTACTTCCTAGTCAATAGTTAGTCTGCAAATCTTACTGGTTTGGGATTGGCTAGCTGAAAGCTAAGGAGAGGAGGTAGGCTCCACCCAGCAGTCACTTCTCAGAGTTGTTCCTGCCTATTAAAGGGGCTAATTGTCTACCCAAAGTTACCAGTAACCTGTATGGACTAAGAGAAAAGGATTTAACAGGTAATACTAAAATCCTATTATGTGCTGTTTCAGGACATAAAAGGATAGAGCGCCTGAACAGTCAACTCCACAGTGGGAAAATGTGCCTGGCAGACAAGGGAACTGGGACATACTCACAGGACCTGTGTAGAAGGATCCATTCTTTTCAGTCTTCAGGCTCTTATATGAGCAAGCAAAGAGGCTGTTCAGAGAAAGACATGAGGATAAGGCAGCCTAAGCAAGTCATCCTCAACCAGACATGGGTCCCTGAAGTATGTGCTCTGTTTCAGACCAACAGTAGCAGCCAAAGATCGAAACCCACCTAATGGGGGATTGTATAGCACATGCCATTCAGAAGAAGACAAAAAATAATGCTACCTAAGGAAGAATATTCCCTGAATATGAGAAATGTGTGCTAGCACCAACATTTGTTTGCTTACAAATCCCTACATTTTCACTGATTTAAATGGGGCTTTAAAGCCCTAGAATGTCAGATTTAAATGGGCTTCAGGACCTCATTTTGTGTGATGTGCTTGCGTAACAACTATGTATAAAATGTCTGCCTACTCACTTTTGCTCCATTTGTGTCAAGAGGTGACCAATGTGGGAGTGTATGGGCATTTTGGGGCATTCATTTCCTCTGCTACATGTGTTATGCCATGTACAACAGTGCAGAGAAACTAAGCGTTAACTTTTTAAATGTTCTTACTCATGTTATAGGGGAGGAGCTTGGACGTGCATTAGACTCTTGCACTGGAGGTGTTGCGTGCTCCAGTATGTATTGGATGTGTTTATGAATAACCATAGGTTGCAGCAGCAGGATTTGCAGGATTGTGAAGAAGCACAACAAATGGGCTGCGCTTGCAGATTCATATTTTCTATTTACATATGTCTTCATCATTACGTTGCTCTTAGATCACTAACAAGAACTTAGATTAAGGCAAGGGCACTGAGCAACAAAAAAAATTACGTATATAGTAAAACATTCAACTAAGAGCAAATATAGTTTTGCGTGAACGTGGTTCTAACTGTTTGACACTTTTTCCCCTGGGCCTGATAGGAGCTATAGTCCAACAACAGTTGGTCATATATTTCTCACACCTGCCTTAGACTGTAGGTAGTGGAATACAAGATATAAAAACAAACAAAACAATGTTTTTGGTTTAAAAAAGCTTTTAATTAAACAAACATTCAAATAACATAAGAACTAACCTTTGAAATGATGACAGCCATTGCCAGGTTCTCAGAATGGGCTGCCACATACCCCAGCATCATGATACCAGGAAGTCGAACATTCCCCCTGCAGTTTCCAATGCAGTCAATGACAGCAGCCACTCCCCCTGCATTCACTATGAGCTGGGAGAGCTGGAATCAAACACAAGGAAAACATTAGCTTGGACTGGATGATGGTGAACAGCTACATTACATACATCCTGCAATTGCTAGATTATTTCCTGTATAGTACAGTCAGGTTCGAGGAAGACCTAACCACTTGGATACTAGGAGCTTTTCCAGTGTATTGTGTTTATGTTGCCAATGTCACATGACCAATACGTGTAAACATTTTCATTGATAGTTAGGGTAACCTTTTTTGTTACCAGGTGAACCTTTAGTGAAAAAGCCAATCTTATAATAACATGATTAAACCTGAAAATCACTCTGACATACAGACGGCTAACCACAGTGATCAATCTTTTTTATACGAAGTCTAGGATGGAGTGTGATTTCACCCTTGCTATTCTTCTTGCTCAGTATACCTGTATTTGATAAAAAAACAATTGATAGACATTGTTGTCTCAAGTTTAATTTGGATTGCAATGTATGTGATAACGGAAAGGGTCATATTCAGGAAGAAATACAATTTTGGAACAAACCAGCTGCATCACAGAGGACAAAAGAGGGTTTTAGTGAATGTATTATAAAATCCTTTTCTCTTAGCCCACAGGAACATAGGAACCATGAAGTAAAGTTCGCCTCCTCCAGAGGAAAGGGCACTTCAAAAAAGGCAGGGCCTTGGAGGCAGAGACTCCCCTCTTCCCTCCAGCTTTACCCTAGCACAGTAACTTAAATAAACAAAATTGAAAGAAAAGGAGGAAATTTATTGAACAGTAACCGCAAGAGGACCCATCTGCCCAGGGACTTAAACTGTGTTTTTTGTCTGTTTGTAAGTTCTATGTTCCACTTGAAGAGAAAACTATTTAATGGTTAGTTCACTAAAATCTTCTTTTCTCTTACATCCAATGTGGAACAGAGGTACCATGGAGATATACCAAAGCCTCCACCACAATTCCTGGGAGGGGAACACAGAATTTGACAGCAGATAAGAATCATTCAGCCTATTTAGTCTGCCTATTTTTCCTACTGTAAAAACCTCAAACCTTATTGGGTCCTTGTTCTTATCTTATGTTCAGGACAGCCTTATGCCTCTCATGCATGCTTAAATTATGTCACTGTATTAACCTTTACCACTTCTGGTGGTAGGCTATTCCACTTTTCTACCACACTCTTAGTGAAGTAAAACTTTCTTACATACTATTTAACCCTCTGTCCCTCTAGTTTTAGACTATGACCTATTGTCCTAATATTTCTACTCCTTTAAAAATAACTTCCCTCCTGTACTTTGTTGAATCCCTTTATGTACTTTAATGTTTTTTATTATATCTCCCCTCTCTCTTGTCTCCTCAATCTATACATGTTCAGATCCTTTAGCGTATCCTGATATTTTTTATCATGCAAACCATTTAGTATTTCAGTAGCCCTTCTCTGAATTCTCTTCAAAATATATATATATCCTTCTGGAGATGGGGTCTCCAGTACTGTACACAATACTGTAGGTGAGGACTAACCAGGGATCTGTAGAGTGGCACGACCATGTCTATCTTTCTGCTACTAATGCCTCTAACTATACAACCTAGCACCCTGCTTGCATTCTCTGCTGCTTTGTTACACTGCCTGCCTGCCTACTTTTAAGTTATCAGAAATAATTAATACCAAGTCCCTTTCCTCTGTTGTCATTGATAGCACAGTACCCTTAATACTATTTTCTGTCTTTGGATTAAGTGCATAATTTCACATTTATCAACATGCCACACAATCATCCACTCTTCTAATGTATCTAAATCATTTGCCATTTGACTTATTTCCCTGGGGATGTCTACCCTGTTGCAGATATTTGTATAATGTGCAAAAAGGCATGTCTTAGCTTGAAGACCCTTTGCAATATCATTAATACAATTATTAAAAAGAATGAGCCTCATTACAGATCCCTGAGGTACAACACTAGTAATACAACCTTCCTCTGAATGTTCTCCGTTAACCACAACCCTCTATCTCCTGTACCTCAGACATCGCCTTATCCATTCAGCTATGTTTACAGCCAGACCCAAACACTGCAATTTATTAATGAGACTTCTATGAGGGGCAGTGTCAAATGCCTTACTGAAATATAGATAAGCTATATCATCTGCTACCCCTTGATCTTATTTTAGATACCAGTCAAAATATCTGATGCTAGTTTGACAAGATCTTCCTGCAAGACCTTTACACTGATTTACATAGCTTCTATCTTTTGTCTTGTTTCATTTTTCTACTTTCATTTATATATCTAAAAATATTTTGTCCTCAATTTTTAATGACTGGGCATGTGCTTTGGAATATCGAATAATGCTTCTAGACTCCTTCAGTCTAGCCTTCTACACATACCTATCTTCCTCCTTATTCTATCTGCTTATATTTCCTAAATGCTGCTATTTTTTACTGGTCTACACTGTAGACAAGTATTCCACAGGACTAAGTGTGAACCAAGCTTGCACAACAAAGAACTGAAAACAGAACAAGAACCAACAGGGTTCAGAACTATGAAGAAGGAGTAGAAAAAACCATAAACAAGCACCACCGCCTGAAGGAGGCCAGCTCATTCACACAATAGTGTTTGAAGAAGGTGTGCAGAGACAACCATGTTGCTGCCTTATAGAGCTGCTCGGCAGGGCCAAGAGGCGTCTGAGTGTGCAGTGACTCAGAAAAGAATAAGTTTGTTTACGCCTGTCAGATAGTGGCCTTGATCCAAAAAGTTATGGTAACTTTGAATGGAAACTGGTCCTCTCGGGGGCCCTCAGAAATGACAAAAAGGGAGTTTGAATTCCGAAAATAAATACAAATCCCAACTGTGGTGCAGAGTTCAAGATAACAGATCCAGAGGGTAAGTATGCAGCTCAAAAACTGATGCCCCCCACTCTCAAGGTGCAAAAAAGACAAAGGAAAAATCCATGTTTAAAGCACTATACCTACCCACATAGGGAAAAAAAGTCTCATATATTAAAACATCACATGTTTATTCTCAATTAGTGATGTACATATATGCCACCAAAATTACTGGAGAAACAATTGAAGTATACCACCTCGCTTCACATCTATTTAAATCTTTTCTCCTCATCAACACGTTTCAAAGCCTTACGAGTACGGGATTAATGTACGCAACTGACCATTTCTAGTTAGACAGAAATGGAGATGAATAAGAAATGTAGATATTTTTACTAAGAGTTTACTTCCTGAGGAAGAAGCGAGTGGACACTTTGAAAACAGTTGGACAAGAGAAAAGAGTATTCAAGGAGTTGTATACAGATATTTGATCATATGTTTACACACTGAAGTGTGTAAGCCATAGGAGTTTATAAATGGGAAGCGAGGCAATACACATATGAAGACAAGAAATATATATGACTACGTGGTGGGGAACAAAAAGGAAAGCCAACAGAAGAAAATACAAGCAGAGGCACCTTTATTCTGATGTGACTATGGTGTGTAGACCGAAGAAGTAACACAAGTAGGACACTGATATATGTTACTAAGTATTGTCTTGTACATCTTTGATTAACTACAAGTAGGTCTATCTTCCAGTGGGTGTCCATCTAGCTGTGAGTTTTTAAAGATACCGTCTTTTGTTGCTCTACATCTCTTATATGTAGAACACACATTTACTTTGTCTAAGGTGTGAATACTGGTAGGGGGGAAGAAACATTGAAGCTGGCATGTATGCTACACAATAGAGTCCTATTCACTCCTGGTAACTGAAGTGTGTGTCATATTTCTAGTGGATGTTGATTCTACAATGAACTAGCCACATTATTGTTTTTCATAGATTTACATCTTATATGTGCATCAAATGTAATGTGGTGTATTCAATAGAAACTTGAAACTGTATTACTACTCATCTGGAGATTGCAGACTTTTCTCTGGTACCGGGTTTTCGGCATCCCTGTTTTCCTTTTTTCCTGTTTTTTAAGTGTACACTTAGGGGTATATTATCCCCATTTCTTTTTTTTATTTTTTGGGGGAGGGAATTTTTTTCTTTTTTTAGTGGATTAGGATATTACATTTGTCTTTAGGATTTATGTTTGTCAGAAGATGGGACCAGTGACAAAGTGCTAAACAAATAGCCCATATTTCCAGAATGCTGACTGGAAGAAGACTCTCCTCCCCAGTCTAGCGGCCCTGTATCAACAGGGGCCCTGGGACTGCTCCCCAGGTTGCCAGGCCGGCATCTGTGGTAGCAACTATCCATTCCAGGAAGACAAACAGACATTCCAGTGTTAGATGGGGATAGTGGAGACACCAGCGAAGATTCTCTTTTGTCCGTGAAGACAGGAACATTGCATGGGATAGGTGAGAGCGTTGTCTTGACAAAATACTGCAAAAGTCCAATTGCAGCTCCCACATGTGAAATTGAGAGTAGGTAACAGCTTCCAAACTGGAGAACATGCACCCTAGTACGCTCATATATTCCCTCACCATGACAGATGGCCAGGATGTTGCTTATGTCAGTTGCAGAGCCAGAGTGCGGATCTTGTCTTCCAGTAGAAATACCCTTCCATGGAGGGTATTGAATCTCATGCCAAAGAAATACAGAATCTGGGAAGGCACCAGAGTGGACTTCTTGAGACTAAGTAACCAACCATGTTGCTCACAGTCTTGAATCTGTGAACGTAGAACAGCCACTGAAGGAAAGTTGAGTGAAAGGTTATTTAGATAAGGAATCAAGGATATTCCTTGAGCATTGATGCAAACTGCCAAAACCGCCATGACCTTTGTGAAGATCCTTGGAGCAGACGCCAGACAAAGTGAACTGGTAGCGACTGCTATCTAAGGCAGAGTGTAGGAAACACAGATAATCTGGATGAATTGAGACATGAAGGTAATTGTTCTGGAGGTCCAAGAAGGCAAGGAATTCTCCCAGACACATGGCCGAAATATCAGATTACAGAGACTTTATTTTGAAGCCTAAAGCTAGCACTTAATGGTTGAGACACAACAAGTCCAGAATAGGGCTGCATCCCTCCAATTAATTATTTGCTCAAAGAGCTGAACTGAGAACAAGAGGTCATCCATTAAGACTAGAGGAAAGGTACTTCTGACTAAAACAAAGGCAGGGATTTTTTTACAGTAAGGATGACAGAGTTATGGAATTCTTTGACTTCTTGTGCTTGCAGATATTGTAACTTTTCAAAAAAAGTAATGGATACCTATTTAGGACAGAACAATATTGAGAATTATAACAGTTGATTTCAAAGCAGATAAAATATTGATCCAGGGAACTATCTGACTGTCATTTGGAGTCAAGAAGGAGTTTTTTTTACGCACGTGGGGCTTAACTGGAAATGGCTTCAATGGTTTTTGTTTTTGTTTGCCTTCCTCTGGATCAGCAGGGGTGACTTGCCTGAGCTGAACTTGATGGACGCATTTTCAGCTTCATCAACTATGTTACTATGAAAAAACGGTGAAACATTCCTGAGCTGGAACAGAGACAAATGACTGCTTTTTCACCAGAGAGGATACCGCGTCTCTGAACAGACTCCCCCGAACCGAGTCCCAAGGAACTCTGGACAAAAAAGAGACGCTGAGGTGGAAAAGGCTTGTGATCTATACAGCACCCTTCTGAAATGAACTGCAAAACCCACTGGTCCAACACTGAAGATTACCACGAGTCTTGAAAAAGATGGAGGAGACCCCCTACAGGTAGTGATGGGCCAGGACCACGCGAGTCATGTGGAGGTGGGATTGTCAGCCTTAGACATCTGAGCAGAGTTCTTGTTTTGCCACGCCTCTTTGGGCTTTGGGGTGGGGAGGGCCTGAAAGGTCTGGGGGGGTTCAATCGCAGATGCCCCAACTGGCAGGGATAACAAATGACATGCATCGTCTTTGGGAAAAAATACATGCTTAGGTGTAATCTGAGGCAAGAGCATGCTTTTGCCTCTAGTCGCATCACCAATAACGTTACCCAGGTCAGGCCAGGCAGATGCCCCAACTGGCAGGGATAACAAATGACATGCATCGTCTTTGGGAAAAAATACATGCTTAGGTGTAATCTGAGGCAAGAGCATGCTTTTGCCTCTAGTAGCATCACCAATAACGTTACCCAGGTCAGGCCCAAAAAGTTTCCCCACAAAAGAAAGGGACAACAAAGACTTTTTGGAACTTTGGCACGCTGACCATATCTTGAACCACAAAATTGTGACTCACGGCTACCAAAAAGGCTGAGTATTTAGCAGAAACACTAGAAGTGTCAAAAGCTGCCTCAGTGAGGCATTGTCCTTCAGAATACTTGCCAGCATAACCAATAGTTCCACTTTGGGAAGATCCCCACGGATGGCATCTGATAGCTGTTCACTCCAAATAGCCATGGCTCTATTGACCTAAGCCATAGTGAAAATAAGCTTCAATGGCTGAAATTCACCTTCAGTAAGGAATCTAAAAGTTTATCTGCTTGAACCTTAAGGCTACAGAATCTGCCAAGGGCAGGGTGTTGTTTTTGGCAAGGCGAGATATTGGGGGATCAACTGCAGGTGGGGAAGCCCATTGTGACAAGGCCTTAGCTGAAAAGGGCAAGAGGTTTGAAATGTTTGTATTAAGGAACAGCCTCTTATCAGGCATCTTCCACACTTCCAGGAGAAACTGGTCCAAAGAGTGATGAGGAGGAAACCCCTTTTTGCACCACTGGAAGATGTCCAGTGAGGAATATCCTGAAACAGAGGCCTCAGAAACTTGCAGAATCTCTAATCTGCTCTGATGAGACCCGCAGCTGAGGGCTAACTTGAGTCCACTCATCTGACACCTAAGAAGACCGTAGACTGAGTCAGAGTGAGATATTATAGATAAAAGCAGCGCCGCTGCCTGCCGGCTGGGTATAACTATACCTGAGGAGAGTGAGTGACGAGTTCAGACTACTCCTCACTTGAATGCATAGCTTCACTCCCAACAGACAGTACCACTGCTGCCCCGCCTCCGGAGTCCAGCCTCCAGTCCTCCGTTCCACACAGTGCAGCCTGCAGGGAGCCGCAGCTGCTCTATCCACCCACCACAGTCCCGGTCCCGGGCGAACAGTGTGACAGTGATGTCTGACTCCTGATGCGCAGTGCAGAGAGGAGCGCTCAGAGAGTTGTTGTAGCCAAGCCATCACGTTGGGCGTCGGGTCGGCCCCACGGTATTTAAGTTAACCCCCTTGATTGAGGTAAGTGAGCCAGCAGGTATGAATGGGTTAGTTACTGGGTTGGGTATCTCCATGTGGGCACAGTGGGCTGGCCATGTTACTTGTTGTGTGGAATTGCACTTGGAAATAAATATCGCCTCCTGGCTTCTCTAACCTTCCGATGGGGGGCAAGTTGGAGCCGATGGGGGGGCAATGTGAGGGCAATATGGAGATGGTGGGGGCAATGTGGAGCTCATGTGGGGTGCAAGTTTAAGCTGATGGGGGGCAATGTGAGGGTAACATGGAGCTGATGGTGGCAATGTGGAGCTGATGGGGGTAAGTTGGAGATGATGGGGGCAATGTGGAGCTGATGGGGGGCAATGTGAGGGCAATATGGAGATGATGGGGGCAATGTGGAGATTAGGAGCATTGTGGAGGTGTCCAGTGGAGATGGCCAAGGGGGGGGGGGCGCTTCAGATTTCTGTGCCTACAGGCTCCTCAGATGTATATCCGGCCCTGAGAATGGCCCCTAAAGACAAGATAAATGTGTGACAGTGGGGAAGGTGCTGCAAGAATGGAGGACCACTTGACTAGATGAAGTGATAGAAACAACTGAGGAAATCATAGTCTTAATCCAAACTGCCTCTTGTTCTGACCTTTACTAGGGGCCACAGTGCAAAAAGGACACAGGAAGCCTGAATATTCCTGCCCAGTATGGCATGAGGAATAGTATAATAAAGGGGTTAAAGGGACCTCTGGATCCTTAGGCTTGGATTTCCCTATGTGTCCCTTGGTAATAGACATGTTCAGAGAAAAAAAAAAAGTAATTGTAAAGTAGTAGAAAATACACAGAAACACTCAAAAAGATACTTATCTGACTGATAAGGTAGAGAAGAGAAACCAGCTTTTGTGTAGCCTATTCTACCAGAGACAAAATGGCTGCCAAAAGCACCATCCCATCTAATCCAGAAAGCCTGGGAAATGGGGGATTCTGGGGAATGTAGTTTCTGATTGTAGTTTCAACACAGCAAATGTAAGTGTTCTAAACATTTTCACCAAGTCAATTATGCTATAGAGCAAATCCAGCTATTCATTTTAAGACCCCTCTGACCCTTGTACGTGAAACAGGTGCAGAGATTCTCTATGCATTAGTTTGAAACAAAGATGGCTGTTGGGAACCTATTATTAAAGGGACTGTGTCTAATAAAAGGAGGAGAAAGCACAATTATTACAATGCAAGAACAGCTCAAGTACAGATAGGGTTAAAAATAAAATAAGCAGCCACCTTTAGAGACATAGAATGCAAGGACACGACATCCCAGTGGGTACCAAGTAAGCAGGGACATAAGAGAAAGGGCAATAGCGCTCAGATGGTTAATTTACTAGTCCTGAGTTGTCAGACGCCCATTTTAAATAAAGAACTTTGGAGAAGTTCAGTCGTGAGGCATAGACTTATAATTCAGCCTCCACAGGGAAATGGTCCAAAAATACACCAATGAACTTGTCAGTCCAAATCCAGAGAAGCCAGTTAATAGGAGCCATCCTAATAGGGCAATATACAGCCACATATCCTAAGAATAGAAATAAAAAAGAAGTCTAAATGTTAACACTCCCTACTTGAGGCTAGGTTACCTGAAATGAAGGAGATGGGAGGCAATGATGGAGAGAAGTGGAAAGTCTCTGCATCAAAGCCCCTGCCTTTAATGAATTGCCCTGCCCTCTGGAGGAGGGGAACTTTATTCCATGGTTCCTGTGTTCCACATGGGATAAAAGAAACAAAAATTCCCAAATTCCAATTCCTTTTATGTGGACAAGAACTCTAAATTGTTTAGTTTAGTATAAAAAGAATTAAAAATTGTTGTATAATGGTGTATAAACCATTTGTCTGTAAACTAAATTGTTTTGAGAAACCGAGCTTTATTTGTTGGTGGCACATAGTGGCAATTTATGCTAATTAGTTTCTGTGCTGGGCCTAATTCTACCACACAATGTATTATAATTAAATCTAGGAAAGTGTGTTGCGTGCCCCTCTGGCACTCAAAGGGTTAATTTGTATTTTTAAGCCCCTGAATGTTAAAGAGATCGCAAATGCTTTGTTAGCAATACATTTGTAATGGCTCATTCAAAGGTTTAAAAGTCTAATTTCAATAATCTGAAATTTTCATTTGCTTCTTATGGTGCAGATGGTTTGCTAGAGAATTCCTCCTTTTCGTCTTCCTGAATATATCCAAATGTACATTATTGACAAACAACCCTTCATCCTGAGTCCCATTAAAAACAAACTTTGCTTGCTTGATTGAAGAAAGTAAAAAGAGAACAGGCGTAAATAAAGTAGTTCAGTTCTTTGGATAAGGTTGCATTTTTTTTTTCATCAGCTACTAGGATAGAGAGAACAATGCTCTGTGTGTGCAGATTCCAGCAGTGCTGATAGATGATGACTTTACCAGAAGCCTGTTACATGTGATGTAAGGTCTTAGCAGTTTTATTACACTTGAACATAACTGGAAGCCTATCAGATTGCAAGACACAGAACAGCAAATCATGATGGATTCATGACTGATTTATAGGTGATTATTCAGACAACTATCGTTGATGAACCATGAAATCAAATAATAGTTAATCACAGCAAAACCCTGTTTTCTGAGAAAATAAAAGTAAATCAATGGTAGAGTTTTCACGTGGGAAAAAAAAGTTGAAAGATGAATTCAATTGGGCCACTTTGAGATGTATTTACTAAACCAAAATGGAAGAATGTAAATTTCTTGTTTAACCCTTTGAAGATGGGAGGAGTGTGTAATACATTGTGAAGCAATGCATTGCATACCCCTCTCATCCTCAGGGATTGTGACTGTAATGGATGAAAATAAATGCAGCTCTGATTAATCCTCATATGTTTTGAGCTGTGTAGAGCTATATTTTAGCATTGTTCAAGGTGTAGTTCTACAGTAATTCAATTATAAACTATCCCCCCACCTCTTTTAAAGCAGAACTTTCACTTAGCATAAAGTCACCCTCCAATAATTAAACATATGGCGACTAGCTTCATAATACTTCTATTACCTCTCAGAAGTGACAGATTCTAAAGTAATCCTTAATCTTCAGAGACTGGAAGCCAGGCATCAGCGCAGACATCTTGTCTTGGAGACGTCTGTGCGCCTGCGCTCTCAGTCCCGGTCTCCACTAAAAGGCTTTGCTCTGTGCCATAAGGCACCGTAAGGGACTGACGGTGCAGACGGCACTAACCTGGCTGTCAGTCTCCGAAGATTAACCCCTTAAGGACCGGCCGCACATGCACGGTGCGGTCACCTAAGCACCAGGGACCTTTTTTTTTTTTTTCAGAATCTGATTCTGGACTCCCCGAACAGTGTGCAGCCACGCGAGGAGCCTGGAATTCAATGACGGTCCAGGACCGTCATGGGTCCTTAAGGGTATAACAACACATTATGCTCCAGGACCGTCATGGGTCCTTAAGGGGTTAAGGATTACTTTAGAATCTGGCACTTCTGAGAGGTAATAGAAATATTATGAAGCTAGTCGCCAATTGCTTAATTATTGGAGGACGACTATACAAAGTGAAAGTTCCGCTTTAACTCTTGTAAGCCGCCTCCCAATAGATGTGGAATCTGGTCGCTTGACTGGACAGCTTGCAGGAAGGGACAATCTTCTAGCTGTAAGCATAATGAAAACCCTGCCCCCCTTGACGAAGGAGGGCAGGTTTTTTTATGCTCACTGAAGATTGTCCCTTGCTGCGCTCCATCCGGACCAGTATAAAGAGCTGGTTACATAGATATAAAGGGTACGAGGAGGATACAACACATCAAACAATATTGAAATACAGCGCTACATGAACCAAAACATACGAGGATTCATTTGAGATGCATTTAGTTTCCATAATTACTATGCCTTTAATGACTCCTAAAAGGAGGAAATCCTAATGACCGTTATGAATCAATGCTTCTGGATGGTGTACAGAAGATTAATCTTTAATTAGTGTTGGGTATTATGTCCATGGGGTAGACATGATTTGCTGTTTCCAGATGCCAGGACCCTAAAGATTCTGGATCCGCTAAGGCTGATGTGCTAAGAACTACAGCAATTCTGGAGAAAATCATCAGCACCATTGAGGACGAATAAAAAAAAGTAAATCGATTTAACGTTTTGAGTGACAGAGAGGTATCAACACATTGCAAAATGTTGGATAATGCTTTGGCACTCAAGGGGTTGAATAATGGTTTTAACTCCTCCAGTGCTAGAGAGGGCTTTGGAAATCTCTGCTGTGCTGGAGACCTCTCTTGTATTCAAGGAGTTAAAACCCCAGTTTAAACAAAAGGGAATTTTGATCATTTTATCTGCTGTTTTTGGTGCTCCAGTTCTTAGCACATCAGTCTCTTGTGGTAATAAAGAATTATCTCTGTGCACATGAGATCTAGTACTAATTAAAGATTAATCTTGAGTCAGTTCACACAGAATTGATTACTAGCAGTCATTAAGATTTTCTGCAAAGATTTAGATAAGAAGGGGTAGTGTTCCTTTAACAAGAGGTTAGTAGGAAATTCTATGTGTGCCTAACAATTTATGGGAAACACAGCCTGGATGCAACAATAGGACAGAAAAATACATTTTCTAGTGTACTGCCACCATTCATATTGGTCTGTATGTACTAAAAAGGGTAA
The DNA here is from genome assembly GCA_037306005.1 of Rhinophrynus dorsalis. Taxonomy (NCBI): domain Eukaryota; kingdom Metazoa; phylum Chordata; class Amphibia; order Anura; family Rhinophrynidae; genus Rhinophrynus; species Rhinophrynus dorsalis. The sequence goes on along the minus strand of CM074723.1, from coordinate 430,020,294 downwards.
TACTGATCTGTGCATTCAGAAAATCCACATTTAGTAGGCATGTAAAACCTGTCAGAAAATATAGCCATATAACCTGCAGTGATCTTCATCCAGGTCACATCAGATCAATGATCTGGTACCTTTTTATTTAGTACAGCAATATACATACTTTGACTCTCTAGTTGTTGAAGACTACAAACTCCCTTCATCCCCAGCCAATAGATGGTTGGGGATGATGGAAATAGTGGATACCAACAGCTGGAGAGCCAATGGGTGCCTGCCTTTATATAGTATTGCATGAGACCAGCAGACTATACACCATCACATTCCATCAGCAAGCATTAAACCACTGCATGCTATTAGCAAGGCAATATAACAATTCATGAAATCAGCAAGGCAATATACTAATTAACATCAGCAAGGCAATACACCATAACAGAACTGATAATTTTCTTTTTAGAAAATCAGCTTTGCCTACAACCATTTGATTTCCCAGTACACTGCTTTGTAAAGTGATGTACTACACCTGATGAAACGGGATAGATACCCATGATACACATAGTGTCGTATTAGTGCATTTATATAGTACTTTGGATCACAGCCCACACCTCCTGTGGGAATTATCTCACCCCCCAATGTCTACTGTCTCCCAGTACATTACACAACTGGCTCACTGAACTTTTTATATACTACACTCCTACTCCCACTTAAAATGTGAGGGGGCTGAGACAATGTAGAGGCAATCTCTGATGTGGTTTGAGCAGTCTACTAAGAACGGTTGTCTGCTGATCGTTGTGTTAACTTGTTCATCTCACATCTGGATTGGAGTCAGAAGAGGTAAAGTAGATTGTGTATACAGAGGACAAAGATGTTGGCTGAAAGGGGCAGGGACCCCTGACACATGAGTTCCCCAACAAAAGGGTCTATGAAATGAAATGATTCAAGACTCTTCTCTATTGAATTTTTTAAGCTAATAACAACCTAGTCAGTATACTGTTAATTCTGTTATGCTCTTAATATCTTGCAGTTCTGATGTACACTGTTATTTCACTCAAAGGGTTAGCATAGTACTACTTATATTTATTATTTATTTTGCCTTCCTAGGAAAAATAAAGCCCAGAAATCCAACCTAAATAAAATAAGCCATGTCTCTGACTACCAGTAGGTGAGGGGTAATACCCAGCCTCATGGCCAATCTAGCGCTGTATTGTGAAGATTAGGGAGAAGGGAGCAACACTTTGGGTGCCTGATCGTCGACTTTCAGAACCAAAAATCCACACTGGTTCTATTGGGGGTTTAAGAAGTCTTCGAAAGTGGAGCATGTTTCTCTCTACCCCTCATTTGACAATGCGGGTTCAGCTATGCAACGGGGGTAAACCCTTAACTACCGGAACATGCAAGTGGTAGCCAGGGACATATGGCCAATCTTTGAGACAGGTTTTTGGGGTTTACGATTCTTTTAATCCCTGTGTTTCTAATTCATCGTTTAGGGCTTGTTCACATAAGCAACATTATGACAATGATATTATCACAGGAAAATAAATGAGTTAGATTTTATTGTGTTATATGAAGTTGTTCAAATAAGGGACATAGTAGAGCATGTCACAGGGAAAAACAGTATGCTGTAACTTTCCTCCAACACAGCATTAACAAACTATACATTTATATAGGCTTCAACTGCATTGCAATGAAACTGCACATGCAACGTAGGTTGTTGCTTTTTCCCATGCAATGTTGTTGCTGCTGTTTACGTGGTGAACAAGGGATTCTGGGAATATAAACCTAACACTCTCATACTGTAAGTCTCATGTGAAGCACAGTAAAATCACATCTCTTTCTGTAATGTGATTCCATTGCTACAAAAAAAATAGTTTCTGCGAACATAGCCTTATACGTCATATAAAAGTATTTCTGAGCACAGATTTCTATGCATCTGCAAGATGTCACAGTTGGGTTTTTGTTGGCTCTGCACTGCAGTAATGCATAATGACAGCATATGACACACTGTTCAATGCCAATTTACTTGGTAATCCTGTGGAAGGCACTGTGTAAAATGTTAAAAAAGGAATGTATAGACTCGTGTCTAAATTGTTGTGGCACCTATCAGATATGCATCTCATCCCACTTCTCTAAATTTTGGAATTAAACAAACATGAACAATAAAATGCAAGTTGCTCTAATAGTATTAAAGAGTATGGTGTGACAGTCATACACACACACACACACACACAGAGACACAAACAGACACACACAAACACATACATGCATGATACTGTATGCTGGTTATCTTAAAGGGATAGTAATACTTAAAATGTAAAAAAAAATATGTTGTAGGGTTTATCCCCCTGAGTAAAACAATGGTACTCCCACTGCTGAAAGGTGTTTCATTCAAAAGTTATTAATTTTCAAAGTTGAATTTTTTAGGTGCAATATCACAGTGGCCTGATATTGTACAGTGGCGCTGGTGGTACACGATCCTATGGACAGCTCTGGTCATTTGACCATAAATCTCCATAGGATGGTGTAGCAACAGCGCCACTGTACAATTTCAGGCCACTGTGATATTGCACCTAAAAAATTCAACTTTGAAAATTAATAACTTTTGAATGAAACACCTTTCAGCAGTGGGAGTACCCTTGTTTTACTCAGGGGGATGAGCTCTACAACATATTTTTTTTTACATTTTAAGTATTACTATCCTTTTAAGCAGGATGGGAGAAGAAAACTTCCTTTGCACTCCTCACATCCAGGCCGGAAGGCTGTACTGTACTGTGTAAGCCGAAGTGAGGAGTGCAAAATAAAACTGTTTCCCCAGCCTGCTGAAAAACAGCACATACAGTATCATATATTTTAAAGATTACATACCCTGAAAGAACTTAAAAGGGATAGTAATACTTATTATGTAAAAAATATATATATATTATAATGTTTATTCTTCTGAGTAAAACAAAGCAAAGGTGTTTTATTCAGAGATTATTACAGCTCAGACTTGATTTGTTTTTAGGTGCAGTATCACAGTGACCTGAAATTGTACGGTGGTGCTGTTGCTACACCATTCTATGGACAGGTCTGGTCAGTTGACTATAAATCTCCATAGAATGGTGTAACAACAGCTCTACTGTAAAATCACAGGCCATTGTGATATTGCATTAAAAAATTCAAGTTTGAGCTGTAATAACTTTTGAATAAAATACCTCTCAGCAGTGGGAGTTCCCTTGTTTAACTCAGGGGGATAAACCCTATAATATATTTTTTTTACATTGTAAAGTATTATTATCCCTTTAAATGAGCAATAAACTGTTATTATGTAAAAACATATTTTGTATATCTTTTCCTGCTGAGTAAAACAAAAGTACTCCCTTTGTTTAAACAGTAATGCAGTTCATCCTGTTTTTTGCTACCTGGGGGGAGATGCACTAAGGTGTGATAAAGAGGTGATAAAGTTGAGATAACTTCTCCAGTTCTTATGTTATTCTATGGAGCCAATGTACTAAGATCTCTAATGCTTTGGAGCTGTGCATGGGCTCTGTACATTAACACAGGAACTGGGGAAGTGTTATCACTGGAGAAGCCTTCTCCACTTTATCACATCTTTATCATACCTTAGTGTATAACCCCCAATGTGTTGGAGATGTCTTCAGCAATAAAGGTATAGTAATGATTCAAAATGAAAGCAGCTCCAATTAATCTTCATAGTATTTGGGCCATGGAGAGTGTCATTTCAATACTATCAGAGTTGTAGTTCAAGAGTAATTGAATGATAAAGTATACTACTCCCGTCCCTTTTACTGATGTAACACTGCTCACCTCAGAACAGCAAGACTGTCCAGATGGATTGCACAGAGGGACAATCTTCAGTGATCATAAGGAAAAATCAGAAAAACCTGTCAAGGGGGCAGGGTTTTCATTGTTCTCACATTAAGAGGATTGTCCCCTGTGAGCTGTCTGGTCTGTGGACCAGATTCTACGTCTGAGTGGAGGTGGCTTATACTAGGGTAAAAGGGACGGGAGGGGGATACTTTATCATTCAATTACTCTTGAACTACAACTCTGACAGTATTGAAATAACACTCTCCATGACCCAAATACTATGAAGATTAATTGGAGCTGCTTTCATTGTGAAACATTACTATCCCTTTAAGGAGTTAAAATTATTTCATCCCCCCCCCCCGGTGTCCAGACAGTTAGTCTATTGAACTGTAAGGGAGAGGCAAGCCAATGCCTTTAGTTATTCACAGAATTGAGATAGTGACACTTCCACCAGAGGCGTATGCAATGCTCTGTGAAGCAATGCACCTCACAGCCCTCTGGTTCTTAAAAAATTAAGATTACCAGGTAAACCTGGGGAGTTTTTGTCTTGTGGTCCTGCTGGCAACTATCATGTCTGCCTCCATGGACTTTACATTCAGGACTGACGGAAATTATTATCTCTTGAACAAAGGGCAAAATTCATAGGATCAATTATGATTTTCTGTTAATAGCATAGTAAATGGGGTTTAATTATTAGGTGGTGTTTCTTCTCCTTTAAAATGCATTTCTGACACTATAAGGGACGGTGGTTTGATCACTTGGACTCAGCATACCTTGCTCATTATTATTACACGTTCTTGCTAGTGCGCTTCATTGACACTGCAGAATCAACAAGCCTGATATAAGCTTAGTTGCAACCCTGGAGGGCAACAGGTCACTTCTCTGCAACCCACAGGAGTCCTGCTGAGTCACATCACTGTGACTGACAACAAAGGAAAGGATTTAAATATCCTGCACGCTAATTCATCTGATGGCTTGTACACAAAAGGATTAAAGTATCATTTTAATTTGTAGTTTACTCCCTGTCTGCCCCATATCTAGCACTGTTGCAATTATACATATTAAGTGAAAATGTATCACTATATTTGAAAGAGCAGTAAACCTTTATTATGTAAAAGATATATGTTGCTGAGACAATTTTTCATTCACAAGTTATTATAGATCAAACTTATTTTTTTGCAGCAGCACTAACTACAGTACAAAACATATATTGTTTGTAATGCACTCTGTGAGCTTGAGTCACTAGTTATGGTGCCCCATAGTATAGCACAACATGTACCAGAAAAGAGTAACAAAAAAACAGTATTGTGCTGCAATAAGATTTTAAGTAAGAATCTCTCAGCAGTGGGAGTTACTGATGGATTTACATCCCAGGCACCCTAGGTGTCCTTAGCTCTGCCCATGGCCACGCCCCCACTCCTCACATAAGCCCACCTACAATCCCATCCACTATTCCCTGGCACAGAAAATACTCTTAACCTCTCGCATACAAGCACGTAAAAGCTTTTAACCCCTTGGTTGCTAAAAGGATCTCCAGCATAGTGCTTTGCATTGTGGTGGAGACCTTTCAGTCAGCCAGTGGGTTAAATAATAGCCAGTAAAAGTGGATTTTTGTGTACTTACCAATAAATGATTTTCTCTTGGTCCATGTGGAACATAGGGAACCATAGGGTGAAGTCCTCTGTCTCAGAAGCGCAGGAAAATTAAACAAAAAAGTTCTCTGAGGTGGAGTATTCCATTCTGCACCACTTTACCCCACTCAGACATTGCTCAGTGTGAACATGTAGCAAACCCGAAAGAAAAGAAACAGAAGTGTAACAAGACAGGGAATCCCCTGAACAGAGAACCCCCCTGCTCTGGACTTGAACCAGGGCATTTTCTCCAGGAGGAAAGTCCTGTGTTCTACATGAACTAAAAGGAAAAAGATTTATCGATATGTACACAAAAATCCCCTTTTCTATCCACGGGGATATACCAAAGTATCAAACAATATTTCAAGGAAGGAAGGCAAAACACTCCAATTCCAATGAAATAATAATAACTAGAACTTATATAGCGTCTTTCTCCCAGTGAGACTCAAAGCGCTTTTAGCACAGGCTCTCAGAATTAACCGAATCGGCAGCAATGCATTGCATAACCCTCTGGCACTCAAAGGGTTAATCCCAGAAGCCACTGTTACCTTACATGCAGCATGGCCCACACAAGGCCACCTCAGGTATGAGAAGAAGCAAATCAGGTTTCCTTTTTGGCTGCATGCGATGAACATAGTACATCAAGCACCTAATCACAACCAAGAGACGAAGCTCCTGTCAACTAGATGTAGATGGACAGAGAAAAGGAAAAACAATTTCCTGGCTGATGTGAAACTCAGAAACAACCTTAGCATGAAACCCTATATGAGTCCTCAGAACTACTCTAGCAGGGTGGACGACAAAAAACTGAGGCAATAGCCAAGAAAAAGGCAGTCTTGAGCATCAATAGCCAAAGACAAAGGCCCAAAAAGAGCCTTCTGAAGCACTCCGGGAACCAGGTTCAAATCTTATGGAGAAGCGAGATCTCAAAAGACAGTGAAGGCATGAACCACCCCTTGGACAAACGTTTGCACATCTGATAGTAAAGCAATACACTGCTGGAAAAGCCAGAAAATGCTGAAATCTGTTCTGCAGACCAACACTGAACCCTTTCTGCAGACCATCTTGAAGTCAACAGGTCCAGACGTGGAGGGAGCAGAAATGGTTCCACCACAGATAAGTTGAGAAGGTATGAAAACCAGGCCCTACAGGGAATGACATGAGCCACTCTATAAGTTTCAGTATGTCTGGCAGACTTAGACTGCTACTACAGTTATCACCTCCTTCTCACTGGAGGAAAACAGCAAACATCCAAAAGATAACAATATATATCCAGCACTGTTCAAGTCTGTATAGAATAAAGGAATATTTAATCTAATACTCCACAGATGCAATGCCCAATCTCTGTTTTATATATATATATATATATATATATATATATATATATATATATATATATATAAAAAACAATATTTGATTTATTTTCAATTATAACAAAAGAAAATCATAATACATCCCACTAATTTTTTTTACTCTAATGCATGAATATATTATAATTTTCCAAAAGGGGAGAGTACAGTGTAGACAAGACACAATTCCTAAGTTAAATGAGCCATGCTAATTTTCCTCAGCAGCCTGGGAATCAGGGGAAACGGAGGGAACAAACACGCCAGAGGAATAAGACCATTATGTCTTCCGAGAGGACTAGAGGATCTCAGACCTGGCACAGGACTGAGGAACCTTGTGGTTTAGCAGAAAGGACATTAGGTCCATCGCTGGAAGACATCACAAACTAAGGAGTTCAGTACACTCTGCTTGAGCTCCCAGTTGCTGGGATCCAGATGCTGGTGACTGAGAAAGCCTGCTAGAACATTGTCTACCCCTGGAATGTGAATGGCGGAGATAGCTGACACCTGAGCCTCTGCCCACATGAGAATCAGCTGTATCTTGTCCCACACGGCCGCACTCCTGGTTCCTCCTTAGTTGTTAATGTAAACAAACTCCATTGCATTGTCCACTTTCCACACCAGTGATCCGTTGAGGGACTGACACCAATGATGCAGAGCTGGGCAATTCACCCAAAGCTCCAGAATATTTATTGAGATAGCAGTCTCCACCCTGATCCAAAGACCCTTCACCGTCTAGTGACCAAAAGTGAATCACAGCTGTAAGGCTAGTTTCAGTCGTGACTATGACCCAATCTGGGATAACTAGTGGCTGTCCCAGTGAAGCCATCAGGGAAGGTCTGCTTTTGCTCTGTCAGACAGAGACATGACATGGGAAAGATGAACAGCTGTCTGGACAAGTTCCTGAGGATTTCTAGCTGTAGCTTCCTCATGTGAAATTATCTCTGAACACAGCAGATGGCCGGGACACGCCCTGAGTCACCTGGAGGGGCAAGGACCAAATCTCGTCATTTGGTAGAAAAACCTTCCTCTTAAGAATGTTGAATGTCATACAGAGAAAGTGGAGGGCCTGGGACAGAACCAGAGATGCTTTGTTGAGATTGAGAACTCAACAGTGTTGCTCCAGAATGGACATGCAAGAGTGACTCTGAGTGGGCAAAATCTCCTCTGAAGCAGCCTTTAGTAAAAGAATACCCATAGAGGGAGTCAAAGAAATCCTTTGAGAGCAGATGTGAGTCACCTGGGCTGACATGACGTTTATGAATTTCCGCAGAACAGATGCCAACCCAACGGAGAGAGTGATGAACTGAAATTTACAATCTTGGAAAGAAAACCAAAGGATTCAGAAATTACCATCAAAACCCACTGGTTCACTACTGAAACGGCCCATGCACTGTTCAAAACACAGAGATGACCTCTTAAAAACTGTGGTGGCTCGACCACTGTAAGTCATGCGGACGTATGTTTGTAAGTTTTGGGCAGCACAGTGGCTCAGTGGTTAGCACTGTTGCCTTGCAGCACTGCGGTCCTGGGTTCAAATCCCACCAAGGACAACATCTGAAATGAGTTTGTATGTTCTCACTGTGTTTGCGTGGGTTTCCTCTGGGTACTCCGGTTTCCTCCCACACTCCAAAAACATACTGATAGGTGAATTTAGATTGTGAGCCCCAATGGGGACAGGAATCAATATGAGTGTAAAGCGCTGCGGAATCTGTGTGCGCTATATAAATAAAGGATTATTATATTATTATTATTATTCTGCACAGGCTTTTTGCCCACCCAAGTCTTCTTGGGTTTTGGAGTGGAATATGCCTGGGTTGCTAAGAGAAGCAGTGCTGTAAGCATATACCCATATGGGCGGGTAATGAAAACCCATGTGGAAAAAAGGAAAGTTTAGGAGTAACCTTGGGCAACAAAATGCTCTTCCTCATGTGGTATAACTGATAACCTTATCCAAATCTTGCCCAAGCAGCTGTTTGTCCACAATAGGAAGAGATACCAAAGAACACTTGGGAATTAGTCAGCTTTACCAAATCTTAAGCCACATAGATGAATGCACTGCCACAATGAAAGCTGAGCCCTTTCCATTAAGCTTAGCAACATCAAAGTGGGCTTCAGTAAGGTAAGCATTAGCTTCAAAGATCTGAGATATAAGGACCACTAGATACTCCTTGGTGCATCCGCTTGGACGACATACAGAAGCTGGTCCCCCCAGAAAGTGGTAGCCCAACTGACACATGCAATGACAAAAGTAGGAAATAAGAGGGCCCCACAGTCCACAAAATTTACCTTTCAAAAGGAATCCATGCACCTGATTTCCTGATCTTTAAGAGCCACAGCATCCACCAGCAGCAAACTAATGTTTCTGACAAGGAGAGAAATTGAGTGATGAACCACAGGAGGAGTGGCCCATTTTGTTAAAGCCACAGCAGAAAAAGGGGGGTAAAAAAAGAGATATAGGCTAGTTAAGGAAGAAACTCCTGTCAGGCATTTTCCATTCCTCGAGAAGCAATTGGTCTAAGGAATGGTGAGAAGGAAAACTGAACCCTCCTTCTTGCACCTTAAAAATTTCCAGGGAAGAAGAACTAGAATCAGAAGCCTCTGATGTCTGAAGATTCTCTAGGACAGCCCAAATAAGACCCTCAGTAGAAGAGCGAGAGTATGCCACCAGAGAAGGACATATCTAAGTTGTCTGCATTAGGTTCCCCTTCCACAGTGGGGGAATCCTCAATAATGGGGTGTCCCCCTCCACAGCATCAATGAAATGCTTTTTGGGGTAGCAAAGGGTCACTGGGGGGGTTCCATAGAGCTCCAGGAATGAGTAGTAAAGGTTACAATCACCCTTTAACCCCCTTACTGCCTCTAAAATACACATTGAGGCAAGAGAAGTCCCGGGATATCGTTGTATGTTCAAGCAATATGGCCACCGGCATGTTCACCGGCACTGCAAATCAAAAAAGTGAAATGGACGTTAGATAAAACTAATATGTTAGCAAAGTTGATAAAAATTGCTAAAAATGAAATAAGTATGCATGTACCACTGCAAACAAAAGACTGTTTCCAAAAGAGGAGAAAGGTCCCAAATATCAAGGAATGTTCATATACAAATAGTGCAGGGGTTAAAAAGACCCACTAGTACTAGGGAGTAGGAACTTAGAAGTGTTACATAATATAAGGATGTGCTGCCTAAGCAGACCCATCAATAGAGTGCACAGCAGGCTATCAAACCACATAAAATTGTGTCTGCCAAATAAAGAAATAGGGACATACTCACAGGATATGTGACTCAGTAGAAAACTCTCTTCAGTCTCCAGACTTCAGACTCCTACTATAAATAGAGATGGTTCGTAGAGCAAACTGGCTATGAAAATAAGCCTTCCTCTACAGAACTGGTCCTGAAAATTCTGTGCACTGGTTAGTTCTTACAATAGAGGCCAGGAATATATATATAATGGGGGATTATATAGCCCTATATTGTACAACAGAAAAATGAAAAAAGAAGCCTCACTAAGAAAGCTTTGCCATTGCTGCCTCCTCCTAGAAGGATATGTTTCAAACTAAGCATGTCTGGATGGGATGAAGTGGTGCATGATGGGTGTCTCCACCTCAAAAAGCTCTTTTGTTTATGTACCCTGCCCTCTTGATGGTGAGCACTTTACCTCATGGTCCTTGTGTTCCATATAGGACATAAGAGAAAAGGGTATAAAAACTGGTTCTGGAACAATGCAATTAGAATGGGCACTCCCACAAATCAGAATGTGAGTATGGCCAGCAGAGCTGAGATGCCCCTTAAAAATGTGGAGCTCTAGGGCAGTTACCTACTGTGCCTAATGGAAATACATTCCTGGTGAGAGGACCCTTCTTTTACTCAGCAGGAAAAGCAGTACGACAGAGATGTACACAAGGCATTGGGAAGCAACGTATTACAAACACCTCTGTTCCTTAAGGGGTTTAAGAACTGAGTGAGGATTATGCAATAGGAAGACATGGAACACTTTAGGGTTAACTAACTGCACCACAGGGGACAAATAAAAGTAAAAAATTTCCATTCTTTGAATGCTATGAAGGTCTCTAAAACACTGCTAAGAGGCCTCTCTAGCATTTAAGGGGTTAAGGGTTCTATTTAATCAATGAGAGTTTTATATTTTTGCTTGTCCCCATGGTCCAGTTGGCTAGCCTTACAATAGCTCCAGATGTTTTCATTAGATCAGCATTACTAATGCTAAACTACACATTGATCTTACATGACAGAATGCATTGCAACACTCATACAGATAGATACAAATATTTCATACGGTTATTAGGGGTTAATAGTAAAATCTTTTGGAGCCAGACAAAAATTTTAGGAGTTAATCTAACAGTTAAAGGAAACAGTGAAGTGGTACAGGCATATATTTGTATCTAAATTACCTCAAAAAGTAAAACATTAGTATAACGGGCTCCTAGACCCCAAGGGGGAGATGCACTACGATGTGTAAGAGAGGAGAAAATGTCTCCAGTGTGATAAATTCCATAGTACATAATTAGTCTATGGAGCCTATGCACTAGGATGTCTCCACCTGCAGAGTTCTGAGTATAAGGGCTCCATAGCGTAATATAGCAAATGAAGAGTTTATCCCATCTTCATCACACATTACTGATTGCACCTACTGGTAATGTGTCCACCCCTGTATTATAGTATATAAAGAAAGAATAACATCTATAAATACAATTGGGTTATATCCTTCTAAATATCCATTTTCAACTAGCATCTGTAAAAAGTTATTTCATATTATATCCCTTAAATAACATTTTATTTTTAATGCAAGTGTAAACTGTCCTATACATATAATATTCTTTGTGCAGTTTGAAATGAGAGCCAAGAGCCAAGGCTTTAATGTACTGCGGTTAGTACTCACTGCTCTACAGTTCAAAGAGGCAATCTCCTGTTCTCAGCCCATTTACAGACAGTTATGATATTGGGAGTCAGGGAGCCCTGGAAACAGCAGGAATAACTGACTCCATAGAGCAGTCGTGTCAAACAGGCGGCCCTCCTTAGAGAGAAACTTATTAAATGGCCTGCGGCCCTGCATCTTCCTCCACCCTCCTTTTGGTGCAGACTAAGTGCACCATAGAGAACAAATACAATTTCCCCCCAATTCCATTGGTTTAAAGGGATAATAATGTTTCACAAAAACAGCAGCTCCAATTAATCTTCATAGTATTTGGGCCATGGAGAGTGTTATTTTAATACTGTCAGAGTTGTAGTTCAAGAGTAATTGAATGATAAAGTTTCCCCATTCCACCCCTTTTACCTAGTGTAAGCCACCTCCCCTCAGATGTGGAATCTGGTTCACAGACCAGACAGGTCACAGCAAGGGACAATCTTTTTACTGTGAGAACAATGAAAGCCCTTCCCCCGTTGACAGGTTTTTCCCTTATGCTAATTGAAGATTGTCCCTCTCTGGAATCCATCTGGACACCACCCTGCTGCTCTGAGGTGAGCAGTGTTACATCAGTAAAAGGGACGGTAGGGGGATACTTTATCATTCAATTACTCTTAAACTACAACTCTGACAGTACTGAAATAACACTCTCCATGGCCCATATACTATGAAGATTAATTGGAGCTGCTTTTATTATGAAACATTACTATCCCTTTAAATGGGACTTTTAATCCCAGCATAGAGACCAATCAGTACTGAATTGAAACTTGCTACATTGTATAATTATCCCTGCTTTCACTGTCCATAACTGAAAACCTCCTGGATTCATAAATTCAATTACCTCACTGGCCAGGAAAGTGTAAAAAAAATAGGTGAAGATGAAAAACAAATAAATAGGCAATTAGATTTTACATATCATGCACCTGTAGAGTGGTCTTCAAGGCACTGAGAAGCATTGGGCTTAAAAGCTCCATTTTAATCAAAGGGAATGTCTATTTATTCCCAATGATACCGTTTGTCTCCCCAGAATTGAACCACTTTTTCTTATTACACTATGAGGCTCCCCCTTGATTAGTATTTCTTTTGTCTGTATGTAATGAGTTTGCGGGTGGTGTTGGGAGGATAGGCACCTGTATGTGGTAGATGAGTTCTGTTGGGAGGGTCACCTCTGTTTGTTGACATAGGGGGGACCTGCAGAGGTTTCAAAAGATTGTTGTTTGTTTTGTGAGGAAAGGAAAATGGAGAACCTTGTTAGACGAGAAGCTGGGGGAGAGACCTGGCTGAGGAAGATAGAGACTTTGGGTGTGTGTATGTGTGTGTGGGGGGGTTCTTGTAAAGGGATAAAGATGTATGAGACATGGGTGGATGGCTAGGGAGAGGACTGGGATTAGAAAAAGACATAGAGAGACCTGGCTAGGGTAAATATGGGGTGGCGGAGGAGACTGTCCTAGATGGGAGGTGTTAGAGACCTGAGGGTAGAAGAGAATAATGTTCGGCTGACTTCTTTGTCACCTGCTTATTCATGGGGCAGACCTGGTGGTGGAACAGATTCTGAGTTTGAAAAATGTGAAACAAAACTGGGGTGTCACATTGTGTACAGGGCTGGATTTGCCATAAGGCAGAGTAGGCACCTGCCTACAGGCGCACCCCACAGAGGGGCGCCTGTCATTTAAATCATTTTTTTAAATATATTTACAGTGCTTCCACGCTGCACACAGTAACCTGCCACCCGGCCCACCCCTCGCTTGCTAAGGTCTGTGCCGAAGGCTGTAGCTGCTGTTGCTCCCCCTCGTCAGCTCTAATGCAGAGCGCTGGGAGATGACATCATCTCCCAGCACTCTGCATTCCTAAAGAGAAGACCGCGCGGGGTGCAACAGAAGCTGCAGGTCTGTGCAGAAGGCGGCACAGACATCTCCTGCCGCTGGACCACCAGGAAGGTAGGAAACGGATATGGGGGGGGGGGTGGCAAATTCGAGCTGATGGCAATGTGAGGGTAAGATGGAGCTGATGCTGATGGGGGCAAGACAGTTGGAGATGATGGGGGCAAGTTGGAGCTGATGAGGGCAAGACAGTTGTAGCTGATGGGGCAAGTTGGAGCTGATGGGGGTAAGTTGGAGCTGATGGGGGCAAGACAGTTGGAGCTGATGGGGGCAAGTTGAAGATTATGGGGCAAGACAGCTGGAACTGATGGGGGCAAGTTGGAGCTGATGGGGGCAAGTTAGAACTGATGGGGCAAGACAGTTGGAGCTGATGGGGGCAAGACAGTTGGAGCTGATGGGGGCAAGATAGTTGGAGCTGATGGGGGTAAGTTGGAGCCGATGGGGGCAAGTTAGAGTTGATGGGGCAAGAAAGCTGGAGCTGATGGGGGCAAGACAGTTGGAGTTGATGGGGCAAGTTGGAGCTTGGAGCTGATGGGGGCAAGTTGGAGCTTGGAGTTGATGGTGGCAAGTTGGAGCTGATGGGGGCAAGACAGTTGGGGATGATGGGGGCAATGTGGAGCTGATGGGGGAAAGTTGGAGCCGATGGGACAAGACAGTTGGGGCTGATGGGGGCAATGTGAGGCCAATATGGATATGGGGGGTAATGTGGAGATTTGGAACATTGTGGAGATGGCCAATTGGGGGGGGGTTGCTTCAGATTTCTGTGCCTACAGGCTCCTGAGATGTAAATCTGGCCCTGATTGTGTATTTGTGGTTCTGTGACTACCAGTGGGACAAGCCTAAGGGATCAGACTGTTTTTGAGTTTCATATACCTGTCATATATCATTTATAACATTAGACTTCAGGCATTGGGAAAAAAGAGAAACTTTAAAGATGCAAGCAGTGTATTTAAGTGAATACAACCAAAAATAATTTCTAGGTGCTTCTTTAAGATATACAGTATTGTATGTGTTGTTTTCAGGAGGCTGGGGGAAACAGTGTGTCCTTTCACGTCTCACTTCCTGTTCAGAGTACTTGCCAATAGTTGCATACAATAGGAAGTGGTATTTCAACATTATTTTTCCTTTAAATAGATATAATAATAACCTCCCACTTAGTTTAAGCTGGGCAAAAAATCCTAATGGTACTTTGAATCAATTTATTCTAATTAGTATCACCTCCATGGAGACAGACATGTTTCTTTTTGCAGACCTCTGAAGTCCTCCCACTGGTCTTCTTGGGAGGCTTTCAGTAGGAGGAGTTTGGAGTCCTGCTAAAAGAATCATGTCTGCCTTCGTGGACATTATAATTATCCTTTATGTTTGTAAATTGTATCAACAAATTCTACAGCCTAGTACAAAACAGGGGTTAGAACATACAAAACCTGAATGAAACAACTGGTAGTGAGGGCCCTGCACATGATAGTTAAATCAATACATTACATACCCATATGGCACTAAAAGAGTTAAACTCAGAGGCATGATGGCCAGTACAAATTAAATATGAATTTTGGGGAAACAACCCACACAGAATTTACCCATATTATCATTATGGTTTTCTGCCCAAATTAAATTGGAACTCTTCCTTTGTAAAAAA
The DNA here is from genome assembly GCA_037306005.1 of Rhinophrynus dorsalis. Classification (NCBI taxonomy): domain Eukaryota; kingdom Metazoa; phylum Chordata; class Amphibia; order Anura; family Rhinophrynidae; genus Rhinophrynus; species Rhinophrynus dorsalis. The sequence continues at coordinate 430,005,087 of CM074723.1, read as the reverse complement.
AAAAAAAACCAGGTGATTTTGAAAAAGAAGATTATGAAATGATCTGTATGTCTGTTAACTGTTTTTATGCAAACAATAGATTATGAGATATTACTGCTCTGAAGGAAGTGGCAGTTGGGATGGGGAGAGGTGTAGCAGTGCTGACAGATATGCACTGTTTAATAGAGTTATAGACATGACAATGTTTGGCTCTAGGTATGTACCATATTACTTTAGATGTTCATAATTTGCTCCCTACTCAAAGTCCTTACCACAACTATCACCCCAAGAGCTACACAGTATATTTATCATCCCTGTACTAATGTATCCTTCTGTGGGAGCTTACGTGATGTTACGCTTTACTACATTTCTGAGCGCAACCTTTATCTTCCTATATTTCTTTTACATACCACTCCAGCCCAAGCATAGGATTCCATTTATATTACTCACTTACCTTTTCACAGACATCTTTGTCATATTATACCCTCTTGCACTCATATACCTCCCACCACATTCCTATCCATGGCTACCCTAAGAACTGCCACCTCAGACCGTTCTAACCTATGGGTTTTTGCCCTTTCATTAGACCTCATTGCTATCTCCTATGGACACCTACCCCCTTGGCAGAACATGTGTACTATGTTAAAGTCCTGCCCAAGAGCCTTTGGGCATCTATTGGATCATCTAGAATACTCTGCCACAGCTACAATTCTACATGTCCTCCTTTTTTTTTTTTCTATCCTTACTCTTTGTCGGGGATCTTGCGGCAGTCCGATCCATTTTCTGACCATGTTAAATCCATATAGCCATGCATAATATCAAAGTTACAACGCTCAACTTTAAAGGTCTTAATAGCCCTGAAAAGCGTTCCATCATTCTTCGTGAAATAGAGAGGATAGACCCTGACATAGTCCTTGTACAAGAAACGCACTTCAAATCATTGGCTCAACCCAGATTGTCTAATCGGAAATATCCTGTCACCTTCATTGCCTCGGCAGGGTGGGGATCTTGCTCAAGGCTTCGCTCCCCTGGACCACCATTGATACTATAGCCGATCCTGATGGCCAGTATATACTTCTTAGAGGTTTACTGCAGAATTTTCCATATATATATATATATATATATATATATATATATATATCCCGAATTCCAATCAAAACTCTTTTTTATCCAAGACCCTTTCTATCCTAGATGAGGTCTCTGAGGGTAGATTGATTGTAGGAGGTGACTTCAATGTAGCACTTGATTCGACTCTTGACACCTCTACTGCTAAATCTCTTTTTAAATTATCTCATCTTCGCCGCCTTTGTAAACGCTTAACCAATTTAACCCTCATAGACACATGGAGATCCCTTCATCCAACAGATAAAGATTTCACGTTCTACTCCCCTCCACACAGATCATACAGTCGAATAGACTACCTTTTTATCTCTCAGTTCCTTTTACACCACTTAACGTCTGCTTTTATTGATCCTCTATCCTGGACTGATCACTCCTCCACATCTTTCTCTTTTGCTCCTCTGGGTGTGGGGGATCAACCTAGAATTTGGAGTCTAAATGAAGCTCTCTTTCAGGAACCCTCAGATCTAACATGTATTAGAACAGCCATACGGAATTCTTCCAACTGAATAACACTCCAGACATATCTCGTACTTCCTTGTGGGAAGCACATAAGTGTCTTCTTAGAGGAACATTCATCAAATTAGGGGCTTCCAAGTGACGTGCCCAATGGAAGAAGATTGACGAGTTGGTAGAAAGGATTAAACTCCTTGAATCGGACCATAAACGTTTAAAAAATCTTTCCACCTATTCTTCTTTAACTAAACTCAGAGAGGAGCTGAATCAAATTCTGAGACTTAACTCATTAGTTTATCTCTTTTGATAAATGTGGCAAGCTAGATTTCTAAAGACCCGTAGACAACGTTCGATGGTTACCTCTATTAAATCCCCGACTGGATCCCTACTCAAATCCTTTCCAGATATTGCAGCAGCGTTTAGGGACTTCTATGAACAACTATACAATATCAGATCCTCTTCTGATTCACCTCCACATGATTGGAAAGAACGCTTTTCCGCCTTTCTCAAATCTTCAAAGCTTCCTCAACTAGACTGCATCATGGCAGATTCTTTAGAATCAGAAGTCACTGAATTGGAGATTCGTCAAGCTATATAATCCACGCAATTACACATAAATCACCACCTTATGACTCACTTCTGTGTGTGTGTTTGTCTCTGTGTGTGCCTGTGTGTTTCTCACTGTGTGTGTTGCATGTCTGTATCACAGTCTATGCGTCTGCATGTTGTGCATTGCATGTATGTGTGTATGACTGTGTCACTCTTTATGCATCTTAGTGCATGCGTGTGCATTTGCGTGTGTGTCTTTGTCTTGCATCCGTTTGTGTGCATTAATTCCGTATATATCCTGACGGGCAGCGCCGTCCCACATTGCTAGTATATATATATATATATATATATATATATATATATATATATATATATATATATATTTATATATATGTAAGCGCTTTCAAAATCACCTCTTACAATTCTACTTTAATGTGGGGGTTTATAATTTGGGTTACCTTAAAGGGATAGTAATACTTAAAATGTAAAAAAAAATATGTTGTAGGGTTTATCCCCCTGAGTAAAACAAGAGTACTCCCACTGCTGAAAGGTGTTTCCTTCAAAAGTTATTAATTTTCAAAGTTGAATTTTTTAGGTGCAATATCACAGTGGCCTGAAATTGTACAGTGGCGCTGTTGCTACACCATCCTATGGAGATTTATGGTCAATTGACCAGAGCTGTCCATAGGATCGTGTAGCAACAGCGCCACTGTACAATTTCAGGCCACTGTGATATTGCACCTAAAAAATTCAACTTTGAAAATTAATAACTTTTGAATGAAACACCTTTCAGCAGTGGGAGTACTCTTGTTTTACTCAGGGGGATAACCCCTACAACATATTTTTTTTACATTTTAAGTATTACTATCCCTTTAACATAACATTTTGCAGTTTTGAAGACATTACCTCTGGTGTGTGTCGTGCAATTTCACGTATAAGAGTAGCTGAATTTTTCTTGACGTATTCATCAGGGTCCTTCAGGCAAGTCAAGACGACAGGAAAGATTTCAGCTTCTACCACCATCTCTGCCAAATCCACCGAATGCTTTGCGATCTGGCTTAGTGCAGACAGGACCTGGCGCTGTGAAACACATTTTTTTTTTTATTGCTCTTGCAAGGTGGAATAGAGGATAAAGCACTTCACATAAGTGTGATATGATGTACACAAGGACTAATAATCTAACATCCTGTATTCCACTCTGTTGGAATTCTCTCCCACCTGCCACAGGGTTAATCCCTCAACTGCCAAGATGGTAGACGGTATGAATAACCTGGGCACAACAGCACTACGAAGTCAAATGGATTTATTTTTTGTGGCTTCATGCTAGACATTTGCCACCAGCCAACCATGTTTCTGAAACAAGTCCTGCATGATTAATGGGAAATACAGTCACATACAGTCAAACTAAACCAGAGCAGAGAAAAGTTTATGTTTTAAAGGAACACTAAGAACTAAAATGAAACAGGTTGATATAACTTTAAATATAATGTACTTAAACAAACATATGTAAAAAAAAAATATATAAAATCATAATCGTAAACTTGTTTTCAAATGCATGTGTAAATTGTCCTGAGCAGAGAGCATTAATTTAATGTCGTCTGTGCTGTTTGTATTGAGAGGTAAGAGGTAGACTCTGTTGATTTACTTTGATTAGTGCCCACTGGTCTTGTATTCAGAAGGGCTATTATTTTCACAGATAATCCTGGACAAGCAATGGGAGCCCTGCAAAAGGCAGAAATGGCTGCTCCCTCAGAGTGTATTTAACCCCTTAATGACAGGTTTTTTTTTCCCCATTATAGCGAATGACTTCCTGGACTTACCAGGTAAGTCGTCTGTCACTAAGGGGTTAAAATTAGATTTTAGGCCTCAGAAAAAAACATATAATTTTGACAGGCGCTTGCATGAAGTTCAGGACATTTAAAGGAAAAGTAATACTTAAAATGTAAATAAGGGTACTCACACTGCTCAGATGTTCTATTCAAAAATGTTATTACACGTCAAACTTGAATTCTGTTTAGGTGCAGTAACTCAGTGGCCTGAAATTGTACAGTGGTGCTGTTGCTACTCCATCCTATGGAGATTTATGGTCAACTAACCAGAGCTGTCAATTGGATGGTGTAGCAACAGCGCCACTGTACAGTTTCAGGCCACTGAGATACTGCACCTAAAAATTCAGAGTTTGAGCTTTAATAACTTTTGAATGAAATACCTATCAGCAGTGAGAGTACGATTGTTTTACTCAAGGACATAAACCCTACAACGTATTTTTTTTTTTTTACATTTTAAGTATTACCATCCCTTTAAGCGTATATAACCTCAGCTCATGTTAGGTGTTAGTGTTCTTTAACAGAGAATAAAAAATATATTCACATGTTTTACTAGCCAATTTTCTGTAACATAAATAGTGTTTTGGAAATGAAGCTTTATGTTTTGATGGTGCAGTATGGCACTTACACTAACAATGTAATACTAGAAATGTCTCCAGTGTGTGGGCTCTGCCTAGACTCACAGCTCAGTGTGCAGTAATAACGGACAACTTCTCAAAATCTATGTATGTTACAAGGGAATTGTGAGCAGAACATATTTTATTTTGCTTCAAAAATAACTAAAAGTATCTTAAGGTGACAGGACCCCATAATAATCTAAGAAGTTACATTTCCATCTAAAAATTCAACAAAGAAAAACTGAAAAGGTAGCTTTAAAATGTAAGTTTCCAGAGCTAGAGAAAAAAAAAGTTTTATTCTTAACCTCTTGTATGCCAATCAGGTCTTTAACTCACTGCAAAATATTCAAAGTAACAGCAATGACCATTTGGACCAGGGGCATGTGCAATTAATTGTGAAGTAACCTATTGTACACCTCCCTGGTCCACAAGGGGTTAGACCCCTTTCACATGGGTGAAACCAACACAGTGATGCTGCATTGGATCTGGGACCTATAGTGAAAGGTACCTTTTCACAAGGGTGATTAATTGCCTTGTGTGACAGCACCAAAGTCCAGTGTGTTGCATCTTTACTGTGTTTTCTCAGGAAAGCAGTAAAGTTGCTGTAAGCAAGGTGTGCATAGTCGCCTATGGAGCCACCTGCAGATTTCATGCATGAGATGAATTGGAGGTTGAGATGTTCACTGCAACTTCCAATGAATGTCCACCTCGTATGTCAGGCAATAACACTGGCCAGAAAGCATACTCCTCCTGCACTCCGGATCGGCAGTGGAACACAGGAAAGAGGTGAGTGAACTACTTGGGTGACAGAACCTCTGGTTACACATTCTGGTGAATGGACTTTGTTTAACCCCTTAAGGACCCTTGACAGTCTTGGCACGTCATAGATGGATTTGAGTTAAAGACCCATGATGTGCCAGGACCGTCATGGAATTCCAGGCTCCCCACGCGGCTGAACGCCATTCGGGGAGTCCAGAATCAAATGCAAAAAAAAACCAAAAAACAAAAGCTCCATGGTCCTTAGGTGACGGCCGCACGCGGCCGGTCCTTGAGGGGTTAATAATATTTCTCAACATCTAATAATATTTCCCAACATGATGCATAGCAGCACTGATAATTTCATGCATCTTAAGTTCTACATAGACAGGTAACATTTACAGCTACCTATGCAAATATTTGCAACATGTCCTTTCAAATAAATTTTGAACCTCTTGTATGCAACACATTAATCTCACACCTCTCTGTTATTGCTAACATTAAAGCGGAACTACCACTTAGATATAAGTGCCCCTCAATTAATTCTTAGTATAGCAGTACGCATTGAAATACTGTTGTAATCTTTACTGAGTGCCGGCATTATTTGGAAACATAAGTTCGTTTGAGACTTACCTCAAGACGACAGCGCAGACATCTTGTCGATCTGTGTGCCTGCGCTGTCCGTCCCTGTCTTTACCTTGTGGTACAATGCAACTCACCCTTTAGAAAATAACCAAATCAGTGAGGAGACGGGGATGGACAGCGCCCTATTTGGCAAGATGTCTTGAGATGAGTCTAAACCAAACTTATGTTTTCAAATAATGCCGGCAATTAATAAAGATTATAATAGTATTTCAGTAGTTACCGCTATACTGAGAATTAATTGGGGGGACTTATATCTAAGTGATAGTTCCGCTTTAGGGACTTGATATTCTGCACACATAACCACACACATGTGGAAAGGGTGATAGATTTTTGGAACTCCATTCCTGAGGAAGTGGTAAGGAGCTAATGCAGTAAGGGAATTTAAGAATGTCAAGCCTTCTCTGAAGATTAAGTAAGACTGAGCATTTTAACCCTTGAAGGACCAGAGGGATGTGCAATGTGTTGTGTAGCAATATACATCCCATTAGTACTTAAAGGGTTGACATATAGGAACATGTGCAAAATAGGGGCTAGATTCTATTGCAGGTGCTAATTTTATCTCTGCGTTTATCTTCAGGTTTCCTCATAGACTTCAATAGGAAAATATTCGATAAAACGTGAGGCAACATTTATCGCCTGCAATAGAATCCAGCCCTAGATGAGCAAATTGATTTTTAGCTTTCAAAAAAAAAAAAAAAAACAAAGACATGGGAATGATGTACAAAAGAAAAAAAACAATTCCCAGTGAGTTAAAGACTGCATTCTAGAGAGGTTCCAAACCATTGTTTTGCAATACATTGAAGACCTCTTTAGCATTCACTGAGTTAAAAGCCCAATTTAAATCAAAAGGAATAGTCATTTAATCCCCCTGGTTTGCCCAACATTGTATCAGTTTTCTTTTGTACATCACACATAAACACATAAACACTGGAGTATGTTTGACACAAAGGCACTACAAAGACAAATAAAATAAAAGTACCTTAAGCTTAGCATCTGGATTGAGTATCATCTGCGCTAAGTGGGCAATTGCTCCTGCATCCACCACCGTCTGAGCTAGCTCTGGAGAATGCTTTGACAGATCACTCAGGGCTGAGGCAGCAATCCTTTTCAGAGCGATCTCTGGCTCCTGGATACACAACACTAGCAAAGGAACAGCCCCTGCATCCACCACAGCCTGTGACAGTTCTGTAGGTTCGACAAGAGGTAATTAAGTAAGTACGGGTGACTGACCCTTGTGCAAGCCATTTTTCACCATGACAGATAAAGCAAAAGAAAGAGGGCAGAGTCGACTTTGCTGTCTGGATATCTGCATTTTAAATCAGCCCTCCCAGTTCCTGAAAACCCATGTGGACCAAAGCTTGGCTGAATGGAACACACTGGTCAATAGTTGGAACCCTTTTCATGCGCACATTTGAAGTAGATTAGGTTGAATCAGCTTGTTATTCTACTGGGAAAAAAGAGTAAGCAGATGTCAGCTATTTAACCCATTGGATGGTTGACATGTCTCCAACCCACTGCTTTGTAATGCAGCTTTGCATTACATTGGAGCCATCTCCAGCTTCCAAGGAGTTAAGCCCTAACTACCTATTATGTATTGACCAAAAGGCTGGTCCTTTATGCTTGGATATACAAAGCACGAACATTTTACCAAGCACATGAGACAGGGGATTTGCAATGTTTATATTTTGACAGTAATCATATCATTATAAAATACATTAAAAGCTAAATATATTTTGCAAATATGTTCCTGAATATTTTCCCTAAGGGATAAAGACAAAAATCTACACAAAATGTTAACTTCCTTTTGTACGAATAAAAAATAGTTGCATACATGGATGCATGGACTCTAACTTAGTAACATATTGAACATACTAATTTATCTACTTTTGAGTATATTGTTTAAGTATTAACCCTTTGAGTGCCAGAAGGGTATGCAACGCATTGCTTTGCAGAAAGAAACTGAGGAATTTTTATTTTTCTAAATAAATACTTGTATTCATTTTATTTTGAAGTGTGTTGTTAAAAAATATCACAAGTTCTACATTTTAATATAAGAAAAACACAAAATTGTTTGCTCTGCCTCTAAAAAATATGCTTTTATATAGACTATTATATTTTTTATGGTATGAAACAGGCTTTTAAAAAAATAAAACAAGAAACAGTCTGATGTCGCAAATGTTTTGGATTAAGTTTTTATCTTTCAGATATGTGTTTTATAGTTCTATTATTAAAACAGTATATATTCAGTCTTAAATAAGTGGAAAGCAATCTGCTATGTTTAATATGTAATAAATGTTTTCTTTGTTCACTGAGTGTATTTAAAATTCCCCCAGTAAACTTTTCTTTTAAGAACATTATATTAAAATAGAATATTATATTATACAAATTGAAAAGCCCGTTTTCATGGGCCACAGTGCCACCACACGGTCCCAGGAAGGTGCGCAAAGAGGATTCCAGTCTGAATTTGGGGCACCCCGCTCCATATCAGCCGCGGCGCAGGCAGTCTCTACTGTGCATGACTGCAGCGCACACAGCCTTCTCTCCCGCGCATGACAGCTTCTGACAAATATCCTTAGCGAATTATTATATAGGATGCTTTATTACACATTTCAGTTGTTTGCTATTATGCGAAATGTGTAAAAACATATTATACTCATTATGATTATAATGATCTCAAATGCAAAATAACATCAATATTGTATCTATGCCCACTCTACCATAAATTATATTATAAAATAGAAACGTATTATAAAAATGTTGCAATGAAAACTGCATGTCCATTCAGTGTGTTAGAGTAATGTTTATTCAAAGTTTAAACATCTACTTAATTTTTAACAAGCGGTTTAGCTATGGGTTTATTAAAAGTGGCACTAAGGAATTAGAACAGATTAATTCATGCTTTTTTTAATTATTTGTTTCCATTTTAAGAAGATTTCTATTAAAATAAGAGTTTAGTACTATGAATAAAATATCCCACCTCACCTCCTCAAGGGTGCGATGTTCAAAAAGTTGTGGTAAAAATTGTTGATAATTAGTCTGGAACTGTATTTACCCCATGGGCTCTCAATTCTCAGGCATATTAATATATATTTTTTTACTGTAAATTCTGCCATCTTAAAAGTAGTCATGGTTTAATCTACAGTTGTATTATAAGGTTTATTTTGTGTGTTTGGTTTTTTTTTTTTAGAAAAGTCTTCTTCCATCTCTCACTTTTGGTTAATTTCTGTTATTTCTTTCCAACAAAATAAACATAACCTAAACTTGGAGAAGACAGATGACATGAATATCAGAAGGAAAAAAAGTCACTTCTCATCTTTCTGCTGTTTTTAATCCTTTATAGAACACACTTCCAAAAGTGACAGATTTATTTCTGTAAATACCGTCCTCCTTTTACCGTCAGTCACTGCCAACCCAACACTTAACCACTGCTAAAACCTTCTGAATATTGCACATTACACATAATAGAACTGCAGGCACTGTATAAAGAAGCATGTTCTTAGTTACAAAATCAACATTAAATACAGTGAGTAGTACTGTGCACGTAGCAAAAGTTGAGAAATTCAAAACAAACCAAGTTAAATTTCCTTTGAGTTAACCTGCTCAGTGCAGAAAGGCATTCAGAGCATTGTGTTGCAATGTGTTAGCTAGATTTCTTTGTGCATATGATACAGTAAGCGATGTTGTATCCCTTTATACAGTAAAAAAACAGGAACATGTAAATTATCTCCACGTTGTTTTTAAATATTTGTTTGTTTTTAATTTTGCTGACACATGATTTAAATTATTTTTCAAAGAATTTCCATTTGTTGTGTTTTACTGTTTATTAACCCTTTGAGTGCCAGAGGGGTACAGAATGCATTGCTTTGTACTTTGGCACTCAAACGGTTAACCAGTGCTGCTGTCATTGTGGGATACACTCTCTGTAAAGAGATGTTGCAGCCACCACGTGTGGAAAAATGCCCTGTTGATGTTCCTATACACAAACGAATCCCATTTTATCTATAGTACGTATGTATATCCATGGTGTCTTAGCGCTGTTGGGGAGATTCACTAAGCGCTGATAACGAGGGGATAGAGTGGAGATGACTTCTCCAGTTCCTATGTTATTCTATGGAGCCTATTCACTATGATCTCCAGAGGTGAAGAAATCTTAGTGCATAGGCTCCATAGAATAACATAGGAACTGGAGAAGTGATAAACTGGAGAAGTCATCTCTGCTATATCACCTCTTTATCACCGCTTAGTGAATCTCCCCACTGTGAGTTTTTCTTTTCTTCCCTTGCACATCTCCACATACACCTCACCTGGCAGCTCTAGAGATCTGCACAGTGGCACAGGCATAATACTTGAGCACACAGCTCATATATGCAGAGTAAGAACCTGTAGGAGATGTAGTTTTGTAGAAGAAAGCAGGTAGAAATGCACAGTGAGTTACTGATTGCGGAGGGTATGGGAACAAGGAGATGGCGGGGAGCATTTTGTTGGATATGAAGGGGAGTGTGGAGAGAAGAGGGAGGTGACGGGGAGCCACTGGGAAGTGATGTTGACTTGTTGGAGGTGATGATGAACGTGGACGGGAGCATGGAAGCAGGGCCGGATTTACATCTCAGGAGCCTGTAGGCACAGAAAGCTGAAGCGCCCCCCCCCCCCCCCCGCCAAAAAAAAAAAAAAAAAGTTCAAAAAGTTTTGACTGAAATATTTTTCGATTAATCGGATAAAAAAAATGCTAATTTTTCATTATTTAAACTGATTTAATGAACAGTGTTAAAAACAAACAGCAGACTAAAAAACAACACATTAACATGTGTCATTGTTATTATTTTACTATGGGGTCTATGCACCTCTTTCTCCCCCCTTGTACTTCTCTCTCTCCCCCTTGTGCCTCTACTTCTCCCCCCTTGTACTTCTCTCCCCCCCTTGTGCCTCTATTTCTCCCCCCTTGTACTTCTCTACCCCCCTTGTGCCTCTCTCCCCCATGTACCTCTTTCTCCCCCATGTACTTCTCTCTCCCCCTTGTGCCTCTTTCACCCCATGTACTTCTCTCTCCCCCTTGTGCCTCTTTCACCCCATGTACCTCTTTCTCCCCCATGTACTTCTCTCTCCCCCTTGTGCCTCTTTCACCCCATGTACTTCTCTCTCCCCCTTGTGCCTCTTTCACCCCATGTACTTCTCTCTCCCCCTTGTGCCTCTTTCACCCCCATGTACTTCTCTCTCTCCCCCTTGTGCCTCTTTCACCCCCATATACTTCTCTCTCTCCCCCTTGTGCCTCTTTCACCCCCATATACTTCTCTCTCTCCCCCTTGTGCCTCTTTCACCCCATATACTTCTCTCTCTCTCCCCCTTGTGCCTCTTTCACCCCATATACTTCTCTCTCTCCCCCTTGTGCCTCTTTCACCCCCATATACTTCTCTCTTTCTCTCCCCCTTGTGCCTCTCTCCCCCATGTACTTCTACTTCTCTCTTTCGCTCCCCCTTGTGCCTCTCTCCCATGTACTTCTCTCTTTCGCTCCCCCTTGTGCCTCTCTCCCCCATGTACTTCTCTCTTTCGCTCCCCCTTGTGCCTCTCTCCCCCATGTACTTCTCTTTCGCTCCCCCTTGTGCCTCTCTCCTCCATGTACTTCTCTCTTTCGCTCCCCCTTGTGCCTCTCTCCCCCATGTACTTCTCTTTCGCTCCCCCTTGTGCCTCTCTCCCCCATGTACTTCTCTCTTTCGCTCCCCCTTGTGCCTCTCTCCCCCATGTACTTCTCTTTCTCTCCCCCTTGTGCCTCTATCTCTCCCCCATGTACTTCTCTTTCTCTCCCCCTTGTGCCTCTATCTCTCCCCCGTACCTCTTTTTCACTTTCCTGCACTGATGACAGCCGGAGCGCAACCACTCCAAACGCGGAGACGCCGCATGGAGCGTGAAGGGGTTTTCTTCCTCTGTCTGGGCGCCAGTTTTAAACTGGCCTCAGAACAGAGAAGAAAATACCTGCACGCTCCACGCGGCGTCTCCGCGTTTGGAGTGGTTGCGCTCCGGATGTCATCAGTGCAGGAAGACAGCAGTATCCGGCGGCTGTGGGGCTGCTGGGCGGCACAAAAAAAAAAAAGTGTAAAAAAACCAAAACGATCCCAATGACAGGCGCCCCTCTGTGGGGTGCGCCTGTAGGCAGATGCCTACTCTGCCTTATTATAAATCCGGCCCTGCATGGAAGCAGCTCCAGAAAGCTGGACACAAAAGTGACTCAGTGGGAGTAGCAAAGGTGACGTGGAGGAGAGAGACTATGAGGGGTAAGTGCTTGTCCAAATCCCACCACAGTTTGGGGGAGATTACAATATTTCCTCCTCTCTGCCTCCCAGGGGTGTGGCTGGCACAGACCAGAATTCTGGTAAAGTGCCAGCCTTCATTTTTTATACATATCACAATTAACTTGATACAGCATTGCAATTACTTTATTAAAGAATAAAACAGGTCTCGGAATACAGCATTTTGATACAGAATGCAAAGCATTAGGGATCTCCCTAGCACCCTAGTGGTGATCTCCTGTGCATACATACATATTAACAACTACTCTTTAGAATCAGTGTTGGATTTTAACCCTTTAAGGTCCAGAGTGGTGTATGCAATAACATAGTAACAAAGTTGATGAAGCTCAAAAAAGACATGCGCCCATCAAGTCCAGCCCATGTCAAATTACCCCTGTTGTCCAAGTTCAGTCCTCAAGGGCCACCAACAGTACATGATTTAGCCCACTGAGAGCCAGAGGGGTATGTAATGCATTGCAGAGCAATGAGTTGCGTACCCCTCTGGCACTCAAAGGATTAAGGATTTCCCTAACTCACCTGTACTTAATCAGGGAAATCCTTACATCATGGCCTGTTGGTGGCCCTTGAGGACTGAGCTTGAACAGCCTTGATACAGAGGAAAGCAAAAAAAAAAAAATTGAAGCCATTTCCAATTAAGCACCAAGTGGTAAAAAAATTCCTTCCTGACTCCAAATGCCAGTCGGATAGCTTCCTGGATCAACGACCAATCTGCATTGAAGCCAGCTGTCATAATTCTCCATATTGTTCTGTGCTACATAGGTATCCATTGCTTTTTTAAAATTAGTTACAGTATCTGCAAGCAAAACATCCCAAGGCAAAGAATTCCATAATTATACTGCCCTTACTGTAAGAAATACCTGAGCCTTTCCTCTATTCTTAATGGATGACCTCTCTGTGTAAATAATTCATTGGATAGTTCTTTGTATTGCCCATGAATACATATGTAAATGGTAATCATATAACAGCTTAACCCCTTAGTGACGGCCGCGTGCAGACGCGGCCGTCACTTAACGCCCGTCTAACATTTTTTTTTTTTTCTTTCAGAAGAATCCGGAGTCCCCGAACAGCGTGCAGCCGCGCGGGGATCTGGATTTCCTGGACGTACATGTACGTCCTCTGTCACTAAGTGACAGCCACAGAGGATATACATGTACGTCCATTGTCGCTAAGGGGTTAAAAGTCTCTTCTCTAATGTAAACAAACCCAGTTTGGCTAGTCTCTCTTTATAACTCAGATCCTCCAATCCCTTTATCAGTTTTGCTGCACGTCTCTGCACGTTTTCCAGTTCAATAATGTCTTTTCTAAGAACTGGCACCCAAAACTTTACTCCATCTTCTAGATGAGGCCTAACCAACGATATATATAGAGACAGAATGATATTAGCACCCTGTGCATCTATACCTTTTTTATGCAGGATAGTACCCCATTTGCTCTTGCTATGCATTGTACACACTTGTGGTCCTGAAAGGGTTAATCAACTAAAACTTCATGGACCTTGTAAAGAAAGCAAAATATGAGCGACTCAACTGCATAGTATAGGAAAAACTAAAATTCCCAAACTTACTGGGTTCTTACTCACTGAATGTTAGTGAGGCCTCCAGCATTCAAGGGGTTAAAAGCCCTATTTAATCTCTTGAGGATGATAGGGGTGGATAATACAGTTTGAAGCAATGTACTGCACATCCATGTTCCTGTCAAGGGATTAAATAAATGGAAATTACATTTTTATTTGCCGCTATGATGCAATTGGATTGTTCCAGAATTGAACCTTTGTTGTCTGCATAAGGCCCTATGATTTAACCCTTTGAGTGCCAGAGGGGTATCCAATGCATTGGATAACCTTCTGGCACTCAAAGGGTTAAAAACAAATAAGAAATATCCTATATTATAATTCGGTCAAGATGTTTGTCAGAAGCTGTCATGCACAGTAGAGACGGCTACGTGCGCTGTAGTCATGCGCGGTACAGACTGCCCGCTCTGCGGCCGATACGGAGCAGGGCGCTCCAAATTCAGACCGTAGTCCTCTCTGCTCACCTACGGTCTGAATTCAGAGTGCCCCGCTCCGTATCAGCCACGGCGCGGGCAGTCTGTACTGTGCATGACTACAGCGCTGCCACTGTTGGCCCATGTACACAGGCTTTAAAACTAGTCAATGTAGCAACAGACATTAAAAAAAATCTTGTTTTGTAGTGTTTAAAGGGGAACATTCACCTAAAAAAAAATTTGAGCAAGGGTTTTAAACCAAAAAGTAATGTTAGCGCTGTTTTCTCTATTTTTTTTTTACTTGCCTGACAGTGGAGATATTAAGTGTTTTAAACGGGCACTTCCGCAATGTGCAGCACACAGTATGTGTGGCACGCCTCCTCAGGACTTCCTGCCTCCCTCCCAGCTGCCCTTCGAAGCTGGATTTCTGTGGGCTAACGTTACAGCAAGCTCCGTTTACCATGCTGCTGAGCTTGCATTTTTAGGTGATTGTTCCCCTTTAAAATAATAAATTATGTGCCACAAATCCTATCTCTCAAACCTTTATAGTTTGAGAGATATTCGCATGTAAATATCCCCTTCTCCTGATCTCAGCTGTAAAGCTGACAGCAGGAGATTCGAGTTGGCCGACACTAGGAGGCTCTTCAGCAGAGCCGCAATAGCGATACTGGAAAATATTTACTTAATTGGAACAGTCTACAAAGTGTGTTTGCAAACTAGGCACACTTTGTAGACCGTTCCAATGAAGTAATTCTTTTCCAATGTTGCAATTTTGTTTCGGCTCTGCTGAAATGCCGCTGGCTGGACCCAGGATCTCCTGCTGTCAGCTAGACACTGATGTCAGGAGAAGGGGAGGGAGGGGGAAACTTTAGATGTGAATATCTCTCAAACCACAAAGGTTTGAGATATAGGATTTGTGCCATATAATTTATTTCTTTAAACACTACAAAACAATATTTTTTGGGGGGACATTGCTGTCCCTTTAAGACTATACATAGGTAAGTACAAGCACACTGGAAATGTGAGTGTTTTCAGCAAACTGTATAATTCTGTTTTCTCCTGAGAATAGGATTTATTTACAAATCGCTGCAGGGCTTCAGTGAAAATGCACACTAATTATCCCAAAGGTGTGGTAATTTGAGTCCCTAAAGCAAGTGAACCACAAAGAGTCTCAAGAATAGGTTTTATGTCAAATGGATTGTGCATCTGAAATGGTTAGTAATAGTCAAATTATCAAATTACTACTTCAATGTAACATCTTAAAAGCAGCTGCAGAGACCAGGCCTCGCAAACTAAGATTTGTAGCAATTCTGGAAAAGATCACAATGTAATCTTTTCAAAAGGTATTTGAAAATCTAGAATAATTGATAACAAGTATTACCATTTGACAAAGTCCATGCTCTTTTTATTTTGTATTTTAACCCTTTGAGTGTCAGAGGGGTATGCAACGCATTGCGTTGCATACCCCTCTGGCACTCAAAGGGTTAAATCGCTGGTTGCTTCAAGGGCTGTAGAAACAAAAATGCTACATATACTCTAAATAGGAAACAACTTGGGGAATTCTCATTAGAGCAAGATTTAGGAGTGCTGATAGACGATAGACTTCACAGCTGTGTACAGAGTCACTCAGCTGCTGAAAGAGCAAATAGGGTACTAGCCTGCAAAAAGAGGTGTAGATGCAAGGGATGCTAATATTATCCTACCTCTGTATAAATCCTTGGTTAGGCCTCATCTAGAATATGGAGTACAATTTTGGGTGCCAGTTCTTAAAAAAGACATTGTTGAACTGGAAAAGGTGCAGGGACATGCAGCAAAACTGATAAAGGGATTGGAGGATCTGAGTTATAAAGAGAGATTAGCCAAACTGGGTTTGTTTACATTAGAGAAGAGACGTCTAAGGGGTGATATGATTACCATTTACAAATACATTCAAGGTCAATACAAAGAACTAGTAAATTAATTATTTACGCAAAGAACTGAGTTAAGAACAAGAGGCCATTCATTAAGACTAGAGGAAAGGCGCTTTAGACTAAAACAAAGGCAGGGATTCTTTTCAGTAAGGACGGTAAAGCTATGGAATTCTTTGCCTCGGCATGTTGTACTTGCAGATAATGCAACTGCTTTCAAAAAAGGAATCGATGCCTATCTAGCACAGAACAATACTGCAAATTATGACAGATGGCTACAAAGCAAACAGGATGTTGATCCAGGGAAATATCTGACTGCCATTTGGAGTCGGGAAGGAATTTTTTTACCCACTTGGGGCTAAATTAGAAATTGCTCCAGAGGGATTATTTTTGCCTTCCTTTGGATCAAAAGGGGTGTTTTTGGCATGGGCTAGACTTGATGGACACGTCTTTTTTCAGCCTCATCATCTATGTTACTATAACACACGCACACACTATAATATATACCGTAACCTACAATGATGACATAGGTGGAGGACCTCTCAATAGGCTCTGTGATGTCTATACATTTCAATAGGACACATAGAGCCAGGGCCTCATGCCTCTCAGATGCAATCATATCAACAATCTGCATGGATTACTTTTTAGGACAACGAACTTACCTCACACTTAGCGGTGTTCATGGTATTGATATTTATTATAAGTTTTGGTGACATCGTTTTATTTTTTTAGTCTGATCCTTTTATTCTACTCACACGGGAGAGTACCTTTGACCTGTCTGTGTGCCGGATGAACACGCTGCACATTACATAGCGGTGGACTGCGTGCCGATCTGGCTCACAGTGGGTTAAGGAATTGGGAGTCACATGACGTGGGAGGACACCGGGTCAGGTTTGCTAGTTACTGTATGTTCTAATAAACACCGCGGTTGGCACTGGCATCTTGCTTGACCTCTTCAGTGCCGGGGAGAAAACACTCAGGCATAACGTGCCAGGTTGGTGTCTCTTTGGCACCCGAGGGGTTAATCCATCTTGGAGTAATATTTTATCAACTGCGTGTTGTCTCTAAGATATAGGCAGGATACACGCCAGTTTAATCATGTGTTTTAAAATTCCGTTTCTTTTTTGAATAATTATGACATTTTTTTTCACATTAGGTTAACTGACTCTACGTGCATCTCTGGTGTCTTTTCTGCCATGAGTGTATTTAAGGTCATTTGTTCTTGTTGTCTTGAGAAACGCAAGTTTAGGGGGCTGAAATGTCGACAATAAATCCTTCAATTTTTTCACTTATTTAATTAGTCCTTATGAGTGCTCTTTTCAAGGTTGCTTACACAACCTTAAATTTATTACATCGTTTCGATTATTTACATAATCTTCATCATAATCTTATGTAAATAATCAAAACATTGATCTAATAAATTTTGATTTGACTTTATTTCATAAGTCCTGAGAGTGTCTATTCATTTAACTATCTGTACCTATCTGCCCTGAACATGGCACCCAGGCATTTAACTCTTTAAGTGTGAGTGCTTCCCCTTTGGGATATATATATCCTATATTATAATTCGCTAAGTATGTTTGTCAGAAGCCGTCATGCGCAGTAGAGACCGACTGGTCCCAGGAAGGTGCGCAGAGAGGACTACTGTCTGAATTCGGAGCACCCTGCTCCTTATCAGCAGCAGCGCATTCGGGCAGTCAGTACTGTGCATGACTGCAAGGCCGCCAGTGTTGGCCCGTGTACACAGGGCTTAAAACTAGTATATATATATATATATATATATATATATATATATATATATATATATATATATATATACACACATACACACACACACACACACACGCGTTTTCAACTACTATTACATGAAGACTTTTTTTCTCTCTTTCATCTCTCAATATAAGCAGGTAATCAAAAATGCGTTGAATGCATAGTTTCACTGTCAATATAATTGATTTCTGTGGGGTAATTCACATGGGTCGCTGCAACAAAGTGAATTTCCATTGCCATTTGATTGAAAGCAATATTATAAATTTGACAGTATTGGTCAACATTGGAGCAGGTTGCACTGACAGGAATCAAGTACATTTACCCATATAAACAACCTCCTAACCTACATTTGAAAACCTGATTTTTTCATACTATAGATATGGTACATTAAATGTGCCAGTGTAGACTTACCCTTAAAACCCTGCTTCACATGGGTAACTATTACAGCAGCTTTGCAGCAATAATCTACAGTAACACATTTCCACTGAAAATAATTACAGCTGTAAGTCATGCACGTGAATTATCCCATAAAAAAATTATATATTTTCTGTGAATCCTTTTCTAACAAAGTTGCTGCAATAAAGTTGTTCATGAGAGCTAGGCCAAATAGATATTTAACCCTTTGAGTGCCAGAGAGTTATCCAAAGCATTGCACTGTGTTGGATACCTCTCTAACACTCAGAGGGTTAAAGATGACCTGCCACCTCAAGACCAGATTAGTTTGTTTTTCAGATAATTAAAATGTGCCTTTATAGTGTGCTAGTAATTCTTCTGTAAAGTAAATAGTTTTTGAGAAATTAACATTTATGTTTTGGTGGCATAGTGTGGCATTGTATGCTAATCCCCTGTGTAGTATGCTAATTTGTTTTGATTGACACCAAACATATTGCTCACTGTGCTATTACATCTAGTGTGTGGGCACTGCCTACATTCACTCATAGTACAGTGTGTGATAACAATGCCCCCTACAGAAAGATATTAGCATAAAGTAGCAGACTGTGAAAGCAACAAATACAATGTAAACTCTAAAAAAAACTATACAGTACAAACAAATGGAGAGCACAATATAAAGCCAGTTTAGAACAAAAAAATGATAATTTCTTAAGGTGACAGATCTACAAGTCTGTGAATGGGCATACTGGAACACACACATTTGTAGAATATCTGTATCTTGATATAACCTAAGATTTATAACATTGCCCATGCTGCACATCAGCAGGTTAGAGAAAACGTTCTCATTTTTTTCCCAGCTTGTAACATTATCTAGCGAGAGAAAAGAGTGATTGCTACAAAAACATGCCCAAATTAAAGCAATTTGCATTTGTTCACAAATGTTTCCTTTCTTCATTCTCTGAAATGACATATGAACACGTTTTCAATATGTTAAAACTGTAAACGTTGCTTTTATTTGAAAAATCATGTTACTGTAAGAATGACACTAAGTAACATGAGGAAAGGAGTATCTAGTAGTGTAATCCAGCTATAGAAAGTTTAACAGAAGGGCAACTTGGTTGTAAGAGTAACTACCATTTCACTCCCCAGCTTGTACAATTAGAGAACTCATTAGAAACACATTGCATATTTAACAGATAGATACAAACGGTTGAGAGGACAATGTTAGCAAGAGCTTGCAATCTATAAGGAGAAGGGGAACAAGTGAAACACAGATACAGTAAAGGAGCAATTAACTTTTCTTTACGAACATCTATACGTTATAGAGCTTTTTCTGCTTTGTAAAGTAAGGAAACTCCCGCTGCTGTCAGTTGTTTTATACAATTGTTATAACAGTTCCAATAGTCAGGAAGTGAATTTACTCTGCATTTACTTCCGGACAGCATGACTCAGCAGTTTCTATCACATTCTATGGAGAACTGTTAGTCAATGACTTTCCTCTCAGATAGAATGTAACAGAACTAATTGGAATCTAATCATTAGAGGGTGCTACTAGCGGGAGAACTCTTATTTTACTCAACAGCAAAAGCCCTATAATATTTATTATTCATAACAAAAGTTTACTACTCCTTTAAAGGGATAGTAACACTTTGTTTTAACTTTATTTTATTTTGTAGGCATTAAAAAAACACGAAGAATGATATAAGTCTTATCTCTCAAACCTTTATGGTTTATGAG
This sequence comes from Rhinophrynus dorsalis, assembly GCA_037306005.1. NCBI lineage: Eukaryota > Metazoa > Chordata > Amphibia > Anura > Rhinophrynidae > Rhinophrynus > Rhinophrynus dorsalis. The sequence continues at coordinate 429,985,048 of CM074723.1, read as the reverse complement.
ATATTCACAAGCAAAGTTTCCCCCTCCCGCCCCTTTTACCTAGTGTAAGCCATCTCTTCTCAGATGTGGAATCCAGTCCATAGACCAGACAGATATCAGAAGGGGACACTCTTATTCCTATGAAAACAATGAAATCCCTGCCCCCCTTGACAAGCTTTTAAGTTTTTTCCCTTATCTTAATTGAAGATTGTCCCTCTCTGCAGTCTACCTGGGCACCTCCCTTCTGATCTGGCTGAGCAGTGTGACATCAGTAAAGGGGTGGGAGGGGGACAATTTGTCATTGAATGACTGTGGAACTACAACTCTGACAGAATTGAAATAACACTCTCCAAAGTCCAAATACTATGATGATTAATTAGAGCTGCTTTTATTATGAAATATTACTATCCCTTTAAGATGTGATTCTGTTTAGCTAGACTGAAATGAAAGGTTTGGGTCAACTGTTCAATTGATTCCTAGATTGGTTGATAAGACAATGTGAAGCTCTGGCACAATTATAGGAAATTGGCGTAAGCTTCTTTGAAAAGATGGTTTTTGAGGGAGCTCTTGAATAAGAGAAAGCTAGAGGTGAGTCCGATGGAGTGTGGCTTTGAGTTCCAGAGATAGGAATCTGATCTGATGTAATATTGTATTCGAGAATGAGATATGGTGATAAGAGGAAAACAAAGTTGAAGATTGTTTGATTGTAAGGGATGGCTTGGGGTGTATTTAATAAGGGTGTGGATATGTATGGGAAAGCATTATTACGGAGGGCTCTGTAGGTGAGTGACAAGATTTTAAATGTAATGCTTGTGGATACAGGGAGCCAGAGTGGGGCAGTGTTTATTATGAACTGAAGTGGTGACAGTCTTGCAATTAAAAGGCCAGCTAGGAGGGTGTTGCAATAGTCGAGCTGAGGCAACAGTCGAGCTGAGACGTGAGTCAGTGTATTAGGGTTTTGCTAGTATCCTGTGTATGAAAAGGTCTAATTCTAGAGATTCTCCAGAGGAGGTGAAAGTGCCAAGACTCAGTGAGAGAAAGTGTTTAACCCCTTAAAGACCCATGACGTGCCAGGACCATCATAGGTAAACTTGCGTTAAGGACCCATGATGGTCCTTGCACATCATGGAATTCATGGGTTCCCGCGCTGCTGCAAGCCACTCTGGGACCCCTGAATCCATTTAGCCAAAAAAAAAAAAGTGCCGGAGTCCTTAACTGCCAGTCATGTAGCTGTCATTAAGAGGATAAGGAGTGAAGGAGAAGGCAAAGTTGAAACTCACCCCTAGGCAACGTGCTTGAGTGGTAGAAGTTATAGTTGAATTGTTCACATTAATGTAATCATCAGGAATAGGTACAGTAGCATGGGGGGGTTATTATAAGCTCTTGTTTTTGATAAATGCACATAACCATCTGGTGACAGGAGAAAGAATGGTGAATGACAGGCAGGGAGAAAACATATTAGTGCCATCAACATAAGGTGATATTGAAAGCCACAGGAGGCTTCCCAAGGTAGGTGGTATAGATGGAAAACAACAAAGGACTGAGGTCTGACCTATGGGCTAGCCCAACTGAAAGAGGAAGAATAATGGAAAAATTACTAGTAAAGTAGGAGGAAAACCATTAGAGGGCTGTGCCACTGAGGCCATAAGAGAGGAGAGTTTGCACAAAAAGTGAGTGGTCTACTGTGTTAAGAGCTGCCAACAGGTAAAGAAGGATTAGTAAGGAGAAGTGACCCTTGAACTTGGCTTTGAATAAGTCATTAGCTCGTTTATGTAATAGGATTTTCAGTGGAATACGGAGTGCAAAAGCCAGACTGCAGAACATAATGCAGACCGTTAGAGGGAATAAATTGATAGTTGTAAACAGACCATTCAAGTAGCCTGGAGGCAAAGGAGGGAAATAGAAAGATGGGGTGGTAACTGTAAAGAGAATAGGGCTCAAGGGATGTTTTCTTTAGGACAGGTGTCATCAGTGCTGCTTAAAGAGGATGGAAATATTGTAGAATTTTGTGACATAAGTGAGTTATTGTTGAGTTTATAGTATCACAGAGAGAATGATGAAGTTGTGAAGGAATGGGGTCAAGCAGGCAGGTAGTGAGATGAGAAATGGAAGGAGCCCAGCCACTTCATCTTCAGATAAATGGGTAAAGAGACTAAGGGTAGATTTATGTACGATTATAGTGAGAGAAAAGTCAGATGTGGAATACAATGGCTGACAGTATGAGAAGTAATTTGTAATCTGGTCATCTTTGTCCTAAAAATAGTTAGAAAGGCCTTGGCAGGTGAATGTAGTATTCAAAAGAGGAGGAGAAGGATATAATAGGTCAATAAACCTCTCAGTGCCGGAGACTTTTTTTACCCTGTTTGCTGGATACATTTTCAGCATTTTTGCTATCCATCTGTATAGCTATGTTTCCTGTAAGTAACTTTCTAGTTATATATGGAAAAGTATACAATGTGTGTTTTTTGCTTTTTTAATAAATTCACCTTTTTCATGGTGCCTCGTGTGAAGTAAATTTTAAATTGTGTGACAAGCTATGATGTCGGAAGTTCAACAAATTTACAAAAATGTAATACATTACTTATTTTTCTAATATCAAATACTGTATCAAAAAAATGTATGTTTGTTGTGAAAGTTTCAATTATTTTTAAAATATCTGCATTCCCTGAATACACAAATACATAATATGCATAGTTTTTACCATGGCCTGCATATACTCCTAAGTGCACATTCCACTAGTTACATCATAAAACTACCACATATATAACATATATTTTCTGAAAGTAGCCTAAATTGCAAATCTGAAAATGGCTAGAGTATCTCACTAAAGAGAATGATGAAGTAAATTGTATGAAATATAAATGCCACATATCTCCTACGTACACTGATACAGAATACGAATAGTCGCATAAATTTATGTCCTTCAGTGGTGCCGTATACTGGTAACAGCACATAACAGAATTTTGATTGACATTTTTATGGCCACAAACAAAATCCACTGAACATAGATTGAAGGCTTAGTTATATACATCAGAACACTCCCTAAAAGAATACATTTCAAGAAAGTGAATATTCCATTGCATCAAATAAGGGGTCATTTGCATTTCTAACCCTAGCCTGTTAAGCACAGATGTTTCCAGAATATTGTACTAAAGGAAAAACTGTGGAATTTCCTACCCTAATTGGTTCACTTTTAAAATGTTGCATGCAAAATAGCGACTACAGGGCGCATTCAGCATATCGCTTTGATTAAAAGGGTGACATGAGAATCTCGAATTGCAGTACAAAGCGAGATTCTCAAGTCGCGCCTTCAAGTCCCATAATCCTTAACCACACTGTGTGATGGCTATGAGCAGAATGACAGGGCAGAGAGGAGCATGCAGAGAAGGGGGAGAGAGAGGCCAGAGCTGCTTACTTCAGTAGGTGCTTGAGAACTAATAGATATAACATTGACAGATGCAGATATAAGACTGGGGGATGGTGGCAACACATACAGTCAAATGGAATAAAGAGCACTGTAAGAGTAAGCACGGATAAAGGACACTGAATAGTCAAGTGAGTAGTGGCCCCTTACATGAACAGTGTAGATCAACACATTGAGTCATTTATGCGGTGCTCATATCCATCACATAGTGTGGCTAAGGATGATAGGACTTGAAGGCGACAACTTGGCAATCTTGCACTGTACTGCAAATGCGAGATTCTCATGTCGCCCTTTTAATCAGGGCGACATGCTGAATGTGCCCTGTAGTCGCACAAATAAGAACAAATAAGTCATATTTTAAAAGAGGATTTTAGTTTTACCTGTTAAATCTTAGTCCGTACAGGTTACTGATAACTTTGGGTAACGATCCGTCCCTTTAACTAGGCAGGTACAATTCTAGAAGTGAACGCAGGGGGTGGAGCCTACCTTCCCTTCTTGGCTGCAGCTAGTCAACCAGCTCCAGAAAGATTTGAAACACTAACTACTGACTAGATAGTGAAGGGAAAGAAGACTCCTGTGAGCATGACTGCGAAGGATCCCCACGTTCTGCCACAGGAGAGCTAAGCATGGTCCCTTGACTGGGTGGGAGACCAGTAACCTGTATGGACTAAGAGAAAAGGATTTAACAGGTAAGACTAAAATCCTCTTTTCTCTGTCGTCCAATACAGGTTACTGGTAACTTTGGGATGTCCAACCGTTGAGTTTCCCAGAGGCGGGAAGTAAGGCAAGGACCAGGCGCAAGGCCCCCAAAGTCACCAGAGCAGATATGAGATCTCAGATCAGAGATAGCCCAACAAAACAAATGAAGTGTCAACGGACACTGAACAAGGGTAACAACACTCCAGGAACTGTTACACAGCACACAACACACTGAACTAGAGCCAACAGGGCTCAAACGTGAAGGAAGCACCAAGAACCGAAGACGATCCTAGACAGGCAAGACTGTCACCAGGATTTTCCTCCCAAAACTGGCATCAGCCGATAGTGCTTCGAAAAGGATGACCAAGTGGCAGCCTTGCACAACTGATCAGTGGAGGCCTCTTGTAAGCCCAAGAAGCCCCAACAGACCTAGTAGAATGAGCCGTGACCCGAAAGGGAACAGCCTTCTTCCTTAGCTCGTAAGCCTTACAAATAGTGGACTTGATCCAAGGCGCAATAGTCACTTTAGATGCAGGTCTCCCTGCCTTGGGGCCCTCAGGAATGACGAAGAGCACATGAGACTGTCTAATGAACTCAGAGCGATGTATATAAAACTTGAGACAACGCACCACATCTAACAAGTGGAGATCCTTCTCCTTGTCAGAGGTAGGGTCAGGGCAGAAAGAAGGCACCACAGTCTTCTGATTAATGTGGAACTCAGAGACAACCTTCGGGAGAAACTCCTGTGAAGTATGAAGCACCGCCTTGTCTTTGTGAAACACCAAAAAGGGTGGTCTACAAGACAGAGAATGTAACTCTGCTACACGGCGAACAGACACGATCACCATGAGAAAGGACATTTTCCACGTCAGCAGGTGTAGAGGAATAGTAGCCAAGGACTCAAAGGGAGGGTGCTGAAGGACGCCCAAAACCAAGTTAAGATCCCACTGAGAAGCTGGAGTCTTAAAAGCAGTACGAGTATGAGCAACTCCCTGGAAGAAAACCTTGGCATCAGGAAGAATAGCAATGCTCCTCTGAAAGAAAACAGAGAGAGCAGAAGTCTAAACCTTAAGGGAACTCAAACTGATCCCTTATCCACACCGTCCTGCAAGAAGGCTAGGACCGTAGGCAGATCAAATTCCTGAGAAAGGTCCCTATCAGCACACCAAGAGAGAAAGGTCAACCAGACATGATGGTAGGCTTTAGAAGAAACAGGTTTGTGGGCACTAATCATAGTAGCCACCACACCAGAAGAAAAACCTTTCTTCTTCAATACTGAGGATTCAATTTCCAAGCTGTCAAGCTAGGCGATGAACATCCTCCTTCCACAGGTAACCCTGTAGATGAAGATCCATACGGCAAGGGAGCCGGAATGGCTCCGCCACTGACAAATCCAGAAGCTCCGGAAACCAAGCCTGTCGAGGCCAGTACAGAGCAATCAAAATGACTGGACAGTGCTCCAGTCTCAGGTTCCGTAACACCCTGTGCAACATGGGAAGGAGAGGAAGATGTAAGCCAGAGGAATTAACCAAGGAATGGACATGGCATCCACCGCTAGAACTAGAGGATCCCTACAGCGAGAGCAGAACCTCAGAACCTTCCGGTTGTGTCTTGCCTCCATCAGGTCGATGCAAGGAAGACTTCTGAACAAAAAGGGTGAACACCTCTGGGTGCAGTTCCCACTCTCCACTGTCCACCGTGTGTCGACTGAGGAAGTCTTCCATGACGTTGTCTATGCCAGGAAAGTGCACTGCGGATATGACAGGAACATGTTCTTCTGCCCAGGACAAAATAGCCTTAACCTCTAACCAAACGTCGAAACTTCTTGTTCCGCCCTGAGGAACAAGAATAGCAAGAATAGCCCTGCCGTGGAGTTGTCGGACTGGACCCGGACTGGGCATTCTTCCAGCTGGGGTGTCCAATGACGAAGGGCATGAAATATCGCCCGAAGCTCCAACACACTGATGGGAAGGAGAGATTCCTCTGGAGACCACCGACCCTGAGCACTAGTGGTCCAGAAGGATACCAGGAAGGACTTGCCCTTCAGCAGATTGGAGAGGTCGAGCCACCACGACAAACTCAGTTCCACATGAAGAGGGAGGGATACTAACATCTTCAGAAGGTCCAGCTGACCCCTGTACACCTGGATCACAGTTATGGTAATCCGCCTAATGGTGGTATTCCATATTTAACAGAAAAATAAAAAAATTGCTAAAACTATAGCAGAACTGTTCTCTTGCCTGTGTCTTGACCAAGGAACAAATATTAATGGAGCTGAGTGGCTAGCTGCAGCCAAGGAGGTAGGCTCCACCCCCTGCATTCACTTCTAGAATTGTTTCTGCCTCGTTAAAGGGGCAGATCGCCTACCCAAAGTTACCAGAAACCTGTACTGGACGACAGAGAAAAATGTATTACAAATGAGAGGTTGTAGTTGGTGTAGTTCTGTGCACCCGGCAACCCCTACAGCAGTAGTGGGAGGTTGAAGGATCTGATAGGGGGTTGAGTGTTGTTGTAGCCGTGGGCTCTGATGGGAGAACTGAGGGCTGTAATAGGGGTTGAAGGGCTCTTATGAGGGTTGAGATCTCTGGTATTGGTGATTGAGTACTCTGATGGTGGTGAGTGAGACAGGGTAAGAACTCTGATGGTAATGGTGGTGTGTGTGTGCCTGTGTGTCCGAGGGAAAGAAAGAGAGAGACTTTGTGTGTGTGTAAGAATGCATGTGCTTTTGTTTCTTTGCGTGTGTTAGAGAGAGAGACTGTGAGTTTATCTGTGAATGAGACAAAGAGAAAATAACTGTGTATGTGTGAGAGACTCTGTGAGTGTATGTTTTTGTGATACAGACTGCATGTGAGTGTGTGCGAATATGTGATTGAGCCTTAGGAGTAACACCATTATATTTTTTGTTAGTGTAGAATGCAAGATTTGCAATGAAATATTTTAAAAGGTGCAAATGTTGCAATATAGTATATCTGCAGTTCAAGTTCATTTGAGGTATATAATTAATGGTGAGTACCTTTGTAAAAGAAAGCAAAGTCTGGACATTAAAACGTGACTGACATCTCTTAGAACTGTGGTTTTTGTGCTTATCCTGTTTTGTAGTTTATAGTGTTCAGATCCTCTACAGCTTCTATAGTGACATCCTGCCACAGCATGAGGTGCTAAATAAACACTAACACTTAAAAGTAAAACAGGGTTATATAAATTTACCTCTTCAGTGCTCAGCCAATTTTTACTATTTGTCTCTCCATCTTTTACAAGGTTTCCTCTGGCAAACTTTCTACAAACCTGTGTGAATTATATATTGGAGTTTTTGCAGCACAAGTTGTCATTTTTATTGGAACCTTTATTGCTGGGATATATATTACATAACAAGACATCCTATATAATAATTTGCTAAAACGTGTGTAACGCCGCAGTCATGTGCAGTAGACACTACTGCGCCTACTGCAGTCATGTGCAATAGAGACTGCCCGTGCCACGGCTGATACAGAGCTGGACTCTCCGAAGGAGCGTCCTGCTCTGTATCAGCCGCGGCTCGGGCAGTCTCTACTGCGCATGACTGCCCCGCGACCAGCTGGCAGTGGCACTGTGGCCCGTGTAACGGGCTCTTCAACAAGTGAGGTAATAATATGTAAAACATTTTTACACGGTGTTTTCCCTGTTGTCTTGAATAAAATAAATTGTTTTATTAAATTGGGTATAGTTTTGTCTTGTTCTTTGTCTTCTAAGTCCCCCCACCCCACCCATTTTACTTACCTCAGCAGCCTCAGCAAGTCAATCTGGACAGATTGCAGCAAGGGATAATCATCTTCCAGCATAAGGAAAAACCTGCCCTCGTTCATCAAGGGGCCAGAGTTTTCCTTATACTGAAAGAGGGAAGATTGTCCCTTGCTGCAGTTTATCCGATCACAGGACCAGATTCCAGATCTAAGGGGAGGCTGCTGAGGTAAGTAAAATGGGTGGAAGGAGGAAACTTTATTACAGAATAAATGTAAAACGGGAAAGTTTTATAAGGTTTTACTGCTACACATCATTATAAAAAGTAGGAAGTAGGAAGAAGACACCACTGAACTTTAATAACAAAACATTACTATCTCTTTAACTGCCTATGACTCATTCTTTTTGTTTTGCAAATAGATTATTTGTAGCTCTTTCTGATTTAATAATAGGGGAATCTCATCTCAGCAGAGCTTTGTTCTCAGATAAAGCTGCATAAGTAATAACTCACATGTCCAGAAGATCACCTTTCTCTGCCTTCTTAGGCTACTACAACCAGTCAGTTTCTACCAGAGGGGTGGAAAAAATTGATGACGAGGAAAAATCAGGCACCAAGGAGAGGACTTGGAAAAGTGGTAAGTCCTCTTTAACCCTTTACGGACCAGACGGTTGTGAACGCATTGATAAAGAACAGGTTGCACACCCCTCTTTAAGTGGGTAAAAAAAATAAACTGGCACATCATAAAAAAATAACATAAACTTTAAATTTTTAATGAATAAAGAAAACAGTTTTAAACTGATAGCTCTGCTTTAATAATGTTTAGCTGGTATGGGCAGCTAATTATAAAGATTATTCATATGTTCATTTCTCAGAGAGGAAGAAAAAAAGCAATTCATTTATAGAAGGGGACAGCTCTACCACAGGGGAGAGTGAGGTCCATCCCCACTTTTTATTTCTTCCCACCACCTTCATCCTTCCTGTTTAAAAATAAGACCAACCCTGCCCCTCTGGAAGTTTAGGTATAGGAGGTAACTGAGAATCATCTTCAAGTGAAACATTTTTTTCTTTGCACACATGAAATACCAAATCAGAGAGCAGCACATTGCATAAACAGGCTCAGTAGTCCTTAGTGGTGATATTATTCACTGTCCCAAGATAGACCTAGGTATGCTCCCTGCAAGGGACTGAGGGAAAATAAATAGGGCTGGATGATAATGAATAATATATGCACAACAGCCTGAACCCAATAACATTTTAAAGTGGTGCTGTTGCTATAACGGACTATATAGGGCTTCTTTTGGTGATTAACCCTTTTAGTGCCTGAGGGGGTAAGCACGCATTGCTTTGCTATGCTTTGAGTACCTCTCTGGTACTCAAATGGTTAAAGCAGTCCTTAGGAAACAACAGCACTAGCATAAAATGGCAGGCCTAGGATACAACACATACAAATACTAGGAAGTCTGTTGAATGAAACATCCACCGGCAGAGGGAGAACCTTTGTTTTACCAACATGAAAAGTCTTACAAATATACATTTTCAACATTATGTGATACTTTTCCCATAAGTGGCTTTGTGAGTGAAGACAAGGAAACCAAACATAAATGAAACAAAAGAAAGAATAGTTATTATTGTGATTAAGCCTTTAAGGACCTTTGGATTATGAAACACATTGCTTCACAACACACTGCAAACAATTCTAATCCATAGCCCCCTGAAAATCCAGAGGAGTGTGCAATCCAATGTGGTCCGGGTTAAAGTGAAAGAATCCATGGTCTGGAGCTTCTGTTTCACTCAGTTAAATGTGAAATCGTTACTGGTCAAGACAAGTATAAAAACATATGAGGAAAGTTATAATATATATAGATTGCATTAAGAGGTTTTCTACCTTCAGGAAATAGAGGCCTGTAGGTGACATGTGGGTGAGTAAAGCATTAAAGTTTGGCACTCAAATGGTTAATGATGTCTCCTCATGGGGTTGGCTGAGTTGATCAGTTTAGTCACTGACAGCCCTACGTTCAAAAGAAAAGTGGATTCATCCTGGGTCAAACCAAGTGTATAGGGGACAAATAAAATGTCCCATTGATTAAATGGGAATTTCAACCCCATGGGTGTTAGGGACGTATCCAACACATTGCAAAGAAATGCATCTAACATATCTCTAGAATTTAATGGGTAAAAGTCCAATTTAAAATAATGAGAATTTTCTGAATTTGCTCCAGAATTTAAATTAGTTCGAGACCTTACAGTTATGGGATTAAACCTCCTTTTGAATCAATGGGACTTTTACTAATGTGTATTTGTCACCTTCAGCTCAGCTGGTTTGCTCCACCTAGTGCCCATTGGGCTAGATCATGTCCAATATGGGTGTGATATCCTTAAAGTGGAACTTTCACCTATTAATAAGTCGCCATGTATTCATTAAGCATATGGCGACTAGCTTAAAAATACATGCCTTACCTTTAAAAAGTGCCACATTCTAAAGAAATCTTTACCGTTTGGAGACCAGAAGCCAGGTAACAGCGCATACATCTTGTCTGTGCACCTGCGCTGTCAGTCCCGGTCTCCTGTAAAAGCATTGCAGAGTGCCACATGGTAACTGGAAGGGACTGATTGCGCAGAAGCACAGACTGCACTAACCTGCCCATCAGTCTCCAAACAGTAAAGATTTCTTTAGAATGTGGCACTTTATATGGCAAGACATGTATTTTCAAGGTAGTCGCCATATGCTTCATGAATGCATAGCGACTTATTAATAGTTGAAAGTTCCGCTTTAAACATTAAAGATGCATGACGTGCCAGGACCATCTGAGTTCCACCCTTTGAGGATGGATAATGGTCCTGGTACGTCATGGGTAAATGATCACAGAGCACCCCATTACACACTGTGATCACATCAGGAAGGCTATAACTGACTGCTCCAGGACAGAATAGATCTGTGTTGTTTGTTTGTGTAAGAGAGTGCACATTATAGGAATCCACTGGCAGTGAGGCTGTCCCCATCCACTGAAGTTGGGAGTGGAAACCAATGTACCTGTATCACAAGAGCATCGGGGTGTATTCCAGTGCTTGCTCTTATAGTGTGGGCACCAGTCTAAGTGCCTCTGAAAAATGTGAGTATTTTTCTTGGCACCTGCGGTGTATGGTTAAGGTCACGGGAACAAAAGGGAGTACTACACTTAGAGTAGATGTATGCTGCCTCTTTCTTTTGTTTTCATTATTTACACAGACTACTTTAAGAGTATACTAGTTGAAGAGCCCGTTACATGGGCCACAGTGCCAGCTGGTTGCGGTGCAGTCGTGCGCAGTAGAGACAGCCAGCGCCGCAGCTGATACGGACCAGGGTCTCGTGCCCCACTCTGTAGCAGCCGCGGCACAGGCAGTCTCTACTGCGCATTACTGCACCTCGCGCTGCCATCTCTACTGCGCCTGACGGCTTCTGACAAACTTTAGCGAATTATTAAAAAGTTTAAACAAATTGTGGGGCAATGTGATATAGTCATATACCAACCCACAGTCTGATCTCCTAAACAGAGGGACAAAAGGTTAGGAAACGGGGGCAGAGGAAATTGCGTCTCATACGGACGTCCCCCTCTAACAAAGTGACACTTGGGAGGAATGAGCGCAGGTTCATACATTTATCCAGTCCCTGTTACAAATGCAATAACTGAGCACAAATCACCACAGGGAAAAAATATTTAAAAAGTTGAGTTTTTTTATTTTTTACATTATTATCAAACTAAACAATGGGTTATACATATAAATATGGCATAATTATTCTTATTATTCTTCAGTGTCGACATACTCCACAGCGTTGTTCAAAAGAAAGCCATAATTATCCTTAAGAAAGCAGTATATAATTTGTGTGGGTGTACTAAATGAATTAGAGTGAAAATATGGTATACTGCAAAGGCTAAATTGCTCTTGTCCTCTACTGTTCACAAGGGGTTAAAATAGAGAGTAAATCCAGCAGGACAAATAGCAGCTGAAATAAATAATATGACTGCAACAACAAGGAAAGAGGAAAAGGAAAGTATATATATATATTTCCTATTTACTAATTTATTAATTACATTAACCCTTTCAGTGCCCCCCTCCCCTTATAGTGCCATTGCGTCACTGCAGAATTGCTCCTCATTTCTTTTGTCAATAAAGCTTTTGACTATTTTTCCTTTTTTCTCGCTTCTTATTTCCTCTTCCCTTGTTACGTCTGTCAAATGTCATGTTCCTTTAACCATTTGAGTACCAGAGGGGTATCCAACTCATACCCCTCCGTCACTCGAAGAGTTAAACAACAGCTTCTTAGCTATGGTATATGTTTTTCTTGGGTGTATCCTTAGGGGCACCTGAGGACTGGAATAATAAAAAAAAAAAAAAACAATAAACCAGTGGAGTTTTTTCCGTGCAGTAGAATAATTTTTTCCCTCTACCTAAACCATAATTCTGCCTATATTGTGTGACTTGGCCCTTGGCCAGCTCCTTGAGTGGGTATCCAGTCAGCTCACACAGGTGTGGAATCTCTGGAGAGTTTCAGCATGTTGTATCACAGAAGGATATAATCACATTCTGTGACCTTTGAACCACGGTACAGCAATTTTGGAAAGCCACAGATTACCGTAAATACCATGGGTTGACTATATAATGCCACAGTTTTTTTTCTTCTGCAACAGTGCAAATGAGATTAAGCATAATCTCTCTGTTTCTTGTAAAGTTCATATCCATGTAAACCCTATACCTCGGAAAATCTTTCCTGCAGTTCATCAAGTCTGCTAACGCAATGAATTTCAGGTTGCTGCATTGAAACTGTACGTTTGCATTATACTGAAACTGAACATCGTCACTTCGTAACAATGCATCTACTAATAAAAGTATTGTTATTGTGTATTTTATATAGACCTGTTTTATGCCTAAATCTTACTTTCAGGATTTAGCAGAATGAATTGTATTAACCCTTTGAGTGGCAGATAGGTATCCAATGCATTGCAACGCGATGCGATTGATATCTCTTTGGCACTCAAAGGGTTGACTCTGTTAAATCTCCAGGGAGAGGGTTTTGAAGGGGGGGGGGAATATTTTCCAAAAACTCATTGTAAATTCTTCTCCACATTGCAGAGAGGCAAAAGATGGCATGTCCACAATTTAGGCCTGGATTACATTAAAGGGGAAAAATGTTATCACTGGTTTTAGCTCAGATTCCTGTTGTTGTCTATGTGGAATTTTTTGGATAAAATCAACTATAACATTATTCATTGCAATTGGATTCAGCACTTAACCCTTTAAGGACCGCAGGGCTGTGCAAAGCATTGAGGAATTTTTATTTGACTTTTATGTAGTTGGTTTGATCTAGAATTGCTCCACTTCAACTTAGGACATCAGCCTCCTAATCTGAAATATTCAGGCCACTCCTAACATCTTAAAGGTCATTTGTCAAGGGCACAGTCAACGGGAAAAGTAAAAAAACATACATACATTCTTTAAATCCAACAATCACAACAGAATACAGAGAATATACTACAGGGGTACTGAACTGTCGGCCCTCAACTAGCCGCTGGTTGGTTGAGAAGGATGGGAGCTGTAGTCTTCAACAGCTGAAGGTCCAACAATTAACTACCACTGTTAAAGTGCATAACAATTTCCATATGTTACATTTTTGTCAAAACCTTTATAGAAAATAATGACTCCCTGGCTGAGGACCAGTGAAACAGTGTATCCTGAGAAGCGCAAAGAACAGGCAGATGTGGTATCTTATTGAAATGTCACCCTCTATTTGGCGACCATCAAAAGGGCAAGATCATACTGTCACCTGCATCAAAATGGCGACATTCTGATTTTGCACGCTTAAGGGTCACATGGTTAAAGAAAAAAATACAAATCTGGAGAGCCTGTGAGCATAAGGGAAGCACGCTTAAAAAAAAGATAGAGCAAATCTGGAGAGCAAATCTGAATGTTGCCCATTAAAATAAAATAATACAATTTGCAGGACTTCTATATTCCCCCGCCCATCCTATATAATAAAATGCTAGCGATGTTTGTCAGAAGCCGTCAAGCTCAGTAGAGACTGCACATGACTGAATCGAATGGAGAAGTGAAGCGGTATCAGTAAGCAGAGCAGGATCAGAGCAGTGAGGCGGCGTCAGTACACAGAGCAGGACCGGAGCAGTGAGGTAGTGGCAGTACACAGAGAAGGACCGGAGCAATGAGACATCACCTGGACCTTGGCCCGTGTACATGGGCTTTTACATTAGTTAAATATAATGCACAAGTCCTCTGCTCCAAGTGATGTTATGCATCCGCTCCATCTATGGAGAAAGTGGTGCACGAGCCACTTCTCCATGCTGTGCATTAAGATTCCCTCTTCCTCTTACAAGCACTGGTGACTGAGCATGGTGTCATTAGAGCTTTCAGTCACCTGGATCCCTTAAGAGGGCATCTTAATGCACAGCATGGAGAACTGGCTCAGGCATCACTTTCTCCACAGATGGAGGGTATGCATAACATTACTCGGAGCAGAGGACATGTACATTATATTTAATTGGGGGGGATATAGGGCTTCTGCGAATTGTGTTATTTTATTTTAATGGGCGACATTCCAGATTTGCTCTATCGTTTTTTTAAGCGTGCTTTCCTTTTGCTCACAGGCTCTCCAGATTTGCGTTTTTTTCTCTAACCATGCGACCCTTAAGCGTGCAACATCAGAATGTTGTCCTTTTGAAGCAGGTGACAGTGTGATCTCACCCTTTTGATGGTCGACAAATAGAGGGCGACAATTTGCTCTATCTTTTCTTTAAGTGTGCAACTCTTAAGAGTGAGACATCACAATGTTGCCTTTTTTGATGCGGGCGACATTCTGATGTTGCCCTTTTGATGCAGGCGACATTATGATCTCCCTCTTTTGATGGTCGCCAAATACATGGCAACATTTCAATAGTAAACCAGCAGACTTAACCCTCAGTCATTCCTACTCACATCTCAGACAAGAAGGGGGATTACTAATGGGGTGGGGCATTTGGAAGATGGAGATGCTGTACAACTACAGTCCTCTGAAAACATTTTGAATAGTGATGTGTAACCCCGATTTAGGATTTAACCCTAAACGTATATAATAAAACACTTTCAAACCAATATTAATTGTACTGGTATAAATGTGTTTACAATTTATGTTCTGAAATACAGTTTTTATCCTTTGAATACCAGAGGAGTATCTGATTACAAATTCCCAAAATTACCCTCAATGTAAATTAGTTTGTTTTTGTTTTTTTTACCCATTGAGTGCCAGAGGTGTGCCCAATGCATTGTGTACCCCCATCTGACACTCAAAGGTTTAATGCTTTGAAATGCTTTGGAGACCACTCTAGTAGTCAATGGTTTAAAAGCCCCATTTAAATCAATGAGGCCTTTTTTGATGCAGTTGGTTTGTTCCACAATTGCTCATTTTTTTTTCTGTATGTGACCTCTTTGTGCCTCTGCCTAATTCATTGGATGCTAGATAGATATCCAGTATATTGCCTCAAAATGCTTATGGACCATTTATAGTACTGGAGGAGTTGAAGGAACACTGAAAACTAGAAATGAGCTAGGG
Organism: Rhinophrynus dorsalis; assembly: GCA_037306005.1. NCBI lineage: Eukaryota > Metazoa > Chordata > Amphibia > Anura > Rhinophrynidae > Rhinophrynus > Rhinophrynus dorsalis. The sequence goes on along the minus strand of CM074723.1, from coordinate 429,969,652 downwards.
CTATAAAACACATAAATACCCTGTTCTAGTCTTGTATGTGCTCTCTGGGGACTCACATTTCTCCATTCTCCAGAGTTCCCATTACAATAGTAATAGCAACTGGTATCACATAATTGATATTTTTTTATTGTCTGTTAATGGGCCAGAGATAAGATATCAGCCTTTCTGAACAGAATAGCAGTGAGCACTAATCTTAACATAGTAATATCAATAGCTCTGCACAAACAATTAAATGAACACGAACACCAAAAATTTAAATCAAGGGATTTTTTTTGTGTACTTCCCGATAAATCCTTTTCTCTTAGTCCACGTGGAATAAAATATCCTCCAGCTGGAAGGGCACAGCACTCTTTGCTCCGTTTTACCCCTGCCAATCTAGCTTAGCTTTAACAAAAAGTAAAGAGAAAAAAGAAGCAAGGCAAGTGAGCGAGTCAACTATACCAGAGAACCCAAAGGACCCCCTTGCCTGGAATTCAAACAGCTGTTTTTTTTCTCCTACAGGGGGAGTTCTGTGTTCCGCATGGACTAAGATAAAAGGATTTATTGGTAAGTACACAGGAATCCCCTTTTCACTTTCATCCAGTGTGGAATACAGGAACCATGAGGATCATGAGGATATACAAGGCCTATACATGAATATTCTAGGGAGGGAAATAGAAAAAAACCTTATAACATAAATTAGTTCTAACAGAGATATACTGGTACAATATGATCCTTAGGTGTCAACTGACACCTACAAAGCAAACCAAGGCCAAAACAACTGGCAAAAGAGCACAAGGACACCCACTGAGGGACAATGGCCTGTAAGACCTTCCTACAAAAACTTGATTTGGCAGACGCTAGCACATTGACACACCAATGTTTCACAAAATGTGTGTAGGAACACCAGTGTCACCTCCTTAAACAGAAGCCTGGTTTTTGTACGTGCAGAAGGCACTCTCAAATCTGGAGGAATGGGCTATGACCCTAAGTGGAGCAGGCTTCTTTCTGAAGGCACAGGCCTGGCGAATAGGTGTCTTGATCCAGGAAGCCACTATCACCTTAGATGCAGCCTGGCCTGTACATGGGCCTCAGGAATGACAAAAAGAAAATCCGGTTTCTGGAAAGGTTGCAAGTTATGAACACAGTATTTCAAGTACCTATCCACATGCAAAATATAAAGCTCCTGTTCCAGTCTATTAGGCGGAGCTATACACTCTGGAGAACAATATCTTGGTTAATGTGAAACTCAGAAACAATATTCGGAATAAAAATTACAGTTCTCAAAACCACCCTGTCAGAACAAAAAAACAGAAAGGAGGATTTACAAGACAAGGCCTGAAGATCAGCAACCTGCACCAGCAGGAAATCCTAAGAGTCAAGAATCGAAGGGAAACCGAAGCCAGAGCCTTTGAAAGGAACATTTTGAAGAGCTCCTAAAACCAAATGCAAGTCCATGGAGAGGAATCCTGATAGAATGAAAATGTTTGGGCCTCCCCTTTGCAGTAATGTGATAGATCTCTGGAAAAGCACAGAGAGAGCTGAAATCTGAATCTTGAAGGAACTAAGACCAAGTCCTTTCTGAAGGGTAAGAGAACCAGAAGATGAAAAGGCCATTTCTGCGACCCCTGGGCTTCACACCACTTATAAAACAAGGATCAAATCCTATGGTACATCTTGGATGAAACCACGTTGTCAGCCTTTAACACGGTGACAATGCCAGTTTCAGAAAAAACGTTTTCCAGTTTCTTTGCCACTGGATGACACAGAGGATCCTGAGACAAGAGGTTAGAAAACAGGGAAACCCAAAAAACCTCAGAGATGATCTGAAAACGAAGTCAGCTAATGCCAGAAGGGGGCGATCAGAATGACATAAGCCCTCTCCATCCTGATTTTCCTCAGTATCCTTGGAATCAAAGGAAAGGAAGGAAACTATCATGGTGCCCGTGATTGCTCTATTTCTATGTCTGTCACCAGTAGGGGGCTCTCGATTGGCTGGCTGTCTTCAGCCCTCCCTGTATTGCCTATTTAAACCTAGCCTGGGCACCCTTTGGTTGCCCTTTCGTGTTGTCTCCTTGCTGCTGTGATTTTCACTGTTCCTGAGTATCCTGGGCCTTTGCTGTGTTTCCTGTGACCAGTGTTAACCCGTTCCAGTGCTTCCAGTTCGAGAGTTCCTGCTGACGTTTGATCCAGTTGAACCTCCGCTTTCTGCTGCCAGTCTCTCCAGCGTCCTGATTCCGGTTGACCGTCTGCCTGCAGGTTCCTGCTTCCTTCCGCTGGTCCTCTGTCCAGTCCTGTTTGCTTTCAAGACGTTCCTTGTTCCTTGTTGACATTGTTATCTAGCCAGCTAGCTTACGAGAGACACAAGCCACCCGGCTGTCTCATGTGTATAGCGTCCCACGTACTGGGTACTGGTTCGCTCCTTTAGCCACCCGGCTGTCTCATGTGTATAGCGTCCCACGTACTGGGGACTGGTTAGCTCCTTTAGCCACCCGGCTGTCTCATGTGTATAGAGTTCCACGTACAGGGTACTGGTTCGCTCCTCCAGCCATCCATCTGTTTCAGTGCTCAAGCCACCCGGCTGTCCGAAGTGTATAGCGTCCCACGTACAGGGTACTGGTTCGCTCCTTCAGCCATCTGGCTGTTTCAGTGCTCAAGCCACCCGGCTGTCTCATGTGTCTAGCGTTCCACGTACAGGGTACTGGTTCACTCCTCAAGCCATCCGGCTGTTTCAGTATTCAAGCCACCCGGCTGTCTCATGTGTATAGCATTCCACATACAGGGTACTGGTTCGCTCCTCAAGCCATCCGGCTGTGTCTGTGCTTAAGCCACCCGGCTGTTTCATGTGTATAGCGTTCCACGTACAGGGTACTGGTTCGCTCCTTTAGTCTTCCGGCTGTCTCAGTGTATAGCGTTCCACGTACCGGGTACTGGTCCGCTCCATAGCCATCCGGCTGTATCTACATCATTACATTCCACATACAGGGTACTGGTTCGCTCCACAAGCCACCCGGCTGTACCAATTTTATAGCGTTCCACGTACAGGTTACTGGTTCGCTCCTTTCTACCATGACTACTCTATGTGTTGTGTTGTTCCATCTGAGAGAGCCTTGCTAGCTCCATACCTTCATTATATCTATTGCTGGCAGCTTATTTACTGACCTAGCCTCTTTCGGTCATAGTGATTGTTTTTCTACTATCAGTCACTTTACTATCGGTGTTGCATTCATCCAGTCTATGGGCTGCCTTGCCCAGTATATGGTAAGGCCGGTAGAACCTCTCCCGTTTCCTGGGGTTGCCTTACCCAGTATTGGCGAGGCCGGTAGAGCCTGTTTATTCTCCTGTCAATTGGCTGCCTTGCTCAGTATATGGTAAGGCCGGTAAAACCTGTCCTGTTTCCCTGGGTTGCCTTACCCGGTATTGGCAAGGCCGGTAGAGCCTGCGCATTTCCTGTTAATTGGCTGTCTTGCCCGGTATATGGTAAGGCCGGTAGAACCAGTCCTGTTTCCGTGGTTGCCTTACCTGGTAGTGGCAAGGCCAGTAAAGCCTCACCTCAAGTTCCTGTTTCCTGGCTGTCCTGCCCGGTATATTGGCAGGACCGGTAGAGCCAATATTTCTCTGTTTGCATTGTATTTCTATCCAATTAAAGATATATGTGTGTGTACATGTATATTTCCCTAAGGGGTTATATTAACTTTTCAATAAAGTTGATTTTTTATCTAACTCTGTGTCTGAGAGTCTTAACAAACCGTGACAGAAACACATATATATTCTAAAAGAAAGTGCCACAAAACAAATATTGCATCCACAGTAAGAGCGAGAGAATCCAGGGATCCAGAGCAAAATAGGGTAACCTTGCAGTTCAGCAGAGCCGAGGAGAACTATGGCACCGAACACTGCATGACTGAGCTCCAAACTTCTGCGACCCATATGCTGGTGACTTAGAAAGTCTGCCACAACGGTGTCTACCCCTGGGATATGAATGGCAGAAAGAGTGGACATGTGAGCCTCTGCAAGAATCATCCTAACTTTTGACCACGCAGCAGCACTCATGGTCCCTCCTTGACAGTTGATGTACACCACTGCCGTTGTGTTGTCGGACTGAACCCCCGCCGGCGACCCCTGAGGTGACTGAGACCAATACACCAGAGCTAGATGAATCACCTGGAGCTCTAAAACACTGACTGACAGAAGACTTACCATCATGGACCAAACACATTGGCATGTCTGAGGACCTAAGTTGGCTCCCCTACGTACCAAACTGGCATCCGTCATGACCATCACCCAATTCAGGATGACTAGCAGCCGCACCAGTAACAGTTGGGACATCTGAAGCCACCAACACAGATCCCACCTCATCTGGTCAGACCAAGACATGACACAGGAGAGATGACACTGCTGCCTTGACAGTTTGGTTTGTGTGTAGATAGTGTGACAGAGTGTGATCATTACAGTGTCCTTATAGTAAAAAGTAGTGTTTGTTTTTTTAAAAAAAGAAGAACGAACACCCCAAAATAATAGCCCACACTTACGTTACTATAGCTAGGAAATTCTAATAGTCCCCAATTCTGCCCTTGTGCCTTTGCTGAAGAGAAAAGAGGATTTTAGTCTTACCTGTTAAATCCTTTTCTAAGTACAGGTTACTGGTAACTTTGGGTAGGCGATCCGCCCCCTTTAAGTAGGCAGGAACAATTCTAGAATTGATTGCAGGGAGTGGAGCCTACCTTCCCTTCCATCTTAAAGGGATGGATCGCCTACCCAAAGTTACCAGTAACCTGTATTGGACAACAGAGAAAACATCTTCAACAAGTCCTGTATGTCATGTTCGTGGAAAGGACATAGCAGTTGCTAGCAGGATAACATCTCCAGCTCTGCTCCCCAGTCATGGCAGTCTTAATCCTTTAAGGACCAGAGGGGTGTGCAATATGACTACAGAGATGTGTTTGTGGTAATACCATAGGTAAATACAGTGCGTTCAAAATGTAGCTGGCCTAAAAATGGCACCTGCACAGTAGCAGAGTTTAAAAAGTTGTCAGGTCCATTATGTTTGGGTAGGGGGTACTGTCTACAGTACGAGTTTATGGATGCATATTGGTGGCGTTCGGTATTAACCCCTTGGATGCTAAAGAGGTCTTATTGGACATCTCTCCAGCATCCAAGGGGTTAATACTGAATGCCACCAGTATGCATCAATAAACTTATACAGCAGACTGTACCCCCTACATTACTGTAAATGACCCGCAGACATTTCTGCAGACCGTATTATTAGGCTGGCGACATATTGATTCTGAAGTATTGACAGGTGACTTGTAGGGGAGTCATTCCCATAGGATACTGTGCAATGCACTGTGCTCCCCTGTGGTTCTTAGCAAGTTAATTAGACTCATGGATTCTTATTGCTTTAGTCTGAAAAAACTGCTAGCAACTGTAATGTCTGCCTCCATGGACATGATATCCAGGACTGAGTGAAGATCTGAACAAAGCACAAGGGTTAAATTCATAGAGGACATTAGGATTTCCTGGACATAGTACATTAAGTATGGATTAAAAGGAAGGAAGAAATATATTTGCCTTTTTTAATAAACACAACTTGCTCTTTTTTGCAAGGGCATACTGTGTACATTTATCTCCAGTGTATTGTGATACAATGAGTGATAAAGAGGTGATAAAGTGGAGGACTTCTCCAGTGATATCACTTCTCCTGTTCCTATGTTATTCAATGGAACCTATGACCTAAGATTTCTCCAACTTTGGAGACCTCACTATGTTATTACTTAACCCTTTAGGGATGAGAGGTGTGTGCAACTCATTGCTTAAACATTGTTTCTCCCACCTCTGGGATAAAAGCATTTTAAACTTACAGCCCTAAGTGTACAGGAGTTTATTGTTTTACCACCTGCAAGACCTATTGGCTGTGCAAGTGAGTGTGACAATACAGCAGCCAACAGGAATCATCAGCTGTCTCACATGAACTCACAACACTAAGGACCTTTACAGTTAGGGCTGATATTTATTGTGCTGTTACTCCCAGAGCTGGGAGAAGCACCAGTTAACTAGTGACATAATGAGACAACATATATACATTTACATATTTTTTTTTTTTAAATTGTTATTTGCCGTACCATGGTATGGTAAGCTTTACATACAAAATGTGTATAACATTCCCTTTAACATAAGAGCAGCTCATTTTTAAAGGGATACTTATTTCACAGACTCCCCAGAACAATGACATAGTATTAAAGGAGACAAAATATAATTTAATATTATGGATTTTGTAACTCTGGAAAACCGTACAACAGACATTAGTGGGCGCATGCTGCAATGGGGCAGGACTTGAGGGAGCGACCAGGGATCTCCATGTCTTGTCCCACTTCCTACATGACATCAAGCACCTCACTCACACTGAGTGCTAGAGCAGGAAAACCCAGCCATGCCATTATATTCTGGGGGTACTGTGAGGCTGGGACACTACTTTCAAAATACATTAGAATGGCTGATTTCTCCTGCTACATCGCTCGATACCATCATGGTGTATGGTGTCAAATGAGGACAGGGCCATCTTCTGAACAGCACTGGTGTGGGTACAAGGGGTTGCACTTTCACTTGTATCAAAGCTCAACACGGAGTTTGGAAAATTAAGCTTAAGCATCTCCAGGAAGCACTAACATAACCCATTTAATAAAGATGGACGATGTTATTAATGCAAAAAGAAAAAAAGAGCAGAAATTCTGTAGCAAATGAACTGCACAGTAAAGGACAAACAAACAACCCCCAAATTCCCATCAATTTAAATTGGGCCTTTAGCCATTTGAATGCTAAAGCTCTCCAACACAAAACCACTCTAGCTTTCAAGGAGTTAAAGTGACAGTTTACCTCCTTTTTCACTTGAAATATTCCACAAGTACATAATATGTACAAACCACCTATACATTTTAATTTTTTGTTAACTTTTTTTCACATTCACCATTTTTTACATGTTTATGTCCCTGACAGGGAGCTCACTTGTTCTGTTTCCTGGGAACGTGCTGAAGGGATTGTGAAAGCAAGGATATTTTAACAGTGTAAAAAAGAAAGTAATACTGTCCTTTAAATTGTAAGCTTTCTAGCAGGGACCCTATTTCCAGTGTGTCACTTTCCTAAGCACTTGTCACCCCGTATTGTCTAAACCCTTAAATTGTAAAGCACTGCGTCAACTAGTGGAGCTATATAAATAAACATATTCATTCATACAGTCAAACCTCTGTGCCTGTCAGACAAGCAGAGTGTGCTTTAATACTAGCAGATGTGTGTATGTGTGTGTGTGTGTGTGGTATGTATGTTTCTTTGTGTGTGTGTGTTTGTGTGTGTGTTTGTGTGTGTGTGGTGGGTCCCCTTGGAGATGTTCTTGTTGATTGTGCTCATCTTTAGTTTTTACCGAAAACCTCTCTAACACAGTGTACCCAAATGAGACTTGAATCAGCAGTAAAAAAACAAACAAACAAAAACCAATATGAAGGCTACTATATAAGCTTTGGTGTCCAAATGAGCTCCTTATGTAGAAAGAAAAAGACAAGAAATTCCTGAGGAAACCAGCTGCACATTCTCATTGATTTAAATATGGGTTTTAACACATGGGATACTAGACAGGTCTCCAACACATTGCCTCACAATTTGTTAGAGACCTATTTAGCATTCAAGGGGTTTAAGTCCCCATTTAAACCTTTGGAAATGTATATTTGTCCACTACAGTGAAGTTGGTATGCTCCAATTTTGCTTCTTGTTTTCATTCTGGATACGGCCCTAAGTGAAGTTTTGTTCAGACACTAAACACAAGTGACCAGGGCTCCCCTTTGATACAAGATAATTATGACATTTTTATTCTGCAGGGATGCACATGAACTAGTACAACCCTACACTATGTCATTCCTCTACTGCTTAGTCAGATAAATTATATGACTGGAACAATGGCATGGAGGATTCCAGCACACAAATTGCTGTATGATTTCAGACCCATCCTACACCTCAGTTAGCTGTAGAAATAAACTAACTGTAGGATCATCCCTAAAATAGACCTACTGCATTCAATAGAGACATCCCATATATATCTTGAGTGCCGACACAAAACACAGTCAAATATGGAAATATAGTCCCCTGGCACTCTGAGAGACAGTCTGTGATACCAATGGCCATCCATTACTAAGTGTGTCACTCTCCTACAGCCAGAGCTCTGCTGACTACAATCCTACATTGCTGCTCTGCCCTCATTAACTGTCAAGCGACCAAGCCAGAGCAGAGAGTGTTCAGCATAATATCAGTGCCAGACCATGACATACAAGTGCACATTTTGATACTGGTCTAGTACTCCCTGTGACCCCTTGGTACAATGTTTGTCTGCTTAGTCTACTTGGTTGAAAGTCCTGTCTCACCCATTTCTCATGGTGTACTAGTCGAGTAGTATGTTGTGAAGCCAGCAGTTAGGTGGAATACATAGTTCTCTGTCCAATAACCATGACCTATAAAGACTGTGTAGCAGTCCGCAAGTTATTAAACAGGGGTGACTAACCCCAGGGAGCTCTTCTGTGTTGAGGGAGAATACTTGCTCACTTAAACCCCTATGCTCACCCATTTAAATGGGATGAAATGTTACAATGCCTAGAGGCTATTAATTACTCATGTAGGAAAACAAGAAAACATCAAACTAAAATAAAACATCAAACTAACAGAATTAATAGTTCCCACTAGGAAAACAACCTACTGCCTGCTTGATGGCATCTAAAGAATAACAGGCTGGTAAGCAGAGCCTAGAGGGTAAATTAGGACTGGGGAGTGTGAGTTACTGAGTTCTTTAAATCTTTCATACTCTAATTACCTACCTCCTGGTGTAGGAAAGTATTACCACAGTCCCTGTGCCCCCCACTGGATCACAAGAAAAATGCATATTTGGTCTACAATTACTTTTGTATAGTAAAGCCCTACATTATTTTTTTTTCCATAATGAAGTTTATTTGCTTTTTTTCCATTATGAATTCTATTGCCTCTTTTAAGTGGAAGTCTGAACATTTTATCCTAAAACAAGCAGGGGTTGTCATACAAAACATCATCATTTGTATATGTTTGCATTTTATGTCTAATTATATATGTATTACTCCCCAACTGTGCAGTGTTGAGAAAAATGTTGGTGCTTTAAAAATAAACAGAAATAATCATAGTAAAAACACCCATTCTGGCGGCTGAAAGGAGGAATACAGTTATGTTTAATATCTAAAGGAAACAGTCCCATAGATGTTATTTAGATGCCTGTAATGAGTCAGTGCCAGTGGCATATAGTTCATAATGTATGCACCAGGCTTCTATAAATCAAAATTTAATAAAATAACAGTGTCACTAATGCTTTCAATTTTCAGCGGCCCTTTCATTGTGATCAGGGCAATCTCATCCTCCTGCTCTTGTATAACTGCAGCCTTACTTCATTCTGACTGCTGGGGGAGATGCACCAAAGTGAGATAAACTCTTCTGTCCCTATGTTATTGTACGGAATTCTTGCACTAACATCCCTCAAATGGGAGAGTTTGTAGTGAATAGTCTCCTTTGAATTAACGCTGTAATTGGAGAGCTTACCTTACATTATGTTAACCCTCTGAGAACCAGACAGGTACACAACACATTGGCTCTGGCACTCAAAGGGTTAATGCATAATCCCCCCTGGAGTAACTGTGACTACATCATGGAGGACATATAAAAATTCACGAAAATCACCATTTCTCTAAATGCGTCATTTAACCCCTTGAGTGCAAAGAGACACAATGAGTTGGAGACCTCTAGCACTCAAGGGGTTAAATGGCACATTTTAATCAGAGAGAATTTTCAATGTTCCTGTGTGGTGCGGTTGGCTTACTGTTGCTTTAAATCAAAGGGAATGTTTATTTCTTTATTTTTGTGTAGTTGGTTTGTCCCAGAACTGCACCTCTTTTTCTCAGGGCACAAATCCCATAGCTCTTTAACCCTTTCACTGCTAGAGGGAGTCTACAACACTTTGCAGAGCAATGTAACTGCAGACCCCACTAACAGCAAAAGGGTTTATAATAGTAATAAGATTAACGTGTGACACTAAGTCCATACCTGCATTGTGTCTTGCAATATAGCCAAGAGCCCAAGCTGCTGCCTCCTTTACTCCTGGGTCAAAGTCCTCTAGGCAAATCACCAGTGTATCCACAGCTCCACAATCCACTATTGACTGAGCTAACTGAGGTGAGTGTTTAGCAACGGCACGAAGCACAAACGCTGCTGCCTTTTTGTAAAATCGCTGTGAGAGAGAAAAAAACGAGAGATTAATACTTGTAAAAGAAAATGTGTCATAAACAGTCCAGTGCATAAACTGGCTTTGTACAGTGCTAACTTGAATACCGACACAAAACTGTGTTTATAAGGGTAAAAACAACCTTTGGCCCTCCAATTGCTGTCAGATTAACACTCCCATCATCCTCAGCCTGCTGCTGGTTTCAAGAGACTACTAGGAACTGTGCAAATTATAAAGTAGCAGGCACATCTCTCTAGTCCTTAAAGGGTCAAATGGTGCAAAGCCATTCATTGGGGGACTCTTAGGGAATGAAAGGGTTAAAAGCCGCATTTAAAACAATGGAACATTTTAGAATGTTTAATTGTACCCTATAATACCCCAGAATTACTCCACTTTTGTTTTGAACATAAGGTCTATTGTACCTGTTTGCTCCTCCTGCTAAAAAAGGAGTACTCAGCCTTATAGTACCATCACACTGTTCTGACTGTACATTAACTTAATTTCATAGAATGCTGTTTACATTGCACAATCCTCTAGTTCTTAAAAGGTTTGTTACTATAGTTTAAAGAACAAAGCTATGTATGCAAAAAGAAATAAGGGTGTGAATCTGGAGCAATTCAACTGCCCCAAAAGGGCAAATAAAAATATACATTGTTTTAAATGGAGCTTTAACCTTTTGAATGTCAGAGGGGTACGCAATGCATTGGGCATTTAAAGGGTTATACAACTTGGTGCTAGAGAACTCTCTAATGCATTGCTTCACAATAGAGTGAAGACCTCTCAAGTACTTAATGGGTTAACCCATGTCAAATAGGTGTTTAACGCGTCACATTGCAATGTGTGGATACCTCTGCCTTTGCAATGTGTTGCAAACCCCTTTGGCACTTACAAGGTTAAGGCCCCTTTTACATCAATGGGGGTTAGTACTATCCCCTATGGTGCAGATGGTTTAATCCTTTTTTTTTAATCTTTTTTCACTTTACATACCCAAAATAAAAATACAAGCATGTAGTTTTCTTCAGAAAGTGATCTGCTCTGCAGTAATGTCTGTCATGGAGTTGCCTGGTAACATGGTAAGATCCTAGTGGTTTGTGTTGGAGATGCTTCGACAAGGTGCTATAAGCATTCCAGAAACACAGCAAAGCTGATAAACCGCACCAATTCTGATGCAAACCAACTGCACCATACAGGGGGTAAATAACAATTCCCACTGATTTAACTTGGTACTGCATGTGTTTAACATTTTGTGTAGCACCAAGGCATTATTCTTTACTTTATGACTAAAGGAGTAACCATTTTTCATATGGATATATATATATATATATATATATATATATATATATATATATATATATATATATATATATATATATCTTTATATAGATAAGAAATATTATACCTTTGAGTGCCAGAGAGGTATGCATTGAACACCTCAATGGCACTCAAAGGGTTAATATGTAGGGAAGCTCATAACCTTTACAATTTTAATGACAAGCACACCCACTCTATGTTGAGATTTGATTTTAAAACCAGGGACAGTAAGATCAAGGTACACAGAGCCAACATCAGGGACAGTCCCTGGAAATCAGTAACAGTTGGCAAGTATACACATACATAGATACGTACATTTTTCCACGTATTGATGAGTCTTTTGATATCTATAGATTAACAAATATGTTTCCATTCTTTCTTCTCTTCGGTGACATAGAAACATATTTGTTATTAGATTAAAAAAGAGAAACAAAGAGAAAAGGACAGTTTAATTTAAACATGTCATGAACATGTCATGAACATGTGGTTAATACAACCACATCCCAACATTTTCTGGTTTGCAGGCCATGCAGAGAGAGAAATGAGGAAAAAATTATAATTGTAAGTTTTCTAAATAATAATAAAAACAATATGACAAAAAGGTTGACTGTCTGCATGAAGAATACTCAATCAAACAAAAGATTACATGTCAAAAAAGGCTGATTATGAGTTTGAAGCACGGTTGATTGGACAAAACATTTAAATAACCAATAAAAGCTGATTGTGTATGCAACAACTCTGAAAAAACATCACACCACAAAAAAAGCAGAAATAACAGAGGAACTTAAAAGGCCAAAAGCTAAAATTAAAGCCATTTTTAAAAATCTTACTCTTGCCACTAAAAGTTAAAGTTTAGGGACTATGGGCTCGATTTAATTACCCCCGACACAAATAAAACACAGCCAATGGTATTTTTTTCAAGCACGGTAAGCTATTCAATTACCTGTGCTATGAAAAAAACCCACCTCGCGTGAAAAATGTGTGTGTTTTCGCCCAATGACAAAAATAAAAAATGCAGAAACATGCCATTCAGTTCCCTGTGTTAGGCACTACAATGCCTTAAGGGACCCACTTTAACGTCTGAAAATCTGCACACAGTTTTTTTTTTTTTTTTGCATCTCCAAAATGCCAACGCAGGAACTGAAAGTTAAAAAGGCATAAAAACGTAAGTCACCAGTGGATGTTTTGATATGGGGCCCTAAAATATTGCCCTTCGTTTACTAACAACTCACAGTCTGACAATATTTTCATTATGATTACTTTTTTGTACATTGCACCATATGTATTCAGGTTCCTTTAACCCTTTGAGTGCTAGAGAGTTAGCCAACAAATTGCAGTGCAATGTGTTGGATACGTCTCTGGCACTCAGTTTTAAATCATGGGAATTTGGGGAATTTTTGTTTCTCCCCTCAATAGCAGCTGACCTGCAGCAGAATCATCCCACTTCTCGTTAGAGAAATACGGCACTCAGTAACGAAAAGTAACTTTATTAAGAAGACTGTCAATATTGCACTTTGCAGTTTGGGCCTTTTTCAACTTTAAATACTTTGGCCCAGGGGTGAGACGCCTGTGACATTCCAGCTGAAATTGGACTATTGGGCATATGTTTAAGGACAAAAGTGAAGAAACAACTGAACCATACATAGCAAATAGAAAATATCACTGACACTCACAGACACATGTACTGTGCAGTAGGTATGCCCTATTTTTGTTTTTATACAAACTACAACTCAAGTTAAGCTTGGAGAGCTATGACAGGCTGAGGATTCAGGTAGTTGTAGTCCAACAGCTGTTGACACATGAATTAGATCAACTGAATCCTATCAGTATGTAGTATTCTAATGAAGGCGCACACCATGCATAAAGAAGCAATTCCAGCAGTGAAGGAGTAATACTGGGCTGAAATATTATTCCAAACACACCTTCCTCTTATGCCAGCTCTATAAATTCTATTAGTATGATACACAAGAAACTATTCCAATATCTCTGCAGACAAGAGTCAAATCGTTAGAGAAAGTTCAGGGATTTTTTTTCCTACTGCTTCCACCCAGTTCCTCCAAATCATTATACAAGTTCATGTTTCATCTGAATTGCTTCTTTGTCTCAGCATCCAAAATACTTGGAGCTAGAAATAAAACAAGGCTGATCTTGTTACAATGCAGATATGTTAACTGACTGAGGACATGTACTGAACATTTCAGTTTTTTCATGTATTCATTGAAACAGCAGTGCTTTAGTCTCTACCACTTCACAGGTTTTAATGTTGTTCACTATGAAAATGACAGTTCAAGAATGACATATCTCAGTGACATCTCTCAGTGGTCCTCTAGGAGCTGAAATTAAACAGCTGGAGGGCCTCACACGATTTGTCTACTCATTGGCTATTGGAATGATTTCTGAGGAACTGGTCTATATAGGGCACACAGGCTAAGGCTTTACAAGGTCTACTGCCTCAAAGTCACATAGTCGTCAACCTGGCACTGGTACTTGTTGGGGAAGTGTTGGTGAGACAGTTCAGTTGGTTAATGCATCTGCTGTAGAATCTTTTCAAGCCTCAGAGATACAGGTTGTAGTCCTGGTAAGGTCAACTCATCCTTTCATCCTTTTGAGGTACATAAAGTGAGTATCCAGGACGTAGTTGAAAATGAGAGCCAATTTCAATGTATCCTTCCTGGGAATTTTTTTCATTAAAAAAAAAACAATAGTAATAATTAAAAAAAAAAAGGCTCAGTTACCTGAGCAGGCTATAGGTGAGGAACAAACAACGTAGCAATTGTGCTCTTAACCCAAATACTTGAAACATATTTTCTATTATGACCATAATATACAGTATAGGTAATGTGACGAAATGGTTGTAACCCAGAGAATGAAATGTGTCTGTTTTCAGTGATTGCCATTGTCTTAACATGGGTTCCCATTCTTGAAACATTAATGTGTCCTGTGTGTGCATGCATTAGAGTGTGTTGTCCAGTTACCAGCAGTGAATGGGTTGATTAGTGTGTATGATGTACAGAGGGATGGTGCCATCCAGTCTAGCTACACCCAGAGATTGTGCTATGAGATAGCCAGCGTTGGTCAGATGGAGGGGGTAGGGCAAATCTGTGTGTGGAATGTGCATCTTCCTCCCTCACATTAGGCTAAGCAGAAAGAGACCTGGTAGATAGGAACTGTATCTGTTCCTATGTAGGGCGTTGGGTCGAGAAAACCTGGGAGAGAGAGAGAGAGAGTTGCAAAATGTAGGACCAGGAGAAAGGGGCCTCTCCATAATGGTGGGAGGCCTAGGGTCCATGGGCATTCTAAAGGGGCACTGAGAAATTGGGACTGGTGAGTGCACTCACCGTAAGAGTTAGAGTGAGCGGGCACTGTAGTGGCCAGGTCCCCTTTTCAGTTGTGCGCTGATGTTCCCCCCCCCCCACACACAAGGATTGTGGCCAGGGAGCTAAACTTCGGTGGCTATGGACCAAGACTCAAGATAGTGGCTGGGGATAATCTCTCAGGATGCTTTTCCCAACTCCTCCGTCAGGACTAAGAGATACAAGGAACCTTCACGTAATCCAGCAGCATGTGTAGTGGGCAGGATGCCCACTCTTGCCTCTAGTGGGACTATGAATAAGCTCCAGCATTAAGCTAAAATGGACTGTGAGTATTATTTGTAACCCCTGGCAAGTTATGCAACTAAGAAGAGAACAGCAGAAGTGTTTGGTTTTTATGTTTTACCCGTTTGTTTGCCTGTAATTGTTGTCCTATGTTTTGTGCCGTGACCACTCTAATAATTGCAATTTATTATCTTTTTGTCTGGCTGGATAAATCGCTTAACCCTCGGTCTACCAATCAGTAACCCCTGTACCCCCCGTCACAGGTAATATGCACAATTCACATCATAAACAGTCCACACTAGGATCAGCACATCATCAACACAGTCAACCACAAAATAAGTTATACAAGAAATTACAGAGCAGGAAACCCCTATGAGTGTAGTATTTCTAAATTATATTAAGGTCTCAATCAGACAAGTTTACTACTCACACACTCCAGAGGCTCTTCCTGCCCATGGATTGCACCACGTATGGAACTATTCACCTGGTGTCCCCGTTCCCGGTCTCCACAGTCATGGTGAACGTGCACCCTATAGACACTAGCTTACGGCATACGTAGTTAGGCAAAATAAGTATGGGTACCCAGAATTTTAGTAAAATTTGAATACTTCTTTTAAAATAATTGATAATACAAGCTCTATGGTTTTGGAAAGGTTTGTATTTCTGTGTAACACATTTTTTTGTGCGCTGTCTAGCAGTAGATCCCATTATGGGCTATCTTTAGAGTTTTTACATTACATGGTTCAAACTGGGGGTCTTCCATAGAAAACAATACAGCACCTAAAAATTAAAGTTAGCCCAGGCAGTCATATTTGCAATACTGGTAATCTACTGAATACAGTGAGACTTCTTAGTGAATGATACATATGTCCTTGCACATTTCACAGTCTGAAATGGTATTTTACTTTCAAATTGCTACTAGTTTTCCAAATGTCTATAAGAATGATACACATAGACATCTCATTTGCTACTAAAGAAATGTTTATTCCATTAATTAGTAAACCTTTAATGACACACTGATACATATACCCCAATCACCTAAACATATACAATACCCTTAAGGCCTAATTTATGATAGAATCAATACAGTATTTTCAAAATTACCCATACGCCTTCAATATCATTCACTGATGTTAATATATTTAAATATTATGACACAATAACACAAACATATTTAGTTTATCTCCAGGCAGGGCTGGACTTCCCAATGGGCAGAATAGGAAGCTACCTAAAGAACCAAATATTGAGGAGCACCTCAGCTTTGCTGACCACATCCACATTATGAATTGAAGATGAGGCCAGAGCAATATCATTGTCTCTGCAACAATATTATACCCCTTTAATCTTGGACTTTAAAGAGATATCCAACTCATTGTGCAGCAATGAGTTGGATATTTCTTTTTAATGCTTTTTTTAATTTTTGACCTTTCTTATTATAGGCCAAGGAAACAGTGGGTGGGTATAGGGGCAGGGCTATGTGAAGAGTGGGTGTGTAGCCATGGCTGGAGCTAAGGACACCTAGGGGGAGATTCACTAAGCAGTGAAAAAGAGGTGATAAAAAGGAGATAACTTCTCCAGTTTATCACTTCTCCAATTCCTATGCTATTCTATGGAGCCTATGCACTAAGATTTCTTCTGCTTTGGAGATCTTTAAATAACATAGGAACTGGAGAAGTCATCTCCACTTTACCGCCTCTTTATCAACGCTTAGTGAATCTCCCTCCTAGAGTGCCTTGCTTAGGGGTGCTTGGTATGTAAATCTGGAACCAGCTCCAGGCCTGGATTATGAAAGATAGGTATATTTGATATTACATCTATTTCTGGCATAATATATTTTTTATTAATAAATACTATATGTATTTTTTATCTGGATTTGGAGTTTTGTTATCCGCATGAGCCGTTATTGGGGTGGCTTAAGAATACCCCGTTGGATATTGCTGGTTGTAACTACAACCAGCACAACTTATTCCTGTGGTGTGAGTATATTGTCCACTGAAGTTGAATCCTAAAAGGAATCTTTTACTGTTGGTTTGCGCTCTTCTGCCCTTTTGTTTCTTTGGATTATGAAATAATCACCTCAACAAACTGTCTTGAGAAATTCCAAATAATTATCCAACATCTTCAGTACCTTCATACCTTAATTATAACACCATAATCATCAAACAATCAATGTGTGCATAACTGTATTAGTATAATAATGCAATTGGCATCTTCAAAATCTTCCTCTCTGAATTATGACAAAATAAATCTTAAAGTCTGTATTATGACACAACCACCCCAACAGTATATCCAGACCATCATGCCATCACCTCCATAGCGTAAATAAATCTGTACATTCTGGTATTAAGCCATATTCAGTCTTTTAATATTTCTAGGCCTAAACTATAAAACAATTTCATAAGCAACTTTAAAGTGGACCTAGAATGACTTGGATGATTTTTAAAGGTGTTCTACATCTACTACATTTATGTTAGCCATTCTATATTTAAAACTATATTTTATAAGATATTTAGAATTATTTATTTTCAGTCAGTTTATGTAAATTAGTCAGAACTCCCTGGAATAAGTAGCAGTCAGGAGGGAGAGTGGAGTGTTAGTATTTGACACATTAGACTGTGTCAGCCAGCAATGCATAGTTTGCATAAGCTGTCAATAAAATAAAGCTAAATATCCCTTACATTAGTTTTAAATAAAGATGGTTAACATGAATATAGGTGATTTCAAATATCTTTCAATGTCTGCATCCCTGTATCATGAAACATCTCAACATCTTCTGTTAGTACAAGATTGTTCCACCTTAGATGTAATTATCACCACGTTGAGTAAATTCAGACTAGTATTGTGACTTAATAACCTCAGCACCTCCAATATGTGCAGGCTTCCAATACGACAAAATGCGTAATAGCTTATGGTTAGGTCTACATTATGACACAATCAACCCATCTTCAATCAACCCATCTTTAATATACTGACACCTCAGTATCTTCAATTGCACATGACTGCATCATGTAAAAATCACCTCAAAATCTTCAGTATCTGTCGACTTGCATTATTTATGATAAAATCACCTCAAGATATTGTTTTCAGGCTTGCATTAAGCAAAAGCACTTTAGCATCTTCAGCATCTGCATATCTGCAGTATGATACAATCACATAGTCACTGCCATTATTTCAGACCTGTATTCTTATTATTCAGCCACCTCAGTATCTGCTTATCTGAATTTAAATACAATCACCACATTTTAAGAACCTTGAGAGCAGCATTGCAATGCTATCAGCTCAGCACTGTCATTATCTGCATACTTGCATTATGACGCAATCGCTATTAAGCCTTTAAGAACCAAATGAGTGAGAAATTTGTTGCTCTGCAATGAGCTCCACCCCCCTCTGGCCCTTAAAGGGTTAAGTATGAAAAAAAACACCTCCACATTTTCAATATCTTCCGGACTATATTCTGATACAGTCTCTACAGCTTCTTCTTTATCTACATGTCAGCACTTTGACCTAACCCCCTCAACAACTTCCTTATGTGCATGTCTGCTTTATTCCAAAAGCACCTAAACGTCTTCAGAATCTATCTCTCAGTATAAAGAAACATTCCCTTCCACATCTCCTTCAGGTCTTAATTTTAGACAATCACCCAAACATCTTCATTATATCCAGACCTGCATTATGACATAATTAACTCAACATTTGCATTATTTCCAGGCCTGTATTATGGAACAACCACTTCAGCATCTTCAATATAGCCACGCTGGCAATAACAGACAGTAACATAACAGCAATGAAACCTGCATTACGACACAATAACAGCAACAGCTATTCACAATAAAAGCAGCTCCAATTAATCTTCACAGTATTTGGGCCATGGCGAGTGTTATTTCAATACTGTCAGAGTTGTAGTTCAAGAGTAATTAAATGATAAAGTATCCCCCTCCTGCCCCTTTTACTAGTAACACTGCTTACCACACAGCAACAAGGTAGTGTCCAGGTGGATCGTAGAGAGGAACAATCTTCAATTAGCATAAGGGAAAAGCCTGTAAAATCTGTCAAGGGGGGCAGGGTTTTCCTTAAGCTCACAGTAAGAAGATTGTCCCTTTCCATGACCTGTCCAGTCAAGAGACCAGATTCCACATCTGAGGGGAGGTGGCTGACACTAGGTAAATGGGGCAGGAGGGGGATACTTTATCCTTCAATTATTCTTGAATTACAACCCTGACAGTACTAAAATAACATTGTCCATGGATCAAATACTATGATAATTAACTGGAGCTGCTGTTTTTGTGAAACATTACTATTCCTTTAATACTTATAGGTCTGTATTACAATAAAATAACTACAGCATCTTCATTATTGCCAAGTAGCATTATGATTTTTTCACCTCAGTATATTAATCAGCTTCACAAATGCAATTTGACACAATCACCCCAACATCTTCCATATCTCTAGATGTAAATATGACACCATCATCTTCATATTCTTATCCTCAACATGTGCATGATTCCATTATGCCTTAATCATATCAGTCAATATCGTCAGTATCTCCTGATATAATCACCTAATATCTTCAAAATGTGCCTGTATACATGCATATGTATACACTAGTATTGAAGGCCCATGTGCATGGGCCAAAGTGCCACCCAGTGGCCTCAGCTGCTGCCCCGGAGCTGGGAGAGGAGGTGGTGGGCCGTTAGGACCGCCCCGCTCTGGATCAGCTGTGCCGCCACTCGGACTGGATGCTGGCGCGTTCGGCCAGTCTCTACTGAGCATGACTGCCTCGATCCCGCAGTCTCTACTGCTCATGTGCGTGTTACGCACACAGGGAGCGATGCATCCTAACAAATTATATTATAGGATACATATATATACATATGAAGCAATCGATACAATATGTTCAATATCACAAAGATTGCCTTATGGCACTTCACCCCTAGATCTTTCCTATATCAGGCCTAAATTATGACACCATTATCTCCTTATCCTATATAATAATTCGCTAAAACGTTTGTAACGATGCAGTTATGCATAGTAGAGACTGCCCGTGACGCGGCTGATACGGGGCGGGACACTCTGAAGTCAGACCAGAGAAGGTGCGCAGAGAGGATCCCTGTCTGAATTCGGAGCTCTCTGCTTTGAATCAGCCGCAGAGCAGGCAGTCTCTACTGCGCATGACTGCACCACGACCAGCTGGCACTGTGGCCCGTGTACACGGGCTCTTCAACTAGCGTTCAATATGTTACACAGCGAGGTAAGTGCACAAACAAAAGGCAAATTAATTCTGGAGCAAACCAACTGCACCGTAGGGGACAATTACAAATTCCAAAAGTTCACTTTAATTTAACTCTGAGTGCCCAAGGGGTATCCAACTCATTGCAGAATGCTAGTGAGGTTGGGCCACTATAGCATTCAAGGTGTTTATAGCCCAAATTAAATCAATTAACATTTTCATTTGCTCTCTACTGTGTAGTTTGCTCGAGAATTGTTCCACTTTCTTACTACATTTACCTCTGTAACAGACATTTTCAATATCTCCTGACTTGCACAATGATACAAATCCCCTCAACATTTTCCATAAATTATCTTCAAGCCTGCATTATGAAAAAATAGATCTGGCTTCTTCAATATCTGATGCAATCACACACTGGTAAAAAAATAGATATATAAACAGTGAGAATCCAGACAGAATGGTTAGAAGCCAATTAGGAGCCAGTGAAAATGCGCTCACCTAGAAAATATATACAATAACCCCAAATTTAGGAGCAGAAGTAACATTCTGGAGCCTGGGGATTTTCTTCTTGCATAAACACCTTCATTATCTACAAACATGTATTATTATACAATTACTCCAAATTCTCCAGACCTAAATTATAAAACAAATCACCAGCATGTCCAATGTCTGCATCAACATTCAGCTAACATCTTTGATATCTGTATGTTTGATTTTAATACAATCACAGCATTCTGACTACATGCAGGCCAGCATTTCAATGCAATCACCTTAGCATCTTCACAATCTGCAGGCTTACACTGTGATACATCAGTTCAATAGCTGAAGTATCTGCATGCCTGCTTAATGATACATTCACTTATATATCCAGACATCATGAGTCCTATATAATTACTCAGATGTTTGAACCACCTCTGTAGCTAGGCTCAGCTCATCAGTATCAGAGTTCACAGCTGGCTACAACTGCACCATAGTTCAGGAGCTGTACAGCTGTTAGGTCTTTCAGAAGAAGGGATTCAGGCAGAGGGCATAGGGTAAGGACTATATAGGCACTTACAGCAGAGGGAGATTAATTGGCAGGTGCCTAGTCATGTGAAAAAGACTCCCACTCTTCGGACAAAGCCCCAGTGTCATCTGGAAGTAGCACCAGAGCCAATGGCATCCACCATCACCCAATTTTGAATGGCTGTTTCAGTCAACAGATTGGACATGTAGTGTATGCTATACGAGGTCCTGGGGAGATCAATGATATTTTACTTTTTTCTACAACAAAGTACTAGTTTTTACTTTTTTAGTGTTGTCCAATATTTTGTTTCCCCATTGCCGTGTGCCAAGTGCCTCTTTCTTCTATGTAAAGCCACTAACCAAGATCTGATTTTGTCTGATCTGAGAGAGACATGGCAAGGGAAAGATAACACTGCTGCTTGGACCAGTTCCTGAGAATCTCCAGCTGCAGTTCCCAAGTATATAACTAGGCAAAGGGGACTGCCTCCAATGCAGAGACCAGTAACCCAAACAACTTCAAGTACACTCACACCATTGTAGAAGGGCGAGCAAAAGACTGAGAGACCCGCAGAACAATGATAGAATCTTATCTTCTAGACAGAAAAGCCCTTCCCTGAAAAACACTGAATCTCATGTAGGGAAACAAGGACCTGGAATAGAACCAGAGATGATTTCTGCAAAATGAGGACTCAGCCATTTTGTTCTAGAATGGACACACAATTCTGTATCTGAAGGTGCAATGCCGCAGCTGAAGAAGCCTTTAACAAAAGATCATCCAGAGGGAGAATGAAAATGAGCAGCCAAGTCTGCCAAGACATGTAAAAATCCCACCAAGCAGATTCCAGCCCAGACAGAAGGGTGGTGAACTGCAAAAGATGGCCTGGAAGTCAAACCAAACAAAGCAGAGCAGATGATGTGCATGGATAGGTATATGCAGGGACACATTCTTTATATCTAGGGATGCTAAAAACTCCTTTGGCCACATAGCAGTGATGGCACAGCACAAATACTCCCTCATGAACAGGAGGCATAAGAACACACAGTTAAAACACTTCAATTCTAGAATAGGATGGCATGTGCCGTTTATCTTGAGATGTACTAAACAGATGGAATGGGATCCCATGAATCACCTGCGTGTCCAGGAATAAAACCACATCTAAAAATAGAGGGTCCCTCATCAGATGGTGAGGAACTCTGAACATGAAGGAACAATATGGAAGAAAGGGTCTGAAATCTGTATGATACCCTTCTATGATAAACCTCAAAACACACTGGTCTACAATGTATAAAATCCATGTATTCTGAAAATGACACAGATGAACTCTGATTGTCTGAGGCAGATGAGACCCCTGTGAATCAGGCAGAGGTAGACTTGAGAGCTGGAAACCTTTGGTAAAGCATTTTGCCTTTCCAAACCTACATGGGTTTTGGGGTAGGGTGTGCCTGGGCCACTGTAGGAGTAGACACCCCGGGAGCATACCCATACTGGCGAGGGTAACAAAAATACATGCTGCTCCCATGGAGAAAAGGGAACACTTGGGGGTAACCTGAGTAATAGTACAGCCATACCACCAGTAGCATGGCTAATAACCTCGGGAAGTATCACAAAGTAACAAAATCAAAGATTCATTAGCACTCGGATAAAGTATAAATATGTGGGGCATCCATGTCTTAAAATCCACCAACCTTTATTCCAAGATTCGTAAAACAGCAAACATGTAGATGCACATGTCAATCAGCTCTCCAACTGCACAAAGCGTCTACAGATTTTGTGAAATATGATCAGTCGCTGAAACTGTCTTTGGAGAAGTTGGATAAAGAGTTGTCCAGCTTCAAGTTTAAGAAGTTTACACGTGACAGGTTGGACTATGAGCAGGACCGGCTTTTCAAATGGAAGAAACCCAACACTGGATATTCACATCGTTCTCCACACAGTTATGTGGATCGGAAGATGGATCTTGTGTGTTCCAATAATTATAATGAAGGGACTTGTAATGATGGGGGACGTTCAGGATCTATGGATACCCAGGACAATCAAGTAACCCCTATGGTGATGGAGCCAAGTGAGGGTATCGCTCCTTCTCCTTTTTTGGAGGTATCCGAGAATCACTTAGCTGCAGTAACCTCCAGGAAAAGGAAGAAGAAAAAATCTACAAGAGTTATAGGAGGCCAACCAGGAGAGGGAGACAGGCCTCCAGGTTTAAGAAGATACCCCAAACATTCGGGGAGACCAAAGGAAGATCACTAGAGGTTTTGAATCTATCAACAGCTGTGCTTACTCCTGCCCAAATTAGGGTTTTGAAGTTAGGCCTGAATTTTGTACCTGATAGCAATTTTTATATTTTCAGGACTCTCTTGGATGTCAATAGAGTTGTGAGATTGTTGACTATCAAGAAATTTTTCTATAAGGATGGGATACAGGATTCCACCCTGCTGCCGCCAAGCAATATGGTGGTACCTGTTTTAAGAGATCATTTATCTTTTGATTTCAGAGACATATGTGCCCTGTATGAGCTCCAGAGTTTAGGAGAGGAATCCTCTACCTACCATCCTAAGGAGACGATCAGCTCTGTGACATCCAACTTACGTCCTGTTTCCCATTTTTTTCCTCTGCAATCCAAGGGTAACCAGTTAGACCTTTTCCAGAAATTAGAAGAGAGGGATCTGGTAGCCTTGGATAAGGAAAAATCCAAACAAAATAAGAATCACAGTCTGTCTCTCTCGGAGAGGATTGCCTTGGCCCAATTAAAGAAAGACAGATCTAAAGTCATTAAGATGGTGGACGAGGGAGGCACTGTAGTGGTCTTGGACGCATTGGCCTACCAGAAGGAGGCCTTACGGCAGCTTTCGGATGTGGCCACTTATCGCGTCCTTGACCGTGACCCCTCCTTGTCCTACAAGGCAGAGCTTAATATTTTAGTTCATGGTGGTATGACTTTGGGCATTATTTCCAAGCAAGAAGCATTAGCGCTGGTCCCTACCTATCCAGTGACACCTATTTTCCACCACCTGCCTAAGGTGCACAAATGTTTGACCGACCCTCCTGGCCGGCCGATAGTGTCCGGCATTGGATCGCTCAATGAACCTTTGTCGGATCTGGTAGATTGGTACCTTCGGCCGGTGGTGGACATGTTACCTGGATCATTGAGGGATACTAAACAGGTGCTGCAGCAGCTTTCGTCATTCGGGTGGCATAACGTTTTTTCTTGGGTGACGGCGGATGTTGCATCTCTGTATTCATCTATCCCTCATGACAAAGGTTTGATGGCACTTCGGTCCCAGCTGGAACGTTTTTCTATGTACGACAAGGTTTTGATTTATTTTTTAGTTTCTTCATCGATGTACCTCCTGTCGCACAATTTCTTCGCGTTTGATGGGGGGTTTTTTACCTCCAGAGGTGTGGGGTTGCTATGGGGGCAAGTTTTGCTCCCTCTTTCGCCAACTTGTATATGAGTTGGTGGGAGGCAACCCACATCTTTGGGGGTGATGTCCCACATCACAATCTGATTCTGTGGTATGGGAGGTACGTCAATGATCTTCTGTTTATCTGGGGCGGTAACAGTGCCCAGGCTGAGGATTTTGTGGAGAGTGTGAACCACAATGATTTGAATTTACGCTTCACACACGTCTGGAGGGCATCTGAGATCACTTTCCTTGTTCTTACCCTTCGGGGTGTTTCTGTTCTAGGTGGGATTCAAACTAGCATATACAGGAAGCCAACGTCCAGCAATGGTCTCCTACGTGCCAAATCGGCGCATCCTAGATCCCAGGTCAATAATATTCCTAAGGGACAGTTCCTGCGATTGCGTAGGAACTGTTCTTCTAAAGCCGCTTTTGAGCAAGCGGCACTTGACCTAAGGCATAGATTCGCTGAGAGGGGATATGGAGGGAGACTCCTGGACGAGGCTATCTTGATTGCTAGGTCCCAAGATAGAACAGATTTGATCAAGGATAAACCACGGGCTGTATCTTGCCCTACCAGACGTGATGTGAGATTTATTACGGACTATAGCTCCCAATTTGGTTCTATCTGTGAGGTGATCAAAAGGTATTTACCTTTGTTGTGTACAGATGCCAAGCTGGATGATATACTCCGTAATGGGTGCGACTTTGTGGCAAGGAGGGGTTTAACTGTGGGTAACATGGTGTCTCCCAGTCTATTTATGAGTCAACGAGCAAAGCCATCATGGTTAAGGTATTCAGGTTTCTACAGATGTGGAGCAGCAATTTGCAAATGTTGCCAATATGCTAAAGTTTCGAACAGTTTTACTAGTACTGTGAAGGATGTTAGTTACAAGATTGTGGGCTACATTAATTGTAGCTCTGAAGGTGTGATATATCTCATTACATGTAGAATCTGTTCAAAGCAATATGTTGGTTGCACAATACGTCCTCTGAAACATCGTATTAGAGAGCATATTGCTCAAATAGAACGTGGCAAAACTGATTCTGCAGTTGCTAAGCACATTTTGGAGTGTCATGGGGGTAGACTTGTGTCCTTTGAATTCCAGGGTATCGAAAAAGTCAAACTTCCTTGGCGAGGGGGTGACTTGTCATCCCTTATTGCCAAACGTGAGGCTTTCTGGATTTTCCATCTCGGTACCAGTGTTCCTTCTGGTTTGAACTCTGAATGGGACATTAGTCACATTTTTTAGCCCCATGACACTCCCACATGGTGCTTTTATTTTTGGCTATGGTGGGTCTTTTTTCTTTTTAGATTATTTTTGGATATGCCTCTTTTCCAGATCATTCTGATATGCAGGGGTTAATGTGTGTGGGAGGTGTTTCACTGTATTGCGTTTGTAATTTTAACCTATCACAAGACCTGGGAGGTTATTTAAGTAGGTTGATCGTTAACAGCTGTTATCCTTGAATAAGTGCTAGTTAGCACGAAACATGTCGGGTCTGTGAACCTTCCACATAGAAGTTCTGCTTCATGTCTCCTCCCTATCCATTTATTGTTACGTGTGTGCATCTACATATTTGCTGTTTTACGAATCTTGGAATAAAGGTCGGTGGATTTTAAGACATGGATGCCCCGCATATTTATAGTTTATCCGAGTGCTAATGAATCTTTGATTTTGTTACTTTGTGATACTTCCCGTGTTTGGAGAGCGGGAATTCATTTATGCACCGGATTGTGCCAGTGTCTGTCTATGTTTATTGTCAAGCAGTGTTTGTAGCGTGTATCCATACAATATTTTGCTTTGGCTAATAACCCCCTCTGATTCTGGGCCAAACAACTTCCTGCCCCCAAACGATAGACAGAAACCAAGGACTTCTTGGAAGACCGGTCTGAAAACCATAGGTTTAGCAAAGGGGTATGACTCACAGCAACAGGGAGTGCTAAAGACTTCCCAGCAAGCCTAGCAGAAACAAAAGCTGCTTGAGTAAGACATGCAGTAGAATCAAGTAACTCATAAACAGTCAGAACAACATCCATTCCCAGCAAGTACACACGGACAACCTCTATGAGTTGTATCCAACAGATAATCATGGCCCTAGAAATGTGGTGGGACATAAAGCAGCACCAGAGGCTGCAAAAGCTCACCGTAAAAAGGGAGAATCTTGGCACTGATCTGCCTAATTCATAAGTCCCACAACATCAGCAAGCGGCATTTCTTAGAAAGAGCAAGAAACCGGAGAGGTCAATGCTGTGGAGAGTTAGTCCACTGCAGTAGAGCACGAGGAGAGAGAAGTAGGAGAGAAAAAATAATCTGGGAATAAATCTATCATAGCAAGTGATTTCCTTTTCTTCAGAACAAACTGGTCCAAGGACTGAAGAGGAGAGGAACACTGTATCCGTCAAGCAACATACAAGAATGTATCTGTGAAAAAGAATTTCAAGTCAAAGACTGCTGATTTCCTAAGCGTCTTCAAACATCACTGCACTAAGACCCTCAGCAGGTGACACAAGGTAATTCCCAGGAGAAAATGAGGAATAAAAAAATCTGCATCCATATCCCCCCCCCCCCGTCCTCAACAGAAGGACCCCCTACAACCAGAGGTGTGGGAGGGCAGGACAGTCCAGATGCTACAACTCAAAGACCCCCTTAATAGAGGAAGGGAAATTATCCATAGGAGAAATAAAGTCTGCAACTCATGCAAGCTCCTGTTCAGGAGAAGAAGGTCCCAGAAGCTGCTGTGTAGGGGCCACAGACCAAATGTGACAGAATGAAGCAGCAAACTCCCTTATAAAACCAGTCTGAAATGAGGAGCAAAGGTTTATTAAGGAAACCCCTAATGCCCAGGTGGTCTAAAACTTGCTCATATCTTACTTGCACTCAGATATAGCCACGAGACTCCCAAAAGAAGAATACAGGACAAAAATGAAATATAAATCATTCATCTACATTTCAGGACTAAAGTAGAATGGGAGGAAGGAGAATCCAGCCTCACAATGCAGGAAAAGAAGAAGAAGTGTAAGACTAGAACATGTTCTTCCTGCTATCTGTGGCCCAGGAAAACAAGGCCTTGTGGGAAATATAGTTTGTTTCTCCCTCCAAAATAAAAAGGGTGAGGTGGCTCTCCAGGCATTGTGTCTGATCACCCCGCAGCCACTATGAATGTCAATTCTTAAAGGCACCGAAGACCCAAAAGCCAAAATAAACTAAACTGAGGTAAATTTTAGTAAAGTCCCTCCAGGAAGAAGAGTGATAGTAAATGGGCAAGCAGGAAGGAAGAGCAGAGTGCAAATCTAGCAGTTTTACCACACATAGGGTAAATGTGGCTGACAAATAGACAGGGACATTCACTTATATTCATTCTATGTATTTTTGCATTTTACTATGGTAAAAAAACATCTTGAATGCCTACAGGACAGAGAAGTTATCTAATTACCTCAGCATCTCTGCATCAAGAACAATCTCTTCAACATCTTCAGTACCTGCATACTTGCTTAATTATTCAAATCACTTAGATATAATATTGTATTTTAATGCTTGAATTATAACACACTCCCCATATTTTAATGTCTTCGGATCTGCATTATGATACACACACAACATCTTCAATATTTCCAGGCCTAAAATACAAAAAAAAGCTATGCTCACCCTGAAATAGTGTAGGATTGTTTTATGCCAGTTATTACACCGCAATCACCGTATATATATTGTCAATATCTTCCAACTTATATAATGATGAAGTCACCTCAATATATTCATTATCTTGCCTGCATTATGGCAGAAGAGCTTTAGTATCTTCAGTATCTGTCTGTCTGAAATATGATGCAATGGTGATGCTCAATACATTTATCATCTTCAAAACAGCATTGTTACACAATCACCAGTCATATATTATAAACCAATATCCTAAGGATTTGTTTTGTCTGTATCCCAGCATTATGACACCTTCATTTCATCCCAATCAACATCTAAATGTTTGCATTTTACTGCAATTACAACATATTGAATATATACAGGCCAGCATACTGATCTAATCGCCTAAGTATATTCACTATCTGCCTGTTTGCATTATGATGCAGTCACCTCAACATCTGCAGTAACTGCATGCTTGATTAATGATTATATCACCTGATACACACAAGCATTCTTCTGCCTGCATTAGGAGACATTTTAAAGTCTTCAGATCTGCATTATGATACCTTCACACCAACATCTTAAATATCTCCAAGCCAAAATTATAAAATAGGTTCATCTCAAAATCTTCAATATCTCCAGGCCTAAAATATCCCTGTAATATGACATCTTCACATCAGTATTTCAGTTTGTGCATGATTGCATTTTATCACAAATAAATTAATATCGCCAGACAGAAATGATAACATCTCAGTATCTTCAATAGTTCATGACTGCATTATGACAGTATTATGGCATAATCACTGCAACATCTTCAGTATTTCCAGGCCTGAATTAAAAAGTAATTTCCTAAGCATCTTCAATATGTACATTCCTGTATTATGACACACTCATCTAAACATCTTCAGTGTGTGCATGATTGCAATTTAATACAATTACCATAACATATTGAGTGAATCCAGACTATAACTTTGATGCATAAACCTCAGCATCTCCAATATTTGCATGCTTTCATCATCTCAACAATGTCAATATATAATCAGGCATGCATTATGACAAAATGAACTCAGCAGCTTCAATATCTCCAGGTCTAAATCATGACACCACATCTCGATATTCTCATTAGTGCATGACTGCATTATGTCAAAATCATCTCAACATCTTCAATATCTACCAACTTGTATAATGATACAATCACATTAATATATTAATTATCCTCAGGCCTGCATTAAGGCAAAATCATTTTAGTATCTCCAGTATTCTATCATCTGAATTATAATAAGAACACCAAGAAAGACCTTCATTATATGAACACTTGTTCAGTTACAATATCTGCATGTAGAAATCACCATAGTATTTTGAGAACACTCAGACCAGCACTGCATAGCAATCACCTCGCAATCTTCAACATCTGCAGATCTGCATCAAGACACAATATCATCTTTAGTGTCTGCATTCCTACACAACAACCTATAAATATTAAAGAGGTAGGCAACTTCATTCTTGAAATTTTACATTTTTTCTTCTATACCTATTTTTTATGCCTCTTACATTGAATTCCCTGGATGTTGCAAAATCCCTGACGCACTGAGTCCTCTCTGTGTTGTCTTTTTTACAATGGATCTCTCTACTTTCACAGTTTCATACAGAATGTCAAAAGGCATGTTTGGACTTCTGTGATGGGTGCACTTGGGTCAAGACTAGATGTTCTGGTGCATACCCTAATGGGTTGGTTAACAAAAGCTGTGAATCTTCAGCAGAAATAATGGATGATTGAGGGTGATCTTTTACAATAAGGCACTGTTGCCCCCAGCAACATGGCTAATAAGCTGCTCATCAATTCTATAATATCCTATATAATAATTTGCTAAATTGTGTGTAACGCCCGACATGCGCAGTAGACACAGCTGCGCGTGCGGCAGTCATGCGCAGTAGAGACTGCCCGCGCAGCGGCTGATACAGCGCTGGGCGCTCCGAAGGAGCGTCCAGCTCTGTATCAGGCGCGGGTAGTCTCTACTGGGCGTGACTGCCCCGCGACCGGCTGCCAGAGGCACTGTGGCCCGTGTAACGGGCTGTTCAACTAGTATATATATATATATGTACATGGAATCACTTAACAATAAGCAATTTCTTAACCTGTTATCTCCATTCCAGAGAAATGTATAGCATCCCTCTTGAATCTCTTAAAAATATGATCTAAATATTGTAGAAAGAGAAGATAGAACAGAATGATTATTATTATTCCACAACCACAGTCTACCCTGGACCCCAGATATAGAAACTCGTACAGTACTGTATAATAGAGGATCATAATATATTTCCCACTTAAAAACAACAAATTTTATTTCAAATTAATTAAAAGAAATAAGTCTGTATACAAGTCTGTGTACATTAAAACAATACCCAATTTGGCATAGTTTGATCAAAATAGCCCTGTGTACTGGATACTAAAGTCTGAGTAATCCAAGAAAAAAGAGGTATTCATTCTAAGGAGAGCAATGGTGTACCTTTAAGTAAACTATCAGAATCCCCTACACGAGTGGAATATTATTGTATAGATAGCAAACTCTTAATTCACATTAAAGAGGTAACAATCCAAAGTTGTAGCCTTCTCTTGATTATATATATATATATATATATATATATATATATATATATATATATATGCCTCTGATTTATCAAATACTGGCATCTCGTTACCGCATAGCTACAGAGATGCTGTGGTGTACATAGTTGTGATTTATTTATTTCTCAATCTAGATCACAGGGATAAATTATCCCAAAAGCTGCATAGATAATCGTTCACCTTTAGACACGGTAATATGTTTACTCAAACAATCTGTAGAGTTAAAAAATACAGGAGTTTACTGATTACCTCATGGACGCAGAGATACTGTAGTTTCATTGTACTTTCAGTCCTCAAACCACCGCTTTTCATTAAGCTTCTTTACAAGGACAATGTAGTTATCATTCATTAATACTAACGTGTCTCCCCTTATCAAAATAGCCTGCGGTAACGATGTGTCACAATTGTTTCTAAATATCCAGATTAAGTCAGTACAAGATAGTAGATGACATAGCGCTATATCAAGTACTTAATTCTTATACGGGATTTATAATAAGTTTAACCGGATTGCCCTTGCACAATGTATTTGGTCACCTCGATATTATACAACTCTTTACTCTAAGAGACATTAGGTTTAAAACAGCACTGGCCAACATGTTTTGCCAGTAAACTGGTCCCCCCCCCCAGAACAGTTAAAGACAGAATGGTGAGCCCCTCTTGCACAACGGAGCCCACCAATTGCTGCAGAAACCTTACCATTGCTGCTGATGCTCAATCCAGAACTGCTGGTACTAACGGTTCTTAAAGACGCTGCAGGCCAATGATGGTGTAAAAGTAACATAAAGTAAATATAAGAAATGAAAAAGGCCATCTCCAATAAGGAGGGGAAGGGGAATGGGGCTGACAGAAACAAAGGACGTGCAGCATAAGTAGCATTCTCATGGGACCTGGGCAATCTGAAATTGGAATCCTCTTCAGTCTTCAGGTTCATATACAAAATAATCAACACAGAGAGAAAGCCATCCTCTAGCAGACCCCTTATAAGACTGCACCCTGGTCTGTATCCACCAAACAGGCTGCATAATGGAGGATTGAGCAGCCCCATGTAAGTTAAGAAAACAAAAAAGAAGGCTACCTAAGATAATCTTTGTCCTGATGCACCTCCTTTAGGTCACTTTTAAAACTCAGCGTGTCTGGTGAAGGGAAAGTGAATAGGGGGAGAGAGTCTCCACCTCCAGCTGCCCAATGTGCTACCCATGTCAATCTTCCACCCTATTCGGTTTTGGAGTATATCTGTCACTGGTAGTATGATACAATCACTTAAACATCTCCATTAGCTTTGGTCCTGTATTATAACACAATAACCTCAAATTCTGCAGGCTTCTATTATGACACAACCATTATCTGCATGACTATTAGTTTGTATCTACCTATATACATACATTCCTCAATAAACTCCTAAAACACCTAGCTGGCTCCTAAAAATTCTGTATGACTTTAATGTTTTTATATAGTTTTGTTGTCTCCTGAATTCAATATGTACATTACTTCATTTGCCCAACTACTATTAAAGGATTATAAGCACCATTAAGATCAATGGGAATAAGACAACATTTTATCTGTCCCCTAGGGGAAAATTTGATTGCTTCAAAATTGCTACCATGTTTTTGGTAAGTCTTCCTCATTCAGTACATTTACTTAACCCTTTTAGTGCCAGAGCGGTACGCAACACATACCCCTTTGGCACTCAAAGGGTTAAGGGAAAGTTGCAAATACACACAAATATAAAGTAATTTTCTAGCACACTTGCAGAATTATAGATATTATCATTTTATTAGCAGTTCACAACGTGTTGGCCCCATCTGACATTCAAAGGGTTAAAGAATGTAATGTGTGCATTATTTTGAAACACAGAAAAGGATTTTCTGCTCAATACACAAAATGCTTCTTTGAGAAAAGGCCAAGGCTCACACCAGAAGACTTTATTCTTCAGTTGGACTGATCACAAAGCAAATATGTATAAATGAGCAGCAAATGCTTCACTAACTCGCTACAGGCTAACAGCATATTTCTGTCTAATGTTATAGATGCCCTCTCCAAAATGTAAACTTCTTTTCCAAATCATCATGCAAATTTAGCCTGCAGCTGCAGAAACAAGGAGGCGTATCTGTGGCTTTGTAAATATTCTCCTCTCAAATGTAGCTTTATTTGCAAGAATGTTTCTGAGGCTGAAGCTTTCCCTATGGTGTATTAAAACAAGTCAGAGAAGTACAGCTAAAGACAAATCAATTCAACGCCAATGACTTAAAGGAGACCTAACACTTTCTAATAATAACTTCCCACTTCACTCACTACAGTCAGAAAATCCTAAAGTAACTCACTACAGTCAGAATATCCTAAAGGCCCCAGTGGAATTTCTCCTTGTGCCTTTGTTCAGCAGATAACATCTTGAAACCAGTCCTGGGTGCCATGTCCACAGAGATGGGCATGAGAGTTGCCAGCCGGAAAACATAGGACACCACACTATGCCCAACGGTAACATTACGCTAGTTAATGCACTCTGCTTCAGTTCGGATAAAAAGAATTCCTGTAACTGTCATGTCCTCCTCCATGGACATGACACCTAGATTAACTGAAGATGTTATGCCTTGAAATGGCACAATGTCTTTTGTGGCCATAGAAAGGTAAATGGATGGGTTTATTGTTAGGAGATGTTAGTTCTCCTTTAAGACACAAACACATGCAGAACGGTCTATCCATGTAGGGGTTAAAGATGCCTATGTGATATGGCAAATCAACCCGCCCCCCTACAATCTGATTCGGAGATGGAGGGCAAAAACGCTCAGCTACAGTTCACTGTCAGTTCTCGGAACCATGACTGAGAAAGTTTCCACTTACTTTGGTTTGTTTGCTAAAGCTGGCCTTTATCCAAAAACCCTGGAACTGAGAGACAGATTAAATGTGTTTGTGCTACAGTGCGCTGGGCAGTTTATCATTCTGACAATTTTTAAAATTAACCCTAAAGGGGTTCCAAGAAAAAAAATGTTTGTTCCTTCTACTAGTAAAAAGGTTAATGCAAACATTTATATAAGTGTTTGCAGGGATACATTAACCCCTTAATGACAGGGTTTTTTTCCATTATAGCGAATGGTCTGTCACTAAGGGGTTATACAGGTTTACCTAGAACGGTGCCCGTGTGAAAATGCTTAACTGTCAAAAAATCCCTCTTTAAAAAGGAGAAATCATCAAATGTAAGTTTCTACCAAAAAAGAACTGCACAATTATGTTTCAAAGCTGCTCTAATCAAACCTGGCCACACATTTCAAATATGTGCAAGAAACTCATCTGACTGACGCCTTGATATTATTAACACTTTATGTGCCAGAGGGGTATGGAACACATTGCTTTGCAATGCTTTCCGTAACCCTCTGGCACTCAAAGGGTTAAGTTATAATACCTGGACATGAAGCGACATATGCAGTAAGCAAATGAGTGGCAATTCTGGGGCAAACCATCTGTGCCACAGGGGAGAAATACAAATTCCTCCACATTTAAATGGGACATTTAACCTTCTGAGTGAAAAAGGGGTGCACACACATTGCATACCTCCCAAAATTTCAAACTGCTAAAGAGGGACACTTGTGGTTTAGGGGGTGTTGCTTGGGGGCGTGGCTGGTGGACGGGGCATTAGCGAGAATTTTTAGGTTATTTCATGACCTATTGACACCTCCTTGTGTAACATAATAAAGGACTTATAACAAGACCAAATTATTTTATTTACACATACCAATTTATAAACATATATACTGATGTTTAAACAAACAACAATGTGAGTTTTATTGCTGTAGAGCAATATGATACATTTATATATACACCACACAGTCTGTTCTCCTAAAAAGAGAGACATCAGGGTGGGAAAGAGGGACAGAGGGATTTGGGTCTAAAAGAGGGTCTGTCCCTCCTAAAGAGGGACACTTGGGAGGTACGGCATTGCAAAACAATGTACTGTGCACTCTCTGGTACTCAAAGGGGTAACCAATTGGGTACCTCCCTAGCATTTAAACAGTGAAAGGCCCCATTCAGTCAAAGGGTATTTTTATTTCCCTCCTATGGTGCAGCTGGTTTGCTCCAGAATTGCTCTGTGATTAAGGCCAGAAATGTGTTAATCTTCTGTGTGCCAAAGGGGCACCCAACAACCCTCTAAAAAACAATGGGTTAAGACAAAACTGTTAATGCCCAACAAGGCAACCAATAATGTCCTAAAAGGGTGATTGTAGATTCAGCTATTAAATGTCAACTAACCATTGCGTAATCACTTTATGCAATAAGGTGTAAGTGGTTAGGCAATCATGGAAGGTCTTTAGATGCTGACCTGTGTTGTAACACTGTGGTTTGTACAACTAGGGAGCTGTACATCAAGGCAAAGAAATATTGTATTGATATACTGCACCAGTTTTTGGAAGACAGTTGTACGTAACACTATTTTACATGTGGTATAGATTAGTTATATTCAGAAAGTTACACCTGTTGGTTTTTTGGCAGACTGAAGAGAAAAAGAATGACACGGAAGAGCATAACTTTATAGGCACATCAGGAACTTTGAACTGAACAACACAGTATGGATTTTTATATATATATATATATATATATATATATATATATATATATATATATATCTCTAAGAGAGTCTATTTCTCTGTCAGGGGGCGTGGCTGGAAACGTTGATTGGTCGAGGAGATACCAGCCACCACTGCCACTGCTTAAAAAAACAAAACAAATAAAAAGTTACCAACTGGCAAAGCCGCCTGCCTCCTCAGCCAGCTGCTTACAAAAAATCAGACCTCATGGTGGGGCATAAGGACCCGTTCTGATGCGCCTCAGAAAGTGATCACCCAGACAAATCATGGCGACACAGAGGAACAAGAGCGCCCCCCTGATTCCATTCCAGATGGAGTACCAGGGTAGAAGTGGGCGAGATTGAGAAATCCTCTCATGTCAATGAGGGAAAACCTCCCACATTGTATCAAACAATAGAAAAGCGTGGCTAGGTCTGTATGAATGTATGTACGTACATACCTAGCCATAAGCTTTGATAAAGCGGAGAAAAGTGGAAGCAGGCTAAATGCATTGTGATTTTATCCACACATTGGAGTATTTGATAGTTAATAGATTTTATTAAAACTATATTGCACACTAATACTTTGGCAGTGGGTCTCTCTTTTGTATGGTGCACCATTTCCAGTATATGGCAGATAGAGCAGACACAGGACATATCCTTATTTATCTTTATGTTCCCTATTGTTGCTTCCCCCTTTTCTTTTGCTTGGTATACTGCAAAATGGCTACACAGTATTATCTTATTTCCTAGGATATTAAATAATATGATGTGTTTATCTATAAGTAGAAAAAATTAATCAGAAGTAAATTCAAGTTTCTTTTCCATCATAAATAACCCATTCAAGTCAGATCTAATCACACAAATAAAAATATATATACAAATATGGATAAATACATAAGTATCCTATATAATAATTTGCTAGGATGTTTGTCATGATGCAGTCATGCGCAGTAGAGACTGCATACTTTCGGGCAGTCTCTTCTGAGCATGATTGCATCTTGTGAGTGCGGTGACTCAAGACTGCATCGTGTGGAGCAGTGAGGTAGCGGCCTCTTAACCCTTTGAGTGCCAGAGGGGTACTCACACTCAAAGGGTTAACATTACCCAGAGCTTGGCCCGTGTACACGGCTTTTACACTAGTATAAAATAAAACATTAACGGTATATACAGTGACATGTTTTTAAACACAAATAAGCAGATGTTTTTATTGAATTTAATCTGGGAGATAACCTACTTTTTCATTGTGTCCAATAGGCACAATGTTGGAGACACAAAACCTGCACATGAAACAATGGAACAAGAACCAAGAAAGAGAAGAAAATGGCCCTTAAACAGACATAATTGCCTGATCGACCTTCCAGACAAAGCTGGCCTCAGCCAAGGCAAGGAAACTGATACTGTAGTTTTTGATGAAAGTGTGCAGAGGAGACCAAGTCGCCGTCTTACACAGCTCCTCAGCACAGGCCTGATTCTTGTAGCCCAGGAGGCGTCCACAGATCTGGTGGAGTGAGGTAGTGACTCGGTAAGGAACATGTTTTTTTTATTACATACTCCTATTGGATATTGGTCTTGATCCAAGAAGCAATGGTTACTTTGGATGTAGCCTGGCCCACTGTGGGGCCCTCAGGAATTAAAAAAAGAGAGTCAGATTTACTGAAAGGCTGCGTGTGATGAACATGGTACTTGAGACAACTTACCACATCCAGCAGATGAAGTTCCTGCTCTTACTTATTAGAAGGTTCAGGGCAAAAAGAAGGAAAACAATTTCCTGGTTGATGTGAAAATCAGAGATGACATTGAGCTTTTTTTTTTTTTTTTTTTTACTCTGGGAGTAGGAGGAACCACCTTGTCCTTGTGAAAAACCAGGAAAGAGTTTACAAAACAGAGCTTGTAGTTTGGCCACTCTGGGAACTGAGACGATGACCAAATGAAAAGCCATCTTAAGAGTCAAGAGACTCAAAGAAACAGATGAAAGAGACTCAAAAGGGGGCATCTGGACAACTCCTAATACCAGGTTCAAATCCCACAGAGCAGTGGGATCTCTGAAAGTAGGGTAGACATGAGCCATTCCCTGAGCAAAGGTATTGATATCAGGAAGAAAAGCAGTACACTTCTGAAAAACAACAGAGAAGCCTGAGATCTGAAACGTAACAGAACTCAGACTGAGAACCTTTTTGACACCACCTTGAAGGAAAGCCAAAGACAAGGAATCTGAAGAATCAGGGAGACATGTCTCAGTCAGGACACCATTGGAAGAACAGAGACTAGATACTATGATAGGCCTTAGACGATACAGGCTTCCTAGCCTGAACCATAGTGGAGATAACAGCATCTGAAAAACGTTTCTACAAGATGCTGGTTTCAAGAGCCATGCCTTCAAAGCCAATCTTTACACCTGATTATAACAAAGTGGAGTCAGGAGATCTTGTTATAATTAAGAGGTGAAATGGTGCCTTGATTGACAGGTTAAGAAGATCCGACAACCAAGTCCAACATGGCCAAAATTGAGAGATTAGAATGACTTAAGGACTCTCCATCTCAATCTTCCTCAGCATCTCGGGAATCAGGGGAATCATAGAAACACATATGCCAACATATGCAGATAGACGTTCCATGGAATGGACATAGAATCCTTCTCCTTGGTGCAGAATGCCATGAGATCCATTAATGGAAGTCCCAAGCGGTGGACAATCTGGTCAAACACACACTCTGAGTTCACAATTTCCTGGACTCAGATGCTGTCAATTTAAGAAGTCTGCAACCACGTTTTCCACCCCTGGGATGCGAACCGCCAAGATGGCTGGTACATGAGCCCACTAAAGAGCACCCGAATCTCTGCCCAAGTGGACTTGCTTCTGGTTCCTCCTTTGTGATTTATGAAAAGACAGTGGTAGCAGTGTCTGATGGGACCCTAAGCGGTGTGCCCGACAGCACATGGGACCAGCGGCAAAGCCCTAGATGAATAGCCCATATGCCTAGAATGTCAATTGAAAGAAGACCTTCATCCCAGATCCAGCAACTCTGGGCCGTTAGGTGGCCCCGGGTAGGCTTCCAACCTGTCAGGTTGGTGTATGTGGTGACCACCACCCATTCCAGTATGACAAAAGTATCTCCCAGCATTAGGTGAGGGTGGTTAATCCACCAGTGAAGGTCCTCCTTCGTTTGTGAAGACAGAGACATGACATAAGACATATACACTGTTGTCTTCACCAGCTCCTGAGAACACCTAATTGCGGTTCCCTGGTGCGGAACTGAGCACAGAGAATGGCGTTCACAGAGGAGAGCAGGCAATCCAGCACTATCATGTAATCCAGTACGATCACCGCCAGCCAGGATATCGCTTGCTCAACAAGAAAAGACAAAGCCTGGATCTTGTCCTCTCACAGAAACACCTTCCCTTGGAGGGTATTGAAACTCATGCCCAAAAAGTACAGGCTCTGAGAAGGTACCAGAGAAATTCTTTAGATTGAGCACCCAACCGTGTTGCTCCAGAATGAGTATCTGTGAACAGAAAACGGCTTCCAAAGGAGCCTTGAGTTAAAGAATGTCTAAGTAAGGAGTCAAGGATATCCCTTGAGCACGGATATAAGCTGTCATAGCAGCCATGACTTTTATAAAGATCTTTGGAGTAGATGCTAGTCCGAAAGGGGAGAGCAGTGAATTGGTAATGATTGATCTCGAAGGCAAAGAGTAGGAAACGCTGATGGTCTAGATAAATCAGAATGTGAAGATATGTGTCCTGGAGATCCAGACAGGCAAGAAATTCTCCTGGACACATGGCAGCCATAACAGATTGCAGTGCAGAGCTAGCACATAATCAAAAAACTTAGAGTAAAATCCGTTAAAGATTGCGGGACTGGAATGGGAGCCAGCACAGGAAGGATACGGCAAACTTGTACTGAATCTCAAGGAACAAAAGGAAATGGAGAGGCACAAAACCAACTTGTCCACCACAGAAGACTCCCACGAGTCTTGAAAAAGACAGTCGACCCTCTACAGGCAGAGATGGACTAGGTCTCCGCAAGTCATACAAAGGTGGTCTTGTCAGCCTTAGGCTTCTTAGCAGACTTCTTCTTCTGGTAGTGTCATGGTTTTACTGATCTGGTCTAACACTTGACTTGATTACTGCTGCCTTTCCTTCTATGTGTCAGGCTGAGTCAGCTGATGCTTAACGAACTGCCTTGACCTCTCAGTTTCCATGGTTACTCACCTGACTGTTATCAGCCAACCCCTTCCAGGCTATTTAAAGCAGCTAGGTTCCCTTCCTCCTTACCTTTGTGTCTGCTCCTGGCTGCAAGTCTGTTCTCCTGACTTCGAGGTTGTTCCTGACATCGCTGATCTCCGTATTCCTGGCCCCGGCTTGACTGAGTACCTGTCTTGGTTCCTGACTCCGGCTTGTCTTTTGGTTTATGCTCCTGGATCATGATTTTGCTTTGGTTATTTTAATAAAGGTGTTTTGCATTTTAAATTTTTGTGTCTGTCTGGTTCCTGGTCCCTAACAGGCAAGCCTGTTGGGCTTTAGGGTGGGGCAGGCCTGAAAGGCCTGAGGGGTGGCCTGTTTAGGGCATGTGTAGGTGCAATCTTAGGCAAAAGAGTGCTTTTGCTTCCACTAATGACTTTATGCGAGTCAGGCCCAAAACTTTGTTGTCCTGCAAAGGGAAGAAACACCAAAAACTTTCTGGAATAATTGCCAGCCGACTAAATCTTGAGCCACAAGGTGTGTCGAGGGGTAAGGGCTAAGGCCTTTCCAGAAAACTGAGCAGCAATGAAGGTCCCCACAGTTAGGTATGAGTTGGCCTCAATAATATCGACCACAGTAACCAGCAGTTCCCCTTTGGGAACATCCCCCTGAAGGGCATCTGACAGTTGTTCATCCCATATATCCATGGCTCTAGTGGCCCAAGCTGTAGTAAAAATGGGTTGCGGGGTGACCCCAGTGGCCACAAAATTTGCCTTCAACAAGGAATTTAATCCCTTAACAGCCTGATCCTAAAGGGTCACGGCATCTGCCAAAAGTAGCGCTGTGTTTTTAGAAAGGGGCAAAACTGAGGGATCAACAGCAGGTGGGGAAGCCCCCGGTGACAAGCCTCAGAAGAGAAAGGGTAGAGGTGGGGAATGTTTTTATTAAAGAAGATTATCTGGTGTCTTATATTCTACCATGATAACCTGGTCCAGAGAACGATGGAGAGGTAAAATGGTTGATTCCCTTCTGTGCCGTTGGAAGATGTCTGGTAAGGAAGATCCTGATTTAGAAGTCTCAGAGACCTGTAAAGTATCTAAAAAAAGCTCTGGCAAATCCCTCAAGTGAGGGACAAGGGTCTTCATCATAGGCATCCTCAAAGGACATGGAAGAATTCATGTCTTCACTATGAGCGTCAACCTCCTCCGCAGAGGAATCTACAACCAACTAAGAGTGGCCTCTGAAGACAGAGTCAGATTGTCTGACAGGGAGTGCCAAGAATTGTGAAACCCTTGAATAGATGAAGGGACAGAAGCAACTGAAGAAATCAGAGTCTTAACCCAAACTGTCTCTTGTTCTGCATCGGAGGGCCCCGAGGGGACGTATTAGGGGCCACAATGCAAAAGCGACATAGGGCGCCCACATATTCCCATGGACACCCAGTTCGGCATTAGGAACAGTGTGCTAAATGGGTTAAGGAGATCTTAAATCCTTAGGTTTGAATTTCCCCATGAGTCCCTTACGATCTGAAACATTCATAGAAAAACCCCACTAAAGCAGGACAAAGTAGTCCAACATATTAGGAAAGTATAAGAAATTGCATAGAAAAAAAGGTACTTATCTGACTGCAAGCGGTTAAAATGGAAAGGTGGAGAACAGGAGATTCTGAGCAATTAAGTTTTCCATTGCATAGCAAACACTGGTTACCCACAGTGAAATTAAGTGGTCTGAAGATTGCCCCCAAGCTGACCATGCGGCAGAGTAAAACCAGTGATTCATTTTGGGTCCACTTTGACCCTTGTAGGTAAAACAGTTGCGGAGGTATGTC
This sequence comes from Rhinophrynus dorsalis, assembly GCA_037306005.1. NCBI lineage: Eukaryota > Metazoa > Chordata > Amphibia > Anura > Rhinophrynidae > Rhinophrynus > Rhinophrynus dorsalis. Next base: position 429,928,029 of record CM074723.1, on the reverse strand, counting down.
CCTGTAAAGAATCCCCCCCACGCAGTTCTATGAAACAAATATGACCACTGCAAGGGTGCCTGTTCTTAATGGGTCCACAGTCTACAAATGTAAGAACAACAGAAATAAAGATGAAATACATGTATATACCTAAACAAATGCAAGAAAATAGGAATGGAATAAGGCTATCTGGTTAAACGTAAAAAGAAAGCTCATAAAATGATATAATCTTATTCCAGTACAGAAAGGGTTAAAAACCACATACTACAGAGACAGCCACCTTTATAAATGTAGTATGTAGGAGAAATTAAAAGGACTGGATGATAAACAGGTGAAAAAAAACATGTTTCAGGGGGTCCCAAGTAATAGCAGAGATATAATAGAAAGCACCATAGACCTCAAAACTTACCAGTCTCCAATCTCCCACTGCTATAATACATCAGAGAAGTTCAGTAATGAGGCATAGGCTTGTAATGAAGGAAACCTCCACAGTGAAATGGTCTAGAAATACACCTGTGAACTGGGCCCACCTAATGGGGTATAATACAACCCCAAATATAAGCTTAAAAATAAAAAGAAGTCTAAAAACTAACAGAACAGTGCCAGCTTGCCTTTTCCTGAGGTTAGGTCACTTGACACTAAGGGATCGGGGGGTAAAACTGGAAGGGTGGTAATTTTACCCCACAGCTCCACATTAAGAGAAACATTATTTAGACTAGCATAAAGTATGATGCGTAAAAATCTATAACATTAATGACAAGCGTAAGTGAATGCATAGGTTGATATGCTTCTGTTCCTCTCACTGGAGCTGTATGGTGTGTGCCACTATTAACCCTTTGAGAGCAATGCGTTGCGTACCCCTCTGGCATTCAAAGGATTAAGATCTAACATTTATTTACGGGACTGTGATGAGCCTTGTGCTTTTTTCAAGCATCTTTATTTACACCAAATCATTATCATGCTATTGTACTTCTTGCACATACAGAGCAGGATGTTTTTGCTCTGTAGAAAGATTTTAATAAACTAAATGAAACTGGCAGGTGAGTTTTAACATAGATAAATTTAAGGTTATGAATTTGGATTGCAAAAATAAGCATGCTACTTATACACTAAATGGGAAATGACTTGAGGAATCCTTTTTAGTGAAAGATTTCATGGTACTGATAGACAACAGACTTCACAACAGTGTGCAGTGTCACTCAGCCACTGCAAGAGCTAATAAGATACTGCGGCTGATGTACTAGATTTGGGTACCCGTTCTTAACGCCTTAAGAACCGGAGGGGGAGGGGATATAAAGCACTTTAATGCAACAAATAGTTAATGAAGACAATGAAGCATGTTGGTTATAAGCAATGACTAGGCACATTGGGACTTTTGTATGGTATCACACAGTGTACGTAGCATCCTATATAATAATTCGCTAAGTTGTGTGTAACTCCCGACATGCGCAGTAGACACTGCTGCGCGTGCGGCAGTCATGCGCAGTACAGACTGGCCGCGCCTGATACAGAGCTGGGCGCTCCGAAGGAGCGTCCAGCTCTGTATCAGCAGTGGCGCGGGCAGTCTCCACTGCGCGTGACTGCCCCGCAACCGGCTGCCAGAGGCACTGTGGCCCGTGTAACGGGCTGTTCAACTAGTCTTACTATGTAAGATCCAAAGCCTTGTCATTGGTCCACTACAATGCAGAACTGCTCACCTGTTGCTTTCCACATAGCGCCCTCTGGGCTGTATCCAAAAAAGCCTGAATAGATGCAATTCTAAAGCAAACCAACTGCATCATAGGAGACAAAAAGAAATGTCCCAAATTCCCATTGATTTAAATAGGACTTTCAATGCCCTGAATACTAGAAATCTCTCTGGTAATCAGTTGGTTACAAGCCCTATTTAAATCAGTAGGAATGATCTGTAACGGAACCCCTAGGACGCCGCGCTGTCCAGGGCCGTCGTGCTGGGTTTCTCTCTCCTGGGGTTGGCTACAAGTGGGTAGCCTGGCCAATCCACTACAAAGAGCTGGAATCCCTCCTGTTAGGCTGTAGGCTGGAAAGCTGGCTTGAACTTTGCAGCTGGATAATAGGCTGGAAATAGTCACTGGAAACAAGACTGGAACACAGGAAATCTGCCCACTGGAACCCTGGAACATCAGCTGCCTGAATGGGGGACAGAGGGGTCCCTTTAAACCATTCAGAATAAGGACAGGATACAGGTTCAAGTCCAAAACGACTTCTCCTTTATTCAGTCAAAAATCAGCTCTTTTATACAGTTGTTCAGACAATACACAATGGGGTTAGTACAAAGACATACTGAGGGGAATCAATAGTGTCTGGCTGCAATACACATCTAAACAATGAAACATAAACAGTAGAACAAAAGGCACAATGGGGTTGTACACAAAGAAGGGCATTCTACATAATTTAATCTTGCCACTCTGAATCTTGACCAATAGAATTCAGAGTGACAAAATACACAGACCAATCCTGGTCAGGTGAGTCACCAGATGCCTGGACAGGAGGGACCAATCCCTAGGCAGCCTACCTGTCCCCTGCAAACCCTATGCTAAAACTTTGCATACATTACACAGACAAGGCCTCCATGTAACGGCCTAGGGGTCCGTTACATCACCCCCCCCTTTCAGCCCCAAGCCTTGGCAGTCCGGGGCCAAAGGCTTGGACAGCCTCTTGTTCTGGGCTAGTAACAACAAGTAGCCCCCTTGTCCGGGGCTGTGCAACAACAAATAGTACCCTTGTCCAGGCTGGGCAACAGGAAAATCAAACATCGTCCTGACGAGATAGTCCATCTGCATTGCGATTGTCTCTGCCAGACCGGTACTGGACGGTGAAATTGTACGGCTGTAAGGCCAAGCTCCACCGTAGCAGCCTCCCGTTGTCCCCCGATACTCGATTAAGCCAGACCAAGGGGTTGTGGTCGGTGAGCACCGTAAATTCTCGCCCATAGAGGTAGGCTTGGAACCTCTTGATGGCCCAGACCAAGGCCAAACATTCTTTCTCTACTGCGGCATAGCCTACTTCTCGCTCCAAGAGCTTACGACTTTGATAGGCTACCGGATGCTCTTCCCCCTTGACGTTCACCTGGCTTAGTACCGCTCCCAGGCCCACGTTGGAGGCATCTGTGTGTAGTAGAAAAGGCAGGTTAAAATCCGGTGCTGCTAATACTGGAGCTTCCCCTAACGCTGATTTCAAGGCTACAAAGGCTGTTTCACAGTCTGGGGTCCAGTTGACTACTCGGGGCAATTTCTTGCTAGTGAGGTCAGTCAGCGGCTTCGCAATGTCACTGTATCTGGGTACGAATTTGCGGTAGTACCCCGCAGTACCCAGGAAAGCCATGACTTGTTTTTTGGTTGTAGGCCGGGGCCACTGGACAATGGCCTCCACCTTGGCTGGTTCGGGACGCTGCACTCCGCTCCCTACTCGGTGTCCTAGATACTGCACCTCACCCATTCCCACTTGGCATTTGTCGGGGCGAAGGGTCAGCCCTGCCCTGTGAATTCTCCCTAAAATGGCCTCCACATGTAATAGGTGCTCCTCCCAGGAGTGGCTGTAAATGGCAATATCGTCGAGGTAAGCGCAGGCGAACTCCTGCGCTCCCTCGAGCAACTGATCCACTAGCCTTTGGAAGGTGGCTGGGGCATTCTTCATCCCAAACGGCATGACCGTGAATTGGTACAGGCCGAAAGGGGTGATGAATGCCGACTTGGCCCTGGCTTCCGGAGCTAGAGGGATTTGCCAATATCCCCGGCTGAGATCTAAGGTGGTCACAAATCTGGCCCCAGATAATCGGTCCAGCAAGTCATCCACCCTTGGCATAGGGTAGGCATCTGTGGTGGTTTTATCATTGAGCCGCCGGTAGTCCACACAGAACCGCGTGGTTCCATCTTTTTTGGGCACCAGGACTACCGGTGAGGCCCATGGGCTGCTGGACCCCTCTATGACGCCCATCTCCTGCATCTCCTGTATTTCCGTCCTGATGTGATTTTTTACCGCTTCCGGGACCCGGTATGGGGGCTGTCGTAGGGGTTGTTGGCCTGGAGTGTCAACTACGTGTTGGGTGAGGTGAGTCAGTCCTGGTTTAGTCGAGAATATGGTGGACCAGTGGCTGATGACTTCCCTAATCTGATCCCGCTGGGTAGGGGCAAGCTGTTCCCCTAGGGTCAGGTCCTTGGGAGCTGGGTCTTGGGCCGTGGCTAGGAAGTCGGGAATTTCCCGATCTTCCTCCTCCTGAGGGACTGGGGTGCAAATAGCAAGGACGGCGTCTGCCCTGTCCTGATAGATCTTTAGAGCGTTCACATGACAAATTCTGCGATCCCGCTGATGGGGTCCCTGACTGATAATGTACGTGGTTTCCCCCTGCCTATCCACAATTTGGTAGGGGCCTTCCCAGGCAGTTTGTAACTTGTTCTGCCGAATGGGTCGCAGAGCTAACACCTTCTGCCCTGCGCTGAATTCCCTGACTTGGGCCGTCCGGTCATAATATTCTTTTTGGTGATCCTGCGCTTTCTGGAGATTCTGCCTAGCTGCCTCCATAAGGGATTGCAGCCTTTCTCTTAACTCTATCACATAAGTGACTGCCGGGGTTTCTTTCGTGGGGCATTTTCCCTCCCAGTACTCCCGGAGGATATTCAGGGGTCCCCTGACTCTTCTCCCATATAACAGCTCAAAGGGAGAAAAGCCCGTGGACTCCTGTGGCACCTCCCGATAGGCGAAGAGCAAGTGAGGTAAATACTTTTCCCAGTCCCTGTAAGTGTCAGTGAACGCTCGGAGCATCTGCTTCAAGGTCCCATTGAACCTTTCACAGAGCCCATTTGTCTGGGGGTGATAAGCCGTCGTGTGGATAGCTTTCACCCCACAGGTTTTCCAAAGCTGCTGGAGGAGGTCTGAGGTGAACTGTGTCCCCTGATCAGTCAGGATCTCTCGGGGAAATCCTACCCGGGTGAAGATGGGTATGAGGGCATCGGCTACATTTTCTGCCGTGATTTTGGATAGGGCAACCGCCTCCGGGTATCTGGTGGCAAAGTCCACCAGTGTGACTATGAATTTTTTCCCGGATGCGCTGGCCCTAGCCAAAGGGCCCACGATATCCACCGCCACCCGCTGGAAGGGTTCCCCGATGATAGGTAAGGTCTGAAGGGGGGCTCTGGGTCTGTCTCCCCGTTTTCCTACCCTCTGACACGTGTCACATGTCCGGCAGAAGGTTCTCACATTCCTGGACATGCGGGGCCAGAAAAAGGCCCTGCTGAGGCGGTATTCTGTTTTCCGGACCCCTAAATGTCCGGCTAGGGGAATCTCATGGGCCAGTGCTAGTAAGTCAGCCCTATGTTGCGTGGGTACCAGTAGCTGGGTCTTAGTCACCCCATGAACTGGGCTAACCGTGTGTCGGTACAATAACCCGTCTGTCCATTGGAACGTCTCCCCCCCAGAGCCTACCTCCCCCGTCTGGGCTCTCTGTCGGTAGCTGGCTAGGGTAGGGTCAGTAAGTAATGTGGCCCTAAACTCGGCAGGTGGGGACCACCTAAGCTCGGACCCGGGTAGTTCAGGGTCGGCCGGGAAGTTAGTCTGGCTTACCCCGGGATTCCGGTTCTGACTCCGGGTGACTGCTTGACAATCCTGTGGTTCCGAGGGTTGACCAAAGTGGCTTTGCAAATCGCCCAAATCGTTGCCCAGCAGCACATCAGCAGGGAGTCCAGGCATTACTCCCACTTCTCGGTATCCTTGGCCAGAGCCCCAGTCCAGGTGAACTTGAGCCATGGGCAGCTGGTACAGTTTTCCTCCGGCCACTCGTACTTCCACAGTCCGTTGAAGCCGGTGACCCGGGTCCAAACAGCGGGGCTGCACCAAGGTAAGGGTAGCCCCCGAATCCCTGAGTCCCTTCACGGGCCGACCATTTAGTTGTACGGGTTGGACGTGCTGTTTCCTATTGTCTTTCACCATTGCAATCTCATGGCAAAAGGTTCCTGCTCCTCTATCCTCGGGATGCAGGCATATTTCCCTAGGGCCAGGCCACCCCTGATCTTCGGGGTCAAGTGGGGGGCCTTCCGGGGCATAAGAGTCCTCGTGTACACAGTGCACTTGCCGGTACCCCTGACTGGGCATAGATCCGTATCCACCGCCCCGAGATATACCAGGCCGAGGCACGGAATTTTTCTCTTTTTGGGGACAGTTTCTTTTGATATGTCCAAATTGTCGACATCCAAAACACTCTGGTCCAGGCCGCTGTGCCGGCCGGGACGGGGACCGGGGTTGGACAGGAGCCCCTGGCCGGTTAGTTTCAGGAGCTGTCTTAGCCTTGTATGAAGGGGCAAGAGGATTGAGGGTAGGTCCTTTTGGCCCCAGATATTCCACCCCTCGAGTGTCCTCATATCGATCAGCTAACTTTGCCGCTTGGGTCACCGTGGTGGGGTCCTGGTCTTTAACCCATGCCTGCACTGGGGCAGAAAGCTGTGTGTAAAATTGTTCCAACATTAACAGCTGGTACGCTTCCTCCATGGTAGTAACCCCTGATCCCTGCATCCACTGCCTGAAGGCCCTCTCCAAGTCGTAGGCTACTTCCACATTGGTACTGCCCTTCTTCCGCTGCATGTCTCTGAAGGCCCGGCGGTAAGTTTCCGGCGTAATGGCGTACCTTGCCAGCAATCGCTTCTTTACCTCCGAATAATCGGCTATGTGTTCAACAGGCACAGCCCGGTATGCCTCTGCTGCCTTGCCAGTCAGTTTGCCCACCAGATAATTGACCCAATCCCTGGAGTCGATGCGATGCAGGTGGCACTGTTTCTCAAACCCCTGCAAATATCCATCAATATCTCCCGTTTTCTCATCAAATGGTTGAAACATATGATGGGAAACTCGAGGTCTAGTGTCCTCCTGATCCGAGCGTACAGTGGGAGTTGGGCTGAAGGAGCCAGGGGTTTGGGCCCGTAGTTCAGCCAAGTACTCTGTCTGGGCGTCCTTCATGAGTTGCTGTACATCTGCCCAGGCAGGATTAGGTCCCAAATGCCGCATCCTCTGGCGGATTTTCCTGTCCACCGGGTGAGCAGCTGCCAGTCGTAAGTCCTCCAGTTGCGGGTCAGGACTCCGGTCCCGGGGAGTTGGGCTGGAATCTCTGGGTAGCGCAGTATTTCTTGCTTGCTCCTCAGCTTCTTCGTCCATCTCCTGCAGTACGGCCAAGAGATCCATTCGTTTAAGTCCTCTGGTTTCTCTCCCCCGTTCCTCCACCAAAGCCTGCAGTTCTGCCAAAGATCTGTGTCTGTACTGCTCCGCCATCGCCGATCCCAGTGGGTGGTTTGAATCTCCTCAGTGTAGTGAGAGAGAGATCCCACCGCTGCCCACCAGTGTAACGGAACCCCTAGGACGCCGCGCTGTCCAGGGCCGTCGTGCTGGGTTTCTCTCTCCTGGGGTTGGCTACAAGTGGGTAGCCTGGCCAATCCACTACAAAGAGCTGGAATCCCTCCTGTTAGGCTGTAGGCTGGAAAGCTGGCTTGAACTTTGCAGCTGGATAATAGGCTGGAAATAGTCACTGGAAACAAGACTGGAACACAGGAAATCTGCCCACTGGAACCCTGGAACATCAGCTGCCTGAATGGGGGACAGAGGGGTCCCTTTAAACCATTCAGAATAAGGACAGGATACAGGTTCAAGTCCAAAACGACTTCTCCTTTATTCAGTCAAAAATCAGCTCTTTTATACAGTTGTTCAGACAATACACAATGGGGTTAGTACAAAGACATACTGAGGGGAATCAATAGTGTCTGGCTGCAATACACATCTAAACAATGAAACATAAACAGTAGAACAAAAGGCACAATGGGGTTGTACACAAAGAAGGGCATTCTACATAATTTAATCTTGCCACTCTGAATCTTGACCAATAGAATTCAGAGTGACAAAATACACAGACCAATCCTGGTCAGGTGAGTCACCAGATGCCTGGACAGGAGGGACCAATCCCTAGGCAGCCTACCTGTCCCCTGCAAACCCTATGCTAAAACTTTGCATACATTACACAGACAAGGCCTCCATGTAACGGCCTAGGGGTCCGTTACATGATCATCTGTTCCTTATAGTTTAGTTGGTTTGCTCACCTCTTTAGCTTCTTGAATACCTCTGCATGTGTCCAGAGCGTATGTCTGTGGGGTGAGTGTACAAATCCACAAGTGCAACTCAATTGATTTAATTTTCCAACACCAGCATCTGCGCTTCACAATTTGCATGAGTGCATATGATCACTGTAGTGCAGGAATGGGGGACATGAGGCCCTCCAACTGCTACCAGATTACAATTCTCACCATTTCCCACCAGCCAATGGCTTCAGACCCAAAGGTAAAAGGTGACAGCAGAGCAGATTTTCAGCCAGGTCATGCAAAGTCACTGACCCACTACCTTTAATAGATTACATGGCACCTTTTATAATTGTAAATTTTTGCTACTTTGCCTTCCAAGAATATGGAGTCCTGGTTGCTTTATTTTTATAAAGATAAATTGATGAGAGCAGATGAAATACACCCAAAGTTATTAAAAGAACTTAAGAGTGTGGTGGCAAAACCTTTAACAGAATTATTTAATCAGTCACTATCGAGAGGAGTAGTTCTAGAAGACTGGAAGACAGCAAATGTAGTACCACTTTACAAAAAAAGGTAGTAGAGAAGAGTCTGGCAACTAGAGACCAGTAAGTCTTACGTTCATAGTGGGAAAATTAATGGAAACCACGTTAAAGAAAAGCATTATTAAATATCTACATTTAAACTGCAAGATCCCAAACAGCATGGGTTTACAGCAGGGAGAACTTGTCAAACTAACCTCACAGATTTTTTTTGACTGGGTAACCAAAATAATAGACCAGGGTGGAGCAGAAGATATAGCTTATATAGATTTCAGTAAGGAATCTGACACTGTCCCACACAGAAAATAATAAATTGCAGTATTTGGTTCTGGATGTAAAAATATTTGAGTGGATAAGGCAATGACTGAGTGACAGAAGACAGAGGGTTGTAGTCAATGAAGAATATTCAGATGAAGGTGATGTTACTAGTGGGGAAACTGAGGGATCTGTACTGGGGCCCATTCTTTTTAATATTTTTATTAGTGATATTGCAAAAGGTTTTCAAGGTAAGGTATGAGTTTTAGCAGATGATACAAAGATCTGCAACAGGGTAGACATTCCTGGGGGAATAAGAAATGATTTGGATAAATAAGAAGAATGGACAAGAGTGTGGCAGCTTAAGTGTAATGTTGATAAGTATAAAATAATGCACTTGGGACATACAAATCCAAAGGCAGAATATAGCATTAAGGGTACTATGCTATCAGAGACAACAGAGGAAAGTAATTTGGGAGTTATTATTTCTTTTGACTTAAAGGTAGGCTAGCAATGTAACAATGCAGTGGGGGAATGCAAGCAGGGTGCTGGGTTGTATAGCTTGTGAGCAGTACTGGAGACCCCATCTCCAGAATGATATAGATACTATAACAAGAATTCAGAGAAGGGCTACTAAAATGGTGAATGGTTTACTGGAAAATAAATATCAGGATAGACTGCAGGATCTGAAGATGTACAGCTTGTAGGAGAGAAGAGAAAGGGGATATGATAGAAACATTCAAATGCATGAAGGGATTCAACAAAGTACAGGAAGGAAGTACATTTCAAAGGAGTAAAATGTTAGGACAAGGATATAATGTAAGAAAGTTTACTTCACTGAGAGGGTAGTAGAGAAGTGGGATAGCCTACCAGCAGAAGTGGTAGAAGTTAATACAGTAACATAATTTAAGCATGCATGGGATAGGCATCACGGTATCCTGAACATAAGACAAGACCAAGGACCAAATAAGGTTTGAAGTTTTTACAGTGGGTAAAATTGGAAGACTAGATGGGCTGAATGTTTCTTATCTGACACCAAATTCTTTGCTTCTATAAAAAAAATATCCCCTGGCTGGCAAACCATGCTGATCTATAGTGGAATCTGCAGGGGACTAGTAGAGTAAAAAGGATACCTTTATTGGCTAATTGTGTGGCACAGCAGTTATGTACCAGAACCTCAGAAAAAGCTGCATAATAAACTTACTGGGATCTCTTACAATATCAAGACCAAAGTAAAAGATCTTGACCCTCAAAGCAGGTATGGGAAAAAGACACAAAGACCATAGAAAATATTCTACAGCTATACTATAAGACACTACAAACATTTCTTATAAAAATAAAATCTTTAGCACTCTGCTAGTCTCCTACATTTTCTAAGGCTACCACGGAACCATGCTTTACCCATACTGGAATTTGGTTCAGCAGTACCCCACTGTAGTCTAACAGAGAACATTGTTGGGGTATGCAGTTGATTAGCTAAGGGGTCACATGTGGGCCCAGGGCCACACATTTAACATGGCTGCTTTAGTGCATAATGATATGTATCATCATACCATATACCATGGGCAGAAAAATGTAAAATTCCACCAATTTCTACAGCTTCTTGTTAAACAAGTTTCAAAGGAATGCTCCACCAGCCATACACTCCCACAATACATAATCCTTGGTAGAAGTGGCAAGAAGGGGCCAATTTTCATTGTAAATAGCTTAGTAAATCTGCTTTAGGTAGGCACAGCAAAAAAATTGGTGTCAGACCCTAGGTTAGAATCTTATCTGTATATCCCCCCTAATATCCCACACATACACAAAGGCACACACAGGGGCACACGCACACACACACTGCAGTCAGATATAAACAAATACACACAGGCATGCACACAGCCCCCCCCCCCCCGAAACACACATACACACACACATGTGCCACATAAGCAAGCAAAACAAAAACACACAGCAGTCAGATGCACACACACACACACACAGCAGGCCCACACTCCTACACACAAACACAGCCACACACACACACATACACACAAAAGTGCCACAAAGCAACGCACACAAACGCACACACACACACAGAATAAAGACATGCACACACAGACACACACACACACACACAGTAGCAAATACTCACAGATAATCAGCATTTTAAAATCCCTATTTAGAAAGTTTAACCATAATTTAATCAATCCTTTGGTGGATTTGAGAGCCTCATAAGCAGCCTTTGAGGTGAATCTGGTATACAGTATAATTTAAAGGGATAGTAATGTTTCACAAAAACAGCAGCTCCAATAAATCTTTATAGTATTTGAGCCATAGAGAGTGTTATTTCAATACTGTCGTAGTTCAAGAGTAATTGAATAATAAAGTATCCCCCTCCCACCTCTTGTATCTAGTGTAAGCCACCTCCCCTCAGATGTGGAATCTGGTCTTTTGACCGGACAGGTCACAGCAAGGGACAATCTTCTTATTGTGTGCATAAGGAAAACCATGCCTCCCTTGACAGGTTTTTCAGGTTTTTCCTTACGCTCACTGAAGATTGTCCCTCTCTGAGATCCATCCGGACAGTCTTGCTGCTCTGAGGTGAGCAGTGTTACATCAGTAAAAGGGGCGGGAGGGGGATACTTTATTACTCAGTTACTCTTGAACTACAACTCTGACAGTATTGAAATAAAACTCTCCATGGCCCAAATACTATGAAGATTAATTGGAGCTGCTTTTATTGTGAAATATTACTATCCCTTTAAATGTTTTACCTATCATAGAATCTATGATCAATTGCATTTAATTCCTTGTCCTTTGTAAAGGGACAGAAATATATTTCAAAACATTCAAAATTCAGTACAATTTAAGAACCACCGGCTGCTGTTTCTGTATGCGAAATAGCAAGTGCCATCTTATCAAGCAGCCTGTCACTTATGGATCAGTTAATTGATATCCACTTTAATTATTTGTAGAAGAGCAATTATTCATTACCGCTCTGCAATGCACTGCTGGCAACTCAAACAAAGATAAGCAAATGAGACACTGCGGATGAACGCTGGGAGGATAATGTACAAAGACAAACGGAAACTGTTATGGGGCAAGCCAACTACAGCATTAGGGGACTAGTAAAAAAACATGTATTGATTTAAATGGGGCTTTAACCCCTTGAATGCTAGATAGGTCTCTAATGCATTACTTTAAAAAGCCCCATTTAAATCAACAGGGATTTGGAGAATTTTTATATGCACCCTATGGTGCAGGTGGTTCGCTCCGGAATCAGTCCAATTCTTGCTACAACAGCCTAAAAGAGTTTGCAGAACACAGGGACAGACAGACAGAGGACGGCACAGGCTGCATGAAGGACACAAATATGTTTGTGATCAGGGGCAGACACAGTGATACAGACATAAAAATAGTATCAGGACTCATTTCACTTTAACCCATTATGGAGCAGGACTATATCACACCTTAAAGACCACATCAAATTTTACATTTCTTACTATGTGTTTTGCAAAATGCGGTTTCACCAGGTTTTTTGTTTAGAGCCCCCATGCAAACAATAGATTGTTTTTTTGTATACAAATAGCTTCATTTTTGTAGAATCTCCTATATAATAATTCGCTAGGATGATTGTCATGATGCAGTCATACGCAGTAGAGATTACACGCGTTCGGGCAACATCTACTGCGCATGACTGCATCGTGTGAGTGAGGCGACGCAAGACTGCATGTCGTGGAGCAGTGAAGTAGTGGCCTCTTAACCCTTTGAGTGCCAGAGGGGTACACAACACATTGCAAAGCAATGTGTTGCATGCCCCTCTGGCACTCAAAGGGTTAACATTTCCCGGGCCTTGGCCAGTGTACACGGGCTTTTACACTAGTGTAAATATATATCCCCTATTTTATACTACTACATATACATAAAAACTTTTTTTTATTTCTAGATTTTGCCCCTTAACATTTTCACACAATTAATGTAGCTTTTGTAACAATCCCCCTAAATATATATGGTTAAGTCTTCCATTTACAGAAACCCCCACAACGTGTATGTTTACAGAGTGTTTTGGCAATGAAGAGGAAATGTACAATATTTACCTTTTTATTGTATAAATAGAAACATATTTTTATTGTTTTAATATATATTTTTTTTTATTTTATATTTTTACACTTAATTTTTTATGAGGGTACAGTCTATCGACAACAATCTGTTCACCTCAGTCTGGGACATGAACTGGAGCATGTCATTTTAAAATGTGGACTCTATGTTTATAACAGAGTTCACATTTAGGTCATCTATTCATGTTCTTTCATTTGGGAACTGGTTGCCAATAAAAAGAACAGATAGCAGGCTGTCACTAAAAACCTGGGGTGCACGCACAGGAATAAGCTGTCAGTGATGAAAATACAAACCACTCCATTCCTCACTGTGATCCTCCAAATCACAATGACTTAATATAAAAGTGAGAAAACTGACGGATTGTCTCTTCACACTTCCAGGAAAAAGTTAGCTTCAATCTCCTCAATGCAAACTAAGAGAGCTGTTGCAGCTGAGAGCACCCCAGTCCCTTTAAGACACAAACACACACATAGACACACACGCACATGCTGATGGAACAGAGCACCACTTTACAAACCACAGGTCTCTTACTTATGAAGACATCTGACTCATTTGCACCAATGCCAAACAAAATTGTAAAGCTTCAGAACCTATTTACCACCTGAGCATATTTGAATAATTTAAACCAAGGCCAAAAAGTGAAATATCTAGTAACTTATTAATGATCAGTACATTATGGGGTCAAAATGAAATTTTAGAGTATACCAGATACAAAAATAGGGCTGGCAGGATCTGGGGTCAGGGAGCCAAATCAAGAGACAGTCCCTGAAAATCTTAAACAGTTGGCAGGTATGGTTTTGGCAACCTGAGATAGTTCACAGCTGGAGGGCCTCAGGTTGCAAAGCACAGAGCTGACATTTGAAGAGTTCTACACAAATTATATCAGAGACTTTGGGGCACAGAGATTGGGAAGGACACAAGTGATATACCATAGAGCTTACAGCTGATAGGGAGAAAGACAAGTGATACCACAAAGCTTATAATTGATAGGGAGGGACACAATTAATACCACAAGTGATACACATAGGTTACAGTTGATAGGGAGGAGACACAGGTAAGACCACCGAGATTACAACTGTTAGGTAGGATCACAAATTATACCACAGAGCTTACAATTAATTAGGGGACACAAGTTACCACAGAGCTTAAAATTGATTAGGAGGGTCGCAGTTGAAACCAGAGCGTACAATTGATAGGGAGAGACAGACATACTGAAAGATGAATAGTGAGTCCCACTATGAGACCCCACACCATCAGTCTTCACCTTAACAAGAGTATAAACTCAGCACTTTTATACCAGAACTACCAGCTTCCTATGTAGCGTTAACATCTTGAGGACACGTACTATCTCCCCTCAGGACAAAGAAGGCACCCAGAACTCACTGATATTCCAGTTTTTTTGTGATTAACTATAATCCGGAGCTGCGATCAGAGATGCTTTTCAAGTTCTTCACTGTTATTTCACCACTGGAATGTAGTTCAAAGAGTCAATGCCCTCATCTGCCTCTACCATGTAACTGCCAATGGGAAAAGTATCCCTGTGGACTGTTTTGCATGTGTCAGGAATGGAAAGTCAGTGACCACCTAGTCATAGGTGGACTACAACTTTGTAGTCAATAACAGCAAGAAGGCCACAGGGTGCCATTTGCAGTTAAATGTGTTACAGCAGAAATGGGCCTGGGCACCTGTACTGCAGCAGGACAGTGAAACATGTACTGCCTGGAAGAAGGGGAAGAAAGCAAATCATAGTAGCTTCCAAATTTCCTCTTAGTAGAATCAGACAGCCAGTTATATTAGGAAGATGTGGGGTGGGACAGGAGTGATCTCGCCCCCTGCTATCCTCCTCATTGGTGGGCTGATTTTCACTGATATCATTATGAGAAGCCAGTACCATCCAGCCAATCATGGTGGGACCACATGCTACACATTTGTGTTTCCAGTTTCCTATTGGCTGTGGCTTGGGGACTGAGAGTACCTTAGTAAGTGATATGCCTGGCCAGTGGAGCAGCAAGACGCACAGGAAACAAATTAACTGTGCCAATGTTTTAAACAGAGTACAGGAATATTGGAGAAAACAGGCCAAAAAGCACATTTCCCTACAGGCCAGATCACCCCTGCTAGCAGAAAATGAAACCAGATCACTTCTCCCAGGTGAAATGGGGAGTTCACAAGGCTTCAGGTAGTAAGTTGCTACTGACATGTGAGCTCTGTTTTCCAACTGGTCACAGGCGGATGGACATACTGTATATAAATATATAATATAAATATAAAATCTATGAACTTAAAGTAACCCCCAGCCTCTTTAATCTTCAATGTTTTGCCTCTTGCTCCTGTCCCCCCTCTATTTCCTTCAGCCTTTTTCTCCTCTCACCCCTTCATCATTTTCCCTTTCACAGCTTTCCTTCTCTCCCCCTCTCCTGTAATCCTTTGGATCCCCCTTTCTCAACAAGCCCCCCCCCAGTCTTTCCGATTCCCTCTCTAACCAAGTCCACACTTTTTTCTCCATCTCTTCCCAGTCACCCACCACCTTACTCTCCTTCAGCCTTTTAGCCCTTATTCTTTTCTCCCTGTCAGTCTCTACCCCTCTTTCAACTACCTCCTCTCCACTAGTCATTTTAACCCCCTCTCCAGGGCCTCCGAGGTCTCCAAGGACCCCCCTTCTCTCTCCCCCAGTCCCCTTCCTTCTCTCTCTCACTCCCCTAGTATACTCTCTCTCTCCCAGTATAACATACCTATATAATACCATATAATGGGGGGGGTATTCCTGAGATTTCCCTCTGGCTTGCCTTCCATTTGTGGAACAGGAAAGAGACCTCATCCCTGGTGATCCACTGTTTGCATGGTATACTACTGGAATGACACCATCTAAATGACAACCATCAAAAAAGGCGACATCAAAATTTTACCTGTATAAAAATGTAGCCCGAGAGACAGCACTTCAAAAGGCCGACATCAAAATGTTGCCAGATTCAATGTTGCACAAATTTCTCTTCAAAAGGAAAGTCAGCCATCCAAACCCAGTCTCTTATTCAGAAGTGGGCAGCCTGTGGCATCCCAAGTGTCACTGCACTGTGGTTCCTCATGACTGAAGTGTATACACAGCTGAAGTGCCTCTTCGGCTTCACAAAATTAAGCCACAAATGAAAAAAAAAATCTTGTCCCTTTACCAATATTTTTCTGTACCCATTTATGATCACTAACCACTTAACCAACAGAGTGATGCACAATGAATTCATAAGCAATAAGGTAAGCTAACCTGTGCTCCTTAAGGAGTCAAATGCCTTCTCAGCTACACACACATCCAGCACAAATGTCTGTCCCCTAACCAATACATCATCACTGTAAGACTGATTGCACATTGCATGTGACTAGCATGCAAAGAGTTAAACAGATTGCTGTCGGACTGCCAGCATGTTTGGGAGAGTTGCTGTACTCAAAGCCTGCTCCCTGTTATCCATCAATGACAACAGAGAGAGCAATTGGTCCCAGCCAAGACCAAGACATGTGCGTCACTGCCAGCATTCTCGCCCTTTTGACATGAGCAACATTTTTATGTCACCCTTTTGACATGGGTAATATTTTGACACAGGTGAAATTTTGATGATGCCTATTTGCAGGTCACCATTTACGCAACGCCATTCCAACTGCAACATTTTCATAGTCAAACGCTTTGACTCCACCACCACATACCTCTAAATCAGCTCTAGCTCGAAGTTCCTGCACGGCTTATTGATAGAGGGCCAGGACATTATGTCATATACCGGGGCTCTGTGTTGCACCGCTTGTGGTTACACCGTTGGTGTATATGCAGCCTATTGTTTCCTAAGGGGTTAATTGCTCTTGTCCCATATATTTGTCCCATATATAATCCCTTCTCCCTCCACAGAGCCGCAAAAAAGTATAAAGCCAATTATTGCTTCAGTTATCAACAGGCTATAGAAATGGACAGGCACACAAGAATCTGAAACATCCTATACGCAGCACACTGCCTGCAGAGCAAACTCTGATCTTTGGTGCCAGTTGCAGAGTTCCTTGCACTCTGCTCCTGCCTCTGCTTTGTTCAAACCAGGGAAGCAAACTGAGGCTTTTAGATATAGTCATAGAAAAGGTAGTTTATACATTTTGACAAAAAGACAAACCTGCACTGGTCTATGTAAAATGAAATGTGTACCCTGTAATGTGCATATATAATATTTATTAGTAAATATGTGTCCTATAATGTGCATATACGAATATTTCTAAGAAAAATGAGTGAGAATTTAGTATTCACAAATTGGCCAAGTTGTGGGTACGCTTGCCACCACGCCACGTATCTCACTTTCGGCAAGGCCTACTCTAACAAGCATTGCAAAGAAAGTATTTAAAGGGTCCCCCTCCAACGCGTTTCCTATAACATCTCATCAGGGATTATAAATTTAGATAGGGTTTTTTATGTTTTGTTAGAGTAGGACTTGCCAAAAGTGAGATACGTGGCGTGGTGACAAGCTTACCCAGGACTTGGCCAATTTGTGAATACTAAATTCTCACTAATTTTTCTTAGAAATATTCATATATGCACATTATAGGGCACATATTTACTAAGAAACATTATATAAGCACATTACAGAGCACGCATTTCATTTTACATAGATGAGCGCAGTTTTGTCTTTTTGTCTGTCTGTTTTCACTTTGGGTCTGTACCTGCGGTTTGAGGGACTGGAGAACCCTCTCATTCTCTGCTACTGTCTTTGTATTTATTCCTTATATTTACATTAAAATGATATATTCATATGGATATGTTATGGTGAGTTGGTGCTGTGAGTTCTCTTTCTTGAAGTTTATACATTTTCTAGCCTTGCATCCATGTAAACCAGAGTCTTGGCCTTTTTAAAATGTAACAGGTCTAAAACATGGCCCCACTACACTACTGGACAGATGGTCAGAGGCTGGACTAACACATTAGAAAGACTGGAGATCCAGTGGATTAGAAGGCAATGCCGATCTGTCCTGGACTTTTTAAATTTTTTACAGTTCAGTCTCTAGGTTTTAACTTAGACAACAAAATCCCAGAATGGAAACTATATCTGATTAAAAGATTAACGTACCTAGGTAGGTACCCTTCATACAGCAGTCAGGTATATCTATCCGTGTATAATTTGCATTATACATGCAGTTTCCTGTTTATAGAGATCTCTGCTGAAGTTTGTTTCTAGGTCACACCTCCTCACAACAAACAATAAGCTTCAATAAAACAGGGTCACTGATATTTATCATATTGTGAAACGAAACAATTAGCAGAGGACTAAAAGAAAAATGAAATTCAAGTAACAAAAGAATATAGCTATACCTAAAGGGTGCCTACCCAGAGACATGTCTTCATGATAGGTATTTGAATGCTAGTGGGGTACACAACGCATTGCACAGCACTATGGTGAGAACTCGTTTGGCACAAGAAAGATTAACCTCTTAAAGAACAGAGGAGTGGCCGGCACGTAACCCTTTGATTTCCCGAGGGGTACAGAATGCATTGCTTTGCAAAGCACTGCATACCCCTCTGGCACTCAAGGGTTAAGGACAATGGAACTTTTTTTGTTACTGGAATCAGAGGTCCTCGAATGGCGTGCAGCCATGTGGGGACCCCTGAATTCCACGGCATACATGTACATCATGGGTCCTTTACGCACGTTTTCCCATGATGTACATGTAAGTCATTGTTCCTTAAGGGGTTAAACAATTAAAGGAGGAGTTAATTTTTTTTTTCCTTAAAGGGATAGTAATGTTTCACAATAAACACAGCTCCAATTAATTTTCATAGTATTTGGGCCATGAACAGCGTTATTTCAATACTGTCAGAGTTGTTGTTCAAGAGTAATTGAATGATAACATATCCCCCTCCTGCCCCTTTTTACTGATGTAACACTGCTCAGCTCAGAGCAGCAAGACTGTCAGGATGGAACGCAGAGAGGGACAATCTTCAGTGACCATAAGGAGAAACCTGAAAAACCTGTCAAAAGGGGGCAGGGTTTTCCTTATGTTCACAGTAAGAAGATTGTCCCTTGCTGTGAGCTGTGTGGTCCCAGGACCAGATTCCACATCTGAGGGGAGTTGGCTTACATTAGGTAAAGGGGCGGGAGGGAGATACTTTATCAATCAATTACTCTTGAACCACAACTCTGACAGTATTGAAATAACACTCTCCATGCCCTAAATACTATGAAGATTAATCGGAGCTGCTGTTTTTGTGAAATATTACTATCTGTCACAGTTTACCTTGTTTCCAGCACCGTCGCTTCAGCGACGCCTGTCATCTGCAGACGCTTTTTATGTCATGCTTCCTGTAGTCTCCTCCTACCTACTTCTTTCCTCTGAGCCTGCTCCTCCTACCCACTTCCAGGGGAGGGGTTTAAAGGGCTGTCTGAGTCCTGACTCAGTTGCCCTTGCGTTGTTGTTCAAAAGTTCTACTACCTTGGGCTCTGTGTATGACCTGGCTTGTCTTCCATCTAACCTGGTGCTGACCTGTGGCTCTGTCTAACTATTCTTTTGTAGATCCCTATACTGGACACCCAACCTGGTGCAAACCTGTGGCTCTGACTACCTGAACTGTGTATGACCTGGCTTGTCTGACTACCCTTTCTGGTGCTAACTTGTGGCTCTGTCTGACTATTCTTACGTTTATCCCTTGTACCTAGCAGACACCCAATCTAGTGCGGACCTTGGGCTCTGGCAGACTAGCTCTGATACTGACTGCAGGCGTGAGTCAGGTACCCATTTCCCTATACTGACTGCAGACGCGAGTCAGAAATCACTCCATACTGACTGCAGGCGTGAGTCAGTATTCTCGCTACGTCAGATCAAGATCCTGTGTTCCTGTTCCTGCTCCTGGTTTCTGCAGAGACTAACAGTGGCTGAGGCCTAGTCTCCAGCAGTGTGGTCAAGCTTGGCAGCCTACTATTCCTGATAGCAGTGCTTGCTGGCTTGTAACCCTCTGCTTGCTCCTGTTGTATTACTTGTGTACTACCTTTCTTATATTATAATAAATTGAATTTAACTATAGCGTACTGACTCCTGAACATCTTTGGGGAACCGTGATACTATCCCCTTAATGGTACAGTATATGTTTTATTATTTTTCCTGCTGACTAAAACAAGTGTACCCTCATTTTTGGTGGGGTCGTTCAAAATTAAAGCCCAAGCATATTTTGTTAACCCCTTAACGACGCATGACGTACATGTATGTCATGAGGTTGCGGTCCCTAAAGGACAAAGGACGTACATGTAAGTCATGGAATTCTGGGCTCCCCGCACGGCTGCACGTCATTCAGGGAATCCGGAATCAAATGGTTAAAAAAAAAATGCTCCATGGTCCTTAAGTGGCTGCACCATGCGTGTGCGGCCGGTTCTTAAGGGGTTAATAAACAAATTAGAAAAAGCCTCAATTGCTCTCTAAAAGGCATTTTTATTTTCATAACATGCACTATTTCAGATTTTGCATAATAGAATATGCCTCTCCTTACTTGTGATAGGAACAGTACTTACCTGGTCATCAGAACAGAAAACCGCAGTTGAATTTGAAGAAAAACAAAAACAAAAGAAAAAACGAAAACACAATAAAAAAAACTGAATTGTAATAATATTTGAATTAAAAAAACAAAGACAGCAGTGATACTTGTTTTACTCAGCAGGGAAATCCCTACAGCATATGTTTTCCATTAAAACATTTAATGCTTCTTTAAGAGCCGCTTATTCCTAAGGCATAGTTCCCCCTATAAATGGCATGATAAAAAACATATAAAATATGTTGATGCACAGAATAATTGCTTACGTTCTGTTCACCCAGAGAATACACAAGCTGTGGAAGAATGTCTCCTTTAACAACCGCCTCTGCCAGATCATCATTATAACTGGCGAGCCTCCCGAGAGCCAAAGCAGAGGTCTGCTGGATTGTTGGGACGACGTCCAAGAGAAGGGGCCGCAACAGAGACATAACGCCTAAGTAACAGGAGAGAAACAGAAAAAAATACCAGCTGTAGTATATGAAAAATAGCATTCCACTTTACAGTTTGGAAGGATTCTAATGTTTTTCAAGCAATTAAGAAATAGATTTCCCATCATGCTACCTGCACAATTTTTACAGCTGAAATATTAAAAAAAGTACATTTCCCATCATGCCACCTGTACAGTCCTTACTTCTGAAATATAAAAAACGTGTGTACTGCCACAAATAATAACATTCTGTTGAATAAGAAGTTTTAACCCCATGAATGCTAAAGAGATCTCCAGTGCACTGTTTCAGAATGCTTTAGGTGCCCCCTGATATTCAAGAGGTTATAGGAAAACAAAAGGTTTCATTCTATTCCACATACTTGTGGAAATAACATTGCTGTTGAATAAAACAAGGGTACTCCCACTTAATGGAGCTGCTTCATTAAAAAAGTATTAGTGTTAAAACTGGTACGTTTTCCATAAAAAAAAACTCTTATCAACAGTGCCACCTGGTGCTCTGACAGTTCACCAGATCCATATTGTTTTTCTATAACATTCTGCAGGAGAGATTAGCCACTGACTGCAGCTCTTCATAAAGTCTAATAGTAACAGCTCCACCACTTCTAAAAATTTGAACTATAATAACATTTAAATAAAGCAACTATCAGTAGTGGGGTGACCTTGATTCACTCAGAATGAAAAGCCTTAAAGTATATGTTTTTCATTATAAAAGTTTACTGATTTTTTACATTCATAGTACTTGCTGCCGATGCTGTAAAAGTTTTCTCTTTTGCTCAGAAGACCTAAAATGTTATTTAGTCTGGCTCTTGCAATACATGTGTTGGCAGCCATACTGGAACATGTGGCCCTTATATGCTTGAGTTTATTCAAGCTTGCAATAAATAAAACATGAAGATTAAATCTTAAGCAATTAATTTCTGAATGATTAATACCCTCCATTTTCCTTTTACAGAGAATCATTTCTTATCACCCAGTTTACGCCAACTTTTTCTGAAATTAGCTTAAATTAGTCTATCACATGATAGATCATTCAGCTGAGGGAAGAGGAAAAGAAGGTGTGATTACTACAAAGCAGGAGGGAGGGAAGGGGTGGTGTTGAAAGAGAGACAGGATAGGAGAGGGTTTAAATAAGACGTGGACATGGTAGCGGAGGATGGCCAAAAAAAAAGTTCAGAAAAAAAGGAATGATATAAAATAGCAGATGTGGTAGAGGGAAGCAATAAATATGAGTGAAGGACAAGCAAAAATAATTAAGCTGGTGACAGAGAGTGAGAATGAAATGATGCTTTAGACAGGCTGGGTGAGGATGATGGAAGCTGTCATCATCATCATATACCTCTTAGCTGTCCTTGGCATCCTGTTCCTGTGTTCTGCTGTCCTAGTTTTTGTCCCTCATTTTAAAATTGAATATTAATTCCATATTCTATGTACTTATCATTAAAGAGTTAATATGTTATGAGCTTCCCCACATGTCAATATTACTTTCATACATGGCTTTATGTAATGGGTGTGGGTCTATTCTGCTGTACCAATGCTGTTTTAAAGGGGATCTCTCATATATATACAAATAATGCTCATTAGTTAGAGAATATAATAAAAACATTTAAAATGTTATTCATTTTTTTTAAAAAATGTTATCTGCTCAATAATTAATGTTTAAAAAGTGCCCAGCAGCCTACTTCTGGCTTGCTGCACTGCCTCTGCTCCCGTCCCACTACCCAGCATCCTCCGATGACGAAGGCTTTCTTTCTCTAAACTGGAGGGACCTCATTGGCAGAGATCGATACCTAGCCAATGAGACCGTTCCAGCTTAGAGATAGAATGACTCCGTCATCGGAGGATGCTGGGTAGTGGGACGGGAGCAGAGGCAGTGCGGCAAGCTGCGGAAAGCCGGAAGTAGTCCGCTGGGCACTTTTTAACATTAATTTTTACGCAGATAACATTATTATTATTTTTTTTTTTTTAATGAATAACATTTTTATCGTTTTCACTAAATGCTCTTACATATGAGCATTACTTGTAAATATGTGAGAGATCCACTTTAAGTCTATTGTACAGGTTTCCTGTTGGTGCTGTGCAGCACAGTACTATGGACCACACTCTGTAACGTGGCTGCAAAGAGGAAGGCTTTTGAAATGTTGGCAAGTATGCTCAACAGGTGGAAGTTCAGCAACTGACACACAGATAAGCATTATGCCTGTTCAGTCTGTATGATTATACACCGCGGATGTGATGTGTACATTATATGTAAACTCCAATAGTAGTAGTCATGAAAGCATATTGGTAAAAAAAAATATAAATTACATGTTGAACTTTTTTTATATGAGAGACATCGATACACTAATATAACGAAGAACAGTGAGTCTCGGTCCTTGGGGCACACTAACTGGTTATTTTTTAGGATATCCCTAATTAGACACAGGCAGCAAGATTGCAATGACTGAGCCACTGATTACTCACCTATAATTAACCCTTTAAGGACCAAAGGGGTGTGCAACGCATTGCTTACTACCCTCTGCTCTTTAACCCCTTGACAGTCCTGACACGTCATGACTGGATTTGCTTTAAGGACCCATGACGTACCAGGACCGTCATGGAATTCCAGGCTCCCCGTGCGGCTGCACGCCATTCGGGGAATCCGGAATCGGATAAAAAAATGCTCTGTGGTCCTTAATTGACGGCCGCGTGCGTGCATGGCCGGTCCTTAAGGGGTTAAACCTGTGAGTGCCAGAGGGGTGCAATACACATTGCTTCATAATGCACTGTGTACCCCTCTGTCACTCAAAGGGTTAAAGAGTTAAGAAGAAATATCTTGAAAAGCTGACCTGGTGGTGTGCCCTCAGAATATTGAAGAACACTGTATTAGGCTGTGTTGAGCCTTATTCTACTAAATAAGGTTGTGTTTATGTAGTTTATGCATCTTTGAGTAAAAGGAAAATTGCTGCTTCTGTCTACATTAAAGACGCACATTTATCACTTGTGTAGCACTCATTACAAGCCTGCCTAAGGGAAACATATAATGGATGAGATTTACTAGAGGCTGAACTGGCCCTTTTTTCATTCATTCCTCCTTTCACGTTATTTAATAAAATGTTTCTCATGCAACCTGAGAAAATGTGACAGATGGGAAAAACAATTCTCGCCTATGGAGGTTTTTTTGTGTGCTGTTTGTTTATGGTGTTCTACATAGGATAAGCAAGTTACTGCACAGTACAGCACTAAACCTGTTCTGCCATTATAGGGGCAGTTTGTGCAGAGAAAAAGTGGAGGAGTTCTGGGGCAAACTATTTGCACTATAGGGAAGAACTAAAAAATCTCATTAATTTATATGGGGATTTTAACCCTATAGTATAAATGGTTTGCCCAAGAACCCCATGTTTTTTAATATATGGCCCACATATATGAACCAAAAAATTGAGTACTCTACTCTGTGCCTCACTGTAAATCACATTCCAGTGAATATGTCCCAAGCACCTGGACCCTACTTGTCAAGCTAAATTGGTACAGTTCTGGAGAAGCCCACCTGCACGCAACTCGTTTCAGGACTTTATAGAATTCAAGGGGTTAACAGCCTCACTCAAATCAATGGGAATTTGCTGGATTTTCATGTCAACCCCATGGTGCAGTTGGATACGTGCCTCTACACAAGCATTATTACAGCCCGTAAGACCTTCTGTTCAAAACTGGCTTCAACATTGACTCACTAGTGCTTATCCCGTTTGAAGGGATGACCACATCTGAAACTTGCACAACTGCTCTGCAGAGGCCTTGTTTTTTAGACCCAAGACGCATCCACTGCTCTGGAGGAATGATCCATGACCTTAATGAGCATAGACATTTTACAAAAAAACATAGGGTTCACAATTGTGGAACTGATCCAAGAAGCCGCCATCACCTTAACAAAAAATTAGTCCAATTTGTGGAAAGGTACTATGTGATGGATTTAGTATGTTAAACACGTAACTACATCAAAACAGTTAAGCTCTTGTTTCTGTTTGTTAGATGGAGCCAGACAAAGAGAATTAAGAACAATTTTCTGGATTACATGAAATTAAGAAACCACCTTGGGAAGGAACCCAAAGGGAATTTGCAAACCATCCTATCAAGATGAAAGTTCAGAAACGGCTGTAATAGAAAATGCCAAAAGTTTGGCCATGTGCCCCCACCCCAAAAAATACAAAAAAAAAACAATACAATCACAAGAAGGAAAGCTGTCTTAAGAGTCACAAAACAAAGGGAAACAGAAGACAGAGGTTCAAAAGAAGCCTTCTGAAGAACACCCAGGACCAAACTTAAGCCCCACAGGGAAGTGGTATCTTGAAAGTCAGGGTAGGCATGAGCCACCTCTTGCACAGAGGTTTGACCATCCGGCAACAAGGTAAAATTCATATGAAAAAGAACAGATAAGAGCTGAAATCTGAACCTTTATAGAACTGAGTCCTTTTTGAAGCCCATCTTGAAGAAAGTCCACAAGAACTGGTGGATGAAAGGGACACAGACACAACCCCTGGTCCTCACACCACTTGTAAAACAAGGACCAGTCTTTTGGCCCTTCATTATAGAAGTGTAACAGGGTCAGATAAATCCATCTTCCTCAGAATGCTGGCTTCAAGAGCCAAGTTGCCAAATCTATCTTCTCCACCTCTGGATGACACAGAGGATCCATGGAAAGGAGAAGAAGACGAAGTGGCTCTGTAAAGGACAGATAGAAAAGGTCCATGAATCATGCCTAGACAGTTCAGTAAGAACCAATCAGGATTACATGCTCCCACTCCATTCTGATCTTCTTTAATCCTCTGGGAAACAGAGGAAAGGTAGGAAACACATTCACCAGGGGAAACCATCACAGAATGCTTACCACATCCACTGAGAGAGCGAGAGGGTCCCAGATCCTGGAACAAAGCAGGCAAACTTTGCAGTTCAACATGCCATCAGATGCACTACTGGCATGCCTCCTACCTGAACTATGGAGTTGAATACATTCTGGTTGAGGTCTCAATTCCAGGGATAGAGACGTTGACGGCTGAAAAAATCCACCATAATGTTGTCTACCCATGGAATGTAAATGCCTGAGAGACTGGGAACATGATCTTCCACCCAACTGAGGATCAGGCAAACCTCTTGCGACATGGCTACACATCTGATCCTGGCTTGGTGATTAACATAAGCCATCACTATTGCATTGTTGGACTGAATACGTACCATCAGAGAAGCTGAAACCAATGCAGAAGAGCAAGATAAATTGCCTTGATGGACAGAACACTCTCGCTGTAGACCTAAGGCCCTGGACCATCTATGAGACAAACAATGCTCCCCAGCCCTACAGACTTGCATCCATTGTGACTGCAGACCAATTTATGATGACAAATGGATGACCCAGAGGCAGATGGTTGACCTGGAGTTACCAACGAAGATCTGATTTTACCCAGTTAGAGAGAGACATGACACGCCTCTGTCTGGACCGGTTGCTAAGAAACTTTAGCAGCAGTTCTCGAGTGTAGAATTGGGTGCTGCCTCCAAGGCAGAGTCCAGATACCCTAACAAATTGATGTACTCCCACACCGTCAATGATGGGCAGGCTAAGGTCTGAGACACCTGTCGAGTAAGAATACAAATCTTGTCCTATGGCAGAAAAAAACATTGCCTCTGAAAGTGCTGAATCTCATGCCAAGAAAGAAAAAAACCTGGAAAGGAACCAGGGAGAATTTCTTGAAATTGATCACCCAGCAGTGTATTCCACTATGGGCACACACATCTGGAGATGAACACGCAAGCACTTCTCTGAAGAAGCCTTTGGTAAAAGGTCGTCCAGACAGGGACTCAATAAAATCCCAAGAGAATGAACTGGGGTAGACAATGCTGACATGTAGTATGTGGAAACCCACGGAGATTACGACAGCCCAACAGGGAGGGATGTGAGCTGAAATTGATGATCTTGAAAGGCAAATAAAAAAAAAAAAAAGCAAGTGCTGATGATATCCATGAATGGGGACATGCAGGTAAAATAGGATTTTAGTCTTACCTGTTGAATCCTTTTCTCTTAGTCCATATAGCTTACAGGTACCATGGGGAGGCAACAGTTCACCCCAGTAGGCTGGAACAATTCTTCAAAGAAGTGCAGGGGTGGAGCCTTTCTCTCCTCCATAGCAGGCTACCCAGCCATTCCCCTCCAGTTAGATTTGTGACATAAACCCACTGAGACAGATAGTGAGAAGAGGAAGAGGAAAACTGCAAGCATGGACCCAATTAGGACTCCCAAGTCCAACCACAGGAACCAAGCATGGTCCCTTTCAATGGGTGGGAAACCTGTAAGCTATGTGGACTAAGAGAAAATGATTTAACTGATAAGACTAAAATCCTATTTTCTCTGTCATCCAGTATAGCTTACAGGTATCATGGTACCAACATTGAGTTCCCAGATCGGGAAATGAGAAGAAGGAAAGGACCAAGCACCGGTCCCCATGATACCAGAGTTCCCATGGACTATCCAGGACACGGAACAGCCCAAATAAACAAAGTGTCTACAGACACTGAAAAACTGTAACACACAGCACACAGAACAAGAGGCAACAGGGCTCAAAGATAAATAACTACAGGCCACAGCAAAGTAAAGTCCTAGACAGGGAAAACTGCCTCCAGGACTTTCCTGCCAAAGCTGGCTTCAGCCAAAGCCAGAACATCAACAAGGTAGTGTTTGAAAAATGTGTGCACAGAGGACCAGGTGGCCGCCTTGCACATATGATCAGTAGAGGTCTGATTCTTGTAGGCCCAGAAGGGCCCCAACACACCTAGTGGAAAGCTGTGTGATGCAAAAGGGAAAAGAGTTCTTCCTGAGTTTGTAAGCCTTGCGTATAGTAAACTTAATCCAGAACGCAAGTCATCTTGGACGCTGCCTTACCTGCCCAAAGAGCCTCTGAAATGACAAAAAGGGTATCAGTCTGATAGACAGACTCAGTGCGGTGCACATAAAACTTAAGAACCACATACACCACATACAACAGGTGGAGATCCCTCTCCTTGTCAGATTTAGGGCCAGGACAGAAAGAAGGCACAACAGTCTCCTGACTGATGTGGAACTCAAACCACCTTTAGGAAGAAACTCCTGAGAGGTATGAAGAACAGCCTTATCCTTGTAGAACACCAGGAAAGGCAGTTTGCAGGTCAAGGCCTGCAACTCAGCAACTCTGTGGACAGAGACCACTGCCAAAAGAAAAAGCCATCTTCCATGTCAAAAGACATAAAAGAATGGTAGATAAGGACTCAAAATGAGGCCGATGCAATCCTCCAAAGACAAGATTAAGGTCCCACTACGGAGTGGGAGCCTTATAAGCAGGAAAAGTATGAGCGACACCCTGAAAGAAGACCTTGACATCCGGTAAAATGGCAATGTGTATTTCAAAAAAGACAGAGCGAGCCGAAGTCTGAACCTTCAAGAAACTAAGGCTAAGGCCCTTGTTCACACCATCCTGAAAAAAGGACAGTATAGCCAGAAGATCAAAATTCTGTGAGGACAAATCCCTGTCCACACACCAAGCATGGAAGATAGACCAAACCCTATGATAGGCCTTAGAAGAAACAGGCTTCCTAGCCTGAATCATAGTGGACACCACCTTAGAAGAATAGCCCTTCTGTCTCAATATGGAGGCTTCAACAGCCAAGCCGTCAAAGTCGGATGGTCCTCATCCACCTTCTACAGGTACCCTTGAAGAAGAAGATCCAGTCTGTGTGACAAAGGAAATGGATCCTGAGCAGACAGGGCCAGTAGTTCCAGGAACCAAGGCTGTCTGTGCCACTAAGGAGCGATCAAGATGACTTAGGCTTCGTCCATCCAAATCTTCCGTAGGACTCTGGGCAGGAGAGGAAGTGTAGAAAAGATGTAGGCCAGATGAAATCACCATGGAATCGACAGAGCATCCACCGCAAACGCTAGGGGATCCCTCCAATGGGAACAAAACATCTGAACCTTCCGTTTGTGCCTGGTGGCCATCAGGTCTATCAAGGGAAGACCCCACACCTGCACCAGGAGGTCGAACACTTCTGGGTGAAGATCCCACTCTCTGGGGTCCACTGTGGTGACTGAGGAAGTCTGTAAGGACGTTTTCTACTCCTGGAATGTGCACAAAGGAGATAGCAGGCATATGGTCTTTTGCCCAAGCCAAAACAGCCTTGACCTCGAACCAAGCAGCGGGACTTCTGGTTCCTCCTTGCTTGTTGATGTAAGCCACGGACATGGCGTTGTCAGACTGGACTCGAACTGGGCATCCTATCAGATGAGAGAACCAATACATCAGAGCATGGGAGATAGCTCTGAGCTCCAAGATGTTGATATGAAGAAGGATCTCCTCCTCTGACCAGAATCCCTGAACACTCAGGTGACCCAAGACTAGGCCACAACCGAGAAGGCTGGCGTTCTCTGTCACAAAGGTCCAGTATAGAATCACGAAAGGCCTCCCAGTCTTCAGGTTGGAGAGGTTCAAACACCAGTGAAAGCTCTGTTCCACTTCTGCAGGAAGGGAAACAGAATGATCCAGAAGGTCCGAGTCTCCCATGCATACCTCGATAACAAACCTCTGAAGCTCCTTGGCAAGGGCCATGGCAAATATCCAGGGTGGATATCATCTTCCCCACCAGAGAGGAGAACTTCCTCACCAGAGCTGACATCTACAACAGGGCAGAAGACACCTTGGATGTGAGCTGCTGAATGGAATCCTCCGTCAGATAAACCATACACCGCAGACTGTCGAACAGACGGCAGAGGAACACAAGGTTCTGAGAGGGAACCGGGGCAGACTTGTCCATATTCAGGATGCTCAGAATGAGCAAATTCCTGAACTTGGCAGTCCAGAAGTTCCCTGGAAAGTGCCTTGAGGAGAAGGTCGTCCAAATAAGGAGTCATCTGAATCCCCTTGGTGTGTAGGAAGGCAATCAATGCACCCAAAACCTGAATGAACACCTGAGGAGCTGTTGTAAGCCCAAAGGGGAGAGCAGTAAACTGGAAATGCCCCATGTCGCAAGTGATTATGAAACTATCTTACAGTCAATGTTTGACAGTATGTCAAACATTTAGAGTTAATTAGTTTCCTTTGATGTACCGACTTCTCAAGCTATTTAGCATGAGTTGTGTTATTGGAAAGCTGCATCAAACGTTAGGCCACAAATTGATTTTGTGAGGCCTATGTTCATTACCGTGCCTCCTGGCCAGTGAATAGAAAACCTATGGAATTAAGTTGTGTTTTCCAGTCAGAACTCATTTTAGCAGTGATGCTTGTTTTACCAGTAGAAATAGAATCACCCTACATCTGCAAAGCCCTACAAACACTGATAAACATTCAGTCTGGACACTGAATGATCAGGCTACCCATATTTTGGTCTGTGTGTGATGAAATTATTACAGAAATTATCCTATGTATGGGCACCTTAACAAGCCTGTGTCAGATCCTGACATAAAGAGAGTGGACACATATCCTATGCAGTAATTAGTATAAAGATATTTAAATATGGTGTTTAATTTAATGTTACAAAATATGTTCAAAGCTTTTAATACCCACTTTCAACAATTTGCTCCAAGAGGTGAGCAATGCGGGAGTGTATGGGCATTTCATCGTATGCCACTCCTCTGCACCCTATTTAATGACAGGCACTGCCAGTAAGCAGGAGTAGGCAAGGAAAATTCTTCCCTGCCTGCTATAAGGAAGGTATTACATACTCATATAAAGATATGCATTGGAGGAGTTGCGTACTCAGGTTTGTACTAAAGGTATCTGTATATAAGCACAGATGTAGGTGCAGGATTTTGCAAGCACACATTTTATTGTAGCAAATGAACTGTGCTTATGGGTTGTACAGTCTCCTCATTATGAACTTACAGATTCCCCTTTCAATCTGTGAGGATTTTATGTCCCCTATTGTTCAGCTGGTTTACCCAGAATTGGTTCTCTTTTTCTGTAAGGCCCTAATTTTCATGGATAGAATTGCTGAAAACAGACATGGCCAAGTTTACCCTGGCATGTTTGGAATTGTAGTCACACAGCAGAAGGAGAGCCACAAGTTGTTCACACTTGTTCTATATATTATACAGGTTCACTAGATCTTCTCAGCCGGATTTTGTAAAAGTTTAAAAATGAACTTTTCTATAGCACAAATGAAAGAGATGCAGCAACTGTTTGATAACTCAGAGGAACAGCTGCCATCACAGACTGAGTAGCCACAATAGATCAACTTCCCTTGTAAAGTGTTACAGCATGCACAGTCAACTGAAACAGCTAACAAGGCAAGCCAAGCAGTGTTTGAAACAACTGTTCCTTTTGTACGCCTCTGTTGCAAGCAGATGTCCATTACTTGCTGTCTACATTTAGGATCCACTCACTTATCAGAGGTAAGTAAATATACTTTAGAAAATATTTTCTGTTATGCATTTGTTTCTATGACTTTTTTAACGTCTTTGAGAGCCATCTCTAGCGTTTAAGGACATAGGCGTGTAAATTGTACTGCATTCTCCATTTATAAAATATGTTGTTTCATGGGAGTCGTTAAAAAAATATTACCTAGGGCTGGTTCTCAATATTATTTAAGGTTTTTCACTGTCCTTTCCAAATTGATAATGTTTATATAGGTGTAGTCACATTGGTATATAAAAGCTGCATTATTTGATGTCGAATTATAAAATATAAATATTTTTTAACCAATACTGGAGTCTTTTAGGGTTTTTCAAAGGCACAGGATTAATCAAATAGATATGCACACTCACATGCTCACACACTCATGTTCTCTGATGGACAGTTGTGTAATGG
The DNA here is from genome assembly GCA_037306005.1 of Rhinophrynus dorsalis. Classification (NCBI taxonomy): domain Eukaryota; kingdom Metazoa; phylum Chordata; class Amphibia; order Anura; family Rhinophrynidae; genus Rhinophrynus; species Rhinophrynus dorsalis. The sequence continues at coordinate 429,896,317 of CM074723.1, read as the reverse complement.
CCACTCTTGTGAAACTCAGGCCCCCGTATCTCCTGGACAGAAATTATAGAGGAGATATGACTATCTCCTCCTTACTGCCATCACTGGGTGTGTTTGCAATGATGCCGTCTCATATATATATATATATATATATATACTAGTTGAAGAGCCTGTTACATGGGCCACAGTGCCACTGCCAGCCGGTCGCGGAGCAGTCACACGCAGTAGAGACTGCCTGCGCCGTGGCTGATACAGAGCTCTCTGTATCAGCCGCAGTGAGGGCAGTCTCTACGGCACATGAGTGCAGCATGCGCAGCAGTCTCTACTGCGCATGACTTCGTCGTTACACATGTTTTAGCGAATTATTACATAGGATATATATGTATTAGTTTTGTGGAGAAGGGGCATGTTTTGGGTGTAGGAGATGTCCGGGTGAGGGCATCTCGTGTGTGTGAGTCAGCCATGCTCTTTCTTTTTTTTTTTTTTTCAAATGGAACATGAGGGCGGGTCAGCTCCTTGCAGAGATTTTGACAGGAGTCTCCTCTGAAAATCACACCCCCTTGTATCTCCTGGACAGACAAAATAGAGGAGATATGCATACCTCCTCCTTACTGCCACCACTGGGTGTTTTGTCTCCTGAAGGAGAGATAAATTATGTAGTGATGCTTTCTCTCTTCTTTCTCTCTCTCTCTCTCTCTCTCTCTCTTTTTATATATATATATATATATATATATATATTTATGAAACCCACTAAGTTAGTCTGTTAAATAAATTAAAAAACACTTATTCCTAGGGAATAATTCTCCTGTAATAAGTATAAGCCTTTAGTCCCACCTTTTGTCACTAACAGCATCCTAAGCTTAGCTTAGATTACAGTAGGCATGTCTCCTAGGCTTCTCCTCCCCTAGGCTTGTGTTGTGAATTCCTTGTTGGCTGCTGTTATGTCACACCCACAAACACAGACAAGAAAAATATGGCTACCACTAGCAGCCACATGAACAGAAGGCTGGATTCACAGAGGTAAGTGTAGTAGTGATTAACTAGTAAATGCTTTTTCAAATGATATGTTTTACATTAAAACTAGCCTTTGATAATATGTTTTATATTCAAAAGTTATTATAGCTCAGACTTCTTTTTATGATCAAACTCTTATAAGCTGTGCCAACCAGGGTCCAATAGACATTTATTTCATAATACACTCTATTGGAGTGCTTGAGTCATAGCGTACAGCTTTACCTGCTGAGCACAACAGAAAATTGTATCTTGAGCTTTAATGACTTTTAACCCTTTAACAACTGTGATGTGCCATGACCGTCACCCTTATTTTCCCCTTAAGGACTGGTGATGGTCCTGATACGTCATGCATTTTGTGATTGCAGCACTCCTGCGGGAGCTCTGTAAGCACAAATGGGGTCTGAAATTGACTGCTCCAAGAATCGAACTGTCTATTTCTCTGATCGCCGCTCAGCACGCTGGTACAAGTCATCAGTCACGTGTCGGTTCACTGACAGTGATCGAAGGGGTCCTTAAGGGAATGTCACTTCACCGGACTTCTGGTCCTTAATAATAATAATAATAATAATCCTTTATTTATATAACGCACACAGATTCCGCAGCGCCTTACACTCATATCCTTAAGAGGTTAAATGCAAATCTCCAAGCAGTATGACTATCCTTGATTTATTCAGCAGGAAATAATTACATTATATGTATTTCAGTAAAAAAGTTTACTTATAGAAGTAACATATTTTGTAAAGCGACAGCCTTCTTTTTGAACTTATATATTCTACAACAGCTTAACCCTCTGAGTGCCAGAGGGGTGTGCAACGCATTGCAAAGCAATTCAGAGGGATAATATATAAAGTAAATTTGCCTTTGGATAGAGAACTGGTTAAAGGGATAGTAATGTCTTCCTTATATAAAAAGTCATATTGTACAGCATAAAATAAGAAATCCAATGATGCAATTCCTATCTCTCAAACCTTTATGGTATGAGAGATAGAGCGTTCTAAAGTTCCCCCCAGTTCCCCCTCCCTGATGTCATCTGTAAAGCTGACAGAGGGAGATCCATGTCGGCCGACAAGCGGAGGCTCTTCAGCAGAGCCGCAATAGTGTGATTTAAAAATACTTCTTTGGAACAGTCTAAAAAGTGTGCTTGCAAACCAAGAACACTTGTAGACCTTTCCAGTGAAGTATTTCTTTTTAGTTTGCTCTATTTTGGCTCTGCTGAAGAGCCACCTCTCAGTCCCCGGACCAGGATCTCCTGCTGTCAGCTGACGTCAGGAGAAGGGGAGGTAGGGGGGGACTTTAGAAAGCTCTATCTCTCATACCATAAAGGTCTGAGAGACAGGAACTGCATCGATGGATTTCTTATTTTATGCTGTAAAATATTACTTTTTATATAATTAAGACATTACTAACCCTTAAAATTATGAATGTAGGGAGTTGTCAACTGAATCTTTTTAGGCTGGTATAAAGTTGCAAGTGGATTGCCTCAGGCTTCAGTCCTGAGCCCAATGCTTTTCATTTGTTTATTAACCCATTGTGTGGATATCCCTCTGGCATGCAAGGGGTTAATGATATTGAAGTGTATTTTGAAAGTACTATCTCAAGCTTTGCTGATGACACTAAACTGTGTAAGGAATACAGACAAAGCAGGATTGATTCTCAGCATAAATACTCTGTTAATCCGAGTGAATGGTTAGATAAGTATCACATGAGGGTTACTGTAGATAAGGTTGTCCATTTGGCCTTCAGAAACAAGCATGCTACATATACCTTAAATGTGAAACAACTTGGGGAATCTTAAAGAAATATTTAGGACTACTAACAGACATACCTGGGAACTCTCCAGTTTTGCCCCGGAGACTCCGGGTTTGACAATGAATTATTGAGTGACCGGGGCAGAGTCAGATTCTCCGGATGTGGGGAAACCCCACCCACTTGTGCTCAATCCCATACTGTCCCTCCCACTCCGCTCTATACATTTTTTTGTTTAGTAGTCCCGCCCCTCACAATTAAGCCCCGCTCCTTTTTAAAGACACAAATCGCGTCATTTCTCTACCCTCATCGGCACTAGAGGGCTGTCCTCCGGGCAGCCCCAAGTAAGAAGTTCCCAGGTATGCTAACAGACAATAGTTTAAAGTGGAACTTTCATTAAAATGAAAGTGCCCATCAAATCATTATTCACATAGAGATACACATATACATACTTTTATTATCCTGAATAAGTCTGACATTATTGAGAAATACAACTTGTTCTGCAGGCATAAGAGGCAGGAATTTTTCTCCAAACACATCTGAGAGCTTGCACCATCAGTCCCTTCCTGTACCTTAAGGTACAATGGAACTCCGCCTCACCAATCCTGGAGGAGATTTGGATGGACAGAGCAGACTCACAGATGCCTTTTCGACAAGATATCTGCGCTGATGCCATGCTGATACCTGCCAAACAAGTTGTATTTCTCAATAATGCTGGACTTATTCAGGATAATACTAGTACTGATAAGCGTACCACTATTTGAATAATGATTTGGGGGCCACTTTAATTTTAATGGAAGTTCCACTTTAATCAAGTGTGCAGTTTCACTGAGCTATTGGAACAGCCAGTAGAATATTATCATGGAAAAAAGGGGTAAAGATGCACGTAACAGGAACATCAAAAAGGAGGTCACATTAATCTACAAAAGAGCTGCCTATACCTGCATAAGGTGTCAATGAACATGCATGAAGAGAAAAAGGGACACTCCTAGTGAAATACAGTAATAGTCTTGAACCACCACTGCTACACCACCGTACACACAATAAATAAAGGCAGCGTTGCAAGTGAGGGATTCAAGACAGCCCTCAATCTGTGACTACTCAAACGGGAAATGGATGCAGCTCCTCAGGCGTTGAGCAATATAAGGTATTGAACAAAATAAACAGAACACCAGAAAGCGCGCAAACCACAATAGACCGTCTGTATATTGGATCTTGAATCAATACTCACAACTCCAGCTGAACACCGGTTAACCCCTTAACGACAGGTGACTTACCAGGTACGTCCCGCAAAAACTGTCACTTAGTGACAGAGGACGTACCTGGTAAGTCACGGAAGTCCGCGTCTCCGTGCGGCTGCACGCCGCTCGGAGACTCCGGACTTCATTGAAGAAAAAAAAAAAATGTTAGGCGGGCGTTAACGTGACAGCCGCGTACGAACGCGGCTGTCACTAAGGGATTAAAACATAAAACCAGTAATAGCGAATGGGGATTTAAAATCTGATTCGGACTGCACTCCTGAAAATCAGAAACCACTGATTCTTCAAGTAGAAAAATATTTAATAAAAAGAAATGGCTACACAATGATTCTTTATAGGTCTACGTATTTCGAATCATCAAAGCTTCTTCATCAGCGCCCATTGTTAATAACAAAGAATTATGATACTGCCATAATTTAAAAATACAGCATAAAATATATATAAACATTGTGTGTGACTTCAACGTTTATATATATTTTATGCTGTATTTTTAAATTATGGCATCCTAATTATTTGTTATAAATACTGGGTCCTGATGAAGAAGCTTTGACGCTTCGAAAAGCATAGACCTATACAGAATTACTGTATAGCCATTTCTTTTTATTAAATATTTTTATATTGAACAATCAGCGGTTTTTGATTTTGTGGAGTGCAGTCCGAATCAGGGCGGATTTTAATGTTATAACCAGTGTTCAACTGGAGTTGTGAGGATTGATTCAAGATCCAATATACAGAAGGTCTATTGTGGTTTGTTCCCTTTCTGGTGTTCTGTTTATGTATATGCATGAGACCCCTAGGATTTTAACTTGTGGTTAGTCCCAACAGAAAAATAGAAATGGCGGGTTAACTGCAGAAACATGAAAGTGTAAAAGGTATGCCTATTGGGATCTTCACTAACATGTGACCAGGGGTGGGCGAAAGTTGTCGCAGTGTTCCCGTGGGAAATTTCACGAAAACCACGTTGTTATTTGCTTTTTCACGGGAAAATCCACTTTAAAACTAGCGGTTAAAATGTTCGCATTTTTCGCCCATTGGCCAAATTTTTTCACCATTTTTTCAATGGCTAGAAAGTTTACGCCCATTGATTTACGTTGTTTTCGCACTTCTGCTATAAAAACGTGATGTTTTCTTTGAAGGCAGACACAATAGAAGCAGCTACGGAGCGAGATAGACGTGCTGTGCTGTTCTCTTGTGATAATTTGCAAAAAGTGAGGCAAGAGAGGCTCATAGTGACTCCAATCACTATGAGCAGGGTAAAAAATCATCAATGGAGGAGCTGGAAGGACCATTATGTGTCCACTGAGTCTAAGGAGGAAGGCACCACTACTGTACCAATGCTGTCCAGTCCCCCTAAATCACCTCAAGGGATCTTGGGGAATTTAATGGGAAGATCAGGAGAAAAGGGAATGGGAAAGAAGGGAGAAAAGGGAATGGGAAGGGAGGGAGAAAAGAGTAGTACTAGTGAGACAAGATCAGGTCAGCTGCCTGTGCCTGCTGCAAGACGTGCTGCCCCTGTTGCCAGTGCCACCATTGCTGTACCTGCAGCCACTAGTGTTGTACCAGCTGTCAGATGTGCTGCCACTAGTGTTGAACCTTCTTCCAGTGCTAAACCTGCTGCCAGTGCTGAACCTGCTGCCACCAATACTTTGCCTGCTGCTAGTGTTTCTTGTAGTACTCAGTGGTGGAAGAAGAAAATGATGCCAAGTGTGACAGCAGGGGACCCTCTGTCACATTGCTCGTCACCTCCTCCAAGCAGCAGTGAGATGTCTGGAATAGAGCAGCATCATGTAGGGAATAGTGGTGGTGGTGCTGGAGAAGCTGGGGTGGAAGAGACATTGATTGCCTTTTTATCAGAAACTGAGAAGGAATGGAAGACAGGGGTGATGATGGGCCTCACCACCACCACTAGCAATCAGCTTTTGGAATTAGCGGAAACTGCAAGTGCTCTAAGTTTTGAGATGAAAGGGCAGCAGGGTGCTGAGGATAAGGCTAGTGTGCCACAGACCACAGTGGACACAGTTGGAAGGGGGTCAACAAGTAATGCAGGGCTAGGACAGGTTCCACTTGCCAGCGCCAGCAATACTCCTGGTCCTAGCTGCAGTGCTAAATCTGAGGCAGTAGCAGCAAAATTATTAAAGTGAAGGGGAATGTGGAGGACAAGAAGAAAGAGGCAATTCTTCTCCACCTGTTCCCTATCCCTCACCCCAGAAGTTATGGGTGTGGGACTATTATTCTCTTCCGGCAGGCACAGTGAAGTCATTTTCAACAACGGTACATGGCAAAATTTGTGACAAGTTAGTGAGAAGGAGAAAGGAGGGAACACACCTTCCCCATAACACACATTGAAACACAGACACCATGACATTTATGTGAAACATGTTAAAGCCAAACACCCATTGCAGAAATCTAGCACCACTTTTACTGTACCCCATGACTCTCCAGAAAGGTGGAGATCAAAGATGAGGAAGAATAAAGAAACCCACACAGACACTGGAAGTTCCATGATGAGTGAAACAAATAGCTCACCATCAACATCACCTTCTTCCTCTAGGGTAACAAGTACACCTTCTGCCGATCCACCTCATTCATCGTTACCTCCCCCGCCAAATGATAGCCACTCTTTTGATGTTAGGATTTGGCAGTTCGTCTCTACCAGTTGCACATTGTGTGGTGCACTGACCACACATGCCAGTGTGGTGGAGGAGAATCGATATCAGGCCATCAAGTGACATCCCACAGAAAATGCTAAGATGGAGGCAGGGAGAGTTCATCATTACTATTAAACTGTCAGCAAGTTGTCATGTGTCCTTAGCAGGGTCTGGACAAGGGGTACAGTGACAGCGGCAGTACTTGGTTTCGGGTGTCATGGTGTTTGGATACAGTTGTGCCCCCAGATGTTATTTACCACACACAATGTGCACATTGCAGTTGCTGATGGAAGCCACAGTTCCTGTTCTCAAGAGAAAAATATATATCCTAATAACAACACACCCATGACAATTTTGGAGGAGGGGCAGGTGGAGAAGATTTAATGGCCAACTTGTTCTTTTCTCCACATATACTGGGGGCTACTTATTCTTCTTATTCATCCATCTTCCATGTTACTGCTATTGTTGATCCCATTCCCTTTCAGTTGCCTAATCATGCTGCTGCTTAAACAACTCAGCAGCAGCAGTACAAACAGCAGTTCCAACTCAGGACTCAGGAGGACATTTGACAATGGCCAGTGGCTACTGACCAACATGACCTGCTGACATTAGGCCAATACGGCATTTTTATTTTTTCTCAGGTGCTTTCAAAACTAAAAAATAAATAAATAAATAAACATAGTCCTACAAAAAAAAAAACAATTTTTTGTGGGTTTGTTTCTAACAAGCCTAAGTCCTACAAATCAATGTTTCCTCAGGACTTGGTCCTCTAACAACAAATCTAACAAATCATCCTCTACGAAAAACTCTATCAAGTCAAGTATCAGTCCACCCCAGTGGCAGCTTATGTCAAGGGGTTCCTGTCTCTATAACTTTAAATACAAATTTCTTATTTTATTTTGTTATTAACCGTCCCCCCAATAGCAGTCAAGAACCCCCCCAAAACAAATTCCCTGTTCAAATTATTCATTCATTCACCAACACAGGCACCCTCCTCAGACCCCTTTATACCATGTCTTATGGTTTTTATTTTATTTAGGGTTTCTTTCGTGTCCCCCAATCCCAGTAAACAACCCCCCTAAACATCATCATCTGTTCAAATTATTCTTTCCCCACACCCCACCGACACAGGCACCCTCATGCCCCTTTTATACTGTGCCTTTGGGAAATAAAATATTATTTGTAATGTGTTATGTGTAACTTCTATGTTCCCATTGATTTCAATGGGTGAAAAAAGTGGAAAAAAGTGTCAAATCTGCACTTTTTGCAGGAAATGTTTCGCCAAGCGGAAAGGGCCATTTTTTGCCGATTACAGTTTGAGGTGGAAATTTTCGCCCATCCCTACATGTGACAAGTCTCCTGTGGGAGAAATATCTCAGATTCCTATGAAACCTATTTAATGTAAATTCTCTCACACTTGGACAAGAGGTCCCATAACATAAAATAGGAAAAAATAAAATAACAAAATAAATTGAGCATGTTCTTTTACTGGAGACACGTCTGTCATTTTAGTGTATATGCCTCTGCACCTGCAACAAGAATTATAATATGGGGCTGGTTTGGAGTGATGGTAGTTATTGTCCTAAACAGCTGGGGGTACAACAATTTAGAATATTCTTTGTATAAACTCAACAAAGTCTTTGTTAACCCCTTGAGGAAAAGAGGGTTGTGCAATGCATTGTTTCTCAATGCACATCACACCCACTCTGGTCTAGATGGCATTAACACTTTGAATGCCAGAGGCGTATGGAACGCATCCTCTAGACTGTAAGATCTCACAAGCAGGGCCCTCTGATCCTTCTGTTCTCCACATCTGATTGTACTATTTAATATCTCTGTATATCTATTCCTAATTGTACAGCGCTGTGGAATTAGTTGGCGCTATATAAATAAAGCATAATAATTGCTTTGCAATGCATTGTGTACCCCTCTGGAACTCAAAGGGTTAAAGGTTTGCAGGGGAAACACCAAACATTGACTAGTCAATAGTAAATATTGGGCTGTGTTAAAGGTATACAACATCTTATAATATTTTTATTTTTCTGCTGGTCGTAAAAAAAAATATATTTCAGACCCTCTGATTGGGGTGGTCAAAAGGGAACAACAAAAGGCATATTTGGACAGATCTGCTGTATTATGTGAAGTTGCAGACTACAAAAACCTACATATCAGACACAGCTGTAAATAGGTTTCTGTGACTGAAATGCTGCTTTTAGCAATAAATCTCGGCTATACAATAATTTGAAATGTGCACTGCCTAATCCTCCAGTTGCAAGCCTTCACAGCTGGAGACCAGTGTAGCATCAGCACAAAGCCACACAGCACTGTCACTGGCCCCCGTCTCACAAGATGCAATTGGAGGGTTTCAGCACTCAAAGCCACTGCTAATTACTAAGAGCATGTGTTTTAGATAAAATACAATCTGCAGACAGACTTCTACAATACAGATCTGTGCATTCAGCTCAGCAATCCACGCTGCCCGATTCAAGAGCAGATTTTATTTCCCTTTCTTTGCTGTGCTCTCTTGAATTCATTTCAAGCATTTTCCATTCCTGAGAGGGAAAAAACCATGCAGAGTTCCCAGGAATTACTAAAATAGTGTCCACCATGGCTTCTATAAAATACAAACCACATAATAGGGAAGTGAATCCTTTATTTGGTGTACTGCGGATTTGAATGTGTTGGTGACCTTTCTATCCACCAAAGAGTTAGATACATTTATTTCCTTCTTGCTTACCTTGTTCAAGAAGGGGGGGGGGGGGGAGTTTAACCCTTTGAGTGCCAGAGTGTGCAGTGCAATGAGTTTGACATTTCTGTCTCACAATGATGATGTACTAATATGACCCAGAGCAATTCTACAACAAATCAACTGCATTATGAGAGGACAAATAAACATTCCCCAAATTCCCATTGACCTGAATGGGAATTTTAACCCCTTTAATACTACAGAGGTCTCCCTACCATTGCAAAGCAAACAACTGGAGACCTTCCTAGTATTCAAGATGTTAGAAACCCCATTCAAATAAATGGAAATGTGTATCTGCCCCCCATGAGGCACTTGGTTCCCCCAAAATTAGTCTAGTTCTTTGCAGTCCATCAGCCTGAAATGGTTATGGAGATGAAAATGGTTCATATATCATTAAAGTTTTCTTTCATATGGGCGCCCTTAAATCTAATGATAAACTTTGTTTTCTGATGAATATTTAGGCAAAAAAGTCCCTGTGTTATATAGAGTAGGCTGATCAGACCTCACCTTTAACTGGGGACCCATAGGAAAAATTCATACTGCAGGACTGCTTTGATTTTAATGAAGTATAGAAAAATGGCTATTTCCTATGTGTCCCCAGATCTGGTCAGCCTAATATAGAGCCAATGTTTGCTTCATTCTGTTTATACAGGCCACTACTCATTGGTTGGCCAACAAACTCTCTCTTTTCCTACTCAAAGAGACACAGGTCAGGGAGGACCTAAAAGGATCACTAACACCTAGAAATGATCTGGGGTTATATACACTTAAATACTTGTACTCCACGCTGGCATCTGTAAAAATCATCTACATGTTTTCTGAGGTGTAGTCTTACACATGCTCAGGTGGCTTCTAGATTAGCTTTTTACAGGCCTCCCATCACCATCGCAATATTAATAGGGTGTCTAAGAAGTGATTGTTCTGCATCGTCTTTAAATGGACTGAGATAATATAACTACCTTTCTGAATAGATCAATGGGTGCTAATCTCAGTACATTGCAATGCAATGCATTGCATTCACCTCTGGCATTCAAAGGGTAAACAGTATTATCCCTGCACAAACAAATACCCAAATGTGTCTATAAAGGACAGACTATAGATCATTATTCCAAGACTGGAATCCATTTTAGGGATCTAGCATATACTAGCTACATTTTACTGATGCTATATAAATTTAAAATTATATAACCTGTTAGTGTCATTTTAACTAATTCAGCTTACACAAAGTGTTGGCAACCATTGGTTCTCCAGCTGTTAGAGATTACAACTCCTATCATCCCCAACCAACCTTTGCGCATGGCTGGTTGGGGTTGATGGGAGTTGTAGTCTCTAATAATAGTCTCTGGGGAGACTACAAAAATCCATACCATGCAACCAAATAGAGCTTTTAACCCACTGCATGCTAGAGAAGTTTTGAATGCATTGTGCTACATACTGCCAGTGGTAAAAGAATAACGTGCTGAACTATGATGCTGTTTACTTGGGTGACTATCACCTGGTGTCATCACACCAAAGTCCAGCATGCTGCAACTGTACTGTGTTCCCATAGGAAGGAAGTAGTGCTGCAGTAAGACAGGTCTGTACCACAGCATATGTGGCTGCAGGCAGACTTTTTGAACAGGCTGAAATGGAAGTTGCACTGTTAATGGTCTACCCATGTGTTTGTCAGCCAGTAATATTGCCTGGAGCTCAAATGGGCCAGCCACAAGACACGCCCCTACTGTATTCCAGAGTGGCCGTGAAACGCTGGAGAGAAGGGATTGAACTGACCAAGGTGGCAGCAACAGTTCTGGCTCCCATATGAAAGAGGCCTTATACATAATGCTCATTTGTTTATCTTACACTAGCAATATTGTGACTGTGTTGCCTGTCTGTTTTTTTCCTTCTGGGCTTTGAATTGTTTCTCACTGATGGTGTATGTACATTTATTGCAAGACTGAACTGCTTGAGTACATGCTTCCAAACTTCCAGTGGTGACACTCAACTAGTAATGCCTAGCTGGCTGAAGTAGTCAGCAGCCCATGATGTATGACAAGGCAACAGTATTAATAACTAAATGAATGCAACACAATATTGCATGCAATCAAGACAGTGTATAATGTAGAACTGTGAGATATTTGAAGAAGCAGCTTCCAAATTGCAAGTAACATCTTGAGACCAAGAAACGTGTAACATCCGTTCACTGTGATTGTGTTTATACAGAGTATATCCCTCCAATGGGCTTTCCTTGTACATCAAGTTCTAATCATCTTCCCTGTGCATTCTGTCCCACATTATTCAGCTGCTGTCTCTCAGCACTCCTTCACCTGCTGCTGTCCCTGTTACATTCACCATGACAGGAAGCAGTGAGGTCATACATGCAAGCAACAAAGTGCTCCACACAGAAAGAAGTGACATTTGTTCTGTAGAATTAACCCTTTAGGTGCTATAGGGTCCCAACTCATTGCAAAGCATTTCACTGGACACCCTTCTGACATGCAGCAGGTTAAGGTCTGTAATACTGTGGCCATGAAGTGATTACAGTGCAGCCTAAACATCCCAAAGAAGTGTATGATGCATAAAGTAAATGGACATTGTATAAACAGTGCACCTTAAACCTGCTTCAATTATTTAAAAGTTTCAGTTCAGCCTCATAGGGTGTAGTACATGGAGCAGTGTGTGTGGGTGGTATTGTTATTGTTTGTTATTCATCCATGTGGGCACCTTGACTGCCACAGCCGCCCCTCTCTCCTGACTGTTTACCTTGCTGCCGTGTTACATAGTGAGAGGTGTATTCTCAGAGTGTGTGTAACACAAGTCCTGGCCCCTCCCTGACGCATTTATTTAGGCACACTGGATTTCAGAGTAAGTGTATAGTCATTTTAGGGAGTGACTTTCCACTGCTCCCTGTTCCACTCCATGTATTCCTCCCATGTGTCCCTCTTTAGGGTTAATTTTTAAAACGTCACACCGAAAAGTGCATGAAACAAAACAGTGCATTCCCAAGGTTGCAGTGATGAAATGGGCGACATGAGAATCTAGCCCTGCATCAGAAGCACGAGATTCTCATGTCGCTGGCTTAAACTTCGCTTCAGCACCGATTAACAGAAGCTGCAGATTTTACCATTTAATGTAGGTAATCTGGTGGCTGGTTGTAAGAGATTGGAAACCTCAACAACAAAGTGTAAAGGACAATGAAAAACTGAATAATTCAGTTATATCCAACAGTTATCACGGAGCCCGTGCTATGCGGGCGACATTTTGTCAGTCTGGTTCTCAGTTTGCTCCTATTGGTTGCAGTGTTATTGGCCCACCCAGTATTTGTCCTTAAATACTGGGTCCTGTCACTTCGCTGTTGCCCTTTCGTGGTGTTTCTGTACCAGCGCTTGTTCCAGTTCTTGTGTGATCTCAGTGTATGACCCGGATTGCCTGACTACTCTGCTGCTTCTGTTCCTGCTCTGTGTACCGACCCGGCCTGGCTAACGTTCCTGCTCCGTGTACCGACCCGGATTGGCTGACATTTCTGCTCTGCGTACCGACACAGCCTGGCTGAAGTTCCTGCTCTGTGTACCGACCCGGATTGGCTGACGTTCCTGCTCTGTGTACAGACCCGGCCTGGCTGACGTTCCTGCTCTGTGTACTGACCAGAATTGGCTGACGTTCCCGCTCTGTGTACCGACCCGGTTTGGCTGGCATTCCTGCTCTGTGTACTAACTCGGACTGGCTGGCGTTCCTGCTTTGGATACCGATTCCGGTTGGCCGTTGTTCCTGCTCAGTGTACCGACCCATTGGGCTTCCGTTGCTATCTGTCCAGGACTGCCTGCTGCTCCATGGTGTCTCCGTTGGGCTTGGCATCTGGGCAGTGTGCATCCCGTACCTCCATTACTGCAGCCTGGTCTCGGTTACTTTCCGTGTCGCGCAGGCGACACTCCGGTGTGAGCCCTCCTTTCTGTGCCTCAGTACGCTAGACCTATACTCCTGCCATCAGCTGAGGTTGGGTTTCCTTGGGCGCCTCAGGCTACTTCCACCTTGGCAGTCGACATTGGTCTGAGTGTTCATCTATCCCTTCGGGGAATAGGGCCGTTCTCCACCAGTTGTTGGCATTGTAGTCTCCGTTCGGCAACATCTGGGCATACAGTCTGTCCTCCGCTACTGCTATGGCAGTCTATAAGTTTGCTAAGGGCCTTCGCTTAATCCTGTGGCATTACTCGCTGTTTATACTCTCCCTCCCTAGTGAGAGTCTTAAGGGTCTCGCGCTGATAGGGCCTGTCAATCTTCCAGGACTATCAGTAACCCGTTCATTGCTGCCTTGTCTGAGAATCACACGTAATACCTGACCTGTGTCAGTATATTGTTATTAATGTCTGTACAATTGCTGGACCCGTGTGGGTATTTATTTCTGTAACCTGTCCTGTGAGAGTACTATATTGTATATATATTACTGGACCCGTGAGGGTTATTGCTATTTTACATTATTCAATAAAACTGTGTTTTTACCTAACTTACTGTCTCTGAGTGTCAAACTAACCGTAACAACAGTAGAAAAGCAGTCTGATGAGAAGCAGCTAGTACTGTGCACACAGTAGGCATCACGTATAACACGCATAATTATTTTACAAGCGGCACTAGATTTCTGGTGGTGGATCGTGGAGCTCGTTGGATGAGGCAGTGCGCAGCCCTTGCTCCTGTCTTCTCTCCGTGGGCCCTCATTGAGAGCGTGGCCACTCCATTTCATTGCATGGCGGCGTCTGCTTTACTTTATATCCCTTATAACTGGAATCCACTTTTAATTTGTTGGAAAATAATTTTCACTTTCTCTCTTAGTTTCCCATTTTGTGTATGTCCATGGTGCAGTGAGTCCAGAAATCAAGTGCAGCTTGTAAAATAAAAATCTGTAGCTTCTGGTAATGGGAGTTGACGTGGGTTGAAAAAAGGTTTAAACCGGCGACATAAGAATCTTGCATTTTTGATGCAAAGCGAGATTCTCATGTCGCCTATTTCATCACTGCAACCTTGTGAATGTGCCATTTCATTGCATGCACTTTCCAGTGCGACATTTTAAAAGGATACCCCTCTTTAGGAGGGACAGTCCTTCTTTGAGACTGTGTGGTATGTATATAAGTGTATCACATTGATTCACAGCAATAAGAATCACATTAATATTTGTTTAAACTTTAGTATATGTGTTTATAAATAAGTCTGTGTAAATAAAATACTTTGGTCTTTTTTCAAAATACTTTATTAATTTACACAAACAGGTGTCAATAGGTCTTGAAATAACCTAGACATTCTTGGTAATGCCACACCCCCAGAAACACCACCTAAAACAAAAGTGTTCTTCTTTGGCCGTTTGAAATGTTGGGAGGTTTGCTCCATATATTAGGATACCACATTAAACTACTGAGCTGGCATAGTTGTAAGTGCCAGAATATACATATCATAATCTCAGACACAAGCACTGGATGGACGAACCTATATAAAAGTACTACTCATGTGTGATAGCACATTAGCCCACTTTCATCAGCATGTCTGGGTCTTAACCATACATATTCACTGACGGTGAGGGACAGTGGGGCTCTACAAGGAAAGTTCCACTATAAAGCATCAGCAGACCATTTTTTCCTCTGTATTTACTAAACCGGGAATTAGCCTACTTTCTTGGCTCAATGCCCTGTAACAACAGAGCGGAATTCTCTTATTCACTAAGACGTGAATAGGAATTTGTACACAGCTATTGATGCAGAGAAACATGAACATGAATGGGGAAGAATGTGCAAACAACTACAATTCACACTCATTGTTCTCTATATTACTCCTGGGCTGGTAGTTAAAAAAATCCTATTGAACTTAGCAGGATTAAGAAATGAGACATGAGCAAAAACTAAATAAATACAAAAATATGTCACAAAAGGGCAATCTCCTTACATGCAACCCCTCCCATTCACAATCTGATGTTTAATAAATAATGGCCAACATTTACGAGTACTAATAAAAACATTTATTTTATCATGATGTTTCCTTAACCATTTGAGTACCAGAGAGATGCCCAACACATGGCAGAGTAATATGTTGGACACCCCTCTGTCATTCAAAGGCATAAAGTGCAATTTGTGATCTATAAAATCCAACTGGCCCATCTGCATCTTACTGACTGATCTACAAAAAGCAGTCCTGTGAAATTCAGGCCATGACATCTGAGGTCATTTGTAAAGTGGCAACTTTAACCTCCTAAGTACCAGAGGGGTCAGGAACACATTATATTGCTGACCTCACCAGCAATTAAATGGTTACCTACTGCATTGTATTAGAGAGAGATTCATTGAAACAAGCAAGCGCTTCCATACTGAGTGGCAGTGTCACAATGGCACCAACACTTGATTCCATTTGCTATTTCTTTTTTTCTGCTAAAGAACATTCTTTATCGAGCTGACCTCCACTTATCCCACTCAGTGCCAGAGGCAAGTGCAAAGCATTTCCCTGCAATGTGTTGCGCACCCTTTCGGAACTGAAAAGTAGGAAAGCATACCTCCCAACATTTCAAATTGCCAAAGAGGGACACTTGTGGTTTAGGTGGTGTTGCTAGGGGGCGTGACTGGTGGGTGGGGCATTACAGATAATTTTTAGGCTATTTTTTGCGACCTACTGACACCTCCTTTTGTAACCTAATAAGTGACTTATAACAAGACCAAATTATTTTATTTGCACAGACTAATTTATAAACATATATACTGATGTTCAAACAAACATTAATGTGAATTGTATTGCTGTGAAGTAATGTGATACACTTATACACACATCACACGGTCTGAAAAGAGGGACAACAGGGTGGGAAAGAGGGACAGAGTGATTTGAGTCTAAAAGAGGGATTGTCCCTCCTAAAGAGGGACAGCTGGGAGGTATGGGAAAGTACAAATCTACCAGCACTTACAGATCAGCATAAAAATCATGTGCCTGGTCTTACAGGAATATATAATTGCTTTAGTGCATGCCAGCACACAAATCTCCAACATCCATCCCATATAATAATTCTCTAGGATGTTTGTCAGGAGCCGTCATGCTCAGTAGAGACTGCCTGCGTTCATGCAGTCTCTACTGCGCATGATTGTATCGAGTGGAGCAGTGAGGTGGCGACCACATAACCTTTTGAGTGCCAGAGGGGTACGCAATGCATTGCAAAGCAATGTGTTGCATACCCCTCATGCACTCAAAGATTTAACATTACCTGGACCTTGGCCCGTGTACACGGGATTTTATACTAATAGGACTATAATTCATAAGTAAGAAAAGAGGATTTTTTCCCAACTTTCTCTACTCCTTGTTAGTAAATAGTGAGAAACAAGACAAATAGTAACAGAAAGCCCTGACGCTCCCACACAGTGCCACACTACCCTCGTTTTGTCACACTCATGTAAAAAGGAGAATTTGCTTTAGTAAATAGCTCAATTAATAGGCATTCGACAGAGAGAAAATAAATAAAAAGTATCAGTTCTTGTAGCTTTTAAAGCAAGGCCTCATATTAATACATCTCCCCGAAGTGTTAATACATTTATTAGTGTTTGTAAGACATTTTGTTCTTGTTTTCTTGTTTGCTTTTTACTATACACATTTTCAATTTGTGAAGCAGAATTACAAAAACATGTCTATTAAATATTTCAGTTACCCACAAAAAGTGTCTCAATAAACTTTATGGACAAGGATAAAGTGGAAGGATTCAGGTGTAAACCAATGGCACTTTTGGGAAAAATGAACATTATCACTATTTAAAATTCTTTGAATGCTAGAGGTCTCTAATGTATCGTGAAGTAATGCACTAGAGGCCTGTCTTGTATTCCAGAGCTTAAAAACCCCATTTATCTCAATGGGCATTTTGGGGCTTGTCATATGTCCTTTATGGTGCAGAACCACTCCATTTTGTCTTGTACACCAGGCCTGGTGAGAATTGCTCGTAGAATTTATATATGCCTTCCATCCTCAGCTACCAGTCCTTCCGTCTGGAGAATTTGTACATCTCTTTCATCCTACCAGTCTTTAGGTCTGGAGAATTTATCTGTGCCATCCATCCTCAGTACTACCAATTGTTAATCTGGAGAATTTATCCGTGCCACCCATCTTCAGTACTACCAATTCTTAGGTTTAGACCAGTGTTTTTCAGCTGTCCTCAGGACCCACTAACAGACCATGATTTCCTTGTTAGAGCACAGGTGAGTTAATCAATGTGAATGAGCCTCTGATCACAACACCTGTGCTCTAGCAGAGAAATCCCTAAGTCCTGGCCTGTTAGTGGCTCCTGAGGACAGGAGTTGAGAAACACTGTCCTAGACTATTATTACATGCCTTCCATTCTCAGAAATCTTTAGGTTTGGATTTCTCCCTGACTTAATCTTTCACATTGTATGTTTAACATTCAGAGACATGAAATATGCTTGTCTCAAACAAAGAAATCATGTATAAAACGCCAATGCTGCCTAACACAACCAGTGTTCTCTGTCTGTTGCTTCCCTGCTGATTTTGCTTCATTAAAACAGACTTATAGTTCTCCCTACGCTGACAGGTGGACCCCTATTCCCCAAGGTGAACAGAGATAATCAAGCCTGCATTGTACTCCTCAATGCACTGGGGACATGCAGTTATTACAGTACAAGGCTCACTGTCATGTCAGATTGCTTATTTATAGATCACTCAGCTAGTAAATAAGCGAAAAAATACATTTTCAGAAAATAAAGTGCATCTCATCTTGAACAAAACTGTTTACTTTGGAAGTTATTTATTTTTTATTAGTAAGCTCCACTTGATTTTTGAGAAAGTGACTATTTTCACACAAAGCTGCTGGAATACAAAAAGCATACACAGAAGACTAACACAAGACACCCCACAAATTGTATCTACCCTTCGAGTGCCAGAGGGGTACCCGATGCATTGTTTCACAATGCCTTGGATACCCCTGTGACACTCAAAGAGGGGAGATGCACAAAGGTATGATAAAGTGGTGATTAAGTGGAGATAGCTTCTCCAGAGATATCACGCCTCCTATTCCTATGTTATTCTATGGAGACTATACACTAACATTTCTCAAGTGGAAGAGATGTTAATGCACAGGCTCCATAGAATAACACAGGAATTGGAGAAGTTATATCACAAAATCGCCTCTTTATCACGTCTTAGTGCATAACCCCCAAATTCATTAAAAGAGCAGTCATTTTCCATACATTATGCATAATATACACACACATATATATATATATATATATATATATATATATATATATATATATATATATATATATATATATATATATCATGGTGCAATAGCTATTGTACTTGAGGAATGATCTTGAACAATAAAAAGTAATTTTTTGGCTTTATAACTGCATTTTTGCACAAATGTGTTATTTTTTATCTATTTAGTTTTATTAAATAGATTTTATTAATGTGAATTTGGAGCAGCGACATTCCTTTCCATTTTCCATAGATTTTTTTCCGGCTAGCGCCTACCTCTCAACTGAAGGTGTTGAGCAGAGACAGGTTAATCTCTTTGCAAGCCTTGTTAGTTGTTTAGTTGGCATATGCCCCAACAACCATGCCCATTGTGAGTATATAAAACACTTACTAAAAGATATAGAGGTGTTTATCCACTTTCAGGCACCACTGGGCACCCATTTGTGTGTTTGATTTCTCTATGTGTTTCTCCTGGGTGGATGGATAGAGGAGCAGCCCTTGTACCTGAACCATAAGATTTCATTGGAAGTCCTAACTTTGATGGGGGCAGTATAAAAATAACCAACAGCGCATTTGTCATGGGAACCGGACTGGTCTGCTCACTTTCCCCACTGTCCCTTTGTCACTAGAGCATATACAACATAAGGCTGTCGAAACAAGGGAATCTACCGCCTCTCCATTTGAACATTATGCCGACCGGCGATTGGTCCGGTAAAGTTAAAGGGACTACACTGGCCTTGCATGGAAAAAGTAAGCGCCAGCCTGATTGGCTAAGAGATTAAAGGGCTCACTGTCACATCTGAACAAGTAGGCATCGCCCAGATTGGTCAAGACCCTGGGTGAGACTTTAAAGGTTCCCCATAGCATTAACATGGGGGAAAGTAGGCGGCCCAGGGATTGGCTAACGGGCGGCCTATCCTTGCCCTGGATTGGTCCAAATTTGGAGGAGGCCGGTTTAAGCATGCAAAAGAAACTGTGTTTCCAAGTACATTGTCCTAAGTTTTGTGTATTCATCCTCATCTTGTCCATTGTCCTCAGCCCCACCCTTTGTATTAATGTCTGCTCTCCACCCCTCTTCATTGTCCCTTAACTCAATCAGATTGGCCCTTTGTCTACCGGCACCAGCCCTCCATTGTATACTCTCCACAAATGTTTGTTCTTTTTGTTTGCATACATGTATAAAAATATGTGATCAACTGACAATAAAGAGTTCTGGTTATCCTGACACTAGTCTTGCATGGTGATTGGGGTACTTCGCGGTATGCTGGTGGAGTCTTTCATGTCCCAGAGCGAAGGAAGCGGCGACTGACGGGGACACCCAGGTGAGATGTCCGCTGGTACCGTCACAGCATTACTCCAGAAAACACATAAGTGTTATTCTGGAAGCGATATTTGTGAGTATAAGTCCTATTGGAAGCTGATTTGAAGTACGATTTATTTAAACCTGAAGATAATACACTAGGAGCGCCTCCTGTTTTCTTTCTACTTTTTTCTGCTATCATTACAGCTCAAACCTGCCTTATAAGTTAAACTTTAATTCTCTGTTGTAATGTTGCTGCTATCACTTTCTATAGAGAGCCTTAGTTTAAGGGTATATAGAGAAATGGGAATAAAACTGCCCTCTGGATGCCAGTTGGCATTGTTTCTAACAGTCTGATTTATAAAGAAATGTTATAACTTTAGAACAAAGCATCTCCCAGCAATAGAAGTACACTTACTTTATCCTGCAGGAATTAGGGTGACCACAGGTCCCGGAACGTCCGAGACTGTCCCTTATTTCAGGGCTATGTCCCGCGTCCCGGGTTATCTTCAACCGGGACAATGAAGTGTCCCGGAATGAAGCCAAGCCGCCCTGGATGTCAGCCTGCAAGCGGTGTGTCACATCATGGACGCCGCGAGGGAGCGCTACCAAGCGCTCCCTCGCGGCGTCCATGATATGACACACCGCTTGCAGGCTGACATCCAGGGCAGCAATGCAGCTTACCTGATCTCCTGGAGGCAAGCGCTCTAGTAATACAGAGCGCTGGGAGATGACATCATCTCCCAGCGCTCTGCATTACTGAGCACAGCGCGCGGGAGCTTCAGCTCTGTGCCGGAGGAGGCACAGAGCACTTTCCACGCCGCTAGACCACCAGGGACTCAAGGTATGAAGGGGCAACTAGGGTGACCACGTCCCGGAATGGCAGAAGGGAAATGTGGTCACCCTAGCAGGAATGCCCCTAAAATATAAGTCTCTTCTAAATTAACAGTTTATTGCGCCTTTAAAAGGTTCACAGTCACTCTATACTGAGTCAAACTGAAATGCAAGGAGGCAATGTAACAAGTAAAAGATCACATAAATGTGCTCCACAGAACACAATAGCCAGATCCTTCATCCCACACTGAATGTAAATGGTTATATGAACACACAAACACAAGATAACAGCCAGCAGTCAGAGAACTGAAAAATGACAGATTGTAACTTAAATGGACAGAAAATTTGTTACGAATGAGATAAAAAAGGGGAGCAGTCTTTCTTAAGTACTACATATCCATGAGAAAGTACAGATTGCTAGCACTTATGATCTGGAAGTAAGAAAACCTAAAATAACAGACGTATAAGCCATGCACTTCTCACAAGTCCCAATAACAGAGGTAGGCACGTCAGTAGTGTTGAGCGAGCATGCTCGGCCGATGCTCGGATCGGCTCGAGCATCGCTCTGCTCGGCACATGGCGGTACTCGTACGAGTACCGCATGTGCTCGCCCGCCATGTTCGGGTCTCCTCCCCGCACGTTTTGCGGCTGCTGCGCAGCCAATAAACGTGCAGGGAGGCTCTGACATCGGTGTAATGCCAGCAGCCATGTTGGCTGCTGGCATTACACTGATTGGCTGGCCAGAACCCGTGGTCAGGTGCTGTATAGCACCTGACCATCGAGTTCGGCTCAGTCTGAGCCAGGGAGAGCTGAGGATAGGAAGGGAAAGGCAGTGTAGGGAGGAAAAAACAAAAATTGTGACAAAAAAGAACCAAAAGTCCTTTTTAGGACTACTGTGTGTGGGGGCAGCAGGTTATATTGTGTGTGGGGGAAAAAAAAAAAAAAAAAAAAAATATTCTGTTTAGTGTGAAAAGTTGCAGATTAGAGCACATTCTGTTTAGTGTGCACAGTTGCAGATTAGAGCACATTCTGTTTAGTGTGCAAAGTTGCAGATTAGAGCACATTCTGTTTAGTGTGCAAAGTTGCAGATTAGAGCACATTCTGTTTAGTGTGCAAAGTTGCAGATTAGAGCACATTCTGTTAAGTCTTCAAACTAAAATATCAAAGTCACGTATTCCATTCAGTGTGCGTCGCCGCAGTTTAGCAGCACATTCTGAGTACTGTGCAGAGTTGCAGAATAGGAAGAAATACTGTTAAGTCTTCAAACTAAAATATCAAAGTCACATATTCCATTCAGTGTGCTTCGCCGCAGTTTAGTAGCACATTCTGTGTACTGTGCAGAGTTGCAGAATAGGAAGAAATACTGTTAAGTCTTCAAACTAAAATATCAAAGTCACATATTCCATTCAGTGTGCTTCGCCGCAGTTTAGCAGCCTATTCTGTGTACTGTGCAGAGTTGCAGAATAGGAAGAAATACTGTTAAGTCTTCAAACTAAAATATCAAAGTCACATATTCCATTCAGTGTGCTTCGCCGCAGTTTAGCAGCCTATTCTGTGTACTGTGCAGAGTTGCAGAATAGGAAGAAATACTGTTAAGTCTTCAAACTAAAATATCAAAGTCACATATTCCATTCAGTGTGTTTCACCGCCGTTTAGCAGCCTATTCTGTGTACTGTGCAGAGTTGCAGAATAATAAGAAATACTGTTAAGTTTTCAAACTCAAATATTAAAGTCACATATTCCATTCAGTGTGTTTCACCGCAGTTTAGCAGCCTATTCTGTGTACTCTGTACAGTTGCAGAATAATAAGAAATACTGTTAAGTTTTCAAACTCAAATATTAAAGTCACATATTCCATTCAGTGTGTTTCACCGCCGTTTAACAGCCTATTCTGTGTACTCTGTACAGTTGCAGAATAATAAGAAATACTGTTAAGTTTTCAAACTCAAATATTAAAGTCACATATTCCATTCAGTGTGTTTCACCGCAGTTTAGCAGCCTATTCTGTGTACTCTGTACAGTTGCAGAATAATAAGAAATACTGTTAAGTTTTCAAACTCAAATATTAAAGTCACATATTCCATTCAGTGTGTTTCACCGCCGTTTAACAGCCTATTCTGTGTACTCTGTACAGTTGCAGAATAATAAGAAATACTGTTAAGTTTTCAAACTCAAATATTAAAGTCACATATTCCATTCAGTGTGTTTCACCGCCGTTTAACAGCCTATTCTGTGTACTCTGTACAGTTGCAGAATAATAAGAAATACTGTTAAGTTTTCAAACTCAAATATTAAAGTCACATATTCCATTCAGTGTGTTTCACCGCCGTTTAACAGCCTATTCTGTGTACTCTGTACAGTTGCAGAATAATAAGAAATACTGTTAAGTTTTCAAACTCAAATATTAAACTCACATATTCCATTCAGTGTGTTTCACCGCAGTTTAACAGCCTATTCTGTGTACTCTGTACAGTTGCAGAATAATAAGAAATACTGTTAAGTTTTCAAACTCAAATATTAAACTCACATATTCCATTCAGTGTGTTTCACCGCAGTTTAGCAGCCTATTCTGTGTACTCTGCAGAGTTGCAGAATAATAAGAAATACTGTTAAGTTTTCAAACTCAAATATTAAAGTCACATATTCTGTGTAAGATGAAGAAGGCGGGTAAAAAGGGACGGGGAAGTGGACGTGATCCTGAAAGTTCAGGGCGCGGGTCAGGACGCGGAGAAACTGTGCCTGGTGCCAGAGCACAAGAAAGAAAGACATCCACCATACCTAGCTTCATGTGTAATTTTACAGGGCGTCGCAGGACATCACTCTCGAGGTCCGACCACTGCGAACAGGTGGTCGGTTGGATGACAGCTGATACTGCTTCCAGTCGGTTAAGCACCACCCTGTCTTCCACCAAGTCCACTCTCAGTAGCCAAGAGTCTGGTCAACATAATCCTCACTCTGATCATCCTTCCTCCCACCATACACGGTCTGGTCAAAGAAGTGATCCCACACTGGGATATAGTGAGGAGCTCGTCTCATCACCAATCCTTCATTTGACCCTCTCTCCAAGCACGCTTGCAGAGGAACATGACATCTTGTGCCCTGATTCACAACCTCTAGAGGCTACCCAATCTCAAGAAGATGACAGATGTGAACGGCATTTAAGGTCAAAGGAAGTAGTGGATGATGATGATGATGATGAGACACAGTTGCCATTAAATCAACCACTATTTCCGTCTCAAGACCTTGTTGAGGAGAATGTTATACAGTTGTCAATGACTGAGTATGTGGTGGGATCAAGACTTGAGGAGGATGATCAGAGTGAGGAAGTGGAGGAGGACTTGGTGGACGATGAGGTGACTGACCCCACCTGGGAAGGTGTAGAGCCGAGCGATGACAGCAGTCCTGAGGGTGAGCCATCTGCAGCACCGCAACAGGCTGGAAGAGGCAGTGGTGTGGCTACAGAAAGAAGGCGGACCGCACCAAACCGGCCCGCAAATGTTCCACGGAGCACCCCCTTGCGTAAATCTACCTTGCCAAGGGGTAGGTGTTCCGCGGTATGGCGTTTTTTTAAGGAAAGTGCGGACGACAAAAGAATTGTAGTTTGCAACCTGTGCCACACCAGAATGAGCCGAGGCATGAACACTAGAAACCTCACCACCACCAGCATGATCCGACACATGGCATCCAAGCACCGTAGTAAGTGGGAGGAACGCCTGGATCGCCCATCTGTGTCTGCAGGCCACACCACTGCCTCCTCTTCCCCTGTTTTCGGTGCCGGCCAATCGCCTGTCGAAGGCGCAGGCCCGCATACCTCCCGCCCTGCACCTGTAGCATCTGAAGCACCATCAGCGACCACATCCACTTCCCTGTCCCAGCACAGCGTCCAAATGTCGTTACCCCAGGCATTTGAGCGCAAGAGAAAGTACCCAGCCACCCACCCACAGGCCATAGCACTAACCTCACACCTTTCCAAATTACTGGCCATCGAAATGCTGCCATTTAGGCTTGTGGACACTGAGTCCTTCCGCAGCCTGATGGCAGCAGCTGTCCCTCGGTACGCGGTCCCCAGCCGCCACTACTTTTCCCGGTGTGCCATCCCCGCATTACACCACCATGTGTCCCGTAACATCACCCGTGCCCTGACCAACGCAGTTACTGGGAAGGTCCACTTAACGACTGACACATGGACAAGTGCTTGTGGCCAGGGACGCTACATTTCCCTGACGGCACACTGGGTGAATGTCGTGGAGGCTGGGAGCGACTCGGACCCTGGGATGGCACGGGTGCTACCCACGCCGAGGATTGCGGGCCCTACCTCCATCAGGGTTTCCACCAGCACCTACGTTATTGGCTCCTCCTCCTCCGTTTCCACCTCCGAATTCTCTACACGCAGCGCCACTCCCCCATCAGCCAGTAGCTGGAAGCAGTGTAGCACTGCAGTGGGGAAGCGTCAACAGGCCGTGCTGAAGCTGATCTGCCTTGGGGACAAACAGCACACGGCCTCAGAGCTGTTGCAGGGGATTAGTCACCAGACCGAGCAGTGGCTCTCGCCACTCAACCTGCAACCAGGCATGGTTGTGTGTGATAATGGGCGTAACTTGGTGGCGGCTTTGGAGCTCGGCAAGCTCACACACGTACCATGCCTAGCGCATGTATTTAATTTAGTGGTGCAGCGATTTCTAAAAACCTACCCCAATGTGCATGATCTCTTGACCAAGGTGCGCCGCGTGTGTGCACATTTCCGTAAGTCATCAACAGCTTCAGCCGGCCTGTTGAAGCTGCAGCAGCGCTTACAATTGCCAGCTCACCGGCTGCTGTGTGACGTGAGCACGCGCTGGAACTCCACCTTCCACATGTTGGCCCGGCTTTGTGAGCAGCAGAGGGCAGTAGTGGAGTACCAGCTGTTACACGGTCGTCGCCTCTCCGTTCAACTTCCTGTAATCAGAAGTGAGGAGTGGGAATGGATGTCAGACCTCTGTGAGGTTTTACGCAATTTTGAGGAATCGACACAGATGGTGAGCGGCGATAACGCTATTATCAGTGTAACCATCCCACTTCTGTGTCTACTGAAACGCTCGCTGCTCACAATTAAAACCGACGCTTTGCATGTGGAAGAGGTGGAAATGGGGGAGGAAGAGCTTACACAAGGTGATAGCCAGAGCACCCTCACTTCGTCTTCTCAGCGACAATTGGAGGAGGCGGAGGAGGAGGAGGAGGAGGAGGAGGAGGAGGAAGACACGGTTGTCTCCGCTACAGAGGGTAGCCATGGAACTTTAGTTCCATCTCTTCAGCGTGGGTGGGCAGAAGAGGAGGAAGAGGATGAGGAGATTGAGAGTCATCCTCCTGGTGAGGACAGCGAAATCTTGCCTGTTGGTACTCTGGCACACATGGCTGACTTTATGTTAGGCTGCCTTTCCCGTGACCCACGCGTTACACGCATTTTAGACAACACGGATTACTGGGTGTTCACCCTTCTGGACCCCCGCTACAAAGAGAATTTCTCATCTCTCATTCCTCCGGTGGAGAGGACAAGCAAAATGGTGCAATACCAGAAGGTTCTTGTTGAAAAATTGCTCCAAAATTTTCCATCTGACAACGCTGGCGGCAGAGTACGTGCTACCTTGGCCAACCGAGAAGGGGAGAAAAGGGGAGCACACAGCAGTTCCGAGAAAGGCAGGGCAACACTCTCCAAGGCGTGGGACACCTTCATGACACCCCGCCAGCACCCTCACCCTGATGCGCAGCCTAGTGTCACAAGGAGGGAAAAGTTTTGGAAGATGGTGAAGGAGTACGTAGCAGACCGTGTCAGCGTCCTCAATGATCCCTCTGTGCCTTACAACTACTGGGTGTCCAAGCTGGACACGTGGTATGAACTGGCACTCTATGCCTTGGAGGTGCTGGCCTGCCCTGCCGCCAGCGTTCTGTCTGAGCGGGTATTTAGTGCTGCTGGTGGCATCATAACAGATAAGCGTATCCGCCTTTCCACCGACAATGCTGATAGGTTGACACTTATAAAAATGAACAAGGCCTGGATTTCCCCTGACTTCTCCACTCCACTGGAGGAAAGCCCCGGGGGAACATAAACTCACTTTATATATGTTATTTACAATGATGGGAATACTCTGTATTCCCATTCACCCCTTCCACCCAAAAAACGGGTATATGGTTGACTCTTAATCTTCTCATCCTCCTCCTCCTCTTCCATATGCCCTGGGATATAATTTTTATATAGGGCCAGCTCACCAGCGGGCCCTGTGATATAATTTTTATATAGGGCCAGCTCACCAGCGGGCCCTGTTTGACAATTTTTATATAGGTCAGCTCACCAGCGGGCCTTCTCATATAATGTTTTATTGGGTCAGCTCTCTAGCGGGCCCTCTCATATAATGTTTTATAGCGTCAGCTCACTAGCGGGCCTTCGCATATAATGTTTAGGATGGTCAGCTCTGCAGCAGACCCTCACCCATAATGTTTTAGATGGTCGGCTCAGCGCACGTTTCCCTCTTAATCATGGCCTCAGTTCAATAAAATCAAGGAAATTTTTGGGAGAATTTGCCTCTGTGCACGTTTCCCTCTTAATCATGGCCTCAGTTCTGAAAATCAAGGAAATTTTTGGGAGAATTTGCCTCTGCGCACGTTTCCCTCTTAATCATGGCCTCACTTCCGAAAACCAAGGAAATTTTTGGGAGAATTTGCAGATGATATACAAGTAAATATACAGCAAATATTGTTTGGTAACAATTTTTCGCCTAAAGTCGTTTTTATTTTCCTTTTTGTGTGTTTTATGGTCAGTCTGTAAAAATGGCGTACTACGGGCGAAAGATCGTCCCCAGCAGCGATGTTGGAGTCCAAGATGCATCCAGACATCCTCCCTATGCTGTCCCTGAACCATTTCTGTGGTGTTTCCATCCTTTTCTGCCCTTTTCCTATGGACCAGGCACCCTCCCCTCATCAGAGCAGGGGGTGCCTGGTGTAATGCTCGAGTCCTCCCATTGACTTCAATGGGGCTCGGGTGCTCGGCCGAGCACTCGAGCCTCAGGGGGTGCTCGGTTAGAGCACCCGAACACCCGAGCATTGGGGTGCTCGCTCATCACTACACGTCAGTCCTCCAGTGCCGATAAACAGCGCATATTTTAAGGATATATGTGATTGGCGGGTGTGGCCAAAGCTATCTCTATGTCCCAGTTGTATATCTCTTTACAAGCTATTATTTAATCCTTCAGGTGCTAGAGAGATCTCTAACTCATTTTTTTGTCCTTGATTGTTATATAAGTCAATGTTTTTTTCTGTGCCACTAGGTTTTACTCAGTAGGATAAAACCTAAAATATATATTTTTACATATTAAATGATACTATCTCCTTAAGAGGATGTGGAGTAATTATGGGGAAAACCAACAACTTAGGGAACACAGAACAATTCCATTGTTTTAAATTAGGGTTTTTACACTTTAAGTGATAGTCAATTCTAGGTACTAGCTGAGGGGCCTAAAACCCTTGTTCTCATGCTTAAAACCCCAAATCTTTTTGCCAGCCCATCCCATATAATGATGCAAAACAGTGCCATATCTGTAATACAGGGTGCCCAACATGTATAGTGCAATCTCCCAGTAGATCACTAAGCTGTTACTGATAGACTTAGAGACGATTAAAGGGGAACATTCACATAAAAAAACACTTTTGTGCATGGGCTTTAATCAGTAAAACTAGATTAGCGTTGGGGTTCTTTTTAATTCAAACAGTCTTCTACGTGTGCTTGGTAACCAAGCACATGTAGAAGACTGTTTCAATTGATCATTTTTCCTTCCATAACGAGATATCGGCTCTACTGAAGAGCCTCCGCTTGATTCAGAGACCGGATTCTCCTGCTGGCAGCAGAACGCTGACAGCAGGGGAGAGGAAACTTTGAAAGCGGCTATCTCTTAAACCATAAAGGTCTGAGAGATGCTGCTGGTGTCATTTAGCTCAGTTTATTAAGGGCTACAATATGAGGGATAGTCATTTTGAAGTAATACTATCCCTTTAATGCTGAGAAATGTTTGCCAAATCCTTCTGACACTGAAGGAAATAATATGGTAACAGTCTTGTCATTTAAAGGTTTTGCCACAGGGATCAATTATCCCTTTGAGTGCCACATAATGCGTTTGATACCCCACTGGCACTCAAAAGGTTAAAAGTGGCCAGTGATTTAAAGAGGGCATTTAAACTCATGAATACTAGAGAGGTCTATGAACATTGCTTTTCAATGCATGGGATACATCTCTAGCATTCGAGGGTTTAAAAGCAATATTGAAATCAATGGGAAATTTGGAACGTTTTATATGTTCCCATGGTACAGCTGGTTTGCAGCATAATTGTTTGTTTTTAACACTGTGCGTGTAGTTTTGGTCCAGTTTTATTCTATAGTGGCAGGTAACATAAGCATATATATGTTGTGCATGTTGAATGAGATGGCAGCACATTGTTGACGTGTATGTGAAAGGTTTAGATTGTGTTACGGGGACTATGAAAAAAGTAGATCCTGTGTCAACTGCCTGTTCTAATGTCAATCGTGCAATTGGGCTGAGAGTCGCAGTAATATTACATTTAGGAGGCTCAAGCTCTTGGTCTTTTGGCAGCCTAGGAAATCATCTGCTACACTTGGAACTTTCAGTGCAAATATCTCTCAAACCATAGCGGTTTGAGAGATAGGATTTGTGGCTTTTTTTAACATTTACAAAAGTAGAAGATTTTTTTAATGGGACATTAGTGTCCCTTTAATCATTACCGAGTTTCATGCTGATCCCACTGTACTTCCTTACGACTAGGGAGAAGGTGCCTTGTCTTCTGGCCCATGAACAGTAACTGAGCTGGGACTGATGATTCAAACCCCATAGAACCAATAAAATGTCGTCTCTGCACAAATGCACTGGTTCTTCTGGGCTTGAAACCTCAACCCAGCTCCCACAGTTCTAGTAGCAAATCATGGGCCGGAAGTGGGGGCTTTTTCTCCTTTCTTTTAAGGAAGCACAGCGGGATCTGCCTGCAGCTCGATAAGTATTAACCCCTGAGCTACCATAGCAGGTTAAGTAGTAGTCTGTTTTACCCAAGTAACACTTCAGTTGAATTATATGAGTTTACTGTCCCTTTACCATTGGGCCCTAAATTTAAAAACAGAATTTCCAAGTAGCCATTTTTTTAACATAGTACTCTGTTAACCCTTAACGGACCATAGAGGCGTAAACGCATTTCATGCCTTGGTACTGAAAAAATAAATCAGTGGCACCCTAGGAGAACAAATAAAAATGTCCCTTGCTTTAACCCTTCGAGTGCCATTGGGTTGCACAACACACTGCATACCCCTCTGGCATTCAAAGGGATAAATGGTGCTTTTAACCCTTTGAATTCTAATACACTGAAGACTTCTCCAGCATTTTAGGGACTAAATACCTAATTTAAATCAATGGGAATTTGAGTAATTTGTACATTTCCTTTATGGGAAGTTAGTCTGCCCCAGAATGAATCGGTTTTCCTTTGAACACAGGGTGTGTAACACTGGATAAACTAGTAGTTATTCTCTCTGATTGGTGGCCTTGTTTCTTGTCTATGTATAGCATATTTTCAGAATGAATTGAGTAGGAATGCTTTGCATGCACATTATCCCATAAGAAGTGGCTGTGTTATAAATACTTCCCTTAATTATATCAACCCAACACCTTGCACTGAGTCACTTATCTCCGATCACAATGATTGACTTGAATTTGAATTTGGTGGCTATAAATCAAGTTTATGGGGCATTAAGCACCATAATGGGAACCAAGTGGAATACACATTACAAATCACTTTACTGCTAATCAAAGTGAAATCTCTCTGCAGGGCAGTTAACCCATTTCCAGTAACACATATGAAAGAAGTTATGTTGGAGTATTAACCTGTTTTATATTTGGAGTTTGTTAAAAAAAAAAATCATATTGAAGGTAAAATGTTTACAACCTCCCCTTATATGCTAGCGAGGTCTCTCTAATGTATTGCTTTGCAATGAACTGGAGAAATTCCTAGTATCTAAGACATTAATAAACTGGTCATCAGAACAGACATTGACTAGTGTCACATAAAGGGAGACAATATGCTACATGGCTCTAAATTTGTTTAATACATCTACTTACATAGGTAAGAATCCCTTATACAGAAATTCAGGTATAAACGTATACATTTTCATTACATCTGCAATATCCTGTATATACAGTGATCTATTCTGACGTCTGTCTCTATATCAGTGCTTCCAAACCCTCTATTTGGGGACCCCTAACAGGCCAGGACCTGAGGATTTCCCTGCTTGTGCACAGGGGGGATAAAGTGACTGAGCCTCTGATTAAATCCACTCTACTCAATTAGAGAAATCCCAAAAGACATGGCCTGTTAGGAGTCCCTGAGGAAAGGGTTGGAAACCACTGCTCTAGATCACACCTCTTCACAACAAACAATATGCTTCAATTGATCTGAAAGGTTTCTGAGGGTAACATTATCATAGAAAACAAAAAGACACGGAGCACCTCA
This sequence comes from Rhinophrynus dorsalis, assembly GCA_037306005.1. Classification (NCBI taxonomy): domain Eukaryota; kingdom Metazoa; phylum Chordata; class Amphibia; order Anura; family Rhinophrynidae; genus Rhinophrynus; species Rhinophrynus dorsalis. Next base: position 429,865,063 of record CM074723.1, on the reverse strand, counting down.
TAGTGTAAAACTGTAACTGTTCCCAGTTTGAAATATAATAGAGTGGTACTCCCCAAGTGGGTAGGTCAGACAGGTCTGAGTTCTGCGCAGACGGAAATATTACCCCGTCTCCTGTGAATCAGGATCCAAAACTCATACAATAATAATACTTATACACCAAATTTGTGTAGACAATGAAGGAAACAAAAAAAAGGGGGTAGCGTCTCCAAAAGATAGTATAAGACTCTTTTTAACTTATGTATCAGTCCATGACATGGATGTTTTAGAATAGATTTTTTACACTGTCTTTTGAAGCTGCTACCCCTTTTTATTTTCTCCGTTGCCTACACAGATTTGGTGTATAAGTATTATTATTGCACTATTTTGGATCCTGATTCACTGGAGATGGGTTAATATCAGACCTGTCTGACCAACCCACTTGTGAGTACCGCTCTATTATATTTCATATTGAGAACAGTTACAGTTTTACACTATGAGGAGGTCCGTGTCGTTTTGTTTTCTATAATATTGTATTCTTTGGCCGTTTGGAGAGAGCGTGTACCACGTGACCAGCTCAATTCAGAGATCTAGCTCAACAACTGTGTTTGGGACAGTTTGAACTCCCAAAGAAGAGCATTCGCTGTGTACTACAGAGGTAGGATCACAGACCTTTTGTTTGTGAGTATCCCTTTGTTGGGTGCTTCTTGGTGGAGGCCCAGATTCGTGAGATATTACACAAGGAGGAACTCTCCTGTTTTTTCTCTTTTCTTGTCTTATTTACTAAGGGTTACATGTTTTTATCAGATTGTAAACTGATAGAACTAGCAGCAGAGTAATAGAACTAGCAGCAGAGTACAACAGAGATCAAATTCAAATAAAAATAATATAGTACATACATGATGCCTGTTTTAATGAAATGTACTTAGGTAAGTAAATGTTTTAAACAAATTAAGAGCCATGAGTTTTAAACTCTAGGGGCTCGATACTATGCTTAACGGTAAAACAAAAATAAACACCGAACGATAAACCCACTTTTGTATCCCTGCTATTCTATAGCTGGCCCGGTACTTGGAACTGCCATCAAAGAAACCACAGATTGACATTAGCTCAAAACATGCATTGACATTTTTTTTCCAGCAGTGTGTGTTGATTTTCAACATAAAATAAAGCAAGACACATCAACATCAAAGGAAATTGGCCACCATTTGACATTAGAAGCTCAAATTAAGCATTGTCAAGGGCAATTCAAATCCCCAGCCAATCCAAATGTAGCAAAGTATCAAAATCAGTCCCACGGATGTATATAGATCCCAAAAAACCTGCCAACCCCTAACTCTGCTTCGTGGTTCTTTGAGCTAGAGTACAGGGCCCAGGAGCGGAGGATAGAGTTAGACACAGAGAGAGAGAGAGAGAGAGAGAGAGAGAGGAGCAGACACTGGAGAGAGGTACAGTCAGATAGGGGAGCGGAGAGTTTTACACTTGAAAAAACACATATTACACCTTTGAACACACTGCACACATTACATTCACACACAATCACAAACACACATCTTTTGTTTTGACACGCCACACATATAAATGTATTTTCTTTAGTGTGACTGAGTGAGTGTAAAGGAGAAGAAGAGGGTGATTGTGGTCGAGTGCTCGTATGAGTGTCTGTGTGAATGCTTGAGTGTGAGTGGCTGTGTGAGGGTGGTGGAAAGTAGTAGAGAGATGGCAAGGAGAGGAATGGAGGCTGGAGGGATGAGGAGAGGCGCAGGAGAGGAAGAAGGAGACCAGGGGGCATCCCCGGGCAGGGAAGGAGAGGGTCAGCAGGTTTGAGGAGCGGTACCTGCAGACAGGTACATGCCAGTCAGGGACAGAGCTGGCAGTGGGATGGGGTGTGGTTGTCGGGGAGGGACACACACAGCCAGGGCCAGCAAAAATCAAATCAGCAAGATGAGACTGCAGTGGAGGGGGACAGGCTCCGAGAACCTATTTATAGTTATATGGAGAACTTGGCTCTAGTGCAGGGTATACTAGAGAGGGACAGTATCCTTTTCACCACCGAGAGGAGCAGGATAATAAGTTCCCTGAGAAAGCAGGAATGGCATGAGTTGAAGGAGGCAGTCAGCGCAGTGTCAAGGTGCCTGCGAACAGTAGATGGAATTAAGTAGAGCTGGACAGACTGCAAGAAGAAAGTGAAAAATACTATGGGTGATCTTGCAACACATGCCAGAGCAACAGGTGGTGGGCCACCATCAAGAATCAAATCCAATGGCTGGGAATAGCTGATTCAACAGAACCTGTCAACAATGGCAGTTGAGAGTGTCCAGGGTGGCTGTGACACAGGAGATGACAGTACTCTCCAGGCTCCCAGAAAGCAACATTATTCCTACCCATCCCCCTCAACAACATCCTGTTAGATATGTTGTCAAACCAATAGTTCCATATATGTGTGTTACTGATCCCTACACATGAGAAACCCTACATTCACAGTAAAACCTGACTGTAAATGTTCACCTGTCTTTGTAAAAGTAATAGACCATATAGACTTGTTCAGTATATCCCCCTGAGTGTCAGAGGTGTATACAATGCATAACTCTGCCAAGCGTTGTGTACCCCTCTGGCACTCAAAGCATGAAGCAATATGTTAACCCACTCATTGCTGTGTTGCTCATACATGCTCATCTCAGATGTAACACTGATACCCATGATGTAAGGACAGACACATGTGTAATGATTGATATGTTCCAATGACATACTTAGTGCCAGAGATAATTTATTAAAAGGGCTAGCAGCAGCCAGTTTTTCCCCTGAAATGTAGCTAAGTATCACAATGCTGAGTGAAGAAGGTGATGCACCCATAGAATCCACGCCTGTATTGATGTGACCCTGGCAAACATCAAGAACAGTAGTGGGAGTACACGTTCCACTCAGCAGGGTGTTTCTTCCAGTTGTAGTGGACACCATGATCTAGAAATGCACAACGAATGCTTGATGATGATGTCATATGTAGTTCACTACAGTGGAAAGGCAGGATTGTCTACTCCAGTGTATGGACAATGATTCTGGAAGTCCCTGCCATGGCATCAGTCCCTAAAAATGCATGATTTCACCTTAGGAGCCCCTCTTCTCTGTTCTAAAAGCATGTCCAACACCTTGACACCTAACACATGACTGATGAAACCCAACATCAGATGCATGACAACATGACATTGAACTCATTGTTCAGGATAGGGTATAGTTGGTCATGATGAATGTCACATTAGAGCATGTTGTAATTGCCCATGCAACTAATTCACACCCATTATCCTTCAGTTACAGATTCCAATGTGCCTGAGAGTCAGGATCCTGTGGATGAGCCCCTGACTCAGGCAACAACCAGCACAGCAGACCCAGCTGGATGCCATCTCCCCAGTCCCAGTCCATGGATGGAGTGTGATCCATGGCCCCTGGGCTATCAACACATCAGGCTTGTGGGTGAGCCACAGAGGCCACAAGCAAGGTACACCCCTGAATCCCAGGAAGGAGCGTCTCAGGAGGATGTCACTGGGAGAGACAATATAATTGTAGTTGGTGCACAACTCTTCCCATCTGATATTGTTGCACCACCAGAGCCTGCTGCACCACCACAGCCTGCTGCACCCTTCCATGAGCCTGCTGATCCCTTCCATGAGCCTGTTGCACCACCTCTGGAGCCTGCTGCCCCCTACAGCCTGCGATACCTCTGGAGACTGCTGGAGATGCACCAGAATTATCAGAGGATGCATCATCTACCTCGCCCTCACTGCCTGCCCCAGATGAGGGTTGAAGCAGCCTGGGAGAGGGATTTCTTCAGGATACAGAGGCAGAAGCTGAGAAGGCACAATAAGAGGTATGCACTTCACCAGAATTTCATGGAAAACTAGCTCATGACATTAACCACACAGCAGCGACAATTCAAGGGTGCAATGACTGACATGTGGGTCAATTGATCACTGAATTCCGTGACCACAGAAGGATGCAGGGTCAACTGTTGGACCTTCAACAATCAACCTCCACACCCTCATCCACCATGATGACTCCTGTCCAAACACCAGTCCATTCAAGGGTCACCAGACAGTCTGGAAGCCCGGGCCCCTCTGCCATCTCTGCACTTACTCCCAAGAAGAGAAAATTTTGAGATATATTTTTTTCCACATTAAACATGCCATTCGTGAAACCACGGTGTCTGTTTTCTTACTCGGGTTTCAGACTGTCAGTGACAGAGGGGTATCCAATTCATTTCAAAGCTATACATTAGACGCCACCTTGGCACTCCTCAGTCCGTTGGTATTCATTTGTGTTGAAATGATGCAACAACTCACATGAGACCCATCAACATGGAGAACACAGAGGAACTGGATGAGCTGATGACTACTGTTAGGTCACTAACAGTAAAAGAACACATAGGTGCCAGCTATCAAAATGGAAATATGAATGCCAACTGACAATTGAGACACCTGCACACAAATACAGGGCACATCAGGTACCAATCACTGGGCCAATGTTTCCACAACCCATTCTCAAACATCCCCAGAAGTGCTTGTGTTCTTGATCTCTTCAGTATGGCACATGTTGATGTCATCATGACAGATAACAAATCATTCATGGGGATGGAACAATGATGATTGCACAGCAAGTACCTGTTATGATTCACACAACATGACGTTCACAAGCACAGTACAAGTTTTAATAACAGTCAACCAAGAGGACACAGTATTTCAGTTAATGTGGTTTGAGCAGAACATGAGGTTTTGAATCTCCCTCCCACTGCAATGGACAGGTGTGCATACCTTGATTGTTTAGGTATGTGTTTTTGGTGAGTGCTTTACCCCTTGTGGAGCAGGACGTGGGCAAGGAATTGCTTCCTGATATTTTTGCACACTCCTTTGGTGTTCAAGGGGTTCTTGTGTTGCAGGTAGCTGTGTGGGGGTTAGAGGCATTTGGCTCACTTTTCAGGTGTGTTTGGCGATGGTTTCAGGGGTTAACTTGTCAGTTCTCCCTTTGTTTGAGGCTTAGGGAGCATGTGTGTGTGGATTCTAACCTGCTTTCTTTTATCCAACGATGGTTTTTATCCGGCGTTGTGGATTCTACTCCTCCGCTTGGTGGTGCAGGATTACCAGCAGAAAATGTTTCCATTTATCTACCGATAACCTTGACCACATAACATAGAATACACCCTGCTCGTTGTTTTCCATTGGTCTGAATGGGCATTTTTTTGGGCCGTCCCGGAGTTCAGTTTTACAGCACGCTGGATATTTACAACACGGGTGATAGAATTCTAAATGGTTCCTTCAAAACAACTGTCACCACTTTTTATTTTTACCGGTAGGCATAGTATTGAGCCCTAGCTACTCTTTAATAAAAAAAATAAACAAATACATTTAAAAAATGGTACTAACCATTAATAATGGAGGATACCAAAACGCCTTAAAGGATTTAGCACAATGTTGCTGTGTTATCCATATTGCCACTTAAGTTAAATACATGCTATGTGATTGTATTGTGGCTCCTAAACATTGCCCTATTCACCTGTTTCCTTCGTCATTTATATGCCAGAATACCTAGCAAGACTGGAATTTTTGGTTGATTAAAATGCATCACATTTTGTAAAGAAGCCTACTATTGTTACACCAATAAAGATACTGCAAGAAACCTGACCTTTTAGTTTATTAACCCCTTGAGTGCCAGCAGGGTGTGCCGTACATTGTTTCGGAATTAGACACAGATCTGGCACAAAAAGTTTTAATGGGAAAATCTAATTTTGAAATAAGTAGATCCTAATTTGTTCAAATAAAGGAATTGTTTAGGAATGTGTCCCTCAATCTGCAGCCAGGTATACCTATTTACTGCTTTTTTTTGTTTGTTTGTTTGTTTTTTGTATTTGAACTCTGCTGTAGTATATATTTGACCAGTGACTTATTACTACCTTGAAAACATCTGTATGTTCCATTAGAACTGTAAGTGAGGCAGTGATAAAGAGGTGATTAAGTGGAGATGACTTCTCCAGTTTAAAGGGGAACTACCACCCTGCAAAAACTGTATGTTAATTAAGTCTTCATCTGGCGACTAGCTGCTTAGTAGCACTAGTCGCCAGAAATATTACCTGGTTTCAAAGATTTTCTACTTATTGGGAGGCTGACAGTAACAGGAAGCACGGACATCTTGCCATAGTGACGTCCGTGCGCCTGCACTGTCAGTCCCTTTTGGAGCCGGCCGGGGTGGTAGTTCCCCTTTAACACTTCTCTAATTCATATGTTATTCTATGGAGCCTATTCACTAAGATATCCAAAGTTGAAGAAATCTTAGTGAATTGGCTCTATAGAATAACATAGGAACTGGAGAAGTGATAATACTGGAGAAATTATCTCCACTTTATCACCGCTTAGTGAATCTCCCCCCTTCTCTCTCTGGCTAATCTCATGTAGACAGATTAAGTCTATATAGACATAAAATTGTGAAAAGCAGCTATAGACTATGCTAAAGAATATATAAATATAAATACCTGTGTGCGCTGTATTGTAATTGATTCTTTTAATACAATGAGTCACTTATTTGTATACGTATAATTCTCCTTTAAAGGGACAGTATCAAATAAAAATTAAGTGCTCCTACCCTTTTAAATACAGGTATTCCCCGCCACCATTTGTTAAAATATTATTGATTAAACTTGTTTAAACTTGTGTACGAAATAATAAAAAAAAAAAAAAGAAATTAAAATGCTGGCAAAGAATACATAATCTTAAAGTATTAAATAAAAATATCTAAGCGATAAAATTTAAATGCTCACCAAATATAGGTGCTAAGAACCCTGAAACATTTAGGGTTTAAATAAACTCCAACATGTCTAATGATAACTTTACACTAACATTACTATGGCCATAAAATCCTAATGGCCCTTATAAATCTTGACCTGGCGCCTTTGATCAAGACATGACATAGTTAATCAGTACTGGATGTCATATCCATGGAGGTGGATCCGACTGTACATAACAGGACTAGTGAACCTCAATATCTGCCCACTCCACATGGTAATCATCTATGGGTCATGCACTGTGATTGTTTGAAAAAAACAAAACAAAAGAAAACACCCACAGAAGTTCCAGTGGGCAGAGTGTGAGGTCCAGTAGACCTGTTAGCAGACATCACATCAACCTGCATGGACATGACATCTGTGACTGATTAAGATGTGATATCTTGAGCAATATAGCAAGGGCAAAATCCATAGCGGACTTTAGCATTCCCTGATCATAGTAAGGCAACTGTAAGGTATAAAAGGTGCTTCTGGTCATTTAACCACTTGAATGCCAAAGTGGTATGCAACGCATATTATGAATACAGTTTTTGATATGTAGTTTTTTATAGAAACCAAGATTGTACATACTGAGGTTCCTTCATCAGGACAAGCTAACAGCTAAGAGCCCAAAGCTGAATAAAATAGTTTGGTTAAAAAAATGCCAGTTGTAATCCCAGCTCCCCCCTGGGAGTCATGTGGTAAATCATGGGCCACATGTATACAGTGTACAGAAGGGGCAAACCATCTGCACTGCAGGAGACAACACTTCTCAAAATTTCCACTTAATCAAATGTGGCATTGAACCCCTTGAATGCTAGAGATTTCTCCAACACATTCCATCACTGTGTACTGGAGTCATCTGTAGTATTCCCATTTTTGGTTCTCCCCTACAGTACAGTTGGTTTGCCACAGAATTCCTCCACTTTATCTTTGAACATCTGACCCAATGACTGGGAGTTTTCATTGTTGCCTATTGCAGGGCTCCAGGAGAGGAGTCTAACAAGTGATAGTGCTGTATTGTCTAGTAACCCTTTAAGTGCCAGTGGGGTACACAATGCACTGCTATGCAATGTTGCGTACCCCTCTTGCACCCAAATGGTTAAGCTTTCAATAAGCCTTTTTTTTACTACAAGAGCAGTAGGTGCTAATCGCTATATACATTCACTGTCTCAGCTCTTCTCTATCATTGCGAACAGCACAAACAAAATTAACCAAAAGGAATAGCATTAACCCATTAAAGACCACCCAATCCAGGGGTGCGTGGCTGTTGAGGACAGCGGTACTTTATTTATTTTTTTATTGCAATGAATTCTGGGATGGCAGAACAAAGTGTGAGATCGGTCACTGGTCCTTAACGTCCAGTCCGGCGTGATGGCCCTGGCACATCATACATCATTAAGGGGTTAAAAATGCAAGATTAGGATTAGGGATCTAACATTAAATAAATATATTTTTAACAAAGGCTAGCTGTAATTAATTGATATTGAAATTATATCAACCAATATAATTTTTAGGTGTTAGAGTTCAGTTAGAAAGTGACGACAATGATATGTATAATGGGTAGAAGTGGTCTAGGTGCTATTAAAGGGGAACATTCACATGTTAAAAAGTTTTGTCCATTGTCTTAAATTATCCCAAGTACATTACCAATTATATTTTTTTTATTTTACCTACCTAGTAGGTAAGATATGGAGATTTAAAATGTGCCATTTACGCATTCCACTTGCAAGCTCGGTAGCATGGTAAATGGAGCTTGCTGTGATGTTAGCCCACATAAATATAACTACAAAGGGAAGTGTGAACGTGCTCCCTGGCATAGCTGGGAGGGAGGTGGGAAGTCCTGCGGTGTTGTGCCGCACATACAGTGTGCACCGGAAAGCAGATGTCGCACATTTTAAATATCCATATCTTAAATACTAGGAAGGTAAAATAAAAAAAATACAACTGGTAATGTACTTGGGCTAATTGAAGACAATGGACAACACTTTTTAACATGTGAATGTTCCCCTTTAATCAGAAGATTGGATAAGAAGGAATCCCTTTAGTCTTTCTAAAAATGTCTAATCTGCAGGAGTCTTGGTTGTGTGTGGAAGAGAGTCCTGGCATGTTGGTGCTGCATACATGAAAGCTCAGGCCTGACAAGTAGGTAGGGACATTATGTGGACTGCCAAAATTCTGCTTGGTTTATTCTAGAATTTTTCTGTTTTTTCCTTTACAAATATGCTCCATTGACTCCTTACCAAAAGGCACAAAGAATAATGTCAGCCCTGCTCTCAACCAGATCCTTGGAAAAGCAGCTGCATCCCAGTCCTTTTTTCTTCTTCATGGCTCACACGGATTATACAAAAATGGCTGTGCTGCCCCTGTGTGTTCACCCAGATTGCACACATGATTCGCAATGCATTGCAGATCTCTCTAGCATTCAAGGTGTTAAAAGACCCATTTAAATCAATGCAAGTTTGGTGAATTTTCATTTCTTCGATATGGTGCAGTTGGTTTACTCCAGAATTGCCCCAACTGTTCTTAGGATATCAGCCTCTCATAGGCAAGAACTTGAAGATAGTCAGAGTTCTGGTGAGATATTTTGACATTACATCCTATATAATAATTTGCTAATGTATGTTTGTCAGAAGCCGTCATGTGCAGTACAGACAGCTGTGCGCGCTGCAGTCATGCTCAGTACAGACTGCCAGCGCAGCGGCTGATAACGGAGCGGGGCGCTCTGAATTCAGACCGTAGTCCTCTCTGCGTGCGCAGAGAGAACTACAGTCTGAATTCGGAGCGCCCCGCTCCGTTATCAGCTGCGGCGCGGGCAGTCTTTACTGTGCATGACTGCACCACTGCCGTTGCTGCCTGGCACTGTGGCCCGTGTATACGGGCTGTTCAACTAGTATATAATATGTACAGACAAATTGCCTATAGTTTTTATTTCTTTTTTTCGTTGTCACCTATCTTTATCTAGTTATTTATTGTTATATATTTTTATGTCTCTGACCATGAGCTCCATGGATCTGTTTGCAGAGAGTGTTCTGTCAGGGAACATGAAATCAGGTCTAGAGATACAATGTAAGAAAGTTAGTACACAGAGCATTCAGTGTTGCAGGGAGAGTGTAACATTGTATTACATCCTGCTTTCAGGGCTGTGATGAGAAATCTTAGGGCCCAGTGAAAACATAAAGGCAGGGCCCTGCACCCCAAGTATTTGCACTGTAAAAACCTACAAAGAAAAATACTACTACAACTGATGTGAGTCTAAAATATTAAAGAAATGTAATTGTTACAAAATACAAGAATATACATATATTCTTGCAAATTGATAAAAAGGAAAAAACAAACTTGAAAACATATAGTCATCAAATATTGAAGAATGTTCCAAAATGGCAATTTAGTAATGATGTATCACTTGCAATTCCCTGGAGTTCGTTTCGTCTGTACCTCTAACAGTAGATTGGCTTCTTCCACTAAATACTGGACACGAAAGAAGGAAGGCAGGGAACACATTCTCTAAGTATTCTTTTGTTCTGTTGACCTTCACCAAGCACCTTAGGTGACAAGAAGGGTACTCTCTTATTGCAGAGGCATTAACATTGGCCTCCACAGTACGAGAGCAGGCACTAGATTACACTCCAGTGCTGGTGCAGCCCTGAAATATGCATATTTTAGGCATCTCTGGATAAAGGTGAAGTCTGGATAGCCAATAGCCAGTTTACTGAAGCCAATATTACAGTAAATGGAATATAACTTTATAAGGTGGCAGTTCAGGAACTATATCTACAGTAGCATGTGGGTCTTCATTAACATCAGTGGAAACGTCCATATTGACCAGATTTTAATGGTCACTTGCTCAGTTTGTGCAAATGATCTAGCAATGGTCGGTAGGGAGTGTCAGGAAGGAGGGGATCAATGTGGAATTAGAGTATCTGGCTGGAACACAGAAGAAGGTGGGAGGGAGAGTAACAAGAATGGTAAGCATAATCTAACAAATACATCAACGAATCTCATAAAATATTGTTTTAAACTAAAAAAATGATGATTTTGAAAGCACTTTCAAATTCACCTGTTGGCAACAAAGTGACAGTCTGTCAGTAAAGTGTTACTGCGTAAAAAACACATATTGTAAGGCTTTCCTGTTATGTGAAAGAAGAGTATTCTTACTGCTGGAAGTTGCTTTATTCAAAGGTTATTATAGTTGAAACTATTACAAGCGGTAGAGCTGTTACTATCACATTCTAAGGATAACTATAGACAGTGCTTCACCTCTCCCATAGCGTGCAGAAGACTAACTGCCTTGACACCAGCTGGCACTGTTAATAGTTCAATAAAAAAAAAAAAATCAACTGTTTGAACTGTGGGGGCAGCAGTGGGATATTTTCGGGGTAGGGGTGAGGTAAATCCATAATATGCCCCCAGGCCAGCCCTCCCAGCCCCTATGTTTATCAAGCTGTGGGCAAGCGGTGCCCCCTCTTGCCCCCCTCTGTGGATGCCCATGCCCTAAACTATATGTTTGTATTTTTTAACAGTTAAACTTTCCAGTTCCTTTACTTTTTAAATGTATATTAAATGATAACAAGAGAGTTCAAATGCCATAATTATAATGATATAGCTGATTACATTATGAAGCACTCCTACTTGGTAAGTCCACCTATTAAATTAATAGCCGCTTATTGCTGAGAAAAGCTCACTTTTAGGAATCATTATGTTAAGTTACCTGCATTCTGTAACGTTTCAATGTTCTGAGGCCGTGTAGCAAGCTCTGCAACAGTCTGAACGAACTGAGTTCTGGCCTTCTGATACTGCTCAAAAACTGGAGACATAAAAAATGTAAATTAGTTAAAGAAATGGCTTTATTAATAAAATACTGACAATAATACTATTGAAAATTGGAGTATATAGATTTACTCCCATTCACTCAAGTAGTGAGTGGTCAAACCATGGGCAGTATGCACTAAGTAAGAAGAACAGTTCTGGACGGACAAAAACATCTCCATATTCCCATTGATTTAAATGGGGACTTTAAGCCTTTGAGTCCCAGAGAGGTATCCCACATTGTACCTCTCTGGCACTCAAATGGTTAACCCCTGAATGCTAGCAAGGTCCCCATCTCATTACAAAGAAATGCCTTGGAGTTCTTTTTGAATTAAAGGAGTTAAAATCCCTGTAGTGTGGTTGGTTTGCTCCAAAATTGCTCCTCTTTTAATTAGTGCATAGAGACATATGTCCCTAACAGTGGATGGGCCAAATTTCCCATCCTCTTCATCCAGCTGGAGTCCAACAACAGCTGCAGAGACACATGTTGGCCATCTCTCACATACACCTTGTAGGCAAAATCATTAAGGACCAAATCAGCTAATCCAGAGACTTCAAGAGCTGATGATTTGTGTTTAAAAACATTAAAAATGTGAATTTCATTCCTATCAGGACAGAAAATGAACTAAAAGGAGGAACAAGTTCCAGTGTCATACAAATCAATAGAAATGTACATGAGCAACACACTTTACAAACTAAATGGTTATTTAAAATGTAATACTAAAACATGAATTTGAGAACACTAAACCATTAATGTTAGTGAAAATGTAATACAGTGCAATATTTTGGAGTGGTGGCCAAACTATGGCCTTCCAACAATAAATACTCTACAGAAATCGTCCATTTTCTGTTCACATACAGTTCTCCTGCTTGTTTGCCTCAATTATGAGAGACGTTGAACTTATCACTTATTAGGAGCTTACATAAACAGGGGTCAGACAGGCATGCACAGCTGCACACACATCCATTGGAGAGAATGTTTAGCACAGATTTTGAGGCTTATGAAACAAAGAAATATTTTTTGCATTTGCTAGCTACAAATGTAGGATATTTAGGGCCTTATGTACAAAAGAAAAGAAAAGCAATGAGTTAGAGACCGCTCTAGTATTCAAGGTTTTTATAAGTCCCATTTAAATCAAAGGGAATATGGGGAAATTATATTTCTCCCCTGTGGTGCAGTTGGTCTGGCACAGCATTGTACCTCTTTTCTTTTGTGCATAAGGCCTTCAAAAGGACATGAACCCTTTTCAGTATAAGGTGATAGTGTCCCTTTAGGCCATGTCCACCGTGGAGATGTGAATGAAATGTCAATATAGGTCCGTTCAAATAGCCATTTTACTTCCCTACTCTGTCCTGCATTCCTCCCAGTGATCTAGACACTGGGAGGCACAGAAGAGACATGAGTGACTGTAGTCCATGTCAGCATCAATGATATATAACTGAATGAGCACTATAACCTCTAGTGTCATTTGTATGAATGAGTTGCACAGTGGTCTCTTAGACCACAGCCTGCCTGCACTCTGCTTCAAACACAGCAAACTTACAGCACACAGAAGTAGGCTACGTCATGATGGGCAAAAATCTCCAACATGAACAGTCTAATACTGATCCTATTGGTCTATTTTCAGCTAATAAGCACATCTTTGAAAACGCTGCACTGACATCACCAGTGTGAACATATCCTTAAAGGCAAGTAACTATGCACTAAGGTATGATCAACTCTCCAATTCCAATGTCATTCTAGGGAGCCTATTAACTAAGAAAGGCATGTCAACTCAAATACAGCTGAGGGCCACATAAGTCTCTCTCTCTTAATGTGTACATATATATATATATTATACAAATACCTTTAGTACTAATCAAAAGTTTAAGAGCACTTGCTGGAAAGTAGGTTTATTTCATATAACTTTTTGAAATACTTGAAAACGAAAACACGTTACAATGTACAAAACAAAACATAAAGGAGTATCAAAGCAATGTTCAAGAACATTGAAAATTGTATGTAAATTCTGGGTTCCTCAAAATAGCGCCCTTTTCCTTAATGAGAGCCTAACAAAACAAGGTATTCAGCTAGGCAGTTTCAGCAGGAAATCACCCAACATGTCTTCTGAAGCAATCCAGAGAGAAGTAGAGCACTTGTCGGTAGCTTTGCTTTGACTACTTTGTCCAGTTCATTCCATTTATGGGACTGAGGTCTGGAGACAGGCAGGCCAGGTCATTAAATTGAGTTGTCCTTCATTTTCCTTCTTCACCAGATAGTACTTGGATAACTTTGATGTGTGTTCTAAGTAATTATCTTGCTGAAGAAATAAGGACTGCCCAACAAATCATAATCCTGATGGAAGGGCATGTCTCTGAAGCGTGATATGATAGCCATGCTGATTAAGTTTACTATGGACTTGGCAAAGATCACCAAAACTGTCACCAGCAAAGCAACCACAGACTATGACACTGCCACCTCCAAGATTGACAGTGGGAACCATACATACAGAACTCAAGGGCTCACCCTTTTTGAGTTTTACAAGACTCTCTTCCACGCGAAATGTCCAGTTTCTATTTTACTGTTAATTCATTCAGGCAAGTCTCTTATCTTATTCTGCTCTCTAACAATGGTTTATTTGCACAAATTATTCCAGTTAGGCCAGCTTTACAGAATCTCCCCTGAACAGATGATTTTTAAACACCTGTACTTCTAGTAACATTAAATTGAACTTGTATGTTAGGGGCAGTTAAGCACCAGTTTTGCAAACCTGTGACTCAAGTGAACTTGTTCTCTATTCTGAAGAAATTCTTGGACTGCCTGACCTTGTTTGGTCCTCGTGAGTGCCAGTTTCTTCAAATTGTTTGAAGGTCTTGTCCACAGCAGTTACAGAGACTTACAAAGCTCTTGGAATTTGTCTTAAAAACGTACCTTCATTTCGTAACAAACAGTCTCGGCACAAATAGGATTTCTGGCTAACGCAGTAATTATGCTGGATAATATTACTATTGGTAAGCTTATCGCTATAGGGCTAATTATTGGGGGGGACTTTATTTGGGGTGATAGTTCCCCTTTAAATAAATGGGAATTTGCATTTGCCCCCTATGGTGGAGTATGTACCTCAGGTGTTCTTATTAACCCTTTGAGTGCCAGAGGGGTACGCAACGCATTGCAAAGAAATGGAATGCATACCCCCCAGCACTCAAAGGATTAACAATCATTATGAACTGTGTGTACAATATGGAGTGAAACCTTACAGATTATGTAGCATGCAGCGCTAAACAGTTAGGATTTAGTACAGGTAATAATAATGTATCACTAGGATAGAGCGGGTATGTGGATATGGGGCTATACCAGATATTACTTGTGAACAGACAAAACACAGCAGTATGCCTTCCCAGTAAGTATTTTTATTTTTCCTAAACCCACACGATTCATTGCTGCCCACCGTTTCCATAAAGTAGGACAGATATTTTTAAATAATAAGGGGTCTAACACTGACAGTAGTAATGGAATAATGGAATGCTCAAACAGGGCAATGACCCTTAGAGGAGGCCAAATCCGACCCATGGGCCAATAGTTGAACTATCTTTTTTGGATTTTTGGCTGAATGTTAAAAGCATGAATTTGGTGAATTCCTAAATTCTGTAAAATCCAACAAAGGCATCAGTTTACAAAAAAGTCTCAAGTGATTTACAGATCCTTCACTCATTGGTTAAATGCAAGACATGGATCATTATAAGCTAGTAAACATGTCACTACAGGTATTTCCCTTTAATCCTATGTGCATTGTAAGTTTACTGAGCGTGTGTAGTGAAGAGTTAGATAACCATGGTCACCTCCTCTCCTAGCAACACTCAGTGTCTTAACCCTTTGAATGCCAGAGGGATATTCAATGAGCTGTACAAATCCCTTGCATTCAAACGGTTAGGCTGCAGTGTTCTATATACAAGTACACTTACCTACAGCTTATCAGTACATCTGCCTCTGGCTTCACTTTTTACTTATTATTAATAATTATTAGAAGTAGTAGTAGTAGTAGTGTTATCTTTTATTTAAAAAGTGACAACATATTCCACAAATACTATTCAGTTTTCATTTCACTGTATTATGAATTTGAGTTTAATTCGGTGGATGCAAGAAAGGTCTCCAACACACTGCGAAGTATTACACTGACATTTAAACATAAATCTGGGTGAAATATTTAAAGGGACACTCACACCTCTACATTAGCTAATATCAAAGTGCACACTGTGCTTTAAACATTTGAGTGTCAGAGGGGTATGCAACACAGTGCTGAGCATTGCTTTGTGTACCCCTCCAGCACTCATAGGTTTAATATTATGCCTACCTGACATCCAAAAGTGGTATCTTGTAGTTTTAATGTGCTAGTGCCTGTAAAAAGTAAAACTTCATTTTCCCACCTCCCTGTCAGACTTCAGCACCAGTGAGGATACAACCCCTGTAACCTCATTGGTGTCTGTTTGGAAGGAGGCACCTCCCTCTAGATGACATCACACACAGTCCTCATACCAAGCAATGGTGCAGACAAAATCAGCCATTCTAAATATGGCTCACTCTGCTTCTAAAAGTCATCAGAATGGCTGATTTCATCTGCACCCCTGCTCGGTATGAACGCAAAGCATGATATATTATGAACTTCTACCTAGGTAAGTCCTTCTGTTACACACAGTAATTATATAGATATACCTGACTGCTCCACAATGGATTCCTACCTAGGTAAGTCCTTCTGTTACACACAGTAAATATACAGATACACCTGACTGCTCTATGATGGACACCTACCTATGTAAGTCCTTCTGTTACACACAGTAATTATATAGATACACCTGACTGCTCCACAATGGATTCCTACCTAGGTAAGTCCTTCTGTTATACACAGTAAATATATAGATATACCTGACTGCTCTATGATGGACACCTACATAGGTAAGTCCTTCTGTTACACACTGTAATTATATAGCTATGTCTGACTGTTGTATGATGGACCTAGGTAAGTACTTCTGTTACACACAGTAATTATATAGCTATGCCTGACTGTTGTATGATGGACTCCTACCTAGGTAAGTTCTTCTGTTACATACATTAACTATACAGATATACCTGACTGTTGTGTGATGGACTTCTACACAGGTAAGTCTTTCTGTCACACACAGTAATTATATAAAAATACCAGAGTGCCCTGTGATGTGCTCCTACCTAGGTAAGTCCTTCTGTTACCTACATTAATTATATAGATATACCCAACTGCACTATGATAGGCTCCTATCCAGGTAAGTCCTTCTGTTATACACAGTTATTATATAGATCCATCATACAGCAGACAGGAGTACTCATACCTAGGTAATTCAATCTGTTACACGCAATAATTATATAAACATACCAGACTCATGTATGATGAATACCTACCTAGGTAAATCCTTATGTTACACACACAGTAATTATGTAGATACACCTGAATGCTGTATGATGGACACCTACCTAGGTAAGTCCTGCTACACACAGTAATTTTATTGACCTGCCCCCCTGTTAAGCTATTGATTTCTCCTGGAATTTCACCACTTCTTAGTATATAGGCCTCACTTACCTTGTGGCTTTTAACCCACTGAATGCTAGTCATGTCTCTAATATAGTTGCTTAGCAACACCACTGGGACCTCATTCAAGGGTTTAAAAGCCAATTTACATCATTGGGGATTTATATTTATCCTTTATGGTGCAGCTGATTTTCCCCAGAATTACTCCACTTTTGTTAGTACATCAGCCTCACTGTCTGCAAAGGGTAGTAAGATCTCTGTGTGTTTTATTTTTCTTTTGATGCACCAGATGGTCATCTGAACTGAGAACAGAGAGTGAGAGTTCATATTATAATCCTTTTGATAATGTAGTTGATTTTTATTTTTTGGGGCCCTCACTCATTAGTTACACCACTGAATCTGAGTGTGTAGCATTGTACAGTACTGTGGACTTTGTATGTACTTTATAAATACAAGACAATAATAATGATTAGGCAATAAGAGTGGGGGAGGACTATCACTAGGGTTCTAAGACCCTTTACACATAGACAACACCAGTGCAGTGCTGTTGCATTGGATCTGTTTCCCATGGTGAAATGTAACATGTTGGACTATGGTGCTTTTCAAACAGGTGGCTGTCGACTTGTGTGATGGCAACAAAGTCCAGCACTTTGTAACTTTACCTTTCTCTCAGGTTCTCTGTAAAGTTGCAGTAAGGAAGGTATGAAAGGTGCCCTATGGGGCTGCATAATAACCTACAATGATTCACCGACCCACATGGGCTTCAGCCAGTAATATTGGCCACAGCTCACAAGGGCCTGCTGGATGACACGCCCTTCCTGTGTTCCGGATCAGAGGTGGAACAAAGAGAGAGGTGAGTGAACTACTGTGGGGGCTGTGAAAGCTCTGTCTGAACAAGCCCTAATAGTTTTTCTGTGCCATTCTGAGTCTCTATATCAGGCACATTTTGTTGAAAAATTATGCTTTTAAGCCAGAAGTGTGCATCCAAAGTGGAAGCACATCTGGTTTGCATTTGAATGCAATGTATGTATTAACACAGTGCAAATGAAAATGAATTTCTTCTATGGCACTTGTCTCCCAGAAGGA
Source organism: Rhinophrynus dorsalis (assembly GCA_037306005.1). Taxonomy (NCBI): domain Eukaryota; kingdom Metazoa; phylum Chordata; class Amphibia; order Anura; family Rhinophrynidae; genus Rhinophrynus; species Rhinophrynus dorsalis. The sequence continues at coordinate 429,846,856 of CM074723.1, read as the reverse complement.
CTATACTTAGGACTGTATTCAGGAAGCTAAACATGAGCAATTCTAGAGCAAACTGGACCACGGGGGACACATTAAAATTCCTGTTGATTTAAACTGGACTTTTAACCATTTTAATGCCAAAGGGATCTCCAGCGTTTTGTCTTGCAATTCATTAGAGACCGCTCCAGCACTGAAGGAGTTAAAAACCTAATTTAACCAGTTAAAGACCAAGGAAGTACATGTACGTCATGGGGTGAACGTGCCTAAAGGACCAATGTTGTACATGTACGTCATGGAGTTCAGGGGTCCCCGCACAGCTGCACGCCATTCAGGACCTCTGATTCCGATAAGGAAAAAAAAATGCTCAGTGGTCCTTAAGTGCTGACTGCGCACCCAACCGGATGGTCCTTAATGGGTTAAATCAATCTGAGTCTGGGGAATTTTTATTTCACAAAATCCAACAAATTCCAATTGACCCAGGTGGAATTGTCCCTTTGTAATAAATAGGTGACTTTGAAAATGTTTCCAAATAAATGCACCCATATTTATATCTGTCACTTTTTATTTAATACAGTTGTTGAAGATATATTGTAACTGATAGTAATGTCATTTAAACTTAGTTCTCGAGTCTTCTGCATAGTAAAAGGAACAGATTGCGCTATGTCTAAGCGCTTAATTCTTTGCAGTTCAAAAGTTATGAAGCACTGAGGATCTACTGCCCGCCCCTTTCTGCCCACCTCCCATGGAATCTGAGATTGGGTCGTACAACTCGATGGCTGCAGCAAGGGACAAATCTCAGTAAGTATAAAGGAGGGCAGGATTTCCCTTTGCTTACTTAAGTTTGTGCCTCGCTGCAGCCGTCCAACCAGTCTGCATCTTCTGAGTGATGTGGGGAGAAGGGGAAAGCGGTGGATCTCCAGTGCTTCAGAACTTTTGAACTACAAAGAAGCTCTTAGACATAGTGCAATCTGTTCCTTTTACTATACAGAAGACTCTGTGTCTTAAATAGACGTTAATATCACTTTAATCTTATTTGTCTGTCAGTTACTAAAAATCTGTCAGGCACTCCCACTTCTCCCTTCCCATGTATTGGAGACCTCTCTAGAATTCAAGGGGTTAAAAAACCCATTTAAATCAATAGAATTACTGGAAATGTTTAGGTGTCCCCTAAGGTGCAGATAATTTTCTCCAGAATCGTGCCAGTTTTATTTTGAACATAGGGACGTTCGTTTCAGAAGCCCTGACAGGGAATACTTTTCTGTTTACTTTCACACACTTTTTATCAGCGTGACCACATTTCCTTTCTGCCATTCAGGGACACTACCAGGATGAGAGTAGCAGAGTAAGTACTTCTCCTTCATTGTAGTGCGGCTGCAAGTGTGGGATCGTGTGACATCATGTGACTCCTCACAACCATGCTGCGGCCACTAAATATCAGTGCTCAATGTGTGCTTTCTCTGTAAGAACTGCAGATTGGTTGCTGGGGGGCAAACTGACAGCTGTGTTAGGGTACAAGAAAATGGTCGCCTCCCTGAATTTTAAATGAAAGTGCCACTTAAATGAATGGGAATTTGATTTCCTCACTAAGGTTATTTTGCCCTGAGTTGACCATCTCTTGCTTTCTGCATAAGGTCAGACGTGCCTCAAAATTATGTGTACAGAACTGCATACAAATATATTATTGGAGAAGATTTACTAACTGGTTTCACAGCTACAGTGCACCACCAACCCTGGACTAAGGGATGAAAACCACTAATAATACTACTTTAATAACTTGTACCATAGGCCAGAGACTAGGGGATAGATAAACATATGCTATAAAAATGCATATAGAAAATAATAAATGTAATTACCTAAAACAATAATTAAATAGAGCAAGCTATGAAATATACAGTGAAATGAAAGCAAAATATTTCCATGTTATCATGAAGTAATGAAATGATATGAAGGGATCAATATGTGCCCTGCTTCTTTGCTAGTTTATTACTACAATGCAGTGCAAAGGTTCTGCATACAATCTAGCCCAGGTTCCATGGACAATTCTTGGTGTTGGATCTCAGTTCCTGGATACTGCATTCTCTGTTTTGTCCCTAGCTTTTAAAATTAGATTACAACCCCATATTCAATGTCAGCATCAATCAAGTTTTTTTTTTCATTTGTGAGGCCTGACAAAGAGATTGCTGGATGCAAACAGAAATAATAGTGTAGTGCACCGCAGGCCTAATAATAATGTAACTGCGAGAAGAAAGAAACTTTGTTGCAGTTATATGTATCCGGTTTTGTATCAGACACCACACACCGCAGCAAAAGAAGGCCGGTAGTCTTTTAATCAGTCATGTTATAGGTCTAAAATATACCCTTTACAGAGCTGTGGAATTAGTTGGCACTATATAAATAAAGAATAAGAATAATAATTATACTTAAAAGCAAATGGTAGTGTATTTTAAAAACATATTTAGTACTAGGGTTGCATAACACCTCTCCACTCTCTTATTAAAGTGATCAGCCTATAACTGGGCCGATGTGCACATCTTGCTAATACAAGATGTATTAGAGTAAATTCTCTATCTCTCTCTCTACCCCTGACAAAGCTACGCCAGCGGTGAAACGCGTAGGGTTCTTCAAGGGTTAATGCGGATCCTCGTTCATGCTCTCTCAATACTGTCCTAAATGTGGGACTAGATTTTCTTGCTTTTGGAAGCTAAACCTGTGGCTTCACTTTCATCTTTACCTCTCATTAGTGTTAGGGATGGTATGTACTGGCAATGTGTAAACCAAACCGGGAGGATAACTGTAGTGGAACTCTTTTTCTTGCCTTTCACTTGATAGGGGTTAACACCCTGGACTAAAGCAATAGAACATTAGAGTCACTAGCTATATAGAATATCAGAGTTACTAGCGATCTCTGAATAACAGAATTTATACCAAGAGAGCGGCTGAGAATTTACTCTATTTAATACATCTGGTATTAGTAAGATGTGCACATTGGCACAATTATAAGCTGATCACTTTAATAAGAGAGTGGAGAGGTGTTACACAACCCTAGTGCTAAATATGTTTTTAAAATACACTACAATTTGCTTTTAAGTATAATTAATGAAGGGTATATTTTAGACCTGTAAAATGACTGATTAAAAGACTACTTCCATAGCACTGAACTGGCCTTCATTTGCTGCAGTGTGTGGTGTACCATTCGTGAGGCCACATGATTAGAAACCCTTAGGTGTGAAGGCCACATTCATTTT